>OX101783.1:0-742280 GCA_944452715.1 Ophion slaviceki | reverse complement strand
TTCTAATAATGTTGGTATTCGGTATAATTTACTCATAAAAACATTTAGACGCGTAGACTACACGCGATATCAATCATATAAATATTCAATAAATGACTACTATAAATTATAAATATATAAATTATTATAGCACTTGTAAAGAAATAAAAAAAAAATATGCGCACAGATAAATATGTATTGTACGGGAAAAAATATGGCAAATTTGCTGGTTGGAATCCAACATACCGACTGGTCATCCAAATACAATTTTTATTCGTTCGAAACAAAAATACACCTGAATCAAAGGCTCATTTACCGCATGCTAGATATTTTTTTTATTCAAATATACCTCTTATACGTTTAAATCAACAATGCATTCCGATCAAATACGTGTCTATCAAACTGTCTACAACGCGGAATGCTTGAACGAAACGACAAGAAAATATATTTGAGACAAATAGAATCTTAGTAGGCCTTTTGGGGCAATGAAAAAATCGTTTCCCCTTAAATAGATCTCAATTGAATAAACGAAACTCCTTTCCCCTTCTGCCTCGGCGTATTCTCAAATTGACCGAATTTCCCGGTTGACTCATCGCCCTGAATCCATGGAGCAAATGAGTCACTCGACGAGTTACGATTGTCAAGCAAAATCCAAATTTTACCCTCCGTTCATTTCTTTACCTTTTATACCCAAAGTACAATCATCGCCGCATAAGGAGGTATACGACAAAGGGTCGACAATGGAAACACGAGGTGGATGAGACGTCAATAGAAACGTAACGATGAGTCGTCACAACATTGGCTACGACTGCACCTTGGAATATCCGAAATATATCCCCGCTGAGATGTCGTTGATAGAAAGGCGAATTCATTAGACAATACAATCAGTTCGTCTATCGTTCCAGTTCAGAATTCCAAAAGTAACGATCAATAATTCACGAACAAACGTTTCACGTTCAAGTTAATACTCCAGCTTTCGGATCGGCCAAAAAGCTAATATACTTTTCAATTCTACCACTTTTCATCGATGATTACTTTTTTTGCTATCTTCGGAGCTTGAATTGTCCTTTTTCTGTTCTCTCTTTCTTTTTATCGCCTGGACATCGAATCGAGGCGGTTTACTGATGAAAATTATTAGAAAATCCCAAACAAACCCATTTTTCGTACTTTCGGAGCTTGAATCGTCCTCTTCCGGTTTTATCTATCTCGTGCTTTTTATCGTCCAGGCATTAAATCGCGGGCGGTTCGTTGATAAAAATGGTCATAAAACATTACACGATAACTAAAAGTCCTCGAGATTTTTTCTACCTCTCGTTTGATCCCTTTGAGCTTTACGATTTTTAACTCAAAAAAAACTCGAAGAATTCTCCTCACCGGAATAACACTTTCGCACTAATTTCGTTTTGCATTTACGTAACAATAAAAAAGTCACGCAAGAACGTCAACTTGAAAAAAATGCCTCCTTCGGCCTCTGTACCGCGAGTACACGTCGATCATCCTTCCGACGTCACAGCAACGTGGAAAAACGTCTTTGGCACAGAGAGAGAGGATGGGGGGGGGGGGTGGAAGCGCATGCCTTCACGTTTTACGCCGGATCTATTATCGTAACGTCGCTACGGGTTCTCCTTTCACTTTGTGCCACCGACAGACTTTGCGTTAAATTATTACCGTACTCTTGCCCCTCTCTCGCCATCCCACCAACTTTCTCCGATCGTGCTTTCTCTCTCTCTCCCTCCCTCCTCTCTGTCTCTTTTCGTGAAAACTATTGGCAACCGGAAAAACGATCGCTACACGAATATACCCATTTCGCATCCCCTTTTCGAACCGGTTCCGTTTTTCGATATTTTAATTTTTGTACCGATCTTCGCTGATCGTGCACGGTCTATTGTGTTTTCTCAACGAATTATACATAGTTGCAAGGCCCGAAAGAAAAAAACGATTTTTCAAGTCTTTTTGCAAAGACCCATTATGAGAATACGATTGGATGGAACGTTTTACATTTGAAGCATTACCTATATACTACTGAAAACTTTTACGAATATTTTTTTTCCAGAAATATTGATTTTTCGTACAGATTGCCGCCGTTCTTTGAAAGGCCCTTTCCATAAGGGCCTGTGCACACGGCGTATTTTCTACGCGCAGACAACGCGCGTTTACGGCGGGTTTTTCAGTCCAAAAAGCGTGTGGATCAAGTGTGTGTCGCGTTTGTATCGCGTCGTCTGCGCGTAGAAATTATATGTAAAAAAAATTGTTTTTGAACCATCTTTTATTTAATGTACTAAAATAATTTTTTTTACCAAGTCACCTATATGTAACTTTAAATAAAAGCCTGCGGCGCTCAACTTTTCAAATGTTTAATAAATTTGATCAATTCAGTTTCATTAACCGTATTTTATTTGGCACAATAGTAATTAGAGAAATTATTATTACACGTTCATACTCAGTTTCAGGATTTATATTTAAGCAATTCAAGGTTGTTTTAGAGTTAACTGAATACAATTGATATGTCAACGGATTTATGTAAATTCAAGATCATATGTCTAAATTTTGAGCGCCTCAAGTTTTTATTTATAGTCACATATAGGTGACTTGGTAAAAAAAATGATTTTCTACTTCTTGTGAATTAAATAAAATCTTGTTTTAAAAACAATTTTTTTTTACATATAAATTATTTTTTACTTTTTAGTCTTCAATTGACTTGACTAGAGCTCTGAAATGTTTGCAAAGAGGGATTAATAACTTTAACAAGAGTTTGCACATAATGAAAATAGTTTTTTTTTTCCCCACTTACATCGTGTTATCTATTCCAAGCCCATAAAATAAATCCTGCGTTTTAGCTGCAGTCACGAAAACTTGGCTTTGGGGTTACCTACGAAGTATTCTCTCCCCTCGCAAGTACGCTCCTGCGCCCCTTTCTCGGATATCGCGACTCGTCCTCGTCCGCAGCATACGCATGAGCGCGTTAGGGCCAAGAGAGAGAGAGAGAGAGAGAGAGAGAGAGAGAGAGAGAGAGAGAGAGAGAGAGAGAGAGAGAGACTTTCATTCCATTGAAAATGCAAAGGAGTCATCTTGTACCTTCATTGAAAATGCAAGCTACGACGCATACTGATATTTCGACGATTTTTCATCCACTTGGAATGATCTTAGGACTAATTTTTTCAAATCGGTTGATCGTAGCTTTCGTTGTTAATTTCATAAAAACCGCCGACGCATCTTTGGCCGTTTGGGGAAGATTCAAAGTCAGGTTTCGAAGGTTGGTGCGGGCTAGCGCCCCGCTTCGGGCGCCTCCTGAGACTTCTCTGCAAAAGTGCATGGATCTTCGAAAATACTGAGATCCGATCAATTTTCAAGTCCACGGAACAAGGTCGAAAATAAACTTTTGAATTTTCAGCTAGCTATAACTCATTGATGAAACAATGCTGTTTTTACGATACGCTTTGTAAGCGATTTTTCAATGACGTTTCATTTTCCAAATGGTCGCTAACCCCAAAATAGAGAATCGAAAATAGAAGACAGGAACTCGGAAAGAGAATGCCGCGGAAGCACGAAACGCTTGGAATTCGCGCGATAGACCGAATCCCTCGTGTATCGAAAGAATCGCGTCGATCGCGTCGTTTAATCGGCCGACTTGTGCGCCAATACGTCCAACAAGTTGCCAAAGAGGATGGCATTTTAATATCCGGCTAAAATTCCTCTCTTACGGTCGCATACGAGCGGGAGAGAGAGGGAGAGAGAGAGAGTGAGCCCATCGGTACACAATTTTCGAGAATCGTGCGGGGAGACGTGTACGCGACGATTGGGATAATCCCATTCGTACATACAAACAAAGACAACACGTGACTCGAGAGTTTGGCGAGGGCGGCGCTCGCGCGTCCCAATTCGATAACGATATCCATTGAGCTCTATTCGTTATCTATGAGCGATACAAACGACTCCGGAATAGCGAGGATACGTACAGGCGTGTGTACGAGAGACTTGGCACAAATTTCGAGTGCTTTCGTGCGAATGTTCTCATCGGGCCCCCGAGTCGATAAATAAAATTCGACGGACCGAATCTATGCGTAGACAAATGTGCGGGCAAATAGCCGAGGGGTCGTCAACGAAGATCGGAACAGTGGCGACGAAGCTTGTAGTGTGCGTCTAACGGTCTCGCAATAATAACAATGAGAGACGATTTAATATGCGGCATCTATCGTCGACAATGGACGCCCACACACGTACGAGTCACGTTGTCGAGTCAGTCGTATATCTCGGGTTAGATACACACGTTGTAAGGGGCCGGAGCGAGGGGTTTACACTTTACGGTATACACTCGGAGCCGGAAGATATCAGATTCCGTAAGGCAACCGCTTTCGTATTTCGTCAAAGTACGACACTGTTGAAAACGTTTGTTTTGTTACATTGACATCTATTTGAGTTCAGATCGGTATTCCTTTCGCTCACTCACGGCCTTCCAGTTTTTTCAAATACAATATACTATATTTTTTTTCTTTCCAGCATTCCTTCGTGTGGACCATTCGGTGAAAACGTTTTTTTCGTCGGACCTATGAGAGATATATTTGAATAAACACATATTTTTCTATTTGCATGCGGCAAATATCCCTTGAATTCAAATATATTCCTATTGCGAAGAAATAAAAATTGTTTTTGTATTATCGGTAGTTTGATTTGCAGCTAACATTTATTCGTGTTAATAATGCTCAATGGTAGAAAAAATGGGGTGAAAAAAACCATGTATTGCCACGGTTTCGGTGTGTACGAGAGGATGTTCGTCTTGTCTTTCGGAATACACGTAGCCGACCCCGAGTGACAAAGCGCAAAAATTAATTGGCCTAGCGTCGATACGTTTCGCGGAACCGGGGTTATAGTCACTTGCGAGAGAAGTCGAGGGCAATGCGCCACACTCCGGCCGCTACTACGTGGGACTTCCTAGTTTTATTCAAATAACAAAAATCTAAATAGACCCATTCAGTTTAAGTATGTGTTCACGCCCAAGTATGTGTTCAGGTACATAATACCAACATTATCAGAAGCATGCACATTATTTGATTACTCACCGGCGTTAAACAGATCTTGATTTTAACGAATGAACAAATATATTTTTTAATGAATCCCTCGAGTTATACCTACTTGCAAGGTCCCAAAAAAATGATTTTTCCAAGACGCGTAGGAATGTAGGTATTTGAATGGAACTCTATACATTTGAAACAGTACCCTGATGGAAATCCGCTTATTCGAATTCGACAAATAATGTTGAAATCTGTTAAAAAATGTCAGAAACTGTGAAGATGAATAGATTCTAACATAATTTGATGGAATCGTACATATTTTGATAGATTCTGTCGGAAATAATCTATGAAAATCGGACAGAACCTCACATATTATGTTAACTTTACGGAATGTCATAAAATCACAGAATTCGATACTTTCTGTCATCTTTTTGTCAGAAAATATCATCTTTGAACAAAAAATGATAAAATTAATTTTCCATTTTTTTACATATTGTTGCATCGAAAAGAATGACAGAAAATGACAAAAAATGATAGAAAACGATAATTTTTATCATAATTTGTTGTCACATTTTTGTTGAATTCTGACAGATTTCAGCTGTCATTAAATCACAGAGTTTGATACTTTCTGTCATCTTTATGTCGGAAAATGTCATCTTTTAACAAAAAATGATAAATAAGTTTTCCATTTTTTGACATATTGTTGCATCGAAAAAAATGACAGAAAATGTCCAAAAATGATAGAAAACGATAATTTTTATCATAATTTGTTATCACATTTTTGTTGAATTCTGACAGATTTCAGCTGTCATTAAATTACAGAATTTGATACTTTCTGTCATCTTTATGTCGGAAAATGTCATCTTTTAACAAAAAATGATAAATCAGTTTTCCATTTTTTGACATATTGTTGCATCGAAAAAAATGACAGAAAATGTCCAAAAATGATAGAAAACGATAATTTTTATCATAATTTGTTGTCACATTTTTATTGAATTTTGACAGATTTCAGCTGTCATGTTGAATATTTTTTAAGATCTCAACAGTTGCCAAATATGTGTCACCAAATAAAAGTATTATTGAATATAAAGTCCCAAATTTCTTTCTTTTAGCATTTCCATTAAAATTTAGAAAATTATATGTAAATTCCATCAAATATTGACGAATTCTGACAATTTATTATCAGAATCGATAATTAAATGTCAAAATTCATCAGAATATATCATATATTTATAATGCAAAATGTCAAAAGTTAACAAGTTCGGTCATTATATGACAAAAAATAAAAAAGAATGATATAATTTGACAGATTCGGTCATAATATTTCATGAATGTTAAAGAATTCCATTTCGTTCCATTAAATAATGACATTTAATGACGAAAATCTCACAAAAAATAAGAAAGAATGATATAATTTGACATATTCGGTCATAATATTTTATAAATGTTGAAGAATTCCATTATATTCCATAAAAAAATGACATTTAATGACGAAAATCTCACAAAAAATAAGAAAGAATGATATAATTCGACAGATTCGGTCATAATATTTCATGAATGTTGAAGAATTCCATTTTATTCCATCAAAAAATGACATTAAGTGACGAAAATCTCACATAAAATGGAAAACTCTTACGACATTATATGACATATTATGTAAGATTCTGACAGAAATTACTGAATTATAACATTACTTTTCTGATAAAATATGACAGATTCTGTAAAGCATGTTCCAATTTCCGGTCAGAAATCATGAACTTCTCACAGAAAATGTCAAATCTTGAAATAATATGACAGATTCTGTCGTATAAATGACATATTCTGACATTATTTCTCATTGAAAGTTGACGGAATATTATCAAATCTGACATTTTTTATTAAAATCTGACGAATTCCAATAAGCGGATTTCCATCAGGGTATAAATAGAAGATTTTTTCAAGCTTTTTTTCGTTCCAGAAATATTGATTTTTGTACAGGTTACAGCCGTTCTCCGATCTCTTTACCGGCTCTTTTCAAGAAGGCTCTTTTCGCGGTGATCACGATATCTTCGAACTGATGCATCTCAAATGGAAAAACCAAAGCTTTGGTTAGTTCGTAAGTTTTTTAGTGCTCAATCGCAGGAATCGGTTAAATGTCGAGTTTTGCGACAATGGTGGCTTTCAAATTTGTGTGGCTTCAATGGTGAACTTGAAATTTCGATTGTGTCGAAGATAAATCGTATTGAAAAAAACACTCATTGTACGAAAATCTAAGTACGAGCACTAAACTCCTAAATAAAAAATGTACGAACAAATTTTGTTTTTATCAGTCTAAGAAAGGAATGCAACGAATGCGCCGAACGAGACCGTTCGGTTGCAATGGATCAACGGCAATCTCGTCGTAAGGAGGGCAGCCTCGGGAATTCTCCTTCCGGTACACCAGAATCGCGTGTACCGGAAACTCTGTTCTTTTCTTCACTCCTCGGACTTGTCGCCGTCGATCCCAAAGCGCAAGAAACGGGGAAAAAGCCCTTGCTGACTCTTTCGAAAAATAATGTCGTCCATGCACGACCCACTCCCCAATTCGAATGTGACGTATTCTCGTCCTTTGGGGGGGGGGGGGGGGGGGGCAGAATGTGCCGTGATACATCGCCGAGCCGGAAGGGCAAACGAGCGAGCTCGTCGCCCGGACACCGCAACGAAACGGCATCTTGGGCGCTCCGCGAAGAAACCGCTTCCATACGCGATCCTCGTTTCACGGGAGAGCTCGTGCGTGTGCCCGTACGACGTCGCACACACGTTTTTGGCCGCCCGGTGCTGTGGCGGGCAGTGGGGGGTACGAACGGGCTCCACCTCCACCGCCGCCGAGTCGTCGATTGCGACGTTGCGGCTGGTAGATCAAGAGAGGGGGAGTGAGAGAGAGAGAGAGCGCTTCTTGCACACGCACCGTTGCCAAGTCAGCCTCGTGGTTCGCGCCCACGAAAACGCGAGCTACGTGGGAGAGAGAGAAAGAGAGAGAGAGAGAGAGAGAGAGAGAGAGAGAGAGAGAGAATTGCATGCGAACCCCGCTCGTACCGCTCTCTCCGTCGTGTCTCGTCCTCCTAACCTACCGCTCCATTCTATGCATGTACGTGGGTGTATATTCGTTTTCATACACATGTAAATGTGGAAATGGCACTCTTCAACAACAGAGCGGTACGGAAAAAGAAACGAGCAGATCGAGCGATGAACACAGGTTGAGGCTAGGAGAAAATAACGGAGAAAGAGCGAAAGAGAGAGAGAGAAACTGTCTCGCAACAAAAGTTGGAGACGATTCAATGTCGCATAATTTTTTGACCATTTCTTATTGATCACAATTAAAAATAATAAATCACTTGCAATCGTAAATATCTCTACCACTGACCCAACACAAACTCAAAGTTCAGTCGATGAACATTGAAGGGGATTCAACGTCGCGTAATTTCCAAATTGTATGTAACTAAACAAATTGTAAAATAATAAATTGCTTGCAATCGTATATGTTTTTAATTTATTGTCGTAATAGCTAGTCACATGTGGACTTCTCGACGTACAATAAAACTGATAGTGCTGAAGTTTGCACAATAATAATAATAATAATAATAATAATAATCGAGTTTTATTTGCACAACTTGCTTTACAAGTTTTTTTACAAAAAGTTTTCGCTTTGTTTAAACACATTTTTCTTACGTCTACCTTAATTCTAAGTTCTACCACGCATATCTTTGCTCTCTTTTTGTAGTGCTGAAGTTTGCATTATTGGGGAATGCGACGACATTTTTTTTATCTCCCTTCTTTATACTTATCTTGAATTTTTTTTCCAATTCAGATGATCGATTTCTTATGAGGATTCTCAAAGATGTTTGAGGAATTTTCGTGGCTCAAATATACCAGAAAAAACATTTGGCAAACTATCCGCATTTATCTACATAGGCAAAGAAACTGATGATGTGGCTATGTGTTTTTTGAAGGCTTTGGCCAGGAGATTACGGTTTGTTAACATAAAATTGAATTCCATTTATCCACTTGGAAATACACCTTTCATCATTTTTCCTTCATGACGGGATGCAGAAAAAACCGTCTTTCAGGAGTATTCGGAAGTCAATTATTTTCATTATACTGTACTTGAAATGTAATTCTGATTTTTTTCAGATTGCTCAATTCATTCTGACAAATACTACTAATCACCATAATAAGCTATATTTTTTCCATGACGACTTGAGAAATCATTAAATAGCACATTTTTCTCAGTCGGAAAATATCCGCGCAAGACCCTTAAAAAAGGCATAACCACTCAACAGTCGCGACCGTGTACATCAGAATGAATGAATGAATACGCAGTGGAAATGTCGACAGCATAAATACCGAGCGCAGATATAGTTTGGAAAAATACGACAGACACACACACACACACACACACGTGTGTGTGTGCCTGTAAATGGAAATACGTAGGTAATTCTCGTCCTTTGACGATTGCTTTCTTCGTTCGCCCGAGCCGCATTTTTCTCGCATTACGGGTGTCAAAGTCTCAATCGACGAAACTCCAGACTGGCACACTCGACCGAACTTTGCTCCTGCGCGCAATACGTGAAAACGTTCACTTGGGTACGCGTGCCGCTCGCATGTGTATACTGATAAGAGGCAAATTACATTCGGGGAGCGTCGACCGCGTTACCTTGCCGCTCTCGATGCGCAATATCAGGCTGCGTTTCGTTTTAATAAATTGGATAAGTTCCGGACACGCAATACGAGCCTCCTAAAGACGCCTCGCGCGGATCCCAACTGTACTTTCGTATTGCTTATTCGAGATACGAAAACGCTGAAGAAACGCACGGGGCAAAATTGCCCACGGTTGCAACTTTTGTTCTCGCCTCGATCACTCACTCTTCACGTGTCAAGAAATTTTACAACGTTTTTTATATACCAGAACCATGTTTTCCTGTTTACACGCTTTTTCGTGCGTGTAACCGGGACTTAAAAGAGATCTTTCAGTGCCTAGGCGTTAAAATTTTGCGCCTCCGCATTTCTTACGCTCACGGTAATTGAACGCCGTTGTGGAACAGCTGTCAGTCGTTAGGTGTTGCCATCAGTCATCGAGTCGAGGAATTACGTACGTTGAGGCGTTATTCACGAGGAGAAACATAACCTCACTTTCACGTGACACCACGACAAAGCATCGTCGATATTGTCGCGACATAAAGAATTCATTTTAAACAAATATGCTGATAGATTTCAAAATTACGTTTGGTATCTACGGGGATACCACGCTCCGCCCCCTGCCCCTCGGGAGGGGCTCCACCCCGAGCGGCGCGTGCGATAACGCTTCCATGTGCGATACAGCTTCCGTATGCAATTTGCGTTTTAGCGGTTTGGCTCATGAATATTCGTAGAGCACATAAAAAGCACATAAATATGATGTATTTTCATTTCAGTATATCCACAAAATGGTAAATGCTCTTATTTGGGGGTTTTTTGAGGGTCTATATCGGGCGAAAAAAAAAATAGGCATTTGGCTGTTCGATATTCGCAAAGCACATAAAAAGCACATAAATATCACGTAGTTTTATTCTTAGATATGCCAAATATCATTAAGTGCTCTGCTAGCTTGATGGTAAGCCAACAGAGCACGTTTGATTTCTAATTACCCGCTAAACGGTAAGAGCACAACAATTTTTAATGGAGCACGAAATTAGCACATAAAAAGCACATAAATGTGGACTACTTTGATTTTGCGATATCGAAAAAATAGCCAATACTCGTATTTGCGGGTAGCTTGGGTCTTGTAAGGGGTAATTTTGGGAGAAATTTGCGTTTCAGCGGTTTGGCTCTTGGATATTCATAGAGCACATAAAAAGCACATAAATGTGGACTACTTTGATTTTGCGATATCGAAAAAATAGCCAATACTCGTATTTGCGGGTAGCTTGGGTCTTGTAAGGGGTGATTTTGGGAGAAATTTGCGTTTCAGCGGTTTGGCTCGTGGATATTCATAGAGCACATAAAAAGCACATAAATGTGGACTACTTTGATTTTGCAATATCGAAAAAATAACCATTACTCGTATTGGCGGGTAATTTGGGTCTTGTGGGGGTGGTTTTGGGAGAAATTTTCGTTTTAGCGGTTTGGCTCTTGAATATTCGTAGAGCACATAAAAAGCACATAAATATGATGTATTTTCATTTCAGTATATCCAAAAAATGGTAAATGCTCTGGGGGGTAAATTTGGGGGTTTTTTGAGATTCTATATCGGGCGAAAAAAATAGGGGTTTGGCTGTTCGATATTCGCAAAGCACACAAAAAGCACATAAATATCACGTAGTTTCATTCTTAGATAAGCCAAATATCATTAAGTGCTCTGCTAGCTTGATGGCAAGCCAGCAGAGCACTTTTGATTTCTAATTTCCCGCTAAACGGTAAGAGCACAAAAATTTTTAATGGAGCACAAAATTAGCACAAAATTTTGATATCAATTAAATCCATTTTCGGGAGTTTGTTCTGCTAGCTTTATGGAGGTCCGAAATAAGCCAAAATAACTCGAAATAAACACATCAAACGTAAACGAGCCAAACTAAACGAACTGATCCGAATAAACAAACCAAAATAAACCCAAACAAACGATTTGTCGGGCCCCCATCGCAGCACACAAAGCCAAACTATTCATTGGGCAACCATCTTCTCGAACAATGCCAAACTAATGAAAACTAGTCGTCGGACCCTCCGTCTCTGGGTGAGGAATGGATTCCATCAAATTCCATATCATTGATCATTGTATAGCTAGCCCATCTGATAGAATTATAAACCATCGCCAATATGCGGTGCCGTTTCTGTCCGCACACGATCTTATATTTATTAGATATGACGTCAAGGTACTGAGACATACAACGGCCTCTTTCTATTCTCGCAATTATCAGCGAACAGATGAGAATGCATTGCGTGCACACCTTGCAAAAACAGACTAAAGACCCTTTTATAATATGCGCACGGCGGATGGAAAAGTCAAATTCTTAGCCACTGTCATCACCGCAGTTTTTGACTACCATGCGCCTATAAAGAAGATTTCAGTAAAAAAAAAGACGCCCTGCGCCCTGGCTCATTGCAGAGTTGCGTGAATGTATGAGTGACGATTCTCGTACTTTTCGATCTCTCTAAGGCATTTGATTGCGTTCCGCATGGATTGCTGCTACACTGAGAAAAAAAACAATTGAATCAAAAAAATATTTTGGTTGATTCAAATAACATATTATTTTATTTGAAAATCTCTTCTGTTCTCTGAATATCTACATTATCCTTTAAATAAAATTATATTCTTATCAAATCCTTCTATATACAATCCGTAGATGTATCGATGAAAAAATTTAGCGGTTGCTACAACATTTTTTATTTCGTACAAAAATATAATCAATAGAATGAATTATTTCTTGACTACATCGAAACGAATATGCCATGAGACGTAACTTTTTCAATTTGTTTTAAACCTTAAATAAAAAGTGAGCATTAGAATGATCATCAACGATAATAGTGGAGAGAATATCACATATCCAATGGAATATCCATCGAGAGCATATCAGATATTCAACTGATAAGAACAGATACTACACTTTGATCTTAGTCACAGGTCAAGAAGCGATAGGCTTTAGAGTTTCTCCGGCGTTTAAGTAGATTTTCGGTTCGCGCTACGCTTACAAGAAACAAGCGCGCGTGCGGCTTCTAGCGGTTACTCCGAGAACTACGGGTTTCCTCACACCTATAATTTCAGTGGCGCTCAGCCATAATTTGGTTGAATTTTTTAACCAAATGCGCAAGAAACAAATTTTATTTTCGCATAATTTTTTAACCAATTCAAACATTTGCTTAATATTTTTCAATCAGAATAAAATATTAATATTTTGAAATAAGGTGAAAAAAACATATTTACTCAATGGAAATTTTATCTGAATCAAACGAGCGTAATTCAATTTTTCTTGTGTACTCGAATCAGCAATATTCAAGTTATGAATTGAAACGCTTTTTTTGTTCGTTGCAGAAAATGCATTCAAAGCTATATAATTTGTTCGCCATAATTTTTTAGATAGTTTCAATAATATATTGTTCTCGGCTAACAATATATCTTTTGAATGAAACAAAAACTTTGAATTTTATTATGTTATTAAAGTCAATAGCGTTTTGTTTGGACTAATAAATCCGATTATTTACACCAACAATTTTACAAGCTACGAGTTTATTCCATATGTCTTGCATTTGCTGTGGCATGGCCCAACTTACATGCTTACATTTTGCATTACAAGTTTTCCATTTTTTGTATACATTTCGCCTTACATAAATAATCATAATATATAACAATAATCATAAAGCTAACTCCTATTGCGTTTCCTTAGGGGTACTCGGTCGTTTACCAACAATTTTACAATTAAATCAACGAAATTTCATTCAATAACACCAATGATATTGGATCAATGATTTTTTTTCTCAATGTAGAAAGACTCAAGAGGCAGCGCTTCTCTAGGAGTACCATCTGGGCGTATTTGGAGGGACGATAGCATCTACGTTTAGGCGTACCACAGGGCCCCGTACTTGGTTCACTTCTCTTCTCCACCTACGTTGGTAATGTTACTTCAGCTATTACAAAGTGCAAGTACAGCATGTATGCAGACGATCCGAAAATTTATTTGTGATTGTGATTGGATCGTCGCGTTATCTAACACAATTCGATGAAATGCTACTTCCGTCAATTGTACTGGAACCGGACAAGATTCCGTAGTTGGACTCTGTCATATGCATAGGTGTCATCATTCATCGTATACTTTCATAATATAAACACACCGTGAGAGCCGTTGGCCGAATGAGGGCCGCCACATATCAACTCAAGCTTTGTAGTGGAAAGCTACCCACAAATTTTCGGAAGATGCTAGTATCAGCCCGTGTTATACCTCAATTTGACTATTGCTGTCTTCTTTGCACAGACATAACTGCGGACTTCAGGTGTCTTCTCACTTTATACGCTAAAAAGGCTATTTTTATGATTTTTTTTCGATCGGTTTAAGGTAACGGTACCAATGCTCGGACGGGTCCCAATTTTCGGACAGTAGTTCGAATACTTCACTATATTACATATATAATTGATAGTTAACGAAAAGTAACGCTTGCATTCTATTCAGCCTTCAATTATTAATTGATTACTGGAAAATTGTACGTTAATAACGAATTTTAGTAGTGAAATTGACGAGTTATATTAACGAGTCCGAGTCAGCCATGTCATGAATGCACTTTTCTAAACCGAAGAACCAAAGAGTTGCAATAATTTGTGATAGTAATAGGAGTTTATTTTTTATCGATTTCTAGACTAGACTTATGATCCATCGAAAGTGAATCGAACCGACTTTTCGAAACCGTCGTTAAATTTCGGTTTGGATAAGGTTTTATATAATAAATTCAGTGTCCCATTAATTGGGACATGTATCACACGCATGTACCACGGTCGAAGCTCATCCACAGTGATCTCGTCCGATCACTAGTACGAGAGCACGTAGCCATAGAGACCAAATCGCCGGACGCCACGCGTTGTTGATTTCGTTTCGCTGCGTACCTCGCGATAAATGACTTATTACTGACTTAGTTTGGGATTTTGAAAAAAAAAAGAAGTGAAAAAAGAAGGGAAAAAGAAGAGAAAATCAATTGGTAAGTACATGAGTCCTATATTTAGATCTTACGTACCAGTTCAACATAACCTTGCAACCATAGGAATCAATTTCTGCATGTCCGAAAATTGGGACATGAGCGTGTCCGAACATAGGTACGTAACGCTAACAGCTGTCCGAAAATTGGTACATTTTGTGTTATTGAACATTAGAGCGTATAAAAATAAAAATATTTAACTTACCGGCAGTTAATGCATGTGTTTTGAAAACTAGAATTTACGAGCTTGACGTTAGGTCCGGTCATTTTTTTTTTTAACGTTCCTTAAATGAATACTAAATCCTATAATCTAAAAATGCTCTTAACCGTCCGATCATTGGTACCGTTACCTTATATTGTAGATATTGATATCAAAGTTGTTACGCTTAATAAAAACACTTTCGAAATACATTTAAAATTTCTTTTCATGTATTTGTGTAACCCAAACCAATTTTAACCACGTTTTTCTCGAAACGTTTTTCGGCGGCTTGTTGATGAAATCTTCGAAACTACTAAACCTATCCTTATGAAATTTTAACCACATATTGTTTACAACTATAGCAATAGCGCATAGAAAAAAATTAATTTTGATATTTACTAATTTTTTTGGCCAAAAACGGCGAAAAAAAATCAAGTTGTTTTTTGTTTTTTCGAAAAATGTCCGCCATTTTAATATTTTCGCATATATAAAAAATCGTGTGATATGCTCTATAGCCATTGACATACTGAATCTAAAACCGTTTGATTTTTTTGTTCCGGATGATCTATCTCCGAGATTTCAACAACAGCGCAGACCTACCATTTTTTTAGGGTATTTTTTTACTACCATTTTCATTCATAAATAGTGACTTAAATAAATGTTTCTTTTTAAACCTATTTCGAAAGTGTATTTATTAAGTGTAACGACTTTTATATCAATATCTATAGTATAAACATAACAAAAAAAAATCATGAAAATAGCCTTTTTTGAGTCTAAAATGAGAAGACCTCTTAAACGTAAAACTACAGCGGGCGTTGAATACTAGCGTACGCTTTAGATTTAATTTGCGGCGTAATGAACGGATCACCCAATTTTATAAAAAGTTAGCGTGGCTGCGGGTTGATGAGCGGCGTAAATTGTTACTTGCGGTATTCCTATATGCATTGTTTGAACACGAAAAGCAGGCTTATTTGTTGCAACGTTATATGCGGCCAGTACGTGCGCTCACAAAACAGCTGCGACAGTCACTTAGAAGTGGTGTTTTTGTCATACCGACCTGCCGTACAAATTGTTGATTGAAAACCTTCCTCATAACCGCGTGTTGTATGTAGAATGCAATAGACTATACAATAAGAGCGCTTAAGAGTCAGAAGAGCTTCAAAGGAGCATTGAAACGCGAGTTGTTCAGTGACATGCTTCGGTAGAAGCATGACTGCGTTTCCTTTTCAGTTGTTACCTATTATTATTTCATTTTTCTTTTAATAATAGATTTTATTTCTCCGGGCAACGCACTTCCTCAGTTCGCACTGGGAAACATTTGCCTACGCCCGGGGGTTAGGCTCAGCCTTAATCTAGACCGGAACAATAATGCTGGGCGACACTCGAGGGTTCCGACATCGCCTCGGCTGCCGCCTACTCAATAAGACGCGCGAAAAAATCAATGATCACGCCGCGACTGCCCGGGGGGCCGATCTTGAGGCCGTCCAGCGGTGCTCCACACTGGGCGCCCTGGTATCGCAGATGTTGTTGCGAGAGGTGTGCAAGCTCTGAGTGCACTTCGCTCCACAGGGCCTGCAACCTCGCCATATATCCCCGCCGCGAGGGTATAATACGCTATCCCTCCAGCAGCAGATGAGGTCCTCTTTGAGTTCCTCCGTCCGCTCGAGGCGACGCTTTCGAGCCGTGGTCGTTTCTGTGGATCCTATCCGGTTGCCCCTCCCAACTGATCCTTCGTACCCATTCGAGAGGGACCGGTTGGAGGGGAGGCCTGACTGGGTGGTGGTGGTGGAACCTATTTTTCGGCGTGCTAGATGGTTGGCCTGGCACGCTACCGGCTATTGCGAGGGAGTTGTGCTCTACAAGCGATGGGCACGCCAGATTCCCTACGCCTAACCTATTTTTTTTCACTTTTTTTTTTAATAGACTTTATTGCTCCGGGCAAAAAACTTCCTCAGTTTGCTCGGTCTTAATCTAGACCGGAACAATAACGCTGGGCGACACTCGAGGGTTCCGACACCACCTCTGCCACCGCCCAGTCGAAAAAAAACGCTCGAAAAGTCCAATAAATCGCTCTGCGATAGCCGCTCCCTCAAGCCAGAGGGTGAGCGGTTAGCGCAGTCCACAATCGTGTTCCCCGAGTAAACGAAGGGATCCAAGTATGACCGCCTTCTGCCCCCGACCCGTTAGCAACCGGACCTATGCCAGCGAGGCCCGACACAAAAGGCTCTTCCATCCCCCCAAGCGCGCCGATGATGAGGACAACGAGAGCCACCCTGAATCTCCGGTGCAAACGATGCAGCTCGGTCAGGAGTGGCTGATACTTGAGCCGTTTCTCCTCCTCCTTTCGCGACACGTTGACTTCGGCCGGAGCCGATAACTCAAGGGCGTATATCGTCTTCGCGTCGAAATCGAAGAGGACAACATCAGGCTTAGTCGCTTGAAGCGGCCTGACGGTTGCGAACGAGAAGTTCCAATAAATCTTGCACCTTTCGCCCACGACAACGGACTCAATGTCTCCTGGTAAATAAGCCGGCACGGGCTCCCGGTCGATCCTATAAGAGTGCCGTAGATGGTAGTACGCCACCCTTAGGGCCGTGTTATGGCGATGGATATAGTCGGAGACTGCATATACCGGGCAGGCTGACAGTAGATCAGCATTAGTGTCTCCGGCGATTGTTTGCTTGCACCAGGGTTTTGATGACTCCGTCTTGGCAGGTGCAGATAAACCCTTCGGTCTCGGACATCAGTCCAACTCACCGCGAGGAGGAGAAGGTCAGCTCGATGGACAGCCCTTTCTCCGCGATTTCGTGGAAAAACCCACCGTGCATGGGTCTGTGCACGTACTGCCGTGTCAGGACAGTCGACTCGGCAGTCCTGATTGCCCGCCGTCGTCAGGACTTGGACAACCGAGCGACGGAGTCTGTTGGCAAGGCGCCACTCCGGCGCCGGCGGAACTCCAAGCCGAGGGTTTCTCCCGCATGATCTGCCGCCTTATAAAGGAAAACCGCCGCCCCATAAAGCTCATGCTGGTGCACAATCTCCAGGAGCGGCTCCGAGCTCGTCATCACATCGCTTGCCCCTCAGAGGACCATGCGGTCATGAAGACACTCCAATCCTAAGAACCCGCGCCCGATGCGTGTGCCGATGTCCAGCTGTTTAAGTTTGTCTCTACGCCATTTGACGACGCCAAATGAGTAGAGCAGGACCGGGACAGCGAGCATATTGATGGCAGTGATCTTAATATTCCCAGACAGATCTGATTTCCACATCCATCTGAGACGCCGCCTATACTCACTGTGGAGGGCCCCTTTGATACCCTCAGCGTCTTGTGCAGAGCGCTGATCGATACCAAGTTACCGGTAAGACCCTCCGACGTCCAATAATAATAATTATTATTATTATTATTATTACTACAATTATTATTGTTACTGTTTTATTTTAAAACAGTGCTACACATAACTGTAAAATAAACTCAAGCATATGAGTGTACACAATGTGATGCTCTTGCTTCTTATCTTATTTTTCTTCTTCGTTCTCTTATTAAAATTATTGTTATAATTATTAAATGTATAGTTAACTCATTTACTCGGAACATAACGTATCGATGAAAAACATTTGCGATTTACGGCACGCTGTCCAAATTTTCATTCGTAAAATACAATAAACGTTATCAATTTTTCTTAAAATACACACATTCCGTCATTACCGTTTTTCAATCGTTTTCTCAACTCTCAGTCTTATTTTATTGGTTATTTTTTTTTTGTAGTCTAATTTTCGTTATTCGACTGAGAAGTCTGCTATCGACATTTGAATATGAAAAGTTCGCTACTTGACATCGAGTCCACGTTTTTTCAGTATTATAATAATCACTTATGACTCACAATCGCTTGCTCTGTATATCGCTGGTAAATGTATTGCCGATGGGATGATTCGATCCATCGTTAATACCCAAACAGGGTTTTACAATCGGCTCAGTAATGGCCCACGACTGGTTGCCAGAGAACAAACGATGGCGCGGTAATGGCTATATAAACAGGCCAGATCCGCACCATGCATGGTTGGTAATGGTAAACCATGAATGACTGCTAAGACTGGGCCAACTATCATACGCCCATATTGGCCCAACAACGGCTGCCGGATCTTCTGCCGGAAATGAAAAACAACAAATTGACAAATTATGAATATAAAAATGCTGGTAGTATCTTTTTTGTTTTCTTATGCTTTACTTATGTCCATGTACATAGAATAATTGCATTAAAAACACGCTTTCTGCATTGTTCAAGTTTTTACCTTTCATCGGGATCGAACCTGCGCCTGTCGTTCTAGTGTCGAGCGCTCCACCCACTTAGCCATTCCAACACTTACAGAATCCATTGTTTGTTCGTTCCTTACTTTTATGCCGATAATTTTATTCGTGACATTAAAATTTACCGACAATTTTTTTGGTCCATCTAGGCTGTAAAAATAACTCGCTCGTTTTGGGTGAAGTTCCGAAAAGCATACTCTTCTGATCGAGCTGAAATTTTGCACCGAACTTCCTCTCATTATCCTAAGAGAAACCGTTAACGGATTTTTGACGACTAGCAATAGTTTTCCATATATAACTTTATTATTTCACGCCATACGAGTATATCTATATATCCGATAGATACCCCCCACTCCTCCGGCCGCGCTGCTTCCTGGCAAACAGTGCTCGCCCGTATGCGCATATCACTTGCCATGTGGGATGGGTTTGTTTGGGTTTATTTAATATAGTAGAAGCGCAGTACAATAAATAACTTTCAATATACGATATATCGAAAACTATTGCTAGTCGCCGATATCCTTTTAAAGGTTCTGTTAAAATATTGAAAAGAAGGTCGGTGCAAAATTTCAGCTTCATCAGTGGGATATGCTTTTCGAAACCTTATCCCTTGTTTTTACGTGTTACAGTTTAACGACTTGCATTTGCAAAACGCCCAAAAACAAACCATCAATGGCTGGAATAGATCTGGCAAGCCGTTCATCCGCCTACGATACCCCAATGCTGATCGCCGTATTATCGGTGCGATGGCATTGGCCCACCAATGGCTGGCATAGATCTGGCAAGCCGTTCATCCGCCTACAGTACCCCAATGCTGGTCGACGAATTATTGGCCGATTATCAGCAAACCGTTTAATGGCTGAATGCTGGCATTTTTGTTACGACAGGCGACCCTATATGGGTACTGGTTCGTCGATGATCGCTGTGTCGATCTGGGACGAGACGAACGATAACTTTTCGAAGACCTCAGCAGGACAGCCTCGGAGTCGAATTCGCACGAATGATGCTCACCCAACAAGCCGTTGACGATCAAGCGAAGTGAAGATGTTGTCGATTTACTCGAAACGAGATCGAAGAAATGGTATTACGCTGGCGACCGCGTGCCTTTGGGTTAAACTTTTCACAATTCGTGACATCTTTACGCATTTGCCGCGCATTGTCCAAAAATATTGTGCAATTCACGTTTACTCACATTTGCGTTTGTTATTTTCTTGATCAGTTTTGATTTTAGACACGCATTTTTTTCTTCTCTACGTGGTATAAATTGGAGCACGGGAACGTGGATACGCGTGCGATCGGATCAAAGGTTCGATGACAAGGGAGCGATCTTTTCACCTTCTCTCCTCTTCCCACTTTCTTCCTCCTTTTTCAGAAGGGGACGTCCTCTTTATATTTCAATACCGTGACAATTTGCGCGGGCCATTCGCAATTTGTACCACTAAAATATACAAAGACTCGGGATGTAAATAGAGTGAAAAGCGCGGAAGCCCCTCATCCGATGTTTATTTCATCGGAATGCCCAATACAAAATACGGTAGGCGAAATTCAAAATAACTCTTTTCTCTCGTTTTCCCAAACGAGGATTGAAAGCTGCGAACAAATAGCTCGTTGGAAAAATGTTATTCGTGCACAAATCTCGTCGAATGTGAGGCCCGCGTGCTCGGAAAGTTAATCAATCGCGTCAATTAATTAGTTAATTTTGTACGGTGGGCGTATATACGCGCGTAAGGTATGTTTATACGCCGGATGTTGTGATATATACACTTGCGACAAATACCGCACAATAACGGTGCAAAAGCTATTCTACGGGGGAGGGAGGCGGGGGGAGGCTCATACCGCCTACGTGTATGGTGGTGGGGGTACGCTTGGATTGACGATGCCCGAAGTAAATTTCACACGTATGCGATGTAAATACGCGTTTGCGTATTCGAGGGCGCATGTGCGCCAAGCTATAGGATATCTCGTTAAAGCGGCTATCGCGGAAAGCAGTCGTAACGTTACATCAATACTGGACATTTCGTAGGGGGCGCGCGCGTGTATGCGCCGAATACGGCTTTTACCTCTCTATCCGTTACACGTCGCGGCTAAACTCTTCGAAAAGTTTATTTTATCCAACTAAGATTTATTCAGACAAATAATTATTTTTCCTTCCCTCACCGCCGACTACGATTTCTTTCCAATATGTTTTATTTTCCTTCCTTTCAGGCAGTCCTTGGTTGAGACGATTCCATAAATAGGTACATATTTCCTTAAAATACTTTGTTCATTTGAATATATGAGAGATACATTGGTCAGAGTGTAGATAACGGGACACTGAAAATAGGACTTTCAACATTTATGAAATCATCAAACCGAATGTTTGTTTGGGTTTGTTTGAGGGATGCATTTGGCCTTGTAACTCCGAGGTCATTGACCCGAGACTTAAATGACCCAAACAAAAGTTACTCCTCTCGACGCCCGCTACCCGATGACACTATAAAAAAGGGGAGTTAATAAAGGTTGCAAATTCCGATGGAAATTTTTCTGTCTCTTTGCGCTCATAATGAGGGACGCATTTGACCTCTCAACTCCGAAGTCATTGACCCTAGACATAAATGACCCAAACAAAAGTACACGGAGAAAAAGAAACAGCGAAAATCACAGTATAAACCGCATAAAGAACAGGATGCCATATTTCATTTTACAGTAAAACAGAGTAATGTAAATCCTGTCCTACAAAAATGACGAATTTTCCTGTACACACTGAGATTTTTACAGTTACACTAGCTTACTTACAGTTCGGTATTGTGAATACATTAGTGTTTCCAGTAAAAATATTCAACTGTAAAATTTACACGAGATCACTGATTTTTAGACTGTACGCAAACTGCAAGGGTTACAGTGTACACTGTATTGAGTACAGAGTGATTCGTTAAATTGTACAGTGTGGCACGGTAGTTTTACTCTTCTTTCGACAGTTCGTGACGTAATCTGTGCACTCTGAGATTTTTACAGTCACACTGATTGATTTACAGTTTGGTATTGTGAATAAATCAGTGATTTCAGTAAATGTATTCAACAGTAAAATTTAAATGAGGTCACTGATTTTTATACTGTACGTAAAGTGCAAGGGTTACAGTGTACACTGTATTGAGTACAGAGTGATTCATTAAATTTCACAGTGTGGCACGGTAGTTTTACACTTCTTTCGACAGTTCGTGACGTAATCTGTGCACTCTGAGATTTTTACAGTTACACTGGTTTATTTGCAGTTTGATATTGTGAATACATCACTGATTTTTATACTGTACGCAAATGAGGCACGAGGCCGGGACACAAAGGATTGCCAGTTAGTAGTGCGTGGTTGATGGAACGCGGACATCGAAATTTGTGCGACAGAATTCAAGAAATTATAAAGAAAGAGAGAATTTTTTTTAAAAGGTACGTTCTTGTCTAATGAGGACTTGTCTCGCGCGTGGGGTGAGCACGTGGCCAGGACACAAAGGATTGCCAGTTAGTAGTGCGTGGTCGATAGGATGCGAACGTTGAAATTTGTGCGACATAATTCAAGAAATCATAAAAAAAGAGTCTTCATAAACTCTGTCAATGTAACTGGCGCATTCATTGTACATAATACAGATTAACCAACTGTCAAATTACAAGTTTTGTTAAATTTATATTACAGTGTTGAACTGTCAAAATTTACTTTGAGCACACTGTATTTTGAGTATTGTGTTTCTGTTAATATCACTGTGCAATCGCTCGAGTCCAATGCGAACTGTGTAGCCCCTGTATTTTGTACTATTTCTTTTTTTCCGTGTAACTCCTCTCGCCGCCCGCTATTCGATGACACCATAAAAAGGGGGGTTAATTAGGGTCGCCAGGGTAATGTCCCGTTACGTACACCCCAACCCATACATTTGAATAAAAACATATCTGTGCATGCAGTGTCTTTGATTAAAATATATTGTTGTTTCGCACGAATAATAATTGTATTTGAAACCCTAGTATTTTGATTTTCTGCTCGAAAATTTGCCATTTTTTTACACATAGAATACCTACTTATTCGTGTTGTTAACAATGCTCAGTGGTGAGGAATTAAACAAAAAAAATTGCATTGCCATCACTTCGGTGTGATACGAGAAGATGTTTTTCTTGTGTGGCTATTGAGATGTGTCATTTCCGCGTGTTTTTTAATACACTTGACAAGCCAAGAGCGACAACGCGTAAAATTCGTGGTGCGCCGCCGGTAAGTTTCGCAGACTCGCTATTGCGCTTGCTAAGAAGTAAAAATGGCTTGCGGGAGAAGCCTCGGGCCCTGCGCCACACTACGACCACAGAGTGTACTATAGTTCTATGGATTTTGTAGTTGATTGAAACGAGAAAAAAACTTTCGACAAAATATTTTTTCAGCAAATTATACCAAATACCAAAACTATCAGAAGCATATGTTATCTTAACGGTGTTAAATAGATCTACGTTATGATAAATAAAGATATTTGAAATAAATCTCTGAAATAGTAGAAATTCATTGGAAAAAAATAGGCGCTCTCCCGATCGCCTCAACGTTTCTCTCTTCCCTCTCGACACTCTCGCAGTGCTGTGTAAGAATTGGAAAGCTACGCAAAATACGTCGACTATTTGCTCAGCCCGCACACACGTGCAGGGAGAAAGGCGAGAACAATCATAGTCCAGAAAAAATAGACTTTTTTCAAAACAAAAAATGCCGATAATCTATTTTTCAATTGGAATATGTTAGGGGGTGGCCCCTAAGTGGAAATCCAAGTTTTCGTCTCGAGAGACGAGGGTTAGCCGCTATCTTGAAAACGTGTTTTTGCAAATATCTCATAAACGGTGCGTCATACACTGGGACAGAATACCTTAAAAGTTGGTATTAATTGCCAATTGCTGTGAATCGTATATTGAAACCATATAATATATTTTATATGTTGGCATATACAGGGTGTCCCAGAACTCAACGTCAAGCCGAAACGGGGTGACAGGATTGATTGTAACCATCATGAGAGAAATCCCAAAAAAAATCTATCTCATGCAGTTTGAAAATTATGGGCATTTAAGAAAAACCTAGAAATTTCGTCAAACTGTAACCATTTTTCGGTTATTGTGGTTAATTTTTATTATTTTTGTTAATTTAAACTTTGGAACCGTAACCCTAAATAACATTTCTAGAATCACAGTCAAAAATAATGACACAATTGCCCCAAGTTTCCTAGAATTAAGACTATTTGTTAAACTATGAATTTAAAATTTTCAAAATTTGTCTACTTTGAAAGGCCCTGCTTTAAAAAAAAAGTACTGGAGTGCCTTGGCAAGTGCCATTAAAAATTGGCGCATTTAATCAGGATTGTAAAATGGTACAATACTTGTTAGTTTCATACTAAAAAAAACGAGTAAAAAAATTAAAACCTCAAGTAACCCGATTTTTGCTAACCCATTTTACTCAGTTAAAATGTTTTTTATTCGCACAAGCTCTTGGTAGGTTCTTAATTTTACGGCAAAATGATGAGAGAGATGGATAGTGGACATGTTTGCCATGAGTGAGAGAGACAGATAGTGACGCCACTTTTACCAAAGTCAACAAAAGTAAGTAAAATTAATCGTGAACGAATTTCTCAAGCTGCTGAGGACATCAACTCTCGAGGATATGCCCGGCTAATAAGTAGATCTTTTTTAAGAAGATGTAGGGCGTGTATTGAGGCTGATGGCAAATAATTTGAACATTTGCTGTAATTAAAAATGTTATTTCCCTATGTATTCGACTTTTATTCCAATAAACCTAAACTAGGTCAAGATTTTTCATTATTTTATTAATTTTACTTACTTTTGTTGACTTTGGTAAAAGTGGCGTCACTATCTGTCTCTCTCACTCATGGCAAACATGTCCACTATCCATCTCTCTCATCATTTTGCGGTAAAATTAAGAACCTGCCAAGAGCTTGTGCGAATACAAAACATTTTAACTGAGTAAAATGGGTTAGCAAAAATCGGGTTACTTGAGGTTTTAATTTTTTTGCTCGTTTTTTTTTAGTATGAACTAACAAGTATTGTACCATTTTACAATCCTGATTAAATGCGCCAACTTTTAATGGCACTTGCCAAGGCACTCTAGTACTTTTTTTTTTAAAGCAGGGCCTCTCAAAGTATACAAATTTTGAAAATTTTAAATTCATAGTTTAACAAATAGTCTTAATTCTAGGAAACTTGGGGCAATTGTGTCATTATTTTTGACTGTGATTCTAGAAATGTTATTTAGGGTTACGGTTCCAAAGTTTAAATGAACAAAAATAATAAAAATTAACCACAATAACCGAAAAATGGTTACAGTTTGACCAAATTTCTAGGTTTTTCTTAAATGCCCATAATTTTCAAACTGCATGGGATAGATTTTTTTTCTGATTTTTCTCATGATGGTTACAATCAATCCTGTCACCCCGTTTCGGCTTGACGTTGAGTTCTGGGACACCCTGTATATATAAATGAGACACACAAAGCATTGTTTTTGCTTTTAATCGAGATATAATCATCATTTAATCGTAAATCATTACATATTTTAATCATTATCAGAGTAAGGAAACAATGAGTCTTCGTCATCATCGTCTTCATTCCCTTGGTACTCACAAGGAACATCCCTCAGGTGTCCGCCTCCGATTTTGTTGAAATTCATATATGTGATAGAGCATCGAAAACTTTGAGACACGTATTTTTTTTATCGGCGGAAAAACGGATTTAAGGGGGGAAACCGCCCCTCAAAGAAAGGCGTGTCGAGGGGTGGTTTTGCAGTTTCACCCAGAAGCAATCCACCGATCTGAATGAAACAAAAACAAAAATTCTTCTAATGAACAGCGATGAAAAATCCACTATGAAAATGTTAAGAAAAAATTAAATTAGGGGGTAAACCACCCCTCAATTTGCCTTTTTTTTTACCCCACACTTAAGAGGGTTGTATGCAAATTAATCAAACAGGTATCATTTTGAAGGGCAATTAAAATTAAAGTTGACGGGTTTTTGCGTTTTGGCGGCATAGCAAATTTAAGGGGGTAAACCACCCCTAACATAAATTTATTTATCATGGTCGTTTTTTCTGTGTTTAAAGTATATCCGCTGATTTTAAATACTTCTATAAGCTACAATTTAATGTTTTATCATATTTCAGATATATTACATTCGTCTTAAGGGGTAACTACCCCTCTGACGAGAAACATCATTGAAGTATCCGCTTTCGATTTCGTTGAAACTAATATATGTGGTAAAGCATTGCAAACTATTAAACATGTTTTTTTTGTCTCGGCAGAAAAACGGTGTTAGGGGATGAAACCACCCCTCAAAGTTTCTCCCACAAGCAGTCCACCGATCTGAATGAAACAAAATCGAAAATTCCTCTAATATTAAGCGATGAAAAATCCACTACAAGAGTGTTGTTTAGAAATATAATTAAGTGGTAAACCACCCCTTCATTTGCCGTTTTTCACCCCACGCTTAAGAGGGTTGTATAAAAATTAATAAAACAGGTATCATTTTGAAGGGGAATCAAAATTCAAGTTGACGCGTTTTTGCGTTTCAGCGGGACAGCAAATTTAAGGGGGTAAACCACCCCTAACATAAATTTGTTCATCACCGTCGTGTTTTCTGTGTTTAACATGTATCCGCGGATTCAAAATATTCTCCCGCGTTTTTAAATTATTACGTTTTTAAATTTTTACATTTTAAGGGTAAACTACCCCCTCTAATTGCTTTTCGTTTGAAGTTTCGCGAAAGGTTTCACGAATTTCGTTAAAACTGTTTTCATTTAATCGGTAATATCAATTTTATGTTTGTGTGTGCAGGCATATTCGTTTTGAGCTTTAGGAGCGTTACGTTGGGAGTGGGGACGTGGGGATACCCCTTACTCATAAGACTCATATTTTCGTGGCGAAACGGTTCCGATTTTAATGTGCACGTCCATTAAGCATCTCCATAGGAATAAACATACACTTTTACTATATCATTAATTATAATGATTTCCAGAATAAGTTATAAGGCTCACTTCGTATATTTCGGAACGATGATGCGCCTGGATCATGCGATAATTTAGCCAGCGACGTAGTTTTGTGGAGGAATGTATATTTTTATTATTTTACCCTTTATTTAATTAAACATATTAATGAAACTGAGGGTTTTACAGTAGGTTAACGAACATGTTTTTAATATATTGACATATTTCATTTGGGAATCATATCAGCTGATTTAATTAATAGTACTTGTGAAAAATATCGCAGTCATATGCCGTCAAATCATTTTCTTGTGATATATACTTTTTTTTCTAGTCTATCAACTATCAACCATCAACAATCATGGCTCATAATTCCTGCAATAATGATAATCGTCAAAAAAATGCTTTAAACACAACGACTTTTGCACCATGCACATCTGATAATGGCCAAATTATTGCAACCGGGTATTTCACAATGTGTGTTCGATTCACCAAAACCAAAGGTAACAGGATTTTCAAAATCTTCTGGTTTTTTAAATGAATGGAAATGAACAAATTTATGTTAGGGGTGGTTTACCCCCTTAAATTTGCTGTCCCGCTGAAACGCAAAAACGCGTCAACTTGAATTTTGATTCCCCTTCAAAATGATACCTGTTTTATTAATTTTCATACAACCCTCTTAAGCGTGGGGTAAAAAGCATTTTTGACGATTATCATTTCATTTTTTTGACGATTATCATTATTGCAGGAATTATGAGCCATGATTGTTGATGGTTGATAGTTGATGGACTAGAAAAAAAAAAGTATATATCACAAGAAAATGATTTGACGGCATGTGACTGCGATACTTTTTACAAGTACTATTAATTAAATCAGCCGATATGATTCCCAAATGAAATATGTCAAAATATATTAAAAACATGTTCGTTAACTTACTGTAAAACCCTCAGTTTCATTAATATGTTTAATTAAATAAACGGTAAAATAATAAAAATGTACATTCCTCCACAAAACTACGTCGCTGGCTAAATTATCGCATGATCCAGGCGCATCATCGTTCCGAAATATACGAAGTGAGCCTTATAACATATTCTGGAAATTATTATAATTAATGATATAGTAGAAGTGTATGTGTATTCCTATGGAGATGCTTAATGGACGTGCATATTAAAATCGGAAGCGCTTCGACACGAAAATATGAGTCTTATGAGTAAGGGGTAGCCCCACGTCCCCACTCCCAAAGTACCGCTCCTAAAGCTCCAAACGAATATGCCTGTACACACAAACATAAAATTGATATTACCGATGAAATGAAAACAGTTTTAACGAAATTCGTGAAACGTTTCGCGAAACTTCAAACGAAAAGCAATTAGAGGGGGTAGTTTACCCTTAAAATGTAAAAATTTAAAAACGTAATAATTCAAAAACGCGGGAGAATATTTTGAATTCGCGGATACATGTTAAACACAAAAAACACGACGGTGATGAACAAATTTATGTTAGGGGTGGTTTACCCCCTTAAATTTTCTGTCCCGCTGAAACGCAAAAACGCGTCAACTTGAATTTTGATTCCCCTTCAAAATGATACCTGTCTTATTAATTTTTATACAACCCTCTTAAGCATGGGTGAAAAACGGAAAATGGAGGGGTGGTTCACCCCTTAATTATGTTTCTAACCAACGCTCTTGTAGTGGATTTTTCATCGCTTAATATTAGAGGACTTTTCGATTTTGTTTCATTCAGATCGGTGGCCTGCTTGTGGGAGAAACTTTGAGGGGTGGTTTCATCCCCTAACACCGTTTTTCTGCCGATACAAAAAAAACATGTTTAATAGTTTGCAATGCTTTACCACATATATGAGTTTCAACGAAATCGAAAGCGGATACTTCAATGATGTTTCTCGTCAGAGGGGTAGTTACCCCTTAAGACGAATGTAATAATTTTGAAATATGATAAAACATTAAATTGTAGCTTATAAAAATATTTAAAATCAGCGGATATACTTGAAACACAGCAAAAACGACCATGATAAATAAATTTATGTTAGGGGTGGTTTACCCCCTTAAATTTGCTATGCCGCCAAAACGCAAAAACCCGTCAACTTTAATTTTAATTGCCCTTCAAAATGATACCTATTTTATTAATTTGCATACAACCCTCTTAAGTGCGGGGTGAAAAAAAGCAAATTGAGGGGTGGTTTACCCCCTAATTTAATTTTTTCTTAACATTTTCATAGTGGATTTTTCATCGCTTTTCATTAGAAGAATTTTCGTTTTTGTTTCATTCAGATCGGTCGATTGCTTCTAGGTGAAACTGCAAAATCACCCCTCGACACGCCTTTCTTTGAGGGGCGGTTTCCCCCCTTAAAACCGTTTTTCCGCCGATAGAAAAAAATACGTGTCTCAAAGTTTTCGATGCTCTATCACATATATGAGTTTCAACAAAATCGGAGGCGGACACCTGAGGGATGTTCCTTGTCAGTGACTGTCGGAGCCACTAAGAGATCAAAAGCCTCCTTTGGTATATTTTTTATTTTTTTAAAAGATTCTTTTCTTTTATTGGTCAATATTGTATCTGAACTGGGAAGAAAAAAGTTAAAAATATCCTCATTAAATTTTTCCTGGCTGCATTTTCTTGAATAATGTTCACGGGAGTTCTTAAAATCTTTGTTGCGTACCTCTTGCGCCTCTTCAGTCAATTGGCCAATGGGCAACAATGCACTAGATATTAATTCTGCTCCGTGTATGAGAAACTTGTGTGTTGTGGGAGGCATACAATACCAACCATACAAATAAACAAAATGCCAAACAGTATCATGGGTATATTCGCGGAATTGATCTATGTTGATTGAGTGTCCACATGATATACCACTGTCAGTATAATATGCATTTTTTAAATCAATCCTACATCCAATTTTGTTATTTCTGCAGAGACTTCAGGGTTAGGCAAAAAACGCCTTGCTACGTTGCCGTTATTAGAGTTTCCGAAACCGGACTTCGGGAAATCTACGATCGATCGAGTTTTTTCTTTGAACTTGGTTTGGATACTTTTTTGTTTCTGCTACTATTATTTTATCATCACCTCTCGCTTGCCACTTTTGGATTGGGAGTTTATAGGATAGGTGGATGAGACATTCAAAAAACCGTATCCAGCCATGTAGGACTGATATTCCAAATTGTAAATTCTGTGTTATTATTTCTCTATTAATCATTTTGTCAATATCATTGAAATCTTTTGACGTGGCACCGCAAATGTAACATCTCTGGGTCGATGTTGTTTCCGTGAGGGCATTGCAAATCTTACCATTGACCACCGCTAAAATCATATTGTGACTGACGGAAACAGGTCTACCGTGTTATTTCAATTCACTGTTTTCCAACTGATGTATTTCAGTGTCTATCCGATTTTTTTCTGCGACAGAAACTTCTGTTGATTCCTTGATGAAAGCAATTTTCAAAGGTCTGCAATACCTCGTAGAAGACGGACGAGGGTTCTGCCAAATTATTTTCGAGTTCTTGCCATCTGGGTCACATACTAAATGAAGTGGCACGCGAGACGTTATAAATACAGATGAATCAATCGCTTGAGATCCATGGAACGCCTGCTTGTAGCAGCTGTGATCTCAGTTACCATCGAAGCCCCACTTTGTCATTAGCTGTAGTTTTTCCAATTCTTCATTGCTCAATGGTGATAGAACACTTTCATGCACAGTTAGTAGACGTTCCACATCATGGTTCAGAAGGACCTGCAAGGGGACTTCCGCCGAAGTCTCACTTACTTATATTATTTGGGATATTATTTGGGTAGCATTGTTGTTTCTCATTTTGTAATGTTTTGTATGAAGGAAATCCGTCCGGATTGCTCTGTTTTATTAAACTATATTGGTGTCTTGACAACTTAGCGTCTATCAGTAAAGCTAGGGCATCATCACCAGACATCCTGCACGACTCTTTCTCAAGTGATGTTTTGTTGGCCTTTCTACATTTGCTTGCCCGTTCCGGAGAGGTTGTAGTGATTTCCTTTAACAGTATTGAAGCCTCTGATTTCCTGATGCCCTCAGACTCATTTGGGTGGCGAAACTTAACTCCGCAATATGTGTAGATTTCCGTAAATGTTCTGCTTTTTTGCGCTTGGTTCGCTCGTTGCTCCCTTGCTTTGGGACGTCCAAAATAAACTTTTGGACGTCCGCATCCACTCTTCATTGAGTTAGACGGCTCGTAGCGGGTAAAGAAATTAACGTATCAAGCCAATTATCATATTTCTTGACAAACCTCTTCTTAGATCTTTCTTCATTCAACCATCTAGACTTAAAATCAGACTTGAAGTGGTATATTTTTTTCTTCATATCCGTCGAATCCGATGATTCGGAACACGCCGTACGTTCTCGAAGATAATTTGTTAAAAAATTGAATTGTTCTTCAACTTTACTCTAACCAGAACTTGTTAAGATGTCGTATAGATATTTTCTTGACATTGCTACAGTGCTACAACAAGGTCCTGGAACCGAAAGAAGCCATAAGAGTTATTAAGACGGAATGACACCTCATCGCGGTTGGTATGGTAGAACAATTATAGATACCCAGAAATCTCTGAAACGGCTCTGCAGATCCCATTGAAACTTCGCCAAACGACGTCAAATAGATAGACGAACAGCCGTCTGCACCTTAAATTCAGAAAATTTGAGGTGCAGACAGCTGTTCGTCTATCTATTTGACGTCGTTTGGCGAAGTTTCGATGGGATCTGCAGAGCCGTTTCAGAGATTTCTGGGTATCTATAATTGTTCTACCATACCGACCGCAATGAGGTGTCATTCCGTCTTAAAATGCACATAATCTAAAAAAAACTATTTTGTTAGGTAAGTATTAATAACCCTATTTTGGGCCGAAATCGCAAAATATCGCAAAAAATTCCAACGTTCTAAAGTTGCCAAATAACAAAACTATTTAACCAAACAAACAAAAGTACTCGATATGCCTCGATACAAAACTAAAACTTCGCATGGTTGTGAGAAATACAATGTTTTCATGGAAGACCACAATTTTGATTTCTTAGCGTTATGATTCATCGGGGGTACTTAATATTAATGAGCAATAATTTTAAAAATATCGTACGTACCTGCAGCTGACGTCTCTACATCAAACAAGTCAAATTTGAAAATGATTCACCACAGCCACAATATTTTTAACATGAACAAAAGCGAACGAATTGCCGAGCGGCACGCGTGTAGTCTCCACGATGCTTTTTTGCGACTGGGGGAGAGAGTCGGGGGACGTTATCTGTTACGAAACTTTCGGTACCTTAGGCGCGGGAATGTTGGTAACATGACTGTCAATATAGCGAAGGAAAAAATAATAAGGACCTATTTTGCAGGAAAGTTATTTTCTATAACTTTTATTTGAAACTTTTTTCTTTACTGTTAATATTTGTCGAGATAGAGTCAGTTGAACAATTTCAATTGTTGTTTTTGTCAAATATCTTGATAATGGTTGGAGATGCAAACAAAGTGTAGTAATCAAACTTGTAGAGCATGCAATTTTCTATCAATTTTATTGAAAACTCTTTTCCGTAGAATGAATGGTTAATGAGATGCAGCGTGCTGAATTCTAAACCGGCACACATGCCACAGGGAATGGAGACGCGACAAGTCTCAAAAAATATATATCGCAACACGCTGTTGCGATATATATTTATATATATAAATCTTGTACGCTTATTATATAGCGTACAAGATTTTTAGCATTATCATGGATAAATTAACATACATGTTATAAGATGTTATACTCCCACGTTCTTCGAAGCCTAAGTATGGTGAGAATAGATATTATTCTTCCATGCATTCAGTGGTTGTGACACAACGTCAGCTCCGTATAGAATTGGCAAAAGTAACGTCCTTACACTATTAAAAAATCACGACGAACGGCTAACAACTGTGGCATTCTTCAAAGGCAGTGATTCAAATATTATAGCCCAAACTGGTATGCGCTTTTTCATTGCTCTATAAGGAGGTAACTAAACCGAACCATCCATTGACTCGTAACACAAAGCTCAACTTGACGCTCCTACCACCAACGCAACGCAGGATACAGCATGGTACCATTCTTTCCGAAGCTACCATCAGGTTTAAAGTTGGCTGGGATTTCACCATGACCCGGAAGAATGGGCTTGGAAGGGGGCTGCGAATCGCTTATCCCTTGGAACAACAAAAAACCCTCCCGCGCCACTAAATTTCCGACAAGTTATATCTTGCAGATGCAAAAAAATTGCGGGGCTGCCGAAAAAAAGGTTTGAACTGTTCAATTATGTGTTGAAACTGCAGCGGCAAACGTGTAATAACGCACCACCTGCATTATACGACATCGATGACGACGAATTGCAAGATGAATTTTCGGAGATTCTTTTTGCTCTAAATAACACGGAGACAGAAGATAGAAGCTCTCAAAGCTTTGAAAATCGACCTTCCGATTCAAAACAAATGAAAATTGTACAAGTTCATCCTTGATCTTTCAACTTGATTTATTATGCTTTTTTTATTCTGTTTTCGGTAAATATTCGGAAATGGGGCTCCTGCTAGAATCAGGCTAATTTTTTTTCTTATTTCTTTTAATGATCAAAGCAGATGATACAAAGTAATATTAAAACGGCGCACATTTTTTTCCTTAAAAAAAATTATTTAAAAATTTGGACGTGGATCCTCGCTTGCAGCGCACATTCAAGCAGGAATCGTCATTGAAAATGAATGGCGTACCATTCCATGGGTGCGTGGAATCGTGGGGTGCGTAGAACACTGGGGTGGCCGCCCACAATTCCACGCACCCATCCGAGGTGCCCCCCGCCCAACCTAGTGTTCTACGCACCCCACGATTCCGTGCACCCATCCAAGGTGCCCAACAAACCCACCCCAGTTTTCTACGCCACCGTACGCCATGGGTGCGTGGTATCGTGGGGTGCATGGAATCGTGGAGTGCGTAGAACACTGGGGTGGGTACTTTACCACATATGGTAAAGTACCGACCGAAAAGCATATGGTTATTTTTTTGCACTTTAAGCATATGGTTATTTTTTTGAAACATCTTGCGCCGTTACAATAATGATAACGTCTTTCAAGATGGCGGCTAAACCTCACCCCCCGAGACCATAACTTGAATTTACACTTAGGAGCCACCCCCTAATATATTCCAATTGAAAAATCAAATATTATGATTTTTTGTCGAGCGACCCTACTTTTGCTATAAAATAGCAGTGGACTAGCTCCCGGTGGATCGAGACGTTCTTCTCGAAATTGTGTTACCGCGTTCGCGAGTCGTGCGCGTGTTTCATACGAGTGCCGCACTTGTTGGGAAAGAAAGAAAAAACAAAAAAGAGTAGAATGGCGGAGAGAGGTTCGACGGATGAGGAAATTGCGCGGGCAGAGCTCGGCAACAGGGTCAATAATATCGTAGAGCTCGGAGCACGGTGGGCGAATCCAAATCACCTTGTGTACAACGCACCGAGCATCCCGCCCGTTCGAACCCATCGCGCCTCTCTGCTCTTTTAGCCCCCCCCCCCCCCCCTAACATGACTCGCACGGACGCGGCTTTTGACACGCGTATATTTGGCCCGATCGATATACCAACACACACCGAATCAACCAAATGAGAGGAGCTCTCGGATAAATCGCCAACGATTTTTCACTGTCGCCTTTGCTCTCTTTTTCGTACTTTTCTCACCCTCCCTTCTCGGAACGACTCTTGCCGTTCTTTTTTCTCCAATCCGCACCCGAAAATCCCATCGCGTGTACATGCGTCAGACTCTCGATCCGGTTCTCAAGCGAGTGTAACGAACAATCACCAATTTTTTCGGGTTCCCTTTGGCAAACAAACTTTTCTCTTTTTCAGCTTGAGGCCGGAAAAATGGTCTGCTTTCAATGTTTTTTTTTTTTCATGACACCGTTGGGATGAAAATTACGGGAATTTACACTGAATTGTCTTGCCAAGTTTGAGGTTTTTTAAATTGAAAAATATTGATGGACAAAAAAGTTGTTATTACTTGAAGAAAGTGCCGCCGTTGTTGCATGGCCAATTCGAGTAGGTGCTCCTGGCAACTTTAGTATAATTATAAAACTTTTGTATGATGGGATACTTTCTTGAAATATTGAAAATTCCCAATAGCTAGACCGTAGCACAAAAAACATTTAAACACTTGTTATTAACAAATGGGTCGACACCTGAAAAAACCATCCGGCCATTCTATAGAACATGTTACAAACTTTGCTTCGTGCGAATTCGAAGTGAATCGGTCGAATAGATTACGAGATACGAACGTTTCATTAAGGCTATGTGTCACACCGACCGAGCGGCCACGAGTGCAAGAGAGATAGCTAATTTACAGATTCCCAGTGTTCTCCTAAACAGTTTATTTTTCGGAAAAAAGAAAAGAAACACCTTCCGCTCTGTTGAACGACGAACAACGTCTTTCTCTTCGTTTGCCCGAAATGTGATGCGTTTGACAGAGAACTAGGCAGTAGGATTTTTACCGACTGGACGTGTGAGCCATGTTCTTAAGCAGGGTTCGCGAAAAACACAAAAGATAAAAGGATACATCGCATTACATTGGGTACATTGGGAGAGATCTCCCAATTTTTGAAATACTCATAAAATCTTTGTAGCAAACTAAAGTTAACAATCTATGCTATGAATAGATGCAATCAAAAAAATCTTTTTTTTTTTCATTTCAACCGCACGCAAACCACTCGTTTACTCGGCTGCGTGTAGCGTTGAATTGCCATTGGATTCTAATATTGTACATGGCGTAATTAATATTATAATTAATTACTATTCCATAATTTACCAACAATACTATTGCTATGATAATTAAAGTATAATTGATTATTTATTTTTTTAAGTATTATTATTTACATTGCATACAATGCAATGTTTGTACACAAGTAGGTATACCCTTTGTCACATTTCCCTATAGCCTGATTTCTCTGTATTGTTTTTGAAACGATACACCCGTAAGTATCGATAGATTTGATATATGTGCAATTAGTGGCACCGGGAAAACACGCGTGCCCTCTCCATTTTCGACTTCACTTCCGCATTCACTGTACCCTTGTAAATACAGATTAAAATGCTGAGCCGCACGCTGTGCTCGAGCGGGCGAGGGGACCGATCACCGATCTCTTCATCCGACAGGGCTAGGTCAGCGTTCATACAGTGACTACCTGCTCTGGAATTGCAATCGTAGGACAGGTGAACCTGTAAGGACTCTCTCACCGCTCTGGTGAAACTTGCAATGCCCGTACGTATATCCCCCCCCCCCCCCCCCCCCACGTTAAACCCTTATCCAACCAGTCGCTCTCCTTTTTTGCAATCCTTGTATCGACCTGTTGACGGCTTTTTTCTTCCCGGGAAAAAAAGTTCATATCTGAACATATCTGAATCATATCTGTAGAATCAGATATGATCAGACAAAAAAAATGGCCATATCTGTTCATGTAGTGTCATGACAGATCGTGTATGCTTATATCTGAGCATGTATGATCATATCAGAGCCATTTGGATAATTTTGAGAGCAGACCCGTTCATATCGCAGCAGGTCTGTTCAGATCCAATCCCCAGGCACGATCTGATCTTGTTTGACCAGATCTGATTTTATTGGGCCAGATCTGATCATGTCAGGTAGATCTGATTTTATTGGGCCAAATCTGATCATGTCAGGCAAATCTAATATCAGAGCAAATCTTACCCTGTTGAGACAGATCAAATCTTGTTAGTGTAGTCATGAAGATATTAAAATGTTTACATATATAGAGCGGGGTCATTAACACGTCATCACTTGACGTGTTAATAATTAATAATATTATAGTAACTCACATGATCACATATAATACAGTCAGGTGAGGTGCCATATCTGATCGGATATCGTCTCATATCCTCATATATCGTTTCATATATTCAGATGTTTTCATGTGTGAACAACTGAACTGCATATACGATAAGGTATAAGTGTATAAGACTTCGTATTTTTTCCAGGTTTGATATCGTAATTGATGAGATAAAATTTTATATGAACGTGCCTGCTCATATATTACATCATATGGCTACGTCACATCTGACCCGACGACAAAATATCCGAGGACAAAATATCCGCGAGACAAAATCCTAAATCTCGTCCACCACATCAACGGGGTCGCGCGCAAAACACCTTTGTGGGGTGTGTGAGATAGTGGGGTGGGGACATAACACGAGCTTCTTCATTGCACTTATTTCTTTATTATAAAATTTTTGTATATAATATTAGTTTACTAAAATATTGTTAGCAATGCCACGCAAATATTGTATATGATCCATGTCATTGTACTTCCCTACTAGATTTTTTATTCTCTCTTCTACATTTTGATATGCCTTCCGACGTTTGGTAGCCATTTACCACTTTAACGGGTTACCCCCCACTTGTAGTGCAAAAAAAAGGCCTTTTTCGTGAATTTTTTTAAAGAAAAGTACAAAACTTTTTTAATCGATCAATATACCATCTTAAAGAACACATCTTGAAGAACTTTCAGTAATTTTTTTATTGAAAAATATTACATTGTTTAGTGGCAAATGGCCGTCAATGAAATAATGTTTTTATATACACGGTTTGCGTCGACCAACATTGCGGCGAAGTGGATCATCTGAAAAAAAATGCGGGTGGATTTAGTCAAATATAAGTATAAACTAGTCTTTAATCGAAGGATTTTAAAAACTATTCATTTTCCACAAAATGGCGGACAAAGTTAATGGTTCGATTTTAACGAAAAAAGAACGGCCGTTTTTTGGCTATAAAACGGCCATTTTTTTTCGAAAAAAAAATCGAACGATTAGAGACTACATTTTTATGTATTAAATAAGCCTGCAAAATTTCAAGAAGATCGGTTCATTAGTGTTCGAGTAATCTTGGTCACCGACTTCAGAAATGCCATTTTGAGAAAAATGCGTTTAAAGTTTCAATTTCAGTTTACACGAAGAAAATATTTTTTTTGTAAACTTACATAGAGTCATCTATTCCGGGCCCATACAGAAGTATGTGCCCGGATACTTATACTTCAAAAAATGCAATAAAAAAAATCGATTTTTTCAAAATCGCCAGTGGGGGTAACCCCTTAAACTGTAACACTACATACACAACAGAGAGAAAAACATTGACTGTCTCATGAAGCCAGTTGTCCCAGTTTAAGAGTTAATCGTTAATCATAGATGAATCGATCAAGAGTACGCCTCAACATTTAATTACCGACAACGGATATAATATCGGCAGATATTTTGTCTTGCGGATATTTTGTCATGAGGATATTTTATCCTGCGGATATTGTGTCGTCGGATATTTTGTCGTCGGGTCAAAACGCGTGTTACCCATCATATATGTTCAGATATGGTTTTACGCTGCCAACTCGCCTTGGTACCTGACCAGATAAAAACATATATGAGATCTATATAGCGGAGTCTGGTACCGTATTTGATCGGATATGATCTTATACGAACAGATACGTTCACATTATACTGTATGATGGGATACTGGGAGGATACTGTAAAATGTCAGTTATAAATATATCTGATACATATATGACAATATCTGAAAACATATATGAACATATCCACTCAGACATGAACTTTTTTCCCGGGTTATCTTTCGAACGATAAGTCGCACCCGTCTTGACGTGTTGGCAGCTCAACGGTAAATCGACCTTACGTCATTACCGAGAATTTTTACACGTTCGAAACACCTTCGTAACGAAACGTCTATCGAGTCTCGGCAGTAATTATAATATTTAATAAATTTCGAGAGCTCGGCTAAGTCAATCTCGAAAAGGAACGTGTAGATCGCGAAAAAAAAAATTAATTACCGATTTGAAGTTTAATTCACTTGGGGGTCATGGTATGTCAAAGCGATGCAATCGTGGGGCAACTTTACCAATCGGTGAAACTATCAATTAAAACGGTACCGACCAACGGTACGGTGGACGATGGGAGACCAAGAGGGAGGGCGAGAGAGAGGGGGGGGGGGGGACCGAGACGAGAGAACGCAGTATCCGGAGATTGAGAGCGGAGCTCAGAGGCAAACAAAATAACAGGTATCGAGAAGACGATTGAGGTTGTCTCGAGCGGTTGTAAAGGCGGGCTCGTTCTCTCTTTCTTTCTCTCTCCCTCTCTCTCTCTCTCTCTCTCCCTCCCTCTCTCTCTCTCTCTCTCTCTCTCTCTCTCTCTCTCTCGTCTCTCTCTCTCTCGTCTCTCGTCTCTCTCTCTCTCTCTCTCTCTCTCCTCTCTCTCTCTCTCTCTCTCTCTCTCTCTCGCTTTCACCTTTTCCTACTCTGTGTCTCGGGAACTTGCCTACCCTCGCGCTACGATTGTTCGCCTTTGTCGAGCGGTAGGTCAGGTTCACCTCTTGTATCCAGACTGCGTCTCCCTCTCTCTCTCTTCATCGGCCTCGGTACATCATCGACTCTTACAAGTATAAATGGTGATGAACGTGCTTTTCATAACTGTCGTGTTTATTTTTATTACGTAGCCTACTCTTTTGCTGAATTATGTAGATAGATGCGCCAGCGACTTACCATTCATCGTATCCAACTGTTTTTTTTTATTATCAGATTTTATTGCTCCAGGCAACACACGTCCAGTTGCACTAGGTGACATTCATCTACTCCGGTGGGTTGGGCTCGATATTTCCCAAGTCTGGAACAATAATAGCAGAGCGGCGCTCGAGGGCTCCCAACTTTATTTTTACTATTATCAGCCAACTCAATCATTGCTATTACGACTCTTGTCACTTAATACTAGGGTAAGTCCGGGGTAGTTGGCCACAGTTTTTTCAAGGATCCGTCGAAATAAAAGTACAGACGTTTATTAACCTATCTTTATTTATAATTAAACTTTGAACATTTAACTTTGAGATAATTTACGAAATTAAAACAAACTCACATCAGACCAACCTTAAAATGACTGTTTTTTGAAAATCACGATTGGCCATCTCTCTCGGAGTATCCAGGTGTGATGGCCATAGGAGTGGAGGTGAAATGGCCAGTTACCCAGCATCTCTCGGTTTTCTCGTCGGTTTTATGTTTCGATTTTTTATGTTTTTTTCTTTTGGTCACATCTAGAACACATATAATCGAAATCAGTATAATTTTTGTGTACCCAAAGTTGGCATACCACCCACTGAAGCCAGTCTTCGATGAGACGAGTTTCATTATAATTTTCTCCGCAACATTTTTTGTCATTGTTCTTATATCGTCTTTCTAAGGTCTTCCTAGGTATTTCGTAGGTCCTAGCAGCCGCACGAACCGTCAATTCATCATTTTTTACACCACTAATAGCTGCTTTTGAGGGGAGGTACCTAAGTATACGGCGAGAAAAACAGGTAAACTTCGGGAATTTTTATCTCAAAAACGAATGTTTCGCTTGGATCCGGGTTTTTTCCTATTGAAAAATATGTACATTGAAGTATGTTTAGGATTTAAAAAAATTAATTCGTTGACTCGAAGCGCCGTTGTTGTGGTCAGCGTCAGACGTGTTGTTCGTTGACATGGTTTGTGGTGCCAAGGATTCCGGGAGTCGGTTAATCTGAAACATGAAAACACAACGGATTCTTGAAATATAGTATACAAAGGAGTTCACCTCGTAGGGCTTTTTCATTTGATTGAACCATTGTTTTTTTATGCAACCAAAATCATCGGAAATTGCGAACGAAAAACGAATGTTAAATCAACGGTCGCAATTCCGTCAAAAATGAAAATTGCAAAAAAATCCTACGAGGCAAACTCGTTTGTATATTATATTTCAAGAATCCGTTGCGTTTTCATGTTTGAGATCAACCGACTTCCGGAATCCTTGGCACCACGAGCCATGTCAACGAACAACACGTCTGACGCTGACCACAAAAACGGCACTTCCAGTCAACGAATTTATTTTAAAAAATTCCCAAACATACCTCAATGTATATATTTTCCAATAAAAAAAACCCGGATCCAATCGAAATATTAGTTTTTGAGATAAAGACCGTCGAAGTTTACCTGTTTTTCTCGCCGTTTACTCAGGTACCTTCCCTTAATAATTCTTGAGTCCAGTTCCCTCGTAGAGCAATTGCTTTTCTTTTTTACTTATTGTACAAAAGAAACTAGAAACATTTTCGATGCCTAATAAGTATTTTTGTACTTATTAGGCATCGAAAATGAATGTAGAAAAATGAATTACTTGAACATATCACAACCAATACTATGGTCATCACACACCGACTGTACGTGGCCATCTCTCCTAATCTCTCGGGAGAGATGGCCACATCTAAAATGTTAACAAATAGAAACAATACATGCGAAATCTTGAGGTTATAACACAGCACTGCTCGTGAACTATTCAAGAAATACAGAAGTAACGATTACTTTTACAAAATAACTTCACCACAATGCCAAACATGAAACCTTCAACATTTTTTTGCTGTAAACAGAATAATTAACAAGGATTTTACTTAGGTAACATTTTTTTTGCAAAACTTTTGCTCGTACACTTACATCTGTGCACGACGCAAAGCGAATTAAGCAGTAAAATATTTCAATTGGCCATCTCTCCCTTATGGCCCACTCTCCCGGACTTACCCTATTATTATTGCCTAACTTAATTATTACTATTGCCGCTATTATTAGCTAACTTGCGTATTATTATTATCACTATTATTTCTACTGTTATTATTCGCGCATGAATACTTTGCCCTATAGCTTGCTAAGGTACGAATTAATTAAATCAAATGAGAATCTTTTATAGCTCTCTCCTGTCGAAGGACGTCCCCAATGAATATCCAATTTCAATTCAATGGACACTTCCAGAACTGACAACATCCGTTTCGTTTCGGCTGCACTATAGCTGCGACTGTTCACAATCTTTAGTACCTCAGCTCCCTATTTTTGTATATTTGTATTATCATGATTGAAAAGTGTTTATCACGAAACGCGAAATTTCCACGCCAGTAGAGAAAATTGTCGTAATAATCGCGCGATAATAATCAGCCGCACCGAACTTGAAATTTCGTGAAAGCTTCGCGGCCTCGATCGAGCATCGTTTCCCGATATTTCTAGATACGAAGCGGAAAATGTGTTGAAAAAACCCTCTGGCACTCAGCCACGTGGTCCATCAAGCTCGAATTGTTTGGCTGACACTGAGCTATGACATAACGCTATGCACGTGCACCGACTCGTAGTCGTTTTTTAGGGCGAACTTGAGGGAAAACGGCACGGATAAAATAAATATAAATAAGAAAAGATATAATCCACACCGATGGAAGAATTAAAACTTACTGGAGAATTTGTTCGGCACAATTCACGTTTATTATTTTTATTATTATTTATTACCCTCGCATTGATAGCTCAGTCGTGTAGTTAAGAGGGCTTATTTTAAATAAAAGGGAACGGTTTATTTTACACTTTCGGAACTTGGCTCGTTACTTATTATCACTTAAAAATATTATCATGCATTTTTTTGTACAAAATAGTTTATATTTCAGAGTTACGGCACCGTTTCCCGGGGAGGCTGCAACGTGAGTTGTCAAACGGCGTAAGCTCTAGCTTCTGTTCCATTGATTCGAATGAAAACGTTGCATTTTTTCGTTATTATTATAACGAATGTTTTACTCGTACATTGTTTGTACGATGTACAAATGTTACGATGGTGAATAAAAAAAAGAAACTAAATTAAAGAAATGAAAGACTTTTAGTCTTTTATTTAGGCAAATAGTTCGAATTTTAAGTGCGTTTTTAAAATTTATTCGACAATAAAAATATAGCTTTTCTAAATGATTCTTCGAAACCCATAGGTTCAAATACAAAGTGATATTGTTATCAAAATGTGTGTAAAATTTTAACAGGATCGATCAATTACTTTTTTCGACTTAACGCTTACACCAATTTCGAAAATAGACAAAGTTTTGGCAAAAACGTGACTAAACTTCTGATAAATGAAAATTCAAAGATTTTAGTAACTTACCCACTAGTCGGGCTATTCTCGTCACCCTTCCGGAATGTGCATCGTTGGCAATAGCTCCTTTCAATTACTCAATCGATAACTTTACCGGGGTAGTAACCTATAGCATCGCTGGGCCGAATTCCACCTACGCTGTGCTGATACAGGCACACACCATTGGAAATACTTTGAATTTCGTTTCAAAACTTTTCACTATATTTTCAAAGGTGTGAAAAAAGGGCCCTGACAATTAAGTCGACCGTTGACAGCGCGAGCAGTGGGACCGCCGAAGCACGAAGAGTTCCAGTCTGGGTGCTTTTTACCCTCGATTTTGAAGCGTCGCTAGTGGTACGGGAATATGCGCCAAGGACTCGTTCAAGGGTAGGTCAGTGTTCATCGGACTACGGGTATGGGCAACCGGCCAACGAAGACTCCAACCAGCCACGTATATTATATACCTTACACCGTGATCCTCTTCTCTCTCGTCTACGTCTATGGCGCGCATATACGTGCGTGCATCGTACCTATCCTACGTGTCGCGTGTGTCTACTAACGCGTCCACGGTGACGAGTAAACAAGCACAACGTGGGCCTATGCCGAAGCAGAACGGCTTATCTGAGAAGAGCCTGCGGCGGCTCATACGCTTGTGCACGTGTTTCCACTACCAGTGTCAATTCACCGGAGTCTGCCTTGTGCGTCTAGTATCTGCACTTTTAGTGAAATACCATAGTAGAGTCAAATTTTTATTTTTTTTTTCTACCATTTCGAAGATTTTATTCAAATCAAAGTTCATTGAAATTTTAATGAAATAATATTTAACACGTATATTTAGGTAATTATGCAGCATGGGGACTTTTCCGAAAAATGACGGGAATTTTTTTTTTCGCCATGATGTTGTTTATTCCATTATAGTAAGTAATACTTCGTCGGGGGAGGCTGACATTTCCCATTAATTCCATACGTTATGGGGTTTTGAAGTTTCCAGAAACATGTAATATTGCGACGCCTCGCTAAAGAGCTACGTGTTTCCTTATAGATAGTGCATAGGTGTAATACCTTCATAGGTAACGATGTATATGTTTTGATTTCGTGACCACAGCTGTCCTGTTTCCGGAAACAGGTAATATTTCGACGCCTCTTGTTTGTTGGCGCTAAGCAGCTACGTGTTTCCCAAGGGCCAACCCAAACAAACAAACCCAAACAAACTCCCCAATATAGGCGTCGAAATGTTAAAAAATTGCCTATTTTATCACGTGTTTCCGCCAACTTCAAAACCCCATAACTTATGGAATTAATGGAATATGTCAGCCTCCCCCGACGGAATATCACTCAATATAATGGAATAAACAAGTTGAAAGTGAAAAAAAAAAAAATTCTCGTCGTTTTTCGGAAAAGTCCTCATACTGCATAATTACCTATATTTATATTACCTTGGCCAAAAGTATAAGGCACTCTATCATTTTTCTATCCGGACAAAAAATTGAATATCTCGGCGAGAACAAAATCGTAAACCGATTTACGAAACGGCGGTTTTGAAGAGTAATTTAGTTTTTTATTGAAAAAAAAACGGCAGGTTTCCGATAAGCCGGCATCGTGCGACGTAACTTGAAAACTATGAGGTTTGGAAACTAAGGCGGGCCAACCGGTGGCCCGCGGGCCACATGCGCCCCCCGGGGATCGTGTTGTAGCCCACGGAGCTGGGTCATATGAACATAAATGTTAACTTTGATTGTACATATCACCAAAAGAACACCAAAACCAAACTTGCTTGTGCGCTCTAATTAGCAAAAAAAAGGCAATCAGGTGGGAAAAAAGGTTGGCCACCCATGGTCTGAGGAGTAAAAAGTTGTATGTTGTTATCTTTTTAGATTTTTTTCAAACATTTCTTCGTATCGCTAGTTTTGGTTGATAGTCGACGATTTGTCTGATTCATTTATTGCCGTTACTTTGAAACCAAGACGTTTCAATGAAAATATCAAGAGGAGAAAAGATACATAATTTAATTTGTAGGTCGTACGAATCAAATGACGTTCTGAGCTTATAAAGAGTTAAACGAATGAAACCTGACAGTCAGTTGAATCGAAGATGATCAGGAAGAAATAATGTAACCACTCTTCGGTAGAATGGAATATTATTAATGAAATCGGAGAAAAGGGCTCCTCCACTCTGAGATTAGCAAATGAAGACTGGTAAAAGATTTTATCGAAATTTTGAAAACGCACATGTTTAGCGTTTTTACGATCCAGATGTTTTGCAATTCAGCAAAAGAGGTTTTCCGCTGTTTAATTTTATATTTGATTGTGCCATCTTAGCTTTATTTCAACGCAATTATAATTGCTTTATGTTCTTTTTGAAACATCAATGTTTTATGGGGTGCGTAATATTTGTGGCCAAGGGTGGTTGTACCTTTTCTCCTTTTGATATTTTCATCAAAACATCTTTGCTTCAAAGTAACGGCAATAAATTAAACGAGACAAATCGTCGACTATCAACCGAAACTAGCGATACGAAGAAATTTTGAAAAAAATCTAAAAATTATTTCGTGACTCCAAAATAACAAAATACAACTTTTTACTCCGCAGACTAAATATTCAAAATCTCATAGTTTTCAAGTAACGCCGCACACGATGACGACTTTTCGGAAACCTGCCGTCTTTTTGAGAAAAACTAAATTACTGTGCGAAAAAAAATCGCAAAAATTCTTTTTGAAAACGAAATTAAAGCTAACGGTTTCCTTTTTAAAGATCTTATCACTAAATGGTGAGATTAATATTTTTTCTAAGTCCAGCACACGATTCTGCAAAGTGCAAAAATTTCGAAAAACCGGCATTTTCGCCATGACGTACGGAGTAGAAAAAAAATCGCAAAAATAAAAAAGCAAAAAGAAGCTGATTTTATCCGGTTCAAAACGCCGTTTGGTAAATTGGTTTACAATTTTTTTCGCCAAGATATTCCATTGTTTGTCCGGTTAAAAAAATTACAGGGTGTTTTATACTTTTAGCCAAGGGTGTATATTAGGGTGGCACAATTTTGAGGCCTATTTTTTCCCCTTTTCTCACCATCCAATTAATTTCTTTAAAGAAAAAAAATTGTCTCTAAAGCTGTGACCGTCAAAAAGTATTTAGAGGTCGCTGAAGCCTCCCAAAAATTCTAATTTTCATAAAAAAATCAATTTTTTTTTCGTCCACTTCTCACCAATGAATTTTACGCTTTATTATTTTTAAACTAACCTCGCAAAAGCTGTAGCCGGTCAATGAATTTTTAGTGGTCGCTCAAGGTTTTTGAAATTCAGATTTTCCGCCAAAAAATAAATCTCGCATGCACTATTCCTTGTAGTAAAAAATCAAATAAACAGCGAAGTGTTACATTTTCAGAATAATTTATTATAATAATTTGTAACAAAGACTAATTAGACGATATGTGTCATTATGTACCATAGTAGTATTTTATTCCAGGTATACCCTTCAGGGGTTTTTACACAAAAGTACATTTGATGTCCTTATCGATATCTCCTTTAAGCTAATCTTACATTACTAATTCCTCTCTAGCCGAAATATGTTTAAAAATATCTATATACATTCTGTTTTGTTTCCCTTCGTTTTGTTTGCTTTATCGCCGCTTTCCTTTATGCAACGCTTCTATTATTTTCTCGAATTCCCTTATATATGCGCAGAGTTCCTTTACTGGGTCCTTGTTCACCAGTTCCTCAATTTTTTGTATGAGCCCCCCCCCCCCCCCCAAATTCCGTCACCTTTTTCAGGCCTTCTACCACTTCTACATTGATTTTTGTCTTTATTTCCTGGCAGCCGCATATATGGTCCAGGCTCTCTTCCTCTTCTCCACAAATTCCGCAATTCTTATCCTCGAAACCCTTGTTACCTTTTTTCCCTACATTCCCACTGTGTCATTATGTATTATTATGTATTATTGTATTATGGCGTCGCTCGTCACAGATTACAACTACGATTGGTCGGCAGTTTGACTAACGAGACCAACTGTGCCATTTCAGTTTTACGAATAAAACGGCCTACAGTTTTGTTTACGGACATGAGCTTTAAAGGATTATTTTATGACAACAAAGATAATAATTCTTGGGTTAGAAGTGTGAGGTAAATTTGGAAAATATGTCTCTAAAGAAAAAAGGATTAATTGTTTTCAAAATTTTACAAAGCGTCAAATTTATGAATGAGAAGAGTAAAAAAATTGGCGAAAATTGGAAATTTCGAACTCTTGAGCGACACTAAATATTCATTGGCCGGCTAAAGCTTTCGCGAGGTTAATTTAAACATTATAAAGCGTTAAATGCATGGGTGAGAAGCGGACGAATAAATAAATAAATCACTTCTTTAAGTGAAAATTAGAATTTTTGGAAGGCTTGAGCGACCTCTACTTATTTTTTGATCGCTCCCTGCTTTTGCGATAATTTTTTTCTTCCTTTAAAGTACATAATTGGATAGTGAGAAAAGGGGAAAAAATAGAGCTTAAAGTTGGGGGCCATAATATATATATATACACACACACACACACACACACACACACACAGGATGGACAGAAAATAACGTCCAAAAGGAATACGCAAAAAACCGATCGCTTTTTACGAAATTAAATAATATTTCGGGTGTCCAAAATATGATTGAAGTACGTAAAAAACAATCCGTAGCAAGTATGAGTACGCCCAGAAATTTTCACCCTCCGGTGAAGAGAGTCAGACATCGCCTAAATCCCGACCGAGCCATGTATTTGGGCAAGATATTTTGTTCTCGACATATTTGCCTTGCTCAAACGCGTCGCCGATACAACGCACCTAACTAGAAATAGCAAAAGTGGCCGGTATTGTATAACGCGCAAAAAAAATGTAGCTGCGTTTACCTATAATGTTCGCAGCGATGTCCTCGCGGTATACTTGCCCAAGCATTCTTTAGCAGCTTGTACGATTTATCGACGTTACTCGAGTGCCGTGCTTCCTCTCGCCAGTTTGCCCATATACCTGGGAGAAACTTATAAACACGTACACGCCTCCACATATTTACCGCTCATCTTCACTGCAACCTACAAGAGACCGTAGCGTCTCGAGTTTCCGGGCTCGTCTGAATACGTCGATCGCCATACAAGATTCGAAGGGCGTATACCCGCGAGCCTTGTAACTTTGCGTACGGCATCGCGTCGATTGGCCCTTTCGTTTCCGAGCGTTCGAGGTATCTCTCTACGTGTATATATCTTCCGGCCTGCTCGCCCACACTTCAGCCCTACCAACTGTGCTCCCCGGATAGGTATCTGTGCATCCAGCTTGTACTCGCATAGATATATACATATTGAAAGAGATAGGCTCCTATCCTTTGCAAACACACACACACACACACACACACACACACACACCCACGAGCACACACTGTCTACAATAGGTACATAATCGCCGCGAGAAGTTGCCGCACTGTACAACGTATACCTCCTTTCCTCTCTCGATTGACCCCCCCCCTCCCCCCCCCAGTGTCGGGTACGAGGCAACGAGACTGGTTACGAGATCCGCAGTACGAGGTCGGCTCTCGAGTTTTCCATGATTACAAACTTGACAAAGTTTTTCTAGACCATCAATTTCAGATGAACCGCAGCGTGCGTGAAATGTGATGGAATATAATTTTTAAATGGTCAGGGAAATGAGTGTTTCAAATGACGACCATATTCGCTTAACTGGTTAACTTTACATTTTTTGTTTTCTTTTATCAAAGTACATTGTTCATTTCAACGTATAAGAGATATATTGCCTCAAATTCAATCCAATAATGCTATTCCGAACGAATGAAATTTCATTTTAATAACTAGTATTTTGATTCGCAACTAGAAAACGTACCATCGTTTTTCACACACGATACATATTTATTCGCGTTGTTAACTATCCTCAATGGTGAAAAATTACACTGAGAAAAGAAAATCGTTGAATGTGCAAAATGCATTTTGTTGTCTCGAAATTTTGTTGTTTCAACAGGTGCTCAGACATGCTAAATAAGCTACAGTTCACACCACGAAAACTATCAGTTAGATTGACAAAACGTGTTTTATGCCAACCAAAAATCAAGTTGAACGTATTTAAAGATACATTTTGTTAAACCAACTGAATTTTGGATGGATGAACGAATTTTTTTTTCAGTGTGTAAAAAATATTTGTTATTACGACGATTTCGGTATATACGAGAGGATATTCCTCATGCGTGGCTATGACAAGATGTGTAATTCCCACGTCTTTCAGCATACACTAGGCCGATCACGATCGACAATGCATTGAATACGGGGTGCGTCGATACGTTTCGCAGACCCGATTATGCGCTCGCTCACAATCAGAGTACAAAAGGCTCGTGGGAGAAGCCTCGGGCCCTGCGCCACATTCCGGCCACAGGGCGTATTACCAACTCCGCGAATTTACTACTCAATTCGAATTAAAAAAATCTAAATAGATCCGTATAGTCTACACGACGAAATGTTTTTTGAGTAAATAATGCAAAATGCCACAATTATTAGGAGAATATACTTCTTCGTAACGCAACGGTATCAAATAGGTCATGATTCGAATGAATACATTTATTTGAACATAATCTCCGGAATAGTAAAATGATACTTTAAAAAACCCTGATTTTATGAAAACTTTCGTAAATTCGCATAAAAAGCGATCAAATAAACACATTTGGTTGATTTTGGTAATTTTGATAACGCGATTAACGAATTTATCCCCATTGCAGTGAGGCCTACACGTTGGATTGCCCGTACGGTGATGCGGTTCGCCCCTCTTAGACGATAACAGCCTGCGAAGCATCGTCGCGCGCATAGTTTTCGTGGTAAGGGGGCGTACACAAATTACGTAACACTAAATTTTCCAATTTTTGACACCCCTACCCCCACATAACAGGACCGTAACGCCTGGCCGGGCCCCCCCCCTAATTCCGTTACATAATGGGTGCTTTGTCGTCAATAATTGCGATTTTTTCTCATAGGCATAACTAATTACAAAACGATCGGCTTGAGACTCATTTTATTAAGTATATATTCATCTAGTTTTCTACCAACTATCATGAAAAAATCTTTAAAATTAACCAGAATGTATGCCTTGATTTGACGGCGAAAAAGAAAATTTCTCTTCAATGTCCCATCGACATCTTTATGAAAGGTGTTGTCTGTAAATAAAAAGTCAACAATTTATCGATATCTATAAAAATGTCGCTATTGTTATACCTAGCCGTTTTTTTATTTTGGTTTTTTTTTCACAAAATGCCGACAGCTTGGATATTTTTTTCTATTTTTAAGGCCCTTTTTTGTATTCAAGCAGTCTTTAAAAATAGTAATTATCAAAATTTTAGTAATCGGCTACGTGCAACCTTAGTCACTGCGATTACAAAAATGTCACCAAAAAAAAATTGAAAATCAGTTCCAGGTAGTTTCGAGAAAAACGCGTTCAAAGTTTTCGTTCCGTTTTTCTTTATATAAAATTATGTTTTTTCTAGAATATTGTTACTTACATTAAAGTATCCAGTCGCGAGCAATATGACAGTTCTTCGTCTTCATTATATTTTACAAAATAACAAGAGCCTGCACTTCATCTATTGTGAACGATGCCAGACCTGTGGAGACTGAGGGCCCTAACCGGTCGCGCTACCTGTTCTCACTAGTGACTGTAACTCCGTCAATTTTTGGAATTGTGAATAAAAATGTTGCCAACATTTATTTGAATATATATACTTTCAAGAATTATAAAAAAACGAAAAAATACTTTTTTCATTTTGCTTGGGGAAAGTGGGAAAGCTGCTGTTCTTTGCACAGTGACTTCTCCCCTTAACTGACATTTCGTATGGAAAGCTGTCAACTTTCCGCGGTAAAATTGCGCGCGAGTTTTAAATTCAAAACTTGAACACGCAGTAATAATGCTATTTCTGGCAGTTCGAAAAACGTGACGTAACGCAAGCCTTGACCACCCCCCTCCCCCCACGTACGTAGACCGTAACGCCTGGCCGACCCCTCCCCCCCACAAATTGCGTTACGAGATTTGCGTACGCCCTCTAAGTCTCGAGTCTACAACGCGGTTGAAGCGCGCAGGCCGAAAAAAGACCGAGCTAGTGCAAATTTACGACGGATAACGGGGCTTCGTTCATCGCGAAATGAAAATTTCATACGGTACGAGCTCGCCCGGCAAAATGAAGTTTAGTTATGTAAAGAGCAAGTCTCGGTACTTACGGTCCGCGATGACAAGCGAACGAGGCTCTTGACGCGACAGTTTCTTTTTGTTTGTTTGTTTTGCTGAGGCGAGAGCGGGCTTCGGTACAGATAGGGGCGTAATGCGGAGCGCAGGTTCCGGAGCACAGAGAGACGGCGAGAGGAAGGAAGGACAAAGAGCAAGAGGGGGCGGAGACGTAGAAAGAGTTGAACGGGAGCTTTTCGCTGTTGGTGTTGCACACCCGAGGGAACGAAACGAACGCGCCTAGGAGCGATGACGACAAAGACGCTGCCACGAGAGCAAAGAGAGCGAATTACGGAGAGGGAAAGAAGCTTTTCGCTTAGCAGCCGGTGGACGATGTCTTGGGCAGAGGGGGGCGGGGGGGGGGGGGGCGACTGCTTCGGTATCCAGGTCAAACGGCGAGCAAAGTGGAGGAACACCGGTAGCGAGTTCGCACTGACTCTCCGACTCGTGCTATAAACTGGTATACCAGTTCCTACCTTTCCGTTTGACGCGTCTCTATGGATCTCCGCGCGTGCACACCGCCTGCGCGTATGTACGTGTGGCTGTATCTGCCCGTAGTTGAGAGGCGGTCTTCGCTAATGACAGCCTATCGCTCGAGAAAATCAGTCAAGAGACCCGGCTTCATATTTTTACACAATACCGCATACACGGTCCGAAGGGCCGAAAAGTCCGATCTACCGCATTGTTGAAAAAGTCTATTCGATTCCAGTAGGATATATTTAAGCCGCTGCGTCTGAGCGTCTGAGACGAACCGTGTTGACCGTGTTTTTTTTGTTATTCGCTTATATGATGTATGAACATCACAAGAATGATATATAAGAGGAATTATAAGCGAAAGAAGTTTCAAAAAATGTTTGAGATGATTTTCCAAAGCGCTTCCGATCTATAAGATACATACGATAGCTATACGATACATATTTATCCGTATTGTTAACAATGCTCAATGGTGAAAAATTGTAAAACATATCTTGTATTACCAGGATTCTCGTATATACGAGAGGTGTTCCTCTCGCGTGACTATCAGAAGATGTATAACTCCCGTGTCTTTCTGAAAACACTTTGCTAAATTCGTGGTGCATCGATACGTTTCACAGACTCAATTATGTGCTCACTCAGAGTACAAATAGCTTGCGGGAGAAGCCTCGGGCCTTGCGCCACAGCCCGGCCACAAAGCGTACTGCTACATCTGTGAATTTGCTAATGAATTCAAATAAAAAAATCTCAATACAACAATTGAGTCTATAAGACTAAATATTTTGTTGAGTTAATAATAGCAGATACCGACTGCGTTAAATGGATATTGGTTTAAATAAATAAATATATATTCAATAAATCTCTGGTATAGTCGAATCAAAGAAAAAAACATAGATTGTATGAAAACTTTAGTTGATGCAAATGAAAAAGATAAATCAAACGCAATTAGTTAATTTGAATAAATCGTTATTCCAGGCCGATCTTTATGATTCGCGAATTCCCGTTGCGCTCATGGTAAGAATTAGGAGGCGTGAGAGGGGGAGAGGGAGAGCGCAAAAGAAAACAGAAGGGTACATTTGCGGCCCCATCGCACCCACGTTAACCGATGGCAGCTCAACATCGATCGCAATTGATCGAACGCCCTGACAGACGAACCCGGATGTCTTTACTATGCCTCGAAACGAAAAGTATGAGGTACCCGCGGTACGCCTGGACGCCGAATCTCGTGAACGGCGGCGGAGCGGTGATTACTCAGCGATCCTAATCACCGAGAGAGCCCTTGACCCCTCGGTGTCGGGCTCGTTACAACCACAAATTTCCTGCTGATCCCAAATTGAAATATGCGGTCATTGTACCGAATAATTGACTTTACAGCCCTCGTCGGCATAACTGCTGTGATTCTTACGATTATTTTTTTCAAAAGTGGCCATTTTTCGTCACGGCATCGGTAGCGACATGGACACTGCGCGAGCCTTTAGTTACCGGCCGCCAAAATCATAAACGAGTTACGGAAGACGGCGTGCAGGCCGCTGACCGAGCAATCCTCGCCATTGAATTCCCTTGAATTCTCCGTGTTTCAACATTTGGCCCTTTGGTTCCGTCCGTTTGTTGCCAATACTCGAGCGATTACGTCCGTTCACGAGAACCCTATTGACCATTCGATCATTCTATAATTAATTCGGTGCTTCCCGCAGCACAAGAGGATCATTACCTCTGCGTAACTACATTTTCCACGTGACGACATTTTCCAGCGGACAAGCCTGCAGGGCCATTCTTCCCGACCTATGTTTGTTCGCTGATTTCGGCTACGAAAATCACTCGAACGATTTTTGTCCATCGTTATTAGCGATCGGTGACCTAGATCGATAAAAACAAAAAAAAACTGGATCGTAATAAAAATTAAGTAATTGGAACAACGAAAAATCTTCCGTTGCATTCCAGCGATGCAAACTTGAACGCCATCGATACGAAACGCGTATGCCTTTTCCATACTGTTTTTACGCTTCAACGTTAAACGTGTTTGTCGCGTCGCCAAAATTCACCATCAAATGTCGTTTCCCTTGTGATAACAGACAAAAAAAACGACTCGATTTTGCAAAGTTGATTTTGGCCGCGCCTCCTCGGTCGAAGCTGTATATTGACATATCGCCCGTTGCGTTTACACATACGCAAAATTGAGGCTTACGCTGATAATAAGCCAGAGCGAAGCCCGACCAGGTGCAAAGCGAGCGTGTATTTTCAGGAAATGCAGCGGCCAATGTGTATCGATGGATGTCGCGTGTGATACGAGTGCGGCTTGTGCGCGTATGTATATATACCATATATACATACAGGGTGATTCACGACTATAAGGGTTCCCTTGGTGAGCATAGAGGGTGTCCCATTGCGGGCAAATGGGATAGATTTTTGAAAATTTCCGGACGACGGAAATTCGCCGAGATATTCGCGTGCCGAGCCCGGCAGCGCTGAGTAAACAATGGTACAGTTGTTGCTGACGCGCGATTTTTTTTGTTTTCTTCGAGTATGAAATAACCCCTTGAAAAGTAAAACAAGGACGCCAAGTAATGAAAACCCTTTTAAAAACTTTGAAAACGTAAAAAAAGAATGCCAAGTAATAAAAGATTGCCCCGAAAACATTGTCGCTTGTTTTATCATATAAAAAAATCTGATTTATCTTAGCATATTTTTATTTTAATTCAAATAATGGTTCTATTAGACTTTTCAGTTCAAATCTACATAAAAAGTGAATGAACTTTTTATAAAATAGCCAAGCAAGTTCACTAAAAAGGTTGTGAACAAAATTATTAAACCTCAGGAATAATTTGTTTCTAAATGTTTTATTTTTATTTAGAAAAATCATCTTACTGTTGTAACACAGAATTGGTATCACCATTATATGAAAGTCCAACGTAAGTACCAGCCGAGTACACTGGTAATAGTCTGCAACGACTTGGCGTGCATGGTCAAGAAAAAAAAACCCACGAAGATACAGAATTTGTTTGAGTTTTAATCATTTTTCATAATTTAATTTAACTCAATGATTATCTCTAACCATTTCACTCTATAAGACGAAATATATATCATTCAATGTGTCATAGTTCGGTGGTAGAGTAGAAAGTTTATACTTTTATATAACTTTTTGAATTATGGGCATAAAATAAGATTTCAAGTGTAGGATGGTCTAGGGGTACATCACCGGCTTGATCCGTACTTAACGGATCCACGAATTTGATTTCCACTTGTATAATAAATTGCGGCAGTTTATGTTTTTTGAACCTGCGAGTTAAGTAGTTGAGAAGACGAAAACCTTCGCTGAGCTTTTTTTCTTAACCATGCACACCAAGTCGTTGCACACCATTTCCATTGTACTCGTGTGGTATTTACGTTGGACTTTGATATAATGCTGATACCAATTTTACGTTACAACAGTAAGATGATTTATATACATTTTTCATCGCCTTCAGTTGATGCGACAAAAATTCACGAATGGGACGTTGTATACAGAGAAATGGACATTTTTCGATGTCTCCAATCGCTGCAAAAAAATCATGTTATTCGCTTCACGGTCTCTGAAAATATAAAATGTTCATTGCTTTTAGTTAATGCAAGACAAACACATATCTTTGGCTTTCCAATGCCTAATTATATAAACATTTCATTGTTTTAAACATATTCATTTAATTTCAAACATTTCAATTGGCAGATTGCTGATCAGGTTTCAGGCACTTGTTCATCACCACGTGCCGCATCGATAGCAAAAGCTGAGCCGAGTTCGGTGACTCGGTGCCGAGGTACTTGTTGTTCTCAGATTTGTTCCATCAACAGGGCGTTCTGCCTAAATTCAAGTACGTCCTTCTTCTCTGGGGTCAGCCCGTCCGACCTCGACGTCGGAATCTGATTCGCTAAAATTTTTGTTACAATAAAAACGTGTATACAGATGTCGGTGCGAAAATGTATGTATACAAATATTTTAAAAAAGGTTTTATTTAATGTACTAAAAAGTAGAAAATAATTGTTTACCAATCACTTACATGTGGCTGTAAATAAAAGCTTGGGGGGGGGGGGGGCGCGCTCAACTTTTTAAATGTTCGATCAAGTCGATCAATTCAGTTTCATTAACGATATTTAATTAGGAACAATAATGATTAGAGAAATTATGATCACACGTTTACACTCAGTTTCAGGATTTTTTTTAAGAAATCCTTTTTAAGGTTGTTTTGTGAACTGACACGAGACGTTCGTACTTTTTTCCCCTCAATTTTGTCGACAAAAATTGCGAACGAAAAACGAGTATAAAACGAATAATCCGGGCGGTAAAAATGGCGGAAGATGAAATATATACCCACACGTGGTTGATTGATTATCGGCTTTTTTTTAGAAACTTTCACTGCTTTTACACTTTCATTGCTTTTCCACTTTCACGCTCTAACACTACTTGGAGGTTAGAGCCGGCAGAAGCCATGCATTTGATGAACCCGACTTTTGACGTTTCTATTTAGACCGAACCGGTCAGCTGCCGATCTTCGCGAAACGAGCCTGAAGCGCGTCGCTCATTGCGTGCTAATAATGTGTTAATCAATTCTCATAAGGACGCATGTACTATGTTTAGGATATGACGGATTACTTTTTTTTCCACCAAGATACGAAGTGTGGAATAATTTTCTCAATGTCCAAATCGCTCGGAAATTCGACCGTTAATTATAGGAACTGGGGATTGAGTAGACAGATCGGGAAGTAACCCAGACCAAACAATACGAAAAAATCACATTCCCCTTGTCAAATGTCATCCGGTTTTCGATTCATCGACGCGTTTTTGCGAGGCATCGGTTTGAAATTAAAAAATGACAGATAGAACGCCAATTTCGTGTATAAAGAGTAGGCGGCGACTTCGTCAGAGACATCGAAATTTTCCGAGTTGCTTTTTCATTACTTGGCGTCGAGACGCTGCCGCGTCTCTTAATAATGAAAAATCATTGAATTACACAGTATCGATTTGCAAAGGGAGTCACCGTGTCCAGTGTTGATGAGGGGGGAAAAAATCCGAAAAAAATGCACTCGTCCGAAGGTGGTTTCGACACGTTCCGCGCGTGAGCCGATGCCATTTTGTTAGTAATTGGACTTTGAACGGGGATATCTCGGGCAATGTTAGTCGCTCGAAATTGTTTGCAATGGTACACCTTGTATGTTGAGAAAGGGAAGCCGGATAGTTGTGAATCAGTCTATATGCATAGGCGTATCCGTATAGGTTGCCGTGTCTCCGTTCTCGGCTAGGTTCTCGTCTCCGGTGGCCGAGAATTTAGCCCGTATCTACCGGCTGGCTGACGGTTCGCAGAGCCCGGATCCCAGCCACCATGGACCGATCGCGGTTGCCATGGAAACGGCGTCCGCAACCCCCTGGCGTACACGAGCGAGACCCTCTTCCGCTTTCTCTATTTCCTTGCCTCTCTCACTCTCGCTCCTCCTCTTCCCGGCTTGGCAAATTCACCCTTTCGTTCGTGCACGCGCACCCTCGCCTGCAGGCCCTCCTCGCTTGCACCCTCGCTCCATCCTCCGCGATTTGCCGGTATTTCCTCGACAACGAGAACAGCCAAAGCACCAACTCGCGATCCGTACATTTCCGTTGCACCTTCCCTCCGCGTGTACGCACACCTTTACATGTGTATGCGCAGGCAACGAAAGATCGAGCACGTACGGGGGGGATACGGATGTGGAAAGCTTTGTAGAAAAAATCCGCCGGAAGTCGTCTACTCGTACGCTCATCCATCGAGCTCTTCTCCGTAACACTTTGCGGTTAACTAAGACAAAACGCGAATTCAACACTCGTTTCCAGATGCCGAAACCTGGCGAAATTTTCAAATTATATTTAAATTTCATTTCACATTTTTATTTTATTTTCTTTCAATCTTGATTTCATTTTACTTTTTTCATTTCACTCAAAGTTTTTTTTATTTAATTTCAATGAATCATTTTTCATCAACAAAATGCAAGAAAAACGCGCATGAGATTTGTTGCATCGGGTCCGGAATCTAATTTATCTCAAGTAGAGAATGAATTTATTTCGTCGATACGACGCGAACGTAGACGACGCGGGGCGGTATGTTCCTCCATGTACCGTGTACCATTGCTTCAATCGGGGAAATATTCAATCAATTCTGCTCTTTCTTTTACAATAGTACCAGTCCCCATAGCGTTCCAATATTTCACGCACGCAATCGCGTCGTAGCTTCGTGAACATCGCTGCGTTTAGCTAACTGACGAGTCGGAATTTTACACACAATTGGTACACGCTCTTGCCAAAGTTGTGTTTAATTTTCACTGAAAAATAGCGATCAAAAGTGAAGTTGTTATTATTTGAACAAAGTCCCAGTGTTGCGGGATGGATAATCGGCGTAGGTGCATCTGACAACTAGGCTCATCTGAAATAATGAAACTCTCGTACGACTGGGCACGTTTTGGAAATGTTTGAAAATTACGAAAACGGCTATCTGTAGACTAAGGATCTGTGGCATTCGATACTTATATCTCATATGTAGCATTCGATACTTATCGAATCGATTTTGTTGCGCTTGCACCGTTTCCTAAGACACAGTGTTCGAGAAAAGCGCAAGGAAAAAAAGGGCAAATCGAAGCGGGCCGGCTCGACTCTTGGCAAAAATCGTCATAACTTGGTAAATTATTGGCATCTTTACCAAATCTTTAATGATCGATATCAGTCAAAAAATCATTGCTGCATATCTCCAACAAACGAAAGGTGAAAACTGAATGGCTCGTTAAGGGGGGATTGTCTTTTTTTTCGCAAACCCAGGTAGGAAATTAAAAGGCTGATGATGGAAACAAGCTTGTGCGAGCCTTGTTTCACCGAGCCTGAGTGAGACAGACCTGGCCCAGGTTTCATTGCATCGTTTGGAGCAGCCTGGAACCAAGACTGGCTGCTTAGCCTAAACTCAGGGTTATTTCAAGCTTTATTCAGCCGGTGAATTTTGAGGCTGAAAAATCAAGGCTGGATGCAGACTTGTTTCAGGTTGTGATAAAATAAAATAAGTTTAAAATAATATTTTTTCTGTACCTTTATGAAAAAAAAATTTAGCAATAAATTTATCGGGTGCGGAGGCACGAAAAACGAAAGCGAAGGAGGCAGCTCAGAATATTTAAACATATGCTCTTATCGATATTTATGAGGTACACAAAAAAGTATATACGAAAATAAAAGTACGCAATAAAATAAAGTATTGTTTTTAAACATATTTTTTATATATATTTTGTAACAAATAATATAACAAATAATAAATATATATAACAAATCAAATGAATTCTTTACAAATTTATTAAATTTACCCCAATGTAGAATATAGAAAACTAAAAACCGGCCTCATATAGCCTCGGGAAGAGTTTGGGAAAAGCCTGGTCATAAATGCTCGAGAAGGCTTCATTAAGGCTCGTTTTGAGCCTTGTTGTTTCGTCGTTTCAGGCTTAGTACAGGCTTTTCTACCAGCCTTTGGTCAAGCCTGTGTGCAAGAGCCTGAAACCGCGTTATCATTCAGAGGTTCAGCTAGGCCTGAAATCAGGCTGGTGCTCAGCCTGAATTAAAAAATGTGAGCCTTGTTTCAGAGCTTGGCGAGCCCTTTTTTCATCGTCAATTCCTACCTGGGAAGTTTACCGCTTTTTGGGAATTTTTTTGTGAAGAAAGTATACAACGGAAAACTTGTGAAACTTGGCATATAGTTTTATTGATCTGTTTACTACATACAAAAAAAATTTAAACAATTTCATCAAAAAATCCGCCTCCCACCCCCCTCGACGCGCGATGGTCCTTTTTTGATGGTGTGCACGATTACAGCCTTCACGTTCATCCTGCAACAAAAACCCAAAAAGCATTTTACTTTAGACACATATAGCTATCGTTTGATGAAGCAAAAAAGCAATACGTTTAATAGTTTTTTATTTATAACAAAAAATCGATCAATTTTTTTCGAAAAATCGATACTTCAAGTTCAAAACGTCACCAAATCGTCAATTTTTTTTTTCCCCTTCATCGAACGATAGCTATATGTGTCTAAAGTAAAATGCTTTTTGGGTTTTTGTTGCAGGATGAACGTGAAGGCTGTAATCGTGCACACCATCAAAAAAGGACCATCGCGCGTCGAGGGGGGTGGGAGGCGGATTTTTTGATGAAATTGTTTAAATTTTTTTTGTATGTAGTAAACAGATCAATAAAACTATATGCCAAGTTTCACAAGTTTTCCGTTGTATACTTTCTTCACACAAAAAAATTCCCAAAAAGCGGTAAATTTTGCGAAAAAAAAGACAATCCCCCCTTAAGAACGTGAGGCAAACCGGATCGAAATGCCTCGTCCGGACGAGTCCTTTCGTCCGGTCTGGCGACTGATCTCGAGCACACGTATATCGCTGCCGATAAGCGCATCGCGCGTCGGCATACATACGACGAAGCAACGCAATATCGGCCGATATAATAAGACGGCCTTTACTCGAGAGACTGCAATCCGTATAACTCCCGTGCCATTATGCATGTACGCACAAACACGTGTACACACACAAGGTATATCCCGAGGCACGCGCGTATCGTGGGTATGCCTCGTACGTGCGTAACTTGCGAGCGTACGTGGGCGCGTAATATACGCGAGAGAGAGAGAGAGAGGAGTTCGGTGCTCCCGGCTGTTCTCTCCGTTAGAGCAACTTCCCCTGAGTGCTGCCATTGTTGCTCATTAAATAGCCGAAGGTTGTGTGGCATAGACGCGAGAGCCCCATTCATCTGGGTCAATAAGACAATGCAACGTTCCAAGAGTTGCCAACGACAAAATTGTCAACAATCGAAAATCACCTGTCGGAACTTTTGTAATAATGAGAGCGGGACTCCGTTTCTTCGACTTGCATTAATGCGACGGGTCCTTTGTTTGTTTGAATTTGTTGATCCGTCGGAATTTATTTCTTCACGCCCACCCAAACAAATCAAAACTAAATTTTCAAAAATCAAACCTCAACTATCGGAACTTTTGTAACAGTGCGTCGGGTCCTTTCTTTCGTTCAACTCGTTGAACCGTCGACATTTTTGGCTCCACGCTCGAAATCCTGCGATGGTTTCAACATACTTGAACCGAAGTGCGTGTCGAGTGATTTCACGTCTCAACCACCTCCAAACAAAGCGATTAAAACACGTTCTCCAGCCGCCGCTGGGATATGCTCACTGTCACTTTGTTCTTGGAACAAGTTCGGACCCGACTTCTCCGAAATCTTCATTCGTCCGAAGAGTATTGAAGAAATTGATTTTGTCGGCATCAAAAATAGAGAAAGTCGTGTCGTGAAACAAAATGTGTTTGGCCACAGTTTCTTTGTATTTAAAACTTGCCGATGAGTAGAGTTCTTTCGGAGTCCATCCTCCACTGGCTTTCTTGAAGAATACATTCGTCAAATGACGGCCCGAACCAGTCAATGGTACGAGAAGGTCTATGTCCTCGCCGATTATCGTCACTTGCTCGTTTTTCATAGCCGTAGGACATAAAATATTTATTCCAGGGACGAAAAGTAACGACCAAAGTTGTAGGGAACTTATATCTCCACGAGTTTATTCAGTTTTGTTTATGCGCTAAAGTTGAGAATAATCAAAATAATACAATAATTTAATTTTCCTCCTTTTCAGGTTTAGGTCGAAAAATATCGGTCGTAGACGAACAATTGCAATGACTCAAGTTGTAGAGAATTTAATTTCCTACCAGTTTACTATTTTTTAGTAAAAAAATTAAAAATCACTGAGTTATTGGAGAAAAAGAAATTCACCTCAAATTCCAGATGGCGAGCGAAGCACCTGCAGAATCCGGTCAAACTTCTGGATTTAAACTATCAATGATACCCCCTGACGATGAGAAAAAATACTGGTATTTAATTATTGTAATTTCAAATGTACATCCCGACTGGACTATTTCTCGCATGTTCCGTGCATCTGATCGTTTTCGTGTATTCAGCGGCTTGGAGGTTGCGCTGAGATAGTATCGAAGCATATACAAATGTATAAGATACAACGAAAGTGAGGCTACGGGTCGGCCGGCCTTCCGAGAATGTTACCGAGAGAGAATCTAACGAGATTCTCTCTCTCTCTCTCTCCCTCCCTCCCTCTCTTGCTCTCTCGACTCGCCGCCGAGACTTGAAGCTCAAGTCGATCGATCTCGCGGGCACGAGCTAACATATTTGAAATTTCTCATCGTTATAACTACTGTAACGCAGTACATAGTGGTAGGTACTCTGTACACGGTGCTATATACCGCCGTTATGGACTACCTATAGATCGCCCGAGCTGTGCTACTGGTCAAACTTTGGGTCTCTCTATCTCGTTCTACACCACCCCCCCCCCCGCTCTCTGGGTTCCTGGATAGAGGATACGGCAACTTGGTCACCATTAGGGATTCCCCGGTGTGTGGTATTGGGTAATTCATTGTATACGTGTACGTACTCGCAATTTACAAACTGTGTGCGGCAAAGACCACCGGTTCTCGTTTCGCTTCCGAGCTCTCCTCTCTCGCTGTCTCTCGATCTCTCGATTTCTCTATCCCACTCTTGCATTAACGAGCTCGAGACTTCGTACTTCGGGTCTGGAATATTTTAGCGCGCTCCGAAGCGACGGAATCGGTTCACGCTTGTGCGATTACCGATCTATGCATATTCCACGTCCCATAAACAGGCCCGAGCTTTATTTTGGGAGCACAATTTCTCGGCCCATTTCCGCACACATTTACACGACCGGTTATATATTTTCCGCGAGCAAGTATTACTCATCACTTATCACGGTTCGTTCTTATTGCTTGATATACGCGCGAGTTACGAAAGCCACTCAGACGGCGGGGAAATCTTGCAGAAACAAAGTGTACGGAAAAACGAAATTTCGTTTGTTTTGGTTCGTTTTGAAGTGAGCGAACGTACGAAATTTGTTCGTAATCGTTTGGGTTGATTTGGCAATTGTTGGAGTTTGCTTCAGTTTGCAATGCGCGAAGATACAACAGTTGTTTGGGTCTACTGGAAATGTTGGGCGCGCGTGAGTTAGCCTATCCTCGGGAATTTTAACGAAAGTACAAACGGCCAACAATGGAGAGGAAATATCGTGCCAGAGAAGAGTATGTCGGGACACGTAAGAATGAGAGAGAGAGAGAGAGAGAGAGAGAGAGAGAGAGAGAGAGAGAGATTCTTCCTCCCGTCACTCGCGTCTTTCTCTTTCGGCTCTCGATTTTTCTTTCTCTTCGCACTCCCTCTGTCTCCACTGTACCGCGAGTGGCCGGTGGTAGGGTGTGCGTGCACACGTACACGTGTACGTTGCCTTCCAGGTAGAACGTAGCGGCGGATCGTAACGGTACTTTGGCTCGATCGCGCGAGGAGCCCGGCACAGGACGCGGGATGGTATGGCAAGAGGCAACGTCGATCCCGGCTGAGGGAGTGCGAGAGAGATGGTATGGAAGCGAGACGTCGGCGGCGGTAGCGGCGGCGACGGCGGTTCAGTGACCGACCGACCGACCGAGCACGTTCCTCTCCTGAAGAGGCCAACTTTGCTTCGCAGCTCTCTTTCAATGCACGCTCTTTCGTTCGGTACTCCTTTGTACACCCATACGCACGTCGATGTGGACGTGCAAGCAACACCGCAAGGAACAACGCTTATACCACTTTTCTTCAAAATCCAACGCGCGGTGAAACGAAAAAAATCGGTTTTCCCACCATGAATTCGTAAGAATAACGATTTCTTACATTTTCTTCTACGTTATCTATCAGTGTGAACGGATAGAACCTCGTTCTCTTTTTACCTATTTAGGATGTTCTTTCGCCTGCATAAATTGAATTCCCATACTTGTCGAGACTTCCCGATAGAGATCCAATGGGTCATCGCATTGGATCCAGATACTAAAACGTTACGCTCGTAGACTGGATTCTAATAGGTCTTTCCCATTGGAATTCAATGTACGAATCCTAAAGGGTTACCCACACTATCAAACAGGATTCGAGACAATTATTCTTGATGGATCTTATCGCATTCCCTGCGTTGAACTTGATCAACAAACTATATAGATATATACCAAATGAGTGGGTTGAAAAAAATATAAACCTTATCTCAAATAAATCTAAAATCGCTCAAAATAGTATATCCTAAAGAATAACATGAACCGCATCGCTTAAAATCCATTGTAATTATTGTTTGTTATTTAATTTTCAGCACTTCGACATAATATCACCGCACATGTACACGCTCACGAAGCGTGCAGGTTTGTTTTGAAAATACGCCGAGCTTTGTCTCGTGACTTCTCGCATATCTATTTTAGATTCGAACGTGGTAAGATTTGTCAAACGGGGTTAATCGGGGGACCGCACTGCAGAATCCAATTAAATCCCAATGAGCACTCCTTATGTGCAGTGTCTCCAACAAATCTCTGTAGAGATGTGGGTGCATCTTGGGAATTGCCAATAAATTCATGCGCGGGATGACAAAGGGATGTTTCTTTTCGTTGTTTTTTTTTTCAACCAATGTTACAGTATCATATTGAAAATATGGTGGGAAAGTATTGAAACGAAATTCACAGTAGCGCCGATGGTACGACTGCGAAGGTACCGTAGGTGACATTCGGCCCAACGACGCTTATAGGTTACTACTCTGGTAAAGTTATTGATTTGGTAATTAAAAGTAGTTACTGGCAACGATACACATTCTCGACGAATCGACACAACACTGAAGGATATCGCGACTAGTCGGTGAGTCACTGAAATCATTGACTTTTCAGTTATCGAAAGTTTAAACGCGTTTACCTCGATCGTGTATATTCGAAATTGGCAAACAATTTTCCAAAAATTCGCAAAATTTTTTTTTCTACCTTTTGTTTCACGAACACAGTACACACGTTAATAATATCGAAAAAATAGCACCCCTTCGCGTCAGATCGATAAAACGAAAGCTAGAACTTTCGCCGTTTTACAACTCACGCCACAGTCTTCTTGGAAAATAGTGCCATAACTCCGACATTTGAAATGATTTTATAGAAAATATAATGGTAATAGTTGAAAGAAATAAAAAATGAAACGCCACATTTAAAAGTACAAAGCACCCCCTACTTTTGCATAAATAATAAAAATGGACTTATTTTCGGCTGTCCAACGGTATTTCCCCACTTAAATTTGTTTAAATATCTCGTCTCTCGGGACGGTTTCGTAAAGAGTGAAAAATTGCGCTGGAATCGAGACTCGTTCGTCCATGCCTACTTGCAAACTACAATGTACGTTTAACAGGGGAGATTGAGTTTCGTTCGACGTTTGATCCTCGTAAGGATCCACCTCGGTATTTTCCCTCCTGTAAATGTATAGCGTAACGCATATGAAGAGTCGACGCAAGCGACCGAGAGATTCCGGGCTCCACCGTCAAAGCACTCGCCCGTTTCTCCACACCGCTGTAGAGCGCTCGGGGGGATCCTCTCGCCGCTCGTTCAGACTCTCTCATTCTTGCTCGAGGATGACTCGGGGAAGGAGAGAGAGAGAGAGAGAGAGGGGCAATCCCCCGATCCGCAAAGTCGTAACTCGCTCATATAAGCGGATATATTCTTTCCTCCCAGCGACCATTTGCTCGTCGTCGGGTTTCCAGTCTCTCAATTGCTCGACCCTTTACCCACACATCCACGCACACACGCACGCGGTACTTTCACGTGCATCCGAAAGATCGCGACACGCCTCGTCGATCAAGCCTACGATACAATATTGGTCTTTTCACCTTTTTTCAATACGCATTTGAAAAGGTCTCTATACGAAAAACTTTTCGACTAATTCTCCAATGTTCGGTACGAATTTTTAGCTTTTATTTGGAGTATTTTGGGCAATGTTCGATGAGAATTGTTCCTGAACCCGCACCGAATACAATTGAAATTAACTACACTTGTCGATTTTTTTAAGGTTTTTTTTTCTTCCTTCACATCATTTTTGCTGTCGATCCGCGAGTATCGATGAAATTCTTCCGGTTCTCCTTTCACGATAAGACGTTTTTTCCTCTTCCCAAACCAGATAGACGGATGTACCTCATATTGGCATCATATGTACATCATCACCGCGGCATTGAAAGTCTCACAACTGTATATCCCATATGAATGCTCCCGTTGAAGTCATATTTGCATCACACGATGATTCACAATAATATATCCAAATGAAGCAAAGTTGTTCTCACGCGAATATGCATGCAGTGAATTCATCAGACTAGCAAATTCGGCTCACGAATATCTAACAATAAGTGCGTGCATATGGGGCTCATATGGGTGTCACGGCGTGAAGAAACTGTAGTGCTCATACAGAGCTTATATTAGCGGCATGGCGTGACGGAACTATGCTGTGCTCATACGGAGCTCATATTAGCGGCATGGCGTGACGTAACTATGCTGTACTCATACGGAGCTCATGTTAGCGGCATGGCGTGACCGAACTATGCTGTGCTCATATGGAGCTCACATGAGTGTCATAACGTGAAAAATAAAAAAATCCAACAATGTTGATTAAAAAAATCTGCTAGGATTTCTAAATCCGCATATGCTTTATTTATGTTCCTGCCTATATGATAAATATATTAAAACGTGTCCTGCTTAGTTAAATTTTGTACCTACCTACGGTTTGAACCACGTCTTCTTATTCAAGAGCTGAGTGCGATTCCTACCAAGCCATTCTAACACTTTTGCAAACTTTCTTTGTGCCTGCGTATTTGTATCATTCTGGATTTGTATGCATATCGCCATCATAGGATGTATCACTGAGAAACACGCATATCGCCGTCATATTGCGCTCATCGAATGTATCACTTAGAAACATGCACATCGCCGTCATAGGATGCATCACTGAGAAACACGCATATCGCCGTCATGTTGCGCCCATCGAATGTATCGGTGACAAACATGCATATCGCCGTTATATTGCTTGCATGGCATGTCTACTAACAGTGCTAACCCAGTGAATTCATCAACACAAGTCATTAGATGACTTCCATATGACGTAAAATTTGCAGATATTAATTGTGGACACTTGAGCACGGCGATATGAGTTCAACGTGCTCCAAACGTACGATGCATTTGTAAACGACATATTGAGATCAAAATGCTTTGTACATTCACTATACTAAATGAGTTCACGGCTTTGCAGTCAAGACTTTGAGTTCACGACATGTAGTCAATATGCTGTAAAATTTGCTTCATCAATTGTATGCACGGCGTGATGATCATCACTGTCTATCTGGGAAGTTAAAAGGTAGAGAAGTTGGCGTCAGTAGAAAAGTGACGAAAATTCCGTAACGTAACGTGCACACAGGTCTCTCATAAAAAAGAGCTAACACGTATGCCTATTTCATTCTCCCGAGCTCATTTATTTTTTCGTCCTGTCCTCGGACTATTTCCGCCTCTTCCTCGTCCACTCTCCCTCGCGCTCCTAGAGCAGGAAAGGAGCCTTCCTTCTCCGCCCTTTCTCTCACCCCCCCGCCGCGCTGGCGCTTCGCTGACGTTCTCTTAGCCTAGCCCGGTGCACGATGCATACGAGAGAGTGCCTTTCGCGTCCGACAGAGGTTTTATTTCCGGAATAACTGCCATCCTCTCCGGTATATCGTCGCTCTCGCAGGCGTCTATGGGCATGCGACAAAAGCGGTCTCGTCGCGACGCCGACGGGAAAAAGAGAGAGAGAGAGAGAGAGAGAGAGGGAGAGGGACGGAGGGAGGGAGCAATATCTTCCAGCGTACTGAATAAATTACGCAATTTCCCTCACGACTCGCACCCCGCACTTTTCCACTTCGTATCTATGTTTCTATGTGCTGATATACGTACACACGGGGCTGCTCGAGCAACCAAAAGGGCGACGCGGTGCACTTCTCGATCCGTAAAATTACGTCACTTTGAGCTCTTCTCTTCTCCGTCCCTCGATATAGATGTACGCGGCGGAGTACAATGAATACGCTCGCTGCACGCGACAGACATACGATAGAGTGTAGCGTCGATACGTAATCTCCCTTCTCCTCCCCATTGATCGGGATACGAATCACCCCCCCCCCCCCTCACGGATATCCGTCTCGACAAAGGGCAATTCTGGCAAAAACAAACGGAAAACTACAACATTTGCGCGCGCAAATTCTTTTCTATTACTCACTCCGATTGTTTTGTTTTGTTTCTTTCTATACAATTTGTAAACAAGTTCGCGATGGTGCCCATGTACTGCGGACTACGGCCCTTTTTACGGCCTCTCGGTGGAAAAGCCTGGTAATAAGGGGAGAAAAGTTTGGTACCTGTAGAAAAAAGCCCGCAGGCTTGTGTGGGTCTACAGTGGCAGTGGCTGGCCTGTGTGCGAAACGCCGACTGTTTTTCTCGGAACACAATTTTCCAAAACGGCCCGCGGTTTGACCCCAACAATTTTCATTCCATTTAATCCAAATTTTGAGCACATCTTTACAATAACATTCCGAAGAGAAATGCGTATGGGATTTTCCATGAGTTAATTGTGACATTATTTATTAACAAACGATTGTCCTTTTTCCGTCGAAAATAGAGTTTTTATTTCAAATGCTTACCAATTGCACAAAAATTCATATTTTCAAAACTCCCTACCTATTTCTCAAGCTGTAGGGGAATTCCCGCGTGTATACACACACACACACACACACACACACACACACACACACACACACACGCACGCACGCACGCACGCACGCACGCACGCACACACACACACACACACACACACACACACACACACACACACACACACACACACACACACACACACACACACACATATATATATATATATATATGACTTTCCACGCCATTTTACCTAGCCCGTGACCCCGAATATTTTTGGTTTTTTAAATTTTTTTTTGTAAGATTGTATCCCATGAAAGGAATATCCACACCAATTCTTAGATTTTTATCCCTTCTTTTTTAGGAGTTATAATTTTCCAAAAAATGTCGATTTCGGAAGTTTTGGAAACGTGTTTAAACGCTGATAACTCGTGAACTAATTGAGATATCGACAAATGTCACGATGCAATTTTTTTCGTTTCGGAGCATATTTTCTTTTAAAAATATGAAAAAAAATTATGAATTATCAATCACAACGTTTTTTTTTGCTTCTGAAGTGAAGACTAGTTTTTTAAAAAGATGATTGCCTTGGTTTATTTTTTTTAATTCTCTAAAATAGAGTGACTTATTCTATTATTTTTAAGACTAGTCTCATTGTAGGCGCATTTTTCCTTCTATTTTTTTCCAATTAATCATACTTTTTTAAGAAGACTTTTATTATTTTAATCTCCAATAATGCAATTAATGTTTTTGCGATTCCCAATTTGGCTTCGTCAGGCCTGAAGCGGTTTATTTTTAGTTTGCGCGGAATTTAACGAAAAAAAAAATTTTGAATGAAAAGTCTTTTTTAGTTAAATTTAGCGTTAACTTTCTAAAAATTGGTGTGGATATTCCTTTTATGGGGTACAATTTTTTTTTAAATCAGGAAAACCAAAAATGTTCGTGGTCACGGGGTAGGTAAAATGACGTGGAATGCCCCATACATATATATGTGTGTGTGTGTGTGTGTGTGTGTGTGTGTGTGTGTGTGTGTGTGTGTGTGTGTGTGTGTGTGCGTGCGTGCGTGCGTGCGTGCGTGCGTGCGTGCGTGCGTGCGTGCGTGCGTGCGTGCGTGCGTGCGTGCGTGCGTGCGTGCGTGCGTGCGTGCGTGCGTGCGTGCGTGCGTGCGTGCGTGCGTGCGTGCGTGCGTGCGTGCGTGCGTGCGTGCGTGCGTGCGTGCGTGCGTGCGTGCGTGCGTGCGTGCGTGCGTGCGTGCGTGCGTGCGTGCGTGCGTGCGTGCGTGCGTGCGTGCGCGCGTGCGTGCGTGTGTGTGTGTGTGTGTGTGTGTGTGTGTGTATGTATATATGTATGTATGTATAAATAAATAAAATGTTTTGTAGATATAGTACATATAGTATATACTTTTTCACAAGTATACAAACTATACGAAGAACCGATATGGGAGGACTGGATCGAGTGTTTGAAATGTAAAGCTTGGTGGCACGACACATGCACTGCTCATACAAATGTCGACAATTTTATTTGCGATTTATGTGTCGATTGATGCTGGCGTACTCTTATCGACCCCCGTGCGTATTCTTAAGGGGTTACCCCCCTTGCGATTTTGAAAAAATCGATTTTTTTTTATTGCATTTTTTTGAAGTATAAGTATCCGGGCCCATACTTCTGTATGGGCCCGGAATAGATGACTCTATGTAAGTTTACAAAGAAAAAAATATTTTCTTCGTGTGAACTGAAATTGAAACTTTAAACGCGTTTTTCTCAAAATGGCATTTCTGAAGTCGGTGACCAAGATTACTCGAACACTAATGAACCGATCTTCTTGAAATTTTGCAGGCTTATTTAATACATAAAAATGTAGTCTCAAATCGTTCGATTTTTTTTTTCGAAAAAAAATGGCCGTTTTATAGCCAAAAAACGGCCGTTGTTTTTTTCGTTAAAATCGAACCATTAACTTTGGCTGTCCGCCATTTTGTGAAAAATGAATATTTTTTAAAATCCTTCGATTAAAGACTAGTTTATACTTATATTTGACTAAATCCATCCGCATTTTTTTTTCAGATGATCCTCTTCGCCGCAATGTTGGTCACCGCAAACCGTGTATATAAAAACATCATTTCATTGACGGCCATTTGCCACTAAACAATGTAATATTTTTCAATGAAAGAATTACTGAAAGTTCTTCAAGATGTGTTCTTTAAGATGGTATATTGATCGATTAAAAAAGTTTTGTAGTTTTCTTTAAAAAAATTCATGAAAAAGGCCGTTTTTTGCGCTACAAGTGGGGGTAACGCCTTAAACGCCCGTATGTCTAATAGTTCGCAAATCCCGTTTTGATTATATCAGTTTGTTATTTTAAAAAAATTAAGATTCCCAATTGTCGCTCATAACTTAATTAGGATACTAATTTCTAAAATGTATACTATTGTTGAGAATAGTTGCCGAGTGAATAGCCGGGAATTTATACTGTTGTGCCGAGAATACTAATTTCTAGAAATTTCTAACTAATTTAATTAGAATACAAATACTAATACTAAGAATTAGAATACAGAATTTCAATGAAAACAAAAACTGATTCGTAAAATGTATTTCCTTATTTTTTTTTTCACTTTGAAGCTTAGGTGCGTACTCCTATACCACCTTACCCTACTCGTGTAAATTGATAGAATTTTTTCATTTTTTTTTCCACTATCAAATTTGCGTCAGTTATACTGCGTGCCGTTGATCGTCTCGAATTCAAAATTCCTCGCGAGAATGACTCCAGCGTCACCATATTGTATAATTTTTCAATATACATTTTTTTCATATCTTCACTTGAAGATATGACTAATAACATCCTTGAATATTATTATCCTCTTACTTGTCCTTCCATGAAAAATTCCATGAAAAATCCAGCGAATGTCCTTCGCTGAATTTTAGACATTTACAGTGGTGTTAGCCCTTAATCTCTTTTATTACGACCATTCGAATCCTCGAAGACGCATGGTCGGGAAAATTCACCTAGGCAGCATCGTGGTGGCGCACCGTGCCGCTAATGCTCCCGTCACGCCGCGCCGGGGCCGACCTGAGCTTGGCAATGACGTACAATAAGCGAGACGACGCGAGGCTTGCACGAGGACTCTCGCATGCACGCGAGGTTTCGCGCTCACGTTAAACGCGGACGACACGTTGCGGGTGATGGCCACGACGAGTGTATCGCACGTATTCGGACTTGCGCCATTATATATGTACCTATGCACACACGCACACACACACACACATTTGGCTGGTCATTTTTTTCTTTCGAATAACGCAAATTATCGCAAAATAAATGTTCTTTTTTATTCTACTGATACAGAAATGTATTTGAATCAAGACCTATTCAATACCATTGAGTAATACAAAAATTGACATGCTTCGAATAACTTTGGTATTTGATATTGTTTACTCAAGAGAATCTTCAGTCCTATAGACTGAATGGGTCAATGTAGATTTAAAAACAATTATATCAAGGCTTTAAATGTGGGCGCCTCCGACGCATCGCAAAAGAGCCGTCAGATATTTTTCAAATTTTTTTTCGCCTATAATTCCTTTTGTAAGTCATTTTTGTGATGTTTATACATCATTCGAGCGAATTAAAAAGAACGATGAAAAATTATTTGCCACTCGGACGTAACGCCTTAACTAGCAAATTCACACACGTAGTAGGACGCACTGCAGCCCGAGTGTGGCGCGCAGGGCCCAAGGCTTGTGTTCCGAAAGATATGGGAGTTACACATTTTGCGACAGCCACGCAAGAGGACCATCCTATGCAAAATTATTCTTTTTTCATTCGGCACCGCACTGAGGAATGTCAACGATACGGATGTAGGATTGCATATGAAAAAATATGGTCAATTATTTGTTTGCGAAGCAAAATACTAGTTATTCAAATGCAATATTTTTATTCGTTCGAAATAACAATATATTTCCATTTGATCTACATTAACCGCAGGCAATTGAATTCCCCGCTCGGATTTTCGATACTCGTCGGATGGGCAATTAAAATGTACAAGAGCGCGAGGAAGGTCGGAAGCTCGATAAGTCTAGGCTGCCCCCCGCGTACGCGCGTACGACAGAAAGAGCGGAGAGCAACGCGCGTGCACGGGGAAAGGTTGCCGCGAGGTGGCTCCCGCTCCCCTTTGGCCGCTGACGGCGTCACGTGTGCGTTACGTCGATCCGCGGCACATCGTCGCGCAAATTCGAAGAGAGAAAAGCGCCGAAAGAGCGCGAGCGAACGCGCAGATGCGTGCGCGTCGAGGGTTGTACCGGGCAGACGCGTCGTAACCGAGCGGACGCGCGGGTGTACATTTGTGCACGTATACAAATGGCTCGAGCGCGCTCCACGCACTTTCCCCCATCCTGTATACAACGACGTGGTGTTAGCAGCGGAACGCTAGCAGCATCAGCAGCAGCTATCGATTAGTCGATGCATGTGTGTACACATACGCAGCCGGCGGCGTTGCCTCGATATACAACCCCCCGTCGGACTATGCAAACGAGCATAGTTACGGCCCTTGACTTTCTCGAGGCGCGTATGCGCTCCCAGGATGAGCCTACGCGTGCCGAGCCCGATACAAGTTATTTCTCTGTATATCGATTCGCAATGAACACCGCGCGCGCGCGCGCGCGCCTTCAAACTTTCGCTCGATACAGCGCTTTTTCACTTTCGCATAAGTTTCTTACGTACCCCGAGCTGCGAGCGTCATCATCTTCACGGTTTTTGCATGTTTCCATAATTGCAACGAATGTCCACTTTCGTCTTTGATTTTTGGCGAAAATGTTTTTCTTTTGCCTCTTCAGCTCGCAGATTGTGCTGATAAGAATCGTGAAGAAGCTATCGGTGCTTTTCGTGGTCAAACACGATCAAACAATAGAGGCAAAAATATTTTTTCCCCGCTGATTGAAGTTGCCCGATCTCTGATAGGTACAGGGTTCGTAAAACAGAACGATATCGGTGATTTTTGTTAGGCCGTTCAAGCCGATTTTTTTTTCTTGCCGATTTAGCTTGTCCATCTCTAATGAGGATCTTAAAAAAGATGTCGGTGATTTTCCTAGCCTGATAAGTTAAAAATGTTATTTTTTGTTTTGAAAATGTTTTTTGCTGTTGCCGATTTAGAGTGCCGATCTCTGATGAGGATGGTAAAAAAGCTACCGGTGATTTCCGTAGGCTAAATGCGTTAAAAAAATTCAGACGAAAACTCAGTTGTTCTCAGTTGGCGCAATCTCACGGAATATCCTCAAATTCGACCTGTATCCTTAACGGTCGACACGACTCCCGAGCCAAAATATGCCAGAGGCCCCCGCGTCAAGTGGGATAACATCTCAAGCTCCAATCGAGCAGGATTCTCTCGGCGATACCTACTCTCAATGACGTAGCTCAACGAGCTCGAATGTACGGTTTCGCGATATGTGGAGTTAGCAAGAAATTTGGGTGGTGCGGGTCTTGGAATGATTCAAGCAGCAGGTTACCGGGGCCCGTCACCGCTGCCGCACCTGCCGACTCTCGTCTTTCTCAACGTTTTTTACCTTACACCGCGCGCGCGCGCGCGCGTCACGATCCGTTCGACTCGAAAGTCCCGGAACAAAAAAGAAGCACACATTTCGCAACGCGTTCGCGCCGAGCTGCGCGAGACTGCGGCTGACTCGTGAGAATGGAAAAGTGGCAGGGCTAGCCCGTTAAGTATATACACGCAATGCTATACGAGGTTAGTGGGACAAGCCCGCGGCGGGCAGGATCCTCGGGGAGGGGCGCGGGGAGCTCGCCGTTCTGCGCGCCTATCGCGACGTCTTTTTTATTATCTCGTACGCTCGGGTCACGTGGCTACGAGATATTTCGAGAGAACGATTAGAGTCCTGCGGATAAGAGGAAGAAAAATAAACCCGTCTCGAGTTTTTATATTATTTTTTTTTTCAATCGAAGCTTCCGATCTATCAAGGTCACCATCCTCGTAGCTTAACCGGCCACGATTAGTTTTCGAATTTACACGCTGCCGACAGCGCAACGAGTGAATGTCACAAGTTTTTTTTTCTTCTTCGTCAAAAAAAAGATTGCCGCATAACGTGTTCGTATTGGATACCTACGCCGGGAAAATTTTCTGCTCTCTAGTCCGCCCTGACGTCCTCCGGGCGATGTGTCATTTTTTTTGCTTTTTTTCTCTTCTAATAATAGCAAAGGCGCGACCTTTCGTCGCGTTTTTTATGACCGTGTAACCGCTCTGATCGCACGCTGAGAGTCGTACACGACGCGATCCCTGTATTCGCCCCGATGAAAATAATCCTCGTTCCTCGTGCTCCATTTTTATTAATTAACGACATGGCATTTTTACCTCTTCTTTTTTTCTCGTTCCCATCTCGTGTCTCTTGCGCCCCATCGTTTCTCTTCCCGATCACGAAAAAAGGAAAAACAATCGACGCATTTTTTTGTTACTTCGGATTTTACGAATTCACAATTGAACGGTTACTCGATACTCATCTCGAAAACTTGTCGGCAAGGCCAAATATTTGCACGTACATCGAGCGGCGCGTCGCGTTCTCGGCAATGGTGGATTGAACCTAGCGTCGATTAAAAGTCAGTCGAGCTCTCTCGACTTTCACAACTTTCATCGTCGCGCGTCCTCCCCGCGGGCATTCTCCGCGTACACGTATCGCGTAATATTTCCAGAGACGTCTCGCGAGTTCCCGCCAGGAACGACCGCGACATCTCGTCGGAGAATATCTCTATATAAATACACTAGGCCCGAAAATTAAAGCATATGAAAAAAATCTCAAATGTGTAGGTTATTTTCAAGAGGCAGTAACTCGGAGAGAAATAGTCGAAGACCAATTTGTAAAAAGGTAAATTGAAGCTCCAATTTTCTCGTTTGCAAATCTTGAGTTTGACATTCTTTACCGTTAGCTGTTTTTGAGTAATCATCATCAAAAAACCACAGGGTAAAAATTTTCAAAAATTTTACTCGACTTTCCAAATGTCCACGGGCTTGAATACATTTTTTTTCAGATATTTTAGCAAAGAACTTCTTTAGATAATTTTATCCTCTTTAATTTCAGCGGTCCAAGAGCCGTGTGATACAGTGATTTTTCGCTGAGTTATCGTCGTTCAGAGCAAAAAAGTCATCTTTGACTTTGGTAATTAATTACCCGGGAAAAAATGGTCGTACAGAAAATTTAGGGAGGGTTTTGAAAACTGCAAAATATCCTTTACGAGTTGTAGTTATTGACAATTCATTGAAGAAAAAAATGTCCATGCGAGAATATTGATTGAAAACGAGGTGAAAAATTGCGGATTTAGGGATATTCGCTTGAATTGGTATAATTTTGCAAATAATGGATAGACTGAGGATATTGACAGTAACCTTTCAACCTCAAAGTATCCCAAAGAAACCCTGAAAATTTCAAAGCGCTGCGACTTTTTTCTAATTATGTTCGAAATGATTGAATTTGTCGTTTTCGCTAAAAATCAATTTAAGGATGAATTTATCACTTTTTATTCATTTTTTGAGGTTGAAAATGTATTTTAGCAATAATCAATATGTTTATGTACAACAAAATGTTAATTACTGTAAGAAAAAGAAGTGACGAGAAAAAAAATCATTTTTTTACCATATTCACAATACTTCACAATCGTCGAAAAAAAATTCGTTTGATTTTTTTTCGACCGCTGCAACTGCCTTAGTTTCAATCGTCAATTTGAAAATGAATCGCGCTAAAAGACGATGTACCTCCCAATGAATCGCTGTATTTTTTCCCCCAAATCTTGAATTTCCTTAAAAAATCGTTAACACACACACACACACACACTCACAAAGAAGCGTAAATCCACCGTGCGACATCCACGTTGTACGCTTTGGATAACGCTAATGCCGGTGGTGAAAAGAAACAGTGTCGTCAAAAAAAATTTAACGTTTTTTTTCGATGATTGTAAAGTATTGTGGATATGGTAAAAAGAATGAAGAACCTTTTTTATTTTTCGTCACTTCTTTTCCTTACAATGATTAACATTTTTTATACAAGAATATATTGATTATGGCTGAAAAACATTTTCAACCTCAAAAAATGAATAAAAAATGAATAAAAAATGAAAAATTCATCCTTAAGGTAGAAAGAGCGCGCGCTCTTGATTTCTATAGATCTTGTTCAAATTTTAACCAGACACTGTTCATATCATTATACATGTCTGAGTGAAATTTCAGAACAGTCGACTATTTAGATTGGGAGATAATGGGTGTTTAAATTGCAACTTTTAACACTGCAGGGTCTGCATTGACCGAAAGTCAGGTCACATAACTCGTCGTACTATTCTAGTGTCTTTATAAATTTCGAAAAAAAATCATGTTTCGATAGCAAACTAGTTAGGGAAAGAGTGAAAAAAAACTTTGGATTCCCTTTACTATTCAGTTTTGCTACAAACGATCAGTAAAGACAGAGTAATTCTTCGTAAAAAATATTTGTCCCCTATAATAAGAAGACATATGGCAACACCGCAAACCAGTATTGTTCAATATTTCGAGAAAAAAATAATGATCGTGTTCCAAAAGTTAAAAACGTTAAATTAAGCGGTGACACGCTTTTCTTTGAGGGGCCGCCGATAACAAAAAAAATCTGTCTAATAGTTTTCAATTCTTTATCACATACATGAGTTTCAACAAAATCGAAGTCGGACACTTGAGTGATGTTCCTCGTGAGGTTACCTCAAAGTAACCTCGTGAGGTAACCTCAAAGTAACCCAGCAGTCCTACCTAACTTAATTATTTTCGAGCTCAGTTACTATTAGGTTGTTATGAGATCATTTTTCTTAACCTAACCGTAAATTAATAATACCGAACAGCATCTAACTGTATTATTTTTAATTTAACTCACTATTAGGTGATTTTTCTTAAGCCAATAGTTAACCCAATACTACCTACCCAAAATTATTGTTATAAGGTTAGGTTGTAGGTACCATCGGGTTATTTTTGTCTCAACCTGACAGTATCCCAATAGAACCTAACCTAATCTACTTACAATACTCGGCCCAATAACATTCACGCGTAAGCGTACATTATAAATAATATAAAATATGCGTTGCTGACGCGTGGATTTGTCGTTACGAATTAATCGAACGCGCCCGACATAGCGTCACGTTCTACCTTCCTCTCTTTTCCTCTCGTTTCTCCGGTACGACGTGTCCCGTGCCTCAGCATTCGTACACACGTATATTCTGCACCGTTGCGCACGTTTATAATATGGGGATACTGCGATATGCCTGTGCGAAGCTGCTTGTAAAACCCACTCAGCAATGTCCCTGACGGAATTTTCTCGAGCCCCATCCCCATCCTCGCGACCCATCTCGAGCCTTACTTCGTACGTCCATGCATGCACGTTTTGCCACCGCCCCCCGCGCAATAGCTCCTAAAAGCTTCTCTGTTCGAAACGAAGAGAGCGAGCGAATGCGCACCCACGTATACTCCCGTATATTTTCTCATTCTGACTTAGAGAGGAAAACACTCGCTAATTCGCTTTTCGAATAATTGTACAACAACTGCTTTCATAATACGCTAAAAGTCTCCGAAGTTATGGAACTTGCGGAAATTCTTGTAAAACCGTGTTTTTTTCCAAACTTCCATTGTCGTAGAGATTTTGCAATTCGTGACTTCTCGTGTGCGTGGGTGTTGCGAAAACATTTGACAACTTGACTCAAAAGGTACCATAGGAATATAGTCATGTGTATTGTCATTGATATTTCGAGGGAAGATGAATGCCGGGGTTTGCGCGCGTGCGTGTGATGTTTCTCGTTTCACCCCCCTCACCCTGACCCCTCCATTCGTTTCATCTTTCTCGTCCGTGTATTGTCCCACTTTGCCGGGAAGCTCTCAAAGTTTTCCCGAAACTTCGACCCTCCCGTTCGGTATCTCAACACGAAGGGTGGCCATGCTGTCGCGAAGAAGAATTAACAACGACGAAAGAAGGATAAAAAAACGAATTTTACGAGAGAAACCTCGCAGTAAGAACTCCTGCGTTTCAAATGTTTTCTCGATCGCAATAGTTTGGAAATGAATTTTTCACCCTTGCGTGCGAATGGGGACTGGCGTCTTCTTTGACAAACAAAAGACGACGCTCCCTAAAATCGAGAGCAATATTGTTCTAAAAATGTATTCGATTTGATAAATAAATATTTGGATGAGCGAATTGCGTGCGCGACTGCGTTGCGCTCGACTTGTTCTCTGAAAAATGAATCACGTTGTCCAATTATCGAATTGTGCATACTGTGAATAATAGCAACGGCACACTCGTCAGGTTTCTCGTGAATGATGACGAGAAGTAACTTTTCCCAAGCACACAGCATCAATTTTGACAATTAACAATAGCAGCAATTAGGAGGAAAACAAATAGAGCTTATACCTGGACGAGTAGTAACGGATGCTGCTACGCAATCTGGCCACAAATGGTACGACAAGAGCTGAATATTCAATGACTCGAGTCGCTGCTCGAATCGCGCGTTTTCACTCTCCAAAACTCCCTCCACCAAAGCCGATGCACAAACTCATACACGATCGAAATAGTAATGGCTTTCCGATGATCTAACGGAGGACCGCTGCTGTTTCACAGGCATCTTCCGCGAATCAACCGTAGGAACATTGCGGCACGATCCCCGTGAAAAATTAGCCGGCGCTTAAGATGCGGCCGACGCTTGGTACGATATTCAGCACCAACCACTAATACCCAGTGTTGGTCCTTTAAGGGGTTACCCCCACTTGCGATTTTGAAAAAATCGATTTTTTTTATTGCATTTTTTTGAAGTATAACCATCCGGGCCCATACTTCTGTATGGGCCCGGAATAGATGACTCTATGTAAGTTTACAAAAAAAATATTTTCTTCGTGTAAACTGAAATTGAAACTTTAAACGCGTTTTTCTCAAAATGGCATTTCTGAAGTCGGTGACCAAGATTACTCGAACACTAATGAACCGATCTTCTTGAAATTTTGCAGGCTTATTTAATACATAAAAATGTAGTCTCAAATCGTTCGATTTTTTTTGTCGAAAAAAAATGGCCGTTTTATACCCAAAAAACGGCCGTTTTTTTTCGTTAAAATCGAACCATTAACTTTGACTGTCCGCCATTTTGTGAAAAATGAATATTTTTTAAAATCCTTCGATTAAAGACTAGTTTATACTTATATTTGACTAAATCCATTCGCATTTTTTTTCAGATGATCCACTTCGCCGCAATGTTGGTCACCGCAAACCGTGTATATAAAAACATTATTTCATTGACGGCCATTTGCCACTAAACAATGTAATATTTTTCAATAAAAAAATTACTGAAAGTTCTTCAAAATGTGTTCTTTAAGATGGTATATTGATCGATTAAAAAAGTTTTGTAGTTTTCTTTTAAAAAATTCATGAAAAAGGCCTTTTTTGCGCTACAAGTGGGGGTAACGCCTTAACATGTCAATGATTTAGCCATGATTCTGCCAGTGCTCATTTGAAGCATAGCAAACCAACGAACACCCAACCTTGGGCCAAATATCGATTACCAACTGTCAGCCAACTATCGGGTCCCAGTGTTGGCCCCGAACATGGGCCAATCGGTTGATCATGGGTTTGCCAGTCTCGAATTGAAGCTCGGCACACCATCGAAGAGCCAACACTGGGCCAGTACTAATTAATGACCGTCGGCCAATTGTCGGGGCGAGCGCAGGCCGTGAGTCTGAGCCAATCGTTTGACCATGGTTTTGCCAATGCTTATTTTTAGCATGGCATACTGACGAATTGCCAATCCTGGCCCAACATTGGCATTGAACGGTACAGTCCATACATATATACAAGAATGCTTTTTTACGTATATTATTATTATATATTTTTTTATTATCGCTGCATGCAATTTTCTACGTCCTGTGATAATGAAAACTCATAATTCCTGTTATCTGAAATTCACTCTATCAAAAATAAAATTGATTTATACTAAAGTTTTGTGGTGTATTAAAAAATGCCAAGTTATTATGATAGTGTTAAGAAACGTCAAGTGTTAAAACGACGACAAAAATTAGAAGACTCTTTACAGCAGGTTAGGATCAGAGGCAACGAAACAAAAATACAAGTAGATAGTGAAACAAATTTGGAAACATTCCACGAACAAGTGATTGTGCATAACGATGTTAGTGAATCTAATGATTCTTTCGATGAGCAGCCATCGAGCACAGAAACTTGTGAATCTAATGGATTGTTGGCTAAGCATTGGGTTGTTTTGACAGCCCTACACTGCGCCTACACTAGCCCGAATATTGCGCCAACAATATGAAGCCGACCTTAGCCCTACTATGGGCCGGTGATCACGCCAACCGCCAGCCAATGATCGTGATCTTTTTAGCCCAATGTTGGGCCAATACCCGGCCAACTGTTAGGATTTCCGGTAAGCCTACTATTGGCCAACCGTACATCCCAGCGTTGGGCCGAAGAGATCAATTCTACCGTGGCGCAACACTAAGCCGGTAGTGCTGCCGTTCATCGGCCAATGGTAGAATGTGATTAACGTGACGCTGGCTCGAGGTTGGGTCGGTTGCGTCGTTTTTCACGGGGACATTGAAGTTTGCATCATTGGAACGCAACGGTGATACATTCTTGGCATTTGCCGACATTTTTTCGGAAAATTTGCGACCGCGAAAATTACTCGAACGCTTTTTAGAATTCTCACTGGTGATGTACAGCGTGAATTGGTGACAATTTTTTTTTCGACGTTAATGAAAATAATGGAACCGAAGAAATAATAAAGTTTTATTAGGTTCCTACGTTACAAACTTCAACATCCTGATGATCAAGTGTACACGCGCGCATATATGTTTACGATTGGGCGAATTTATTTCGTTTTTCGTTTATGCAACTTCCTCTTGGTCATTCGAGAGGCACACCGACGAAGCAGTTGTGCTCATTTTCTTCGTTATATTTTTATTTTCCTACTTTGCGTCTTACACCACACAAGACACTTTTCTATTGTAGATCTTCAGTTGAGTATCTTACCAACGAGTGAGAAATTTTCATAGCTCATGTCTCCAAAAAGAATATTGAACAGTGGCAAAAAATGAATTTCCATTGCATTCTAACGATGCAAACTTCAATATCATCCAAAATGAAATTTTCATTTCTCAATCTTTCTCTATCCAAAGCCCCTTTTATTGCAAATTCACGTCGTACATCTCTAATAAGAATAGGTAAAAACGTTTGAGTAATTTCCACAGACTAAGTCGGTGAACAAAAATGATCAGCAATGAAAAATAATTGCATTTTCGTTGCAATCACACGATCCAAGCTGTAAGGGATCATTACAGCGTAACGGATCGAAAATTAGCTGATTTTCGCGATTTTTTTTCGATAGTTAAGGGGAGGGTAGCGGTTTCAGCATGAAAAAAAAACACTTTTTGGAAATTTTTTCATCTACATGGATAGAGAAAATTCATTGAAACCTTTTGTACATTGTTAAGTGTCATTTCAAGAACATTCCGTGAAATTTCACAACAACAATTCCGTGTCGCGTTTTTCTCGAAACCACTTTTTCAAAGTCCGTGTTCACTGCCATTTGAAAACTACGTGACCGATTTATTTCAACTTTGGTACACACTTTCTACACATAAAATACCTCCCCCCAACGGTGAGTTTGAGATTTTTTTTACATTGAGGGGGTTTTCGACCCCCAAAATGGCGGAATTTTTCGTGAAAAATAGCACTTTTCACTTTACATGACCACCAAAAATTTAGAAAGAAAAAAAAACATCATAGACCGTTGGGGGAGGATTAGATGATACTTTGACTAAATTTTAATGGTACTTGATTTCAGATAATTTCTAGCTGAGATACAGTGAACACCGCGAATCGTGTTTTTGCAAAGGCGTTCTTGGAAAAGCTTTGTCACCGGCTTGTTTGTGGGTATTTTCGCGTACAAATTTCACGGAATGTTCTTGAAATGACACTTAACAATATACAAAAGGTTTCAATCAATTTACTTTATCCATATAGAAAAACCCCTACCCTCCCCTTAAAATACGCTAATCAGTTTGATTTTTGTATCTCAAATCGAAGCACTCATGAAATGCTCACTGCAGAAAATAAATTTTCTAACGTTTTTTTTTTACATTTTTCTAACGGTCGAAAATGTCTTCGACAAAAAAGGAGTCCTCACGGTGTACACGGTTGTGGCCCCAAATATTATCTGAAACGAAATTATTATTTATTTTATTAAAACGATTATTAATCAGTATGAAAGCCGCTTTCTTGCTATGGAGAATTAAAAAAATCAAGATTGACAAAATGGCGGCGTTTTGAAAAAAAGTATCAAACTTAGACCATTTTTTCGACTGTTTTTTTGTTATAACGTATGAAGATTTAAAAAGAAAAAAGCTTGCATAGCAAGATAAGGAATGGCGTGAAGAATGTTGTGTCAAGATTTCAGACGGATAGCTTGAAAACTCTTCCTTTGAAAGTGTACATCGTTTGAAAAACGATATTTCGAGAAAAACGCGTCCGTCCGCGTCTCACACAGCTGGTCGAATCCCTTTTTCTGAGAAAGGCTGTGTATAGCAACCGAAATAAATCCAATTTCGCGCGGAAAATTGAACAGCATGTTTATAATTGTCTATACTATCGGATAATGAAAAAAAATCGATTTTTTGAAAATTTTACACCGTGATGATCCCTTAACGTCGTGTTGCGATACGATAAACTGATTAATTTCGAGGCTCGCGGTTTACAAAAAAGATAGGTAATAAAAATATACGTTGACCATTAATGGTCTTTCGTCAATACGTATGGGTAAAAAAATGAATTCGTCCGTAACCCAAGATTGTGTACTACCTGCATAAAAATTTTGATGGGGCCCGATTCAGGGCACGTTCAGGTTGTCTGACTGCATTTGTAGGCCACTTGTAAGGCAGCCTAAAAGCGCCCTGCTAGAAAATGTAACGTTGTGTCACATATATGTCCTACCTCGTTGCTTGATCAGGCCCTTATCGGGTTTCCTGGTCAGGCCGAAATCTGGTTACCTGATCGGGCGTTTATAATATGGCCTGATCGGGTCATTATAATACTCCCTGACGCAGCCAAAGCACATACGGACTCTACGATCAATTTCAAATCCCAGTATATTTTTTTCCAACATAGTTTTTATTAAACTTCGTTCCGAAAAAATAAAATTATATCACGCTATTCATTGCACTATATTACTTAATTAATATAATTGCACGGTATAATTATACTATACTATTATACTTAAAGTTTATAATACTTCATAGTTATATTACTTGGAGTAATAAAATTGTACGGTGCCGAACCAGTTTTATGTTGTAGTATTCTTATTCCGAATCGTGCGGTTCCCCTCCCAATCCTTGGCATTGTTAATTACTTTTCCTACGGCTTGCTCAAAATCTTTCGTACAGATCGGAGCTACGTTCTCGGTGTTGGAACATTTTGTTATGATGAATCCTATAAAATGAACATCGTGCTATAGTTGATTCTTATATACATACAGTTAAGGCCTTCATTAAGCGGCCCGAATAGAAATTTCTTAGGGTTAGTCTGACAAGGATCAGGCCCCGATCGGGGTGTGACACGGGTAAAACCTATTACGGACATCCTGATCCGGCCCCGAGCGGGCCGGACGTATTTAGGCCCTAAATCAGGCTATACTAAAATGGCCGTCCCTGATAAGATCCTAAGGCTTTCCCCGATAGGGCCCTATCAAGGCTTGCCCTGATAGGCCCTACTAAGGCTTTCCATGATAGAGCCTCACTAAGACTGTCCCTAATGTGGCCCTACTAAGGCCTGCCCTAGTAGGGCCTACTATGGCTTTCCCTGATGAGGCCATAAATAGGCTTGCCCTATAACTGCCTCAGCAGTCGATAGATGCACATAACCCCTTATTTTCCACATGGAAACCTCGATTTTACAGCATCGTAGCTTCGGAGTTTCGATGCATTCCTGAATTCTATTTTAAAAAAAGGTGCTATGGACTGTCACGACAAAAAACGTTATGCAACTCGGATCCGTGTTAGAAGATTTCGGCAGCCTTGTAAGGCGAAGAGAGAGAGAGAGGAATTATACACACACACACACACACACACACACACAAGGTTAAGTTTCAAAAATCTATAGCATGTTATTCGATAAACCTCTTTAATTTTCGCAATGATATTAACTAATTGATATACTTTATATGATACAACAAATAATTATAGGAATTCATTTGGTCTCTTATGCCACATCTGGGATCAAGATGTTACAAGCACTCGGTAACATGGTGGCAGCGTGCCTAGCTTTGGGTAGGTAGGTACGAGGTTCGATTCCCATATAGGCGAAATATTTTCGTCGAACAAAAACATTTCAGCAAGCCAGGGAATGACCAATTGTGATACAAAATCATTGTAGTGGAACTCTAAATTAAGTTATTCCATTTTGGATTTTTGAAATATTATATGCATTTCTTTCCGATCAGGCAACCTGATCGGGCTCTGATTTGGGCCCCATCAAAATTTCTACGCGGGGGTATGCATATAATTTATCCACCCTCGATATCTTGAACATACACGGGAAAAACAGGGGCCTCGAAGTTTAGAATGAATACTATGCTTCTAAAAAAAATATCATTAAACATCAAAAAGTATTGAATGGAAGATAAAAATCGTAATTATGGTATAGTAATAATGAAGAAATTTAAATTTTAACCTACGATAAGGCACGTAAACTGATACAAATAATACATTTTATTTGGCATATTGTGATTTTTTGTAGTTATTAAAAAATATTTTACCCACGTGGTTGGAACAATTAGTTTCCAGTATTCTACAAAAAGTACGGTATAAGAGTCACATTTTACTAATAACTACCTACACGAAGATTCATGATATACGTATAGTAAAATCCATATGAAAATATAGCATATAGGACTCGCGCCTATGCGAGAATAGTTTCAAATGTAATGTGCACGGATCATTTTTACTATACGGTGTGAGAATCATTTTTACACTTCTCCAACAAGTCTTAGAATTCCGAACTGGCAGTAACTTGCTATACTTTTCTAGCACTGAATATTAGAATTCTGGCGACCAGTGCTAGAATTTGAGGCCGCACTTTTCTCCGTGTATGAATAACATGTTAAACACCTATAAATACGGTTAGGTTATACATACCTTTTTCCCACGACGATGACAATTTCTGATCTGTGCTCTGAGATTTACAAAGCTGCGAAAATCTTTTAACACGCATCCGCATTGCATAACGTTTTTTGTCGTGAAAGTTCACAATACCTTTTTTTATGGAATTCAGAAAAACATCGAAACTCCAGAACTACGATGCTGTCGAAGCGATGTTTTCATGTGGAAAATAAGAGGTTATGTGCATCTCTCGATTGCTGGGCAAGCCTGCGCATGGGCTTTGAGACAAAGCCTTAGTAGGGCCTCACCTGGAATAGCCTGCATAGGGCATTATCAGGGAAAGCCTTGGTAGGGACTTATCGGTGAAAGCGTTGGTAGGATCTTATCAGGGACGGCCTTAGTATGACCATTTTACTGTTGCCTGATTTCTGCCTGATCGGGGCAGAATCAGGATGTCCGTAATAGGTGTTACCCGTAGTATCACATACGACTCATGGCCTGATTTTCGGTTAGGCTAACCCTAAGAAATTGCCCTGCGGGTTGGAGATGAAATCCTTATTCTTGGCACCGGTACCGCGTTATATCATTCGTCTGTCCACGAAGTAACGGAAGCAGGGCGGCAGAGAGAGAGAGGGAAGAGGAAACCGATACCCCGACCTCCGTATCCATTTGCATTGTCTACAGTCTACACAGCTATACATCCGTGAAGAGCAGAAGGACGGCGTCGGTCTATTAAGCGAGGGAGAGGTCCTCTCTTCGGTAACTAGAGCGAGACGGCGTCGTTAACGATCCCAATTGTATTAGCGTTTCTCTCCTATTGGCACAATTATACCGTCTCGTTACTCAACTCGAATTCATCGAGTTCATGTGAATGGTAAAAAGAAGCCTACCTGATCGTCTCTTTTCTTCGGTAGCCACTCGCCCCAACCAATTGCGGAGAAGGGGGGGGGGGGCGAGAACGTGGGCAGAGATTGCCTGCGGTACGATATCTCACGATAAACGATGTTGTCGAAGGCGCCGATTGCAAAAAGGATTCTTTTTTGGGCTTATCATTGCGAGAGAAAACCATTTCGAGGTGATGAATAAGCGATGTTGCCACTGAAGTTTGTCTCTCAACCGAGATGAGAAGCCACGCTTCTCGTCATCGTAATCCATATTTGCAACCTACCTACATCCAACTTCGCTAGAGACTCGGCACAGGGAGATTTGAGAAAAGCATTGAGGAGTATCGATCGCGTCTAACAAACGACGACTTACTTTCGATTACATTAAATTAATTTCGATCCATTAAAATCGTTCAGCTTGTATCCGAGTGTCACGACACTGCCCGACTCTACGATTTCGTCCCCTCTGCGGGAATCTTACTCAAACGCTAAGTGGATTTTTCGCGGTGAGAGTACTCGCGAGCTCGCGCGGCACGCGGAATGGTTAACTGGGTTATAAAACAGTAAACCGGCGGTGTAGAGCTCTTTGTGTCTTTTCTCATTTAGGTGTCTCAGCGTAAAGCACCAAAAAATGGAATCACGCTCCGGTCGTAAAGCGCCGAACGGGATCTTCGTAATTATGGCGAAAGCGTATCGATCGATTGATCGCAGATATTCGGCGATGGGCGAGGAGAAAGAAATCAGACGCAAACGCGTCTCTGTTAAACTGCGTGAACAAATTGTTGCAGGGGTAACCCAGCATCAACCCATCTCAGGGGAGATTTTTTACGAGATGAACAATATTTCGGGCAAAATGAATTCGTCAAGCTCCGCGTCGGTGATATCGGCAGGGCCTGCTGCTTTGTTTTTCGTTAAAACAAACTCGAGTAACTATGAGAAAAGTCTGTAGAAAAATTGGTGAGGTTATGTCGACGTTGCACATACCTTTGAGAGTAGCGCCGAGATTGCGAAATGCGAGTTCTACGTCCCTCTGGGGGCAGACGGAGCCATCTATGGGAATTATCGAGAAGCTCGATCGACGTAACTACGTATGGTAAATCAGGAGTACGCGATAAAACAGTTCAACTGCTCGAATGGTTGTCAGGGAATGACCGCAGAGGGCACCATCTTACGACCTCGCGACTCCTGCGCTGGTACTTCGCGAATCGTTTCGTATGCAGCGCTGCCCCCCGCCAACTCCGCCGGACACTACGACTCTCTAGAGCCGTTTGGTCCTACTTCCGAGACAAACCAATGCTTTTTTCACGGACGACTCAAAGATGAAAAATAAAGAATTCGTCGGATTTTCGACAGCACGGGCAGAATTGTGTTACTGGTTAACGCATAACCAGTAACACAATTCAGCATGGCTGGCATATCCTCCCTTTTCATTGCGGAAGCAATGGCTATAAGTGAAATTCTACAACGAATAAGCGAAATAGAAGCTCCGAACTGAGCAATTTTTTCTGACTCCAAAAGCCCGTTAATGGCACCAATAAACGGGTACGATCCATTTCTCACATTGGGAATTTAACAAAAAAATAGCAGAGCTAGAACACAGCCAAAAAGGTGCGCCTGTTCTGGATCCCGGCCTATAAGGGCATTGCATGTAACGACATAGCGGTCGACGCAGCTAAAGAGGCAATCGAAAGGGCAAGGACACCCAATTCGGTCTGGCCACCTTATATTTAAAAAAAAATAATAAACTCGAAAGTATGGGTCGGAATATTTTTATTTTTTTACACAACGTCAGAAAGGACTTTGAGGATAACGTTAATAAATTTCCGTTCAAAATATTGAAAAATGGCGCCGTTATGCACATTACGGCGGAGCGGTTTTTTTTCTACCATTAAAAAAATTATGGTGAGCCGAAGAAAAAAATTTGTATTTTTCACCGAAATTATGGCTCACCATAATTTTTTTAATGGTCGAAAAAAAACCGCTACGCTACATTGTAGCGACACTACTCACGAATAGGATCGCTAGATTTAGATTGGTTCTAGTCGTTGCGACACAAGACCTGAACATTTGTCATTTTCCGTTTCTTGCTAAAATTGATTGAGCAGGCTCTTGTTCGACGAAAAATCGTTTGGTGGTCACGGATTTCCTAATTCGAACTTCGTCCAGGCCTTATTTAGCTCAGAATAACGGATGATTTTGCATGGACAAGGGTGTCGGGAACTCGATTGAACCGCTAGATCCGAATCCGTCGTTATCGATAGAACACAAAATGTATTGACATTTCAAAATTAATACAAAATTAATACAGAATAGTATTGAAACTAGGAGTAGGTAATTATACTTTCGAGCGTTTCAAATAAAACCATTTTAAATCGGGTTCAAACTGTTCGTCGGCTACGTATTTTCTGTTTTATGTATGTACACCAATTACGGCGTGTTGGCTGATCCGCTTTGAATGGTTGTTTCTTTGCTGTATAGGGAAACAAAGCGATATGGTCCCATCAAAATGTCATGCAAATCTACCAAGCACGTTTTCAAAGAATCCGGAAAGAACTCATAAACCTAGCATGTTTCTTTAAATTCGGGCTCTAATTCACAATGACAACTGAGCGAATTCTGGATTTGACACCTCGCCAATTTGTATGTAGATTACACCGATCAACGTGATATGCCCGTGCTGGTGCGACCGGTCTGTCCTACAAAATTCAGCCCCAGGGTCTAGTCAATCGAAATGTCATAAATGTTTTGAGTGACAAACAAGTCAGTCAGTCAATAGAGTATGCTAATTTCGTAGGCTAGATTCGGATAAGTAAAGTCTAGTTAACTAGTTTGATAATTTGACTGTGGAGGTTTTATTAGAAATACAACAGTACTTGCTGAGCAATTTAACAAATGGCGTTAGTCGTACCTATGAATGTGAGTAAATTAATCTTGTAAAATTAAATAACTGAGTACCCAAAAATTATAAAAAACCATTACAACCAAGTCGTGTATTCGGCAGAACTCGAATGTTCACATTTCACTGATTGTCCCGAAATATTTATTATTTTATTCTTACTATTGCCAAAGTATACATTTTAAGGGCCGAAGAAGTGAGCTCAGAGCTGCTATGCCAGAATAGAGAAAGGCTGCAGACGAGCGCACGGAGGGTCCGCGGAAATATTGTAGGTACGGCACACTGTTTCGAAATGATTTAAATGGATTACAATTTTTAGACAAATTATTTGATCAATCTGACTGAAATTTTGGAAAGTTTCTCACTATAACATTATTGAAAGGATATACCTATAAATTTGTTTGAAGTACAAAATTAAAACTAAGTCGGCTTTGTAATCGAACTTTCATATTTTTGACCATTTTCTCGACAAGTTAACCCCAAAAAAGTAATTTATTTACGCGACAACCTTCAAGCTTTAGATATATCTTTCCAATAATGTTATAGTGAGAAACTTGTCAAAACTTCAGCCAGATCTATCAATAACTTTTTGAGCTATAACATGAGCAGTTTTTGAAAAGACGCCTAAAGGAATACCTCATAACGCCGCCATTTTGTCTTAATCATTTTGAACCCCTACTGCTCGTCTACCAGTGTCAGTTCACCTATCGCTTTGATATGTTTTTTTAAGGGGTTACCCCCACTTGCGATTTTGAAAAGATCGACTTTTTTTATTACATTTTTTTGAAGTGCAATTTGAAGTGCAGTTGTTTTTTTGATGCCCGGAATAGATGACTCTGTGTAAGTTTACAAAAAATGGCATTTCTGAAGTCGGTGACCAAGATTACTCGAACACTAATGAACCGATCTTCTTGAAATTTTGCAGGCTTATTTAATACATAAAAATGTAGTCTCAAATCGTTCGATTTTTTTTTCGAAAAAAATGGCCGTTTTATAGCCAAAAAACGGCCGTTTTTTGTCGTTAAAATCGAACCATTAACTTTGACTGTCCGCCATTTTGTGAAAAATGAATATTTTTTAAAATCCTTCGATCAAAGACTAGTTTATACTTATATTTGACTAAATCCATCCGCATTTTTTTTTCTGATGATTCACTTCGCCGCAATGTTGGTCACCGCAAACCGTGTACATAAAAACATTATTTCATTGACGGCCATTTGCCACTAAATAATGTAATATTTTTCAATAAAAAAATTACTGAAAGTTCTTCAAGATGTGTTCTTTAAGATAATATATTGATCGATTAAAAAAGTTTTGTAGTTTTCTTTAAAAAAATTCATGAAAAAGGCCTTTTTAGGCGCTACAAGTGGGGCTACAAGCGCCTTTTTAGGCGCTACAATAAAAATAAATCCATCAAACTCCAAATTGACTTTTTCTTCTCCCGATGACGAGTACAATCGACCGCCGTATCTATACGGTCCAATTTCTCATTGTAATCGTCGAGCATTTGTATTATTGGTTCTTCGAACAGAAACGGTTGCACCTCGTCGGGAAATTGAGAATTAATAACTACCACTCGTTACTGTCAACAATGTATCGAAATCTTTTTGTACCGAAAAAATAGCTTGTTACAGAAAAACAAAATCTGCCTGAAAAAAAGCGTTGGCACATGTGCTCAAACCGACACAACCCAATATTGAATAACAAGGACAATTCTTCTTTAACTTATCGATAGTACCGTCTGCCGTTACGAAAAATGATGCTTTCTTTTATCGCTGGAGAGGGCTGTTGCGATTCAGCCAACGTGAGCTTTCGACTCAAAAGATTTACGCCGAACGAACACAGCGATTTTTTGTTGTTGCAATTTCTCGTTGAGACTATATTTCATTATAATGCAAGAATTGATAATAGGGGAGACGCGTGTCAGCTTGTTGAAAAACAAATTGCATTGTAGACGAGCAAGCAAAGAGAAGCCTCACTTTTCAGCAGCAAAATCGTAGCAATATCGACGCCATCAACGTGTAGTAGACATTTTTAAAAAATCCAATTATTAACTTTATCTTCAGTGTATAGAAATAATTCGGAAATTAGAAATAATTTCGGAATGCGTTACGTATATACGAATGCGACATTTGAGTCATCTTAGTTTGCGAAATCGGACTCATCGATAATGCAAGATCCACCACATTTGCACCATTTTCGAAACTTCAAATTCCTGTAATGATCGTATCTTTTTAGGCCTCATTTTTTTCGATTCATTTAGGAAACATGTTTTTTTTTAACGAATCAAAATTACAGTCCATACTTTCGAACGAATAAGTCAAACTATGCGGTCCATAGACGGTTTGTGAAAAATATCAAAATCTTCTGGAAGAACGGCTTTTCGTCCGCCTTAAGGGGTTACCCCCACTTGCGATTTTGAAAAAATCGATTTTTTTTTATTGCATTTTTTTGAAGTATAAGTATCCGGGCCCATACTTCTGTATGGGCCCGGAATAGATAACTATGTAAGTTTACAAAAAAAAAATATTTTCTTCGTGTAAACTGAAATTGAAACTTTAAACGCGTTTTTCTCAAAATGGCATTTCTGAAGTCGGTGACCAAGATTACTCGAACACTAATGAACCGATCTTCTTGAAATTTTGCAGGCTTATTTAATACATAAAAATGTAGTCTCAAATCGTTCGTTTTTTTTTCGAGAAAAAATGGCCGTTTTTTTTCGTTAAAATCGAACCATTAACTTTGACTGTCCGCCATTTTGTGAAAAATGAATATTTTTTAAAATCCTTCGATTAAAGACTAGTTTATACTTATATTTGACTAAATCCATCTGCATTTTTTTTTCAGATGATCCACTTCGCCGCAATGTTGGTCACCGCAAATCGTGTATATAAAAACATTATTTCATTGACGGCCATTTGCCACTAAACAATGTAATATTTTTCAATAAAAAAATTACTGAAAGTTCTTCAAGATGTGTTCTTTAAGATGGTATATTGATCGATTAAAAAAGTTTTGTAGTTTTCTTTTAAAAAAGTCATGAAAAAGCCCTTTTTTTGCGCTACAAGTGGGGGTAACGCCTTAATTATCGCGATTAATTTGGGCTGTGGAATTGGAGCGATTTAGAAAAACTGCGGGGAAAATGATGAGGTAAAACGGTAAGGGTGCGGATGGAATTTTTCTTAAATGTCATTCGTTCCGCTTCGTCCGTGCTCATCCGAGAGCTCGTCTCGTAGAAGTTGACTTTTGCATCTTCGATACCTATCTTGGACGAATTTTGCTCCCCGGACGGAACTTTCAACTGACCGATTTGGCAAAAGTAGGACTGCGGACGGTTGGTTTTTTGGTTCGTTGTCGCGATACACGCGGGTTTCTCTCTGCATTAGCGTGTGGAGGTGATTGCCTTCCATTTGTTTTTTTCGCAATAAGATACGAAAACGGAACGAAATTGGTACAGCGATCAAACTCCAATGTGCAATCGGTGTCTGCGTCCATCGGTGCTATTATCAGTACTCATTTTATACAATATTATACAAGACACTGTGTGCCGGCGCTACGATGATCGCGAGTCGCGTATCACTATGGACCAATTGTGCGGAATTCAGCGGTGGGGAGTTCTGCGTCGAGATGCAAAACTCGTTTCATTCCGCTTTCCACCGATCGACAAACAAAAACCGTGCCAATTAAAAAAGTTGCACATTGCGCTCACGTTGCTATTTTGACGGGAAAAATGCGCGAGGAAGAAAGACTCTTTCTTCATCGCACGGAGAAAGCATTTTCGAAGGATATCTATCGCATCGGTAGATCAATTATGCGCGTCTATGTTGATTCACCGAAATTCATATTGCCCTCGAATGAACTATACTTCAATGATACTTTGCTTGTAGAAATAACCCGAGTCAACATTTTCGAGCCGCTTTCTACCCACGAAATGAAGGCATCCTCCCCCGAGCCGAGATCGGCGATAACGGATTATCGGATATGTAAAGGCTCCGAATGGCAGATACTGGACTTTAGGCTCAAAGAAGGCTAGTGCAAAGCGCAACTGAACCTGCAAAACCCAAGGTGGGCAGCGCTACTTCGAGCGCTCTCGCAGAACCTACTGCCCCCCCCCCCTTTCAGCCTAGTGCAGGCCCACTTCAGACCTTTTGGACCCTCCATTGTAGCCACCACTAACGGAATGTAGCAGGAATAAATAAAAATACGCTTCACACATACACGTGGCAATATATATATTTTTTATTTCCATACGTTTATTTCCGACGTTCGACGTAAAATCAAACATTTTACTTTAAATCTACGGTGATTCAACGTCCCTGGGAATATTTTTTAAAATAAAAGTGAGCATACACCTAAAAAATTTACCAACTGCGGCAAGCTCTTTCATCGTCGCCCAAAATCCGTTGTACCTAGATTCCGTAACTTCATTTTATTCGATTAACTCGTGCGTCAGTGCACGACTCGGTTTCACCTTCTTGCTTCTCTTCTAATAATAGACCACTCGTCGAGCCCTCTTGTACCTTATCACATGGATCGCGGCTCACCGAATCCTCTGTGAATTTACCACACGATGTAGGACTCTCGGTAGGACTCGTTGTTTTGTTGCGTGAGGATTTTCGTTTGAGGACTCACGATTTCCTCCGTGGACGCATCGATGGGGCACATTTTCAATAATTCACCGCGATTATCTGAAAAACAATCCACCACTTGTTTATGGGCTAGGTTATGTTTGCTACAGGCATTTTGAACTTCACTTACCGCTTATTTTTTCATAATTACCGAATGGCAGGAACTATTTTTGGTCGTAGCATCGACCCACATAATTCTTGTCGCCGACCATGCGATGATTTTCTAAAATTCGTGCAAGTTCGAGACCTCGAAAAATGTTTCCAGCACTTCCAACCCCCGAGCACCCTTTTTTGCCGTACCTTTTCCCGTTGTTTAATACAACGCGAGGGCATAGTCCCTTGACTTGAGTCATCTTCGGCGTATCATTATTTGTTTTCTTCTCAGCTATCGTTGAAAAATGCAGATAAAATAGCAACGGTAAAATAAGATACCAAACACGACGCACTTATACGAGAAACACAAGACTGACGGCTGGATCGCGCTCGATCGAGTAGAGCGCCCACCACTCTACGAACCAATACACACACACACACACACACACACACACACACACACACACACACACACACAAACAGATACATACGTATTTACACGCTTCGCAGTATGGTATTGTGCCGCGTTTTTCCCGCTTCAGGGGTGTTGACGGAAGATATATTAAATTTGGTCTCAAAACAGGTAAGATTGGGTCGAGGCAACGGAGACGAGATCGAAAGCAGGTTAAGGAGGCCTGTGTTCTGCACGTTTCACTAGTGTTCTCCACGGGGCTCGAAAGAAGGTTTGGGAGGACTAACAGAGGCTACACTGGACCAAATGGAGACCTCTTCTTGGCACTGAACTCGACAAATGGGGTTTCGTAGATTCAACGGAGGCTGGCAGCTTTTACATTACAATGAAAATGGGTTCTTCGAGTGTTCAGAGGAGGCTAAAAATGTTGACTCGGGAAACGTTTAATTAAAATAGGAAAAATGTAGCATAATAGGTAGGCTCCGCACAATCTTGGACGCGAATCGCCTCACAGCAGATTTCCGATCGATCTCTAGTCACGTATTGCACTTTCGAATAGCTTTCTTTCAAAATAATATATTTTAACCATTTAAAATATGAACATATTAACCCTCAATCCGTGAAGGTATTTGAGGCACCGTAATCCCGTGCACCTGGGTTGTTTTCGTTTTTGCACTACCAAACCAACAATTGTCAATGAAAAAATCCTGAAAAAATGCATGGTCCGTACTTCTCTAGGGAGAATAGGGTTTTTTTTTCTTTCTTATTTTTCATTTTTTTTCCATTCAATATTAAGCAACCTGCGAAGAAAATGATTTTAGGCAGGACGAACACGACCCAGGTTCACGGATTGAGGGTCAATTCGAAATAATAAAAATGTCTTTGCAAATAATAGGATAATGTTCTCGAACACGAAAAACGAACGATTAAAGAAAGAAAAAAAACGATAATTCAACGACCGGCGGTTCGAAAAATCGCACGGAGGCATTAAGTGATAAAATATGATCTCGAATATAATAATTGGGCTTGTGATTCTCGACTACGAAGAATCAACGAACGAGCCTCGTTTATACTTTAGATTAGAGAATGTAACTATTTGAATGCGCGAAGCTTCCGTGCTTGCGAAAAAATGCCCCTTTACCAACGGAGCGCATAAACTGTCAAAATATTACCGCATTGCAGCAAAGATCCTTTGTGGAACTTTGGGAAGGAAAAACCAATAAATGTCTACAAAAGTTGAAATGCAAGAATTTTAGTGTTGCCGTTACGCTCGGATGCGGATACTAAATTATAATACTTTGTACCCAGCGCAGATAAATAATAGACGGCCAGAGAGTGTTGTCCGTGCGTTTTCTCGGTTTATTTTATCGTTTTTTTTTTTTCGACTTTAGCGGCATGATCTACCAAGCCGCGGCGGAGACTCGGATACGTTCGACAAACGGACCTAAGATTATTCCGCGTGCGTCGATTCGTCCGATCGGAGACGCACCCCTCGACGCATATCGACATCATTCCCATCCGATTCTTTTTCCCCCCTGCACTCTTTCATCCTGGCCTGTTTGTTTGGGTAAACAACGTGTCGTTATCGTCGTAAAAATAATAACAAAGCGCGATCAGTTTTTTCGTCGAGACTTAGCCTCGTCATATGTATATATGTACGAGACGAGCCTCTAGCCGAAGCGGTAGTAATTCCGAAGTTTTCGCTGAGCATACTTGGGCAGCCCGGGCGAGTACGCGCTATAAAAATTCTATACACCGCGATCGTGGCTCGCGATCAGTCGGGAACGAACACCTGCGACAGCGCTCGAAAACTTTGTACGATTCGTGTTTACCCTCGAATTAGATCGATCGAACGTAAGTTCGAACGTCGATACTGTCAAAATAGCCGGGAAGGAAAATTCAATTGATTCAACGTTATTCTTTGGACGATAAAGAAAAAATGATTTTGGCCGCGATATTGTTCGTTTTGTTGCCCGTGTATGCGTTGTGCTTGTTCCATTGGAACGTTCGATTGAGCAGGAAGGGAAAGCTCGTCGACAAAATTCCTGGCCCGCCGGCGATACCGTTTTTCGGAAATATTCTCAGTTTCCTAGGACCGTTGGGTAGGACAATAAGCGACTTTGTAACATTTTCGTCAACATTATCGCTACTCTTCCGCTCTCTGTCTTTCTCATCTTTCTCATAACTTCTGTATTGTCGAACTTTTCGTATAAATAATTTTGCTTGTTTTTAAACGAGGTTTTAAAACGAGATTTTTTTTCAATTAAAAATAATTACATTTCGTGCGAATTCTGTGCCAGATAAATGTTATATCTCGGCGCATCCTAATTCACCATCTTATCTATGCCCTCTCGCTGTCGACTAAAGATCGCTAACGGAAAAAATTGCGTGAAAATTTGTAGAGGAAGTGCGGCTAAAACTGCGACGCTTGAACGAGGAATATTATCCGATCTTTAAACTGTGGGGAGTGACCATCCCGATGGTTAATATTCGCCATCCGGATGATGCAGAGGTACGATATAATTTTATACTTTGTATATAGAAATATTTTTGTTTCCCTTCCCCTATACTTGCTGACCGGTTTAATTTTCTATCACGAAACGCAGATATTACTCTCGAGCACGAAACACATAGAGAAGGGATTGTTGTACAGATTTATGCACCCCTGGTTCGGCACGGGTCTCCTCACTAGCAAGGGTAAAAGATTTTCGCTATTGCATAAAATATACATAATTATTATAAACATTTCGCGAAATGAACGAATAAAGCTTATACTTGGAAACTTTCGTTGCAGGGAATAAGTGGCGAGCCCGACGAAGAATTTTGACCCCGGCATTTCATTTCAATGTTTTGCAACAATTCGTCGAGATTTTCGTCGAACAGGGCGAAAAGATGGTCGAGTCTCTTAAAACAGGAAGCGAAAATGTTCAGGATCTTAATACGCTTCTCACGAAATTTACATTGAACACAATTTGCGGTAATTTATCTTTGACGTTTCAACATGCTCGTTACGATTGTCATGAAAATGATTCCAACGATGATTGAGAACTTTCCAGAAACGGCTATGGGAACTCCGCTGCGGGATTCGGACACCGCGCAAGAGAGATTCAGGAGAGCTGTCTACGACATGGGCACACTCATTATTCACAGGTTAATTTTCAACAAACACTGTCAACTCCCAGCCGAATATTTGTTCTTTGACATTTTGCCTTTCGCGAATAAGTGCAAACTTCTCATTTAATCGATCATGATTTTCAACATTTCTAATAACATTAATTGAATAAATTTAATTTAACGAATTTATTGATAAATTTGTTTTTAAACATAATTAAATCGATTTTTTATCGATCAATTTGAGTGAATGCGGTTATTGATCAATTAATTAAATTGATAATTATATAAATTAATTAAATTTAATGTAATGTTATTTTATTTAATTCACTCGATTAAACTTGGTGTAATGAGAACGACAAAAGACCGGCCAAGGGTACGGAAGAGGGAGATAAATTTGAAAGTGTTCGCTTTTAGTGGAAGCTGCGAGAAAGCTTCTTTTGAAAATTCAATTCACGACACTCGTTTTAGAATCTTGAGACCTTGGCTCCAATGGAACTGGATGTTCTACCTGTCACCGAGCGGGCGTCGTCAAACGAAAGCCCTCAAAGTTCTTCATGGCTTTTCCACAAAGGTTGGCTAGCTCCTTTTATCGCAATATTTCTAAATACAAACTGGGCGTTAAAGAACTTTGTTGAATCCATTGACTCGGGATATAATTCAGCCGAATTGCCCATGTAACTATTTTAATTGATCAGAAAGAAATGTAAATTTTCCTCCCTATATAAAACAGATAATCGAAGATCGGAAAAAATATCACGAAGAGACAGGCGGGGAATTTCTAAAGGGAATTACGTCTCGCAAAAACAAAATGGACCACGACGATGATCCCGCCTACACGAGTGAGTGCAAATTACCAAAATTGTCATCGACCCGCCAGAAATTATTCATAAGACATGAACGACCGTTTATTCTCTTCTGTGTAGCGGGGAAAAAGCGTTTGGCAATGTTAGATTTGTTGATCGCTGCTTGGAGAGACGGCGATATGATCGATGACGCTGGAATACGCGAGGAGGTCGATACGTTTATTTTCGAGGTACGTGTAGATGGCCTAGACCAATTAGGCACAAAAATCTCCATCCTTATGATCGAATACGTTCTTTTTTTAAATTTAAATTAAAGAAATATCGATTATTGTCGGGTCCGTATTGCCTCGACAGTTGTGAGGTCTGCTTGAAATTCCGATGTCTATTTGTAATTTAATGACGTCCGGAATTCCGAGACGCGTACTGCGGATATACACACACACACACACACACACACACACACACACACACACACACACACACACACACACACACACACACACACACACACACACACACACACACACACGTTAACACATATAAAAGTAGGATCGCCAATTTTTATGTTCTGTTTTTGCTTTGTATTTTCGATTGAATTGATAGAGCTTGTTTTTTACGCGTGTACGAAAGTGCGAGGTTACGAGGCTTTTTCTTATTTTTCAAATTAATTTTGTCGGCAATAATCGTGAAGGAAAATTTGATTGCCTCAGGGACACGACACGACCGCGGTCGGCATGACGTTCGCTCTGCTCCTTTTGGCGCAACACAAAGATATTCAGGTATAACGTCCGCGATGTGTATCAGTAATGTCCTATTGTGTTTTATCGACTTTTTGTTTCTCCGGTCGCTTGCACACTCGAGTAACTTGTTCTTTTTTTTTCATTTTTTTTTCACCAGGAACGGGCGAGATCCGAAGTTGAAGAGGTATTGAACGGAAGTGGTGGCAAAATGGGCATGGCGGAGATCCAAAAATTTTCTTACCTCGAACGCTGTCTGAAGGAATCTCTGAGGCTTTATCCCAGTGTGCCGTTCATCTCGAGAACGATTCGCGAGGATTTACAACTGAGTGAGTTTCGGATGTAGCAAATCTCAAGTTCGCAAATATCGCGCGTCTTTTTCGAGTACAAAAGATTGTCCTGATACCTCTCAGAAGCGAAGTTGAATCCAAACAAAATATTGGATCGTAAATCCTCTCGCAGTCGAGGTCGAGCCCAATGAAACCCAATTAAAAAATTATATCCTAAATCGTCGCGGGATCGAAGTCAATGAAATTTGGCAAATTTAACGAGCCTATTTTTCTCGATCGACTCGTCGTCGATTACGACGACGAGTCACCTTTTGATCGATTCGTCGGGTAATTTGTTGTTTTTTTTAATTTTTCCAGAAACTCACGTCGTTCCTGCCGGTAGCCTTCTCAGCCTTCACATATTCGACATGCATCGTGATCCGAACTTTTGGTCCGATCCTCTGGTCTATGACCCCGACAGATTTTTGCCCGAGAAGCATCAAGGCCGACATCCCTACTCTTACGTCCCGTTTAGCGCCGGATCGAGAAACTGCATCGGTATTTGCCAAAAGCTCTCGATATAAATACACACACACACACACACACACACACACACACACACACACACACACACACACACACACACACACACACACACACACACACACACACACACACACATATATTGGGAGGACAAATAAGTCTCCACCGTTTTTATAAAAAATTGGGCATTTATTGTGAAAGAACGGTACTTTACGTTTTACTCAAAGTATTGTCCATCGCTAGCCACTACTTTTTCCCACCTGTCTGGCAGCATATGGATACTGCATCGGAAGAACGCTTTATCTTTTGAGGCTATCCACCAATCGACCCAATTTTTGGTATCTTCATATGATGTGCAGTGCTGCTCAGACAGGCCGTGCATCATCGATCGAAATAAATGATAGTCAGAGGGAGCAATGTCTGGCGAATACGGCGGGTAGGGTAAAACTTTCGAATTGAGTGTTTCCATGTAGGTTTTGGCCGGTGCTGCAACATGTGGTTCTTTGTCTTCGACGTCAAACTCACCGTTGTTGAACTTTTGAAACCACTCACGACAACTTCTCTCACTTAAAGCAGCCTCACCATATGCTTCTACAAGCAATCGATGCGCCTCAGATGCAGCTTTCTTCAAAATGAAGAAGTAAATCAAAAGTTCCCGCAAATGACGCTTATTCGGCTCAAAACTCGACATTTTCGCATGGAAAAAATTATTTGATGCCGATACAAAATCGTTAATATTTTAAGGTTATGGTCTTGCCAAACGTCCAACCTGACGATATGACGCTTTACATCTGACAATTTCAAACTATAACCTCCTGGTGGAGCCATCTTTTGTCAAACGGCGGAGACTTATTTGCACCCCCAATATATATATGCACACACAAACATATATACATATTCGGCGCGGTGCCAAACAAAATTGCATTTTTACGCAAGTAGATTAATGAAACGTGTGTATCGATTGTTACAGGCCAGAGATTCGCTATGATGGAACTGAAAGCACTAGTCGGACATTTGCTCTACAAGTTTCGCATCGAACCGATCGAGATCGCCTCGGAAGTGCGCCTTTTGCCGGATCTGGTCCTTAGACCGGCGCATCCCGTTCGCGTCAAATTCATTCCCATTGAAAAGTGAATCGCCTCCTGCTCGTACCATTAATTCTGCGTACGCGATCTGTGATAATTCGTTCAAGAAACATCCGCTTCGGAAAAGTCATATTTTTCGTGAAATATTTTCATATTCTGTTTCGGATAAATTCTATCGACGAAAATTGATGTGAAAAGAGTGTGCCAATCGCATCAATTTTACGTTCAGTTGAAGAACCAAAAAAACAAACCATAAATATGTTTTATTATACCATTTAGGTTAATTCTCTATGTTTGCTCGACTATGTATGTATATTTTTTTTACTTTCCATAGCAAATCTTTAAATCTTTTACGCATAGTTCATCATTGTTTTCCGACGATAAGAAACAACTAGTTAATAGTCAGTGGCAAAAAAATCTTTCTCTATTTCACAATGTGTATCAATCATGCTCGAGAAACACGGTTGATTATAGTTATTTCCAAATACGAATAAACGAATTTGTATTCTTCCACCATCTCGTGGTAAATTCATTTTTAAATAAAAAAAATTACCCCTGGTAATTTACCCAAGTGTTTACAAAGAGATATCGCAAATGTCGATGAAATTTTCGGTATCGGTTACACTTTTTTCCAGTGGCGGACTAAGGGGGGGGCGGAGGGGGCGGTCCGCCCCGGGCCTCTGGTCCTGGGGGGCCTCCAAATCTCGAGAAGTCATTTTTTTGTAAAATTCCAACCAAAGCCGAAATATATTCAGTAACGGGCAGTTTCGAGTTGGAGGCCCCGTACGTTTGCAAAATATGAACATAGGTAGATAGATACTAATTCACCTGTTATCAGGGGGCCTATTACGGTTCTCGGGTGAGACTTCTCACTTCTCGCATTTTCATCTCACGTGAGTTTAGTCACGCTATTACGGATCGGTTGGGTGAAAATGTCAGATCACTAGGAACTTCCGGCTAGTGATCCCACATTTTCACGACACCGTAGAAGGGGTATACTAGCACGCCTATCAAATCCAGCCCAAAACGAAAGACGTGCGCATCGGCATAAACAATCTCTTCACTCGAATAAGCAACAAGTTTAAATAGAATCTGAGTTTGCAACATGAATGTTACCGAAAAACAAAAACAAATGTTATTATATTTCACGAAAAAAGACGAAGATTTAGCACGAGGCAGATTGCGACACAGCCATTAAAAAAAAATACTGGTAATTTTTGCATCATATCAGAACATAAAACGGTTCTTATAAACAGTGATAGAATTATTGTTTTATGTTAATAAATCGAACTATTGTGCAATATGTTCTTGTTCCGTTAAACTAAAGGGATCCAAGGCATCGCACAGTGATCGTCGTATACGAAGCATTCGATTTTTCCGATCTCGCAAAACCACAATCATCAAAAAATTATTCATGATTATCGGATGACATTACCTAACTCGCTACGATATCAACATTAAGTTGCTGAATTTTATTAATTATTCGGTGTCGAGATGCTACCTTCGGTGTCTCTGAATCAGCTATTTCATAGTAACTTGTGTTATGTGTTAGCGTTGGACGTGTCGTCGCTGGGTTAGGAAGAAGCTCACGCATGCGCATTTCGATTTTCGACATGACATTTCGTGTCGAGTAAACTTACGTGAATAATCTCGCATTTTCATTGGGTGAAGAGAACCGTAATAGCGTGATCTGCTCACTTTTGTCATTTTCACCCGAACGGAGAACCGTAATAGCCCCCCAGGTCATGATAGAAATTGTCAATATAGCATAAAGCTCTACCTACTTATAGCCAGCGCCATAAAAATGGTGCGCCCCGTGCGGTGGGCCCCGCTCACTCTATGGTGGCTTTGGCGCGAAACATAAATACTAGATCCAAACAATTGAAAAATTTCGTAATTAAAATGACATACATACGTACTAAAGAAATTACATCCATACGTACTAAAGAATAACAACAGGGGAAATCAACCAATCTGAACCTTACTGTCGTAAAATTACATTATAAATTGTACCTTGTTAGAAGCCAAAACAAATATAGTAGCCGCCACTGTTGCCAACTTGTTTTGTTATACCCACCATCAGCGGTTCTGCGATCCACCAGGAAACCTCCAATACCGCTTGGTGTTACCGCTTACGGTCTAGTAAGCAATCAACTACATCTGATGCACTTGCATAACAAGATTATGAAGTATTTCAAAACATACTTTTTTAAGCAAATTGAACTCGATTCAATTACTATACCCTGTAGTCTATATTCATTCAAATCTATATACAGCCAAAACATTATTCAGGGAATCCCCATGGCGCTGGTAGATGTTTACAAGACCGTAGTGTTGCCTACACCATAAAAGTTGACACATTTTGTGTCAAAGGGCCTTGTCATAGCAAAATATAATGTACCATAAATTTGTTTACACGTTAGTGGTTGAATATCTTGCTCACCACTAACAAAAACCACCAGCCCCTAAAAACAAATTTTATCCACTAAAAGGGATGTCTAAACCACCAGTTTACGTAAAAAATCCACTAAGTTGTCAACACTGTTAGCCGCTGCGGGACTTTCCTGACCCACGGTCTTACATACCGGTCTGGAAACGAAGCCACATTTCAATGATGCCGTGAGGCATCGTTACAAGATCCAATTTTTATTCCGCTCGCCGCCACATGCGTCGCTCCTACCGGAGGATATCCCCCACCCACGGTCTTCTGTGATCTCATCCTACTTATAATATCCGTGTTGTCATGTGAACGATAAGCGCGGTCCGTGTCATCTCATGGTCTTAAGGCATTTCTTTCACGAACTCGAATATTTAACAATTAATTGATTTTCGTCTATAATCAAGTGAAAATACATCCCCGTATACGTGTAAAATTGCAAGCCAATTTACCGAACTTTTAACGAAAAATGACAACTCTAAAAAAGGTCTCATTTATACGGCGCTTTATGGAGATAACGCGCTGGCCACATTTCTATGTAATAATTTAAACACCAAATAACTGTAGATGCCAGATATAAACCGCTCACACCTGTAAAATATTATAAAGATTTCGTAGTGACAATAAAAACAGCCGGTCACAGAATGTTTAGAGAAAATATTCAGAATTAAACCTAGAAATATGTGACTAGCAGACGAGTTTTCGTAGCTGCGACTTTTCAGAGAATGGGTCTATCAATCAGTTTAGTCTTTAGTAAGAGTATTATTTGTTCATTTGGTTTTTTATTCGTATCCTCATCAGATATTCGGGGGCAAGGTCGACGGCGCATGCGCCTCGATCTGGAGAGTGGGAGAGACAGACAGAAGATATTCTATCCATGTCACACATGTACCCGTCAACAGCAATGCCACGTAGTGGCGAAAAATGAAAAGAAAAGTAGATCGACTTAGCGCGCCTAACATATCGTGGTCGTTTCCAAACCTGTATCAAACCTTAATTATTATTAGATGGGACTTCAGTGAATCTTTGCCCTGTTTATCACTTATAATCCAATACTTCTTGATCATTTGTGTCTCGGTCGCATTATGCGAGAGAAGTTTTTCTAAACTAAAATTTATAAAAAAAATTCGTAGAGCTATGATGAACCAAGAACGCCTAGTAAATCTGTCCATTCTATCAATTGAACGGAAAGTTTCAAGGGAAATAGATTTCAACGACGTTATTGAGAAGTTCAGTTAAATGAAAGCACAAAAACATGTAAAATAGTTACAAAGCAAAAGCTTTGTTTTTAAACATATAAGTACAGTAAAAGTTACTTTCTTACTATAGTCGTCATTATTTATTTGCACTCTACCTGCTAGGTGCTGTGTTTAATGCTGATCCGTGATCTAACTTTTTTACCCATATCATAAGTAGGGCGTATAGTAAAATTACATATCATCAATAATACATCCATTTTTTAGCAGACCGGGGGCCTCATTTATTATATGCCGCCCTGGGCCTCCGACGGGCTTAGTCCGCCACTGAACTTTTTTCCTTCTTTTTCTTTATTGTTTTTAATCCTTTGGGGTTGCAAATGAAGGAGGATGGTCCGAAAAAGAAGAAGAAATCCATTATGAATAACCCAGTTGTTCGGCAATTGTGCGTGGGCGCGAACGTCGTCATGCAACGATGAGGTGTATACACGTCATAGGTATACACCGATATATATATGTACACACGAAATGTATACGCCGAGGGGCGTTCGCTTTCACACGAATCGAATATTAAGCGTAGGTGATTACGTCGCCAACGTCGAGAAGACGGAGTAACGTTGTATACAAGACACCGAGCCACATGGCCAAAACGAAAAGTGTATAAGGATTTGATTAATAAATAAGCTTCGATTTTGTGGTAAACGCGTTCTCTGCAAATTACTGTATGGCCGTCGAGGGTTGTGAACGCCCCTCAATACTGATGCCCCTAAGCACACAAGTCCTATATAGTACCGGCAATTAGAACTTGTATCCGTTCGCATGTTGATGAACGCACTGCTCTTGAATTTCACTATTCGTGAACTTGGAAATTCTGATCCTTGTACAATTCAATTATTGTATATACACACACTGGGAAGATAATATATTTCTATGTACCAGGATTTGTTAACTGTTACCAAATAGTAAAGTTGGATATGTCGAAATAAATAGCTTCTTCCAATTAATGAATCATTCATTTGAGCCTCCGAATTGTCACAAATAAACATTTGGTAATAGTTCATAAATGGGTACTTTAATGGAACATACCCTTTCTTAACAGCCAATAGATTTACAGTTGGTCTAACCCAATGCTTTGTATTCATATACTATAAATACTTGTTTCCTATCACTGAGGCGTTTATTAAATGAGATCAGTGGAAAAGTTGTCCCAAATGTAAAAGTTAATCGGAGGACGACAAAGATGGTAGCATCAATAGGTTGTAGAGCAAGGAACAACTCTTATAGAAAATAGGCGGTTGACGCCTCGGCTACCCCTGCTCTAATGCATAATTTAATATTCTCTATATATGCTTTCGAAAGTTTCCTAAAGATTTGGCAGGTCCCACAAAACGAGCAAATCGTTAATTGATGCCATCGGCACAGAGATTGAATTTACGTTTTCACGGTCACAAACTGATATCCTCAAGGCAAGTGCACATGCGGTCACGCACAGTCCCCTACCAATGTACCTCGATGCTTGTGCGACAGCTTGTGCGACAAAGTGCCATGGTAGCGCACAAAGTAAGCGACTTTGCCAAATGTACGATACTCATCTAAAGTACAGATTTGTTAACTATTACAAATCAGTATTTGAGACGAGTCGTCGATTTTTCAACAGTTATTTGCTAACCATTGATTCAACTGAAAATGGTTTAATTGTTACCAAATGTTCATTTGGTAATAAGTGTACGACTGTTTTCTCAAACAACTACTGGGCCAACATATTGAATACAGATTTCTTAATAGTTAATAAATTCTTATTTGCGTTAAATAGAGCAGTTGCCGCGTCAACTGTGTGCTCTTGGCTCAAATGCGGCCGAGATAGTCGTCGTTTTTAATGAAGATCAGTTAATTGTTCTGACATGTTCATTCGCATTGAAGACAGGATAGTCGCGGCGGCAACTGTACGTTAACGACCCCAAATCTAAATATATCCATTGTGAACAAATGTCTACTCCTTTAACCTGTATTATCATATCATAATTTCAACTCGATTAGCATAACATCCACTGAGGTGAGAGAAATAAAAGTGATCAAATAAAACATTCTTTTCAAAGACATACCATGGCTATCAACATTGTCACGAGAACAGGAATATTTCTTAAGGTAGACCGAGTGCGCGCTCTTGATTTCTATAGATTTTGTTCAAATTTTAACCAGACATTGTTCGTATTATTATGCATGTTGAGTGATATTTCAGAACAGTCGACTATTTAGATTGAGAGATAATGGGTTTTGAAATTGCAACTTTTAACACTGCACTGGGTCTGTTTGGGTCACATAATTCGTCGTACATAATTCGTCGTACCATTCTAATGTGTTTATAAGTTTTGAAAAAAAATTATGTTTAGATAGCAAACTAGTTAGGGAAAGAGTGAAAACAGTTTGGATTCCCATTACTATTCAGTTTTGCTGAAAACGTTCAGTAAAGACCGAATAATTTTTCGTAAAAAATATTTATCCCCTATAATAAGAAGACATATGGCAGAACAGTATTGTTCAAGATTTCGAGAAAAAAACATTATCGTTTTCCTAGAGTTAAAAACTTTTGTCATAAAATAATATTTGCATTGTAAATAGTAATATTTTAGATTGATTATGTTATCTTTATTAACAAATAAAAGTGTTCGTTCATTCATAAGTAATTAAAAACTTTGTTCGATGAAAAATTACTTCCAAATAAAAATTTGTGTTGCAGTGTTATTTTAAATATGCCGCGCAACCTCACGTATTTGGATACGTGGAACGATGCGGTGTAGAAATATTTTTTACGGAAAATTATTCTGTCTAAATTTTAATGCAGACCCTGCGGTGTTAAAGGTTGCCACTTTAAAATCGATTGTCTCCCAATTTAAATAGCCGACTGTTGTGAAATTTCACTCAAACATGCATAATGATATGAACAATGTCTGGTTAAAATTTGAACGAAATCTATAGAAATCAAGAGCGCTCGTACTACCTTAACGACTCACAAGTTTTGTAACAGTTGATGAATATTTGACTAAAAGTACCAACCAAAGATATTTCTTTACTACAAACAGACTGTTTTTTCAGTGTACGTTCTAATATTATCAATCCGTCATTTTTATTATCGATAGATAATTTTGAAAATCTCGAAAAAAAATCCCAGCAGAACAAATCTGAACAAATCCAGACAAAGTCAAATAAAGCCGAGCAAGCCAACCCAAACGAAAGCGAACAAGCAAGCCCATGAAAACCCGAACAAGCAAAGCTCCAAAAAAGAAAACCCAAATAAATTAAATCAAGCGAAAACCCAGAGCGAAAGCGAACAAGCAAACCGAAAAAGGGGCGAAATAAGCACAAACGTGAAAAGCTAAACAAATGAAAGCAAGCCAAACAAGGTGGAGGAGAAACAACCGAATGTAATCCCATTTGAATCTACATGTAAAAAATAAGCGTGTTGTCAGTGTGTTAAAACAACACACAACACGCCTACAACGTGTGTAAAACCTGGTGAATGTGTTGAAACAATGCGTTTTACTTATTTTGCCGTGTTGAAACAACACGCTCTATACCATTCTTGGCATCAACACGAACTTAACGTATTGCCGGAGAACGCACTTACTGTAACACACTTAAAGCGCATTGAATCAACCCATTTTTTTCAGAACAATACACTTGGTGCAGCAGCCCCGGATGTAAGGGGGGGCAAACCGGGGTACCTGCCCCGGGCGGCAATTTCAGGGGGCGCCAAATTGTTGTGTTTGAAAAAAGCTTGTTCCACTGAAGCGTCTTAGCATCCAGGGCGCTTTAGTGAGTTTCAATGGCCTCTCGATCCTAGCCATCGAAAACAAAAGTGCCTATAAGACGAACTTTCATGAGGTATTCCTTTAGGCGTATTTTGAAAAACTGGTCATGTTATAGCTCAACGAGTTATCGATCGATCTAACTGAAATTTTGCCAGTTCTCTCGCGTTAAGATTATTGGAAGGATACACCTAAAATTTTAAGGTTATCGCGAAAATAAATTACCTTTTAGGGGTAAAAATTGTCGAGAAAATGGTAAAAAGTATGAAAATTCGATTACAAAGCCTACTTCATTTTTAATTTTATACTTTTAAAAATATTTTTCTAGTTATATCCTTCCAATAATGTTATACTGAGAAACCTCCCGAAATTTCAGCCAGATCGATCAATAACTTTTTGAGCTATAACATGAGCAGTTTTTCAAAAGACGCCTAAAGGAATACCTTATAACGCCGCCATTTTGTTTTGTTTAAAAAATAAATAAAAATGAACACTTGAAAGTTGTAATAAGATAATGTCAAAATTTTTAAATGATGCGATCATTTCATTACCTTTAAAAAAATGTATGAAAAATGACTCATTTTCGGGCGTCTAAAGAGATTTCCCCCCCTTAATCTCAAATGCTGGAGGAGAGGGGCGCCAATGTCAAGTTTTTGCCCCGGATCGGAAAAATCGTATATCTGGGGCTGTGGTGCAGGTACACGCGACGCGAACGACACATTTCGTCGCACAAACCATCAGAATACAACTCACTTGCACGCGTGTGTACCACAAACAACACGCGTCAAGTGAGTTGATATCATAAAATGGCGATTGTTTATAACCTCGCTATACATCATGGGCGGACGGGTAAAAGAGATTTTCAAGTGCGAGATGTGTTATTTTAAAAGCAAAACACGTAAGTTTTTGCTCCACCACATCGTAAAATATCACAAACATGACCTTCGGCTGAAAATTAAGTGCACTGAGGACGGGTGCGGTAGTTTTCTAAAAATGAAATACCTACAAACGTCACGTGGCCCGGAAACATCCCGACAACGAGATTCGAACTGAAACGCCTTCCATTCGACACAACGAGGGTTATACGTTTGAAGAAGAACGTGAGTAAATATTAAATTATTACAAGCTTTTATTTACCTTGTAATTCATACAAACTGATAATAGTACTATAGTTGTGTATAAGAAGTAATGTAGAATCGAAGTTTGGGTTTTGTCTACGCTCTTCGAAGTGACATTTACAAAATGTTGATATTTATAGAGCCAAATATACCATCGTAATTTTGCGTAGTCTGCTATGCTAGGATAATTCCTTGCGCAGACTGGTTACGCTAAAATAATTCCTTGCGAAGAGTGGTTAGGCAAGGAATATTAGAATAATTCTTTGTGTAGATTGGTTACGCTAAAATTCCTGGCATAGACTAGGTACGCTAGAATAATTCCTTCTGTATACTAGTTATGCTAGAATAATTCCTTAAGTAGCCTCAGTGTACAGTGGAAAAGTGATTGGTGTCTCACTTTTGTTAGACATATAAATTAAAGGTTACTGGTTTTATTATATTTCTTCCCAGAAACTCTCAATACGATGGACTCTTGGGACTTACCCCTGATTCAAAATAAATTTGTCAATCCATAATATCAAAGTACAAACAGCCAAACGTTTTTATGCTTCTTCAATAATTTACCATACTTTTTCAGGTGATTGAACAACCAGCAGCGAATACGACAATTGAACAACCAACAATGCACGCAAAAAAGGAACAGCATAAGAAACTAAAAACTTCGGACCTGTCACCATCCCTGTCGTCGGGACCAGGAACCATAGGAAATCGCACGCTTCCAACCTTTCCAACTAACTTTTTGCGCTCAGGTTTCGTACGCAACAAATACCAAAAATCCAAGTTTTCTAGCGATTTTTTTTGGATGAGGTGTTTTTATCAATGGTCGACTTACTCACATTCTTTTGATCTTTTTGTTTCGCTTTTACTTCATATATATTTTTTTTGTCCCAACTCGTTATTATAGGACCATTGAAACTATTTTAGTTCTAAATTCATCATGTCTACTTGTATCTTAGTGATGTAAAATAAAAATAGACGTTATTGTATGTTTTTCCTTGTGTTTTTCATACGACCATCGAAGATATTTCAGTTTGAAATTTAGCATGAAAGATATATTGGTATGTTATTAATGTAAATTAAAAATGTATAATGTTGTAAAAAAAAATCATTTTTGTATTACTCAATAATGTATATTTTATAAGTCTTATGGTCCCATTCTACACCAAGGGATACACATGATTTCATAATCATGTATCTTGAACAAGCCTCCGGAAAGTTAAATCTTCCGTAAGATTATTTCGTTTTTTTCCGCACTGCTCAACTTGGCATCTACTCAACCACCTGGTGACCTATCGATAATTGAACCCTTGCCGCTTGGGTAGAAAAAACCATGAATATTTTCAGCAACGGTCGAGCGGGATATTTAATTTCGCAACGATGAGCAAAAAAACTTGACTATGCGACCTTGACTATACGACTATACGACCTACGAAGTACGTAATAAATATAGATAGTCGTTGTTCGATCACGCTGGGGCTGAGGGACGCGCGAGACAGGTTCCTGGCGCAGGCTGAACTGAAACTTGAGTCGCTCGTCGTCTATACGTGCGAGTGGATCATGTTGCAAAAAACTGTTTTATCAGTCCGACGTCGCAATCGGCGAGAGTATAATCCAGCGCGAGATAGACTGTTGAAACACAGTCGAATGTGGTTGCCGGAACAGAAGGATCGGAGCAGAAACTTCCGAGACGCGACTAAAACGACTAAAAATGTTCCTCGCCTTCGCGTGTGCCTCATTCATCGCGATTGTTTTCATTCTCGCTCTTGTGCATTTTTTAACGCGCTACAGTCATGCGGGCAAACTTCTTGACAAAATTGCCGGACCGAGGCGTTACCCGATCATCGGTAACTCGATCGATATTCTGGTGTCACCCGGTAAGAGAAAGAGAGAAAGAGAGGGAGAGAGTAAAGTTCGCCCATCAATCTTTTGACTTGACGTCATTTTCAATCGACGTGCCATTCCAGTTGCCCTTTGGACGCTATTCAGGCGATACGCCGACGAATACTATTCAGTGTATATATTGTGGGCATGCCATTGGCCGGTTGTTGGTATTCGGCATCCCGACGATGTCGAGGTAGGTTAAACTACATACGTACGACACATTTTCCAACTTCAGCTTGCGACAGCTACTTTTCAATAAAAAGTCGGCAAAATCTTTAAAAACTCGCTTAGCCGTCGATAAAAGAAATTAAATCGATATTCGTATCGTTATACCGAAAAAATAGAATATTATCGTTCTTTATTTCAATTGATAGAACATATCTAGGAGAAATTCGAACGTTCCCTCTGGAATGGCGATACGGTACTTGAAGATTTAATTTCCCTCCTTGAACAATAATGCTTCGTAATAATAACTGGAATATCATGTTAGATTCTGCTGAGCAGCCAAAACCACATAGACAAAAGTCTGTTCTACGATTTCATCTATCCGTGGTTGAAGACCGGACTCTTGACGAGTACCGGTAAGCAGCCATTTTTACCAAATCAATGTTACGTACACTCCTCAAACACATGGAATGAATTTGTAGAGCATTGTGTATCCGTGTCGCGCTTGTTTCAGGAGAAAAATGGCGAATCCGCAGGAAAATTCTCACCCCCGCATTTCATTTCAACATGCTTCGGGAATTTGTCGATGTTCTTGTTGATAATTCGAAACATATGGTCGATGAATTGAAAGCCGAAGGTGGCAAGGTCGTCAAGGATCTCGTCCCCTTTCTCGGCAAATACACTCTCAACGCTATTTGTGGTTAGTGTAACCAAACAAATTGTCAAAATAAAAAATCACTTGTTACTTGTATTCGAACGACTGTGAAGTGGGAAGAAAAAAATAGTCGAAAGACAGGCCGTGCTTATCGATCAGCAATGACATTGAGCGGTAAGATCGGTAATGAGGATCATCGGTAAGGGACGGGTCAGAATCCAAACTAACGATTTGCCGAAAAATCAGTTGACACAAATAATTATGATGCTTGTTCTGTTTTTCCGAGTACTTTTCCTCCGAAACTATGTCGCATATTGTTGCACAAGTTTTTGACTTTGCAGAAACTGCGATGGGCACGAAATTACGAAAGGAAGATTGCCTGCAGAATGAGTACAGAAAAGGCGTCAGATACATGGGCGACATGCTGTACCACAGGTACGCTATTTTTTCCGAATTGCCAGCGTACCTCGCCGGAATCGCGATAATAATGAATTTTTCAAAAACTGCTAATTATTTGTTTGAGGTGCCTGCAGAGCAGTGAGACCATGGCTGAAGAACGAATGGATCTTTTCGTTGACGAAGCATGGTCGGGAACAAGCGAAAGCCCTCAAAGTACTGCATTACTTTACGAGCAAGGTTCGATTTATCGAATGAATGAAATATATTAAACCGCGTCAATAGACCGAATCTCCCTTTTTGCGTTGAAGACAGTGACAACTTTTCATTATCGCAGATAATCCGGGAGCGAAAGGAATATCACGAGCGAACGGGAGGAGAACAACTAAAATATTTTTCCTCGCAAAATTCAGCATCCTCTGAGTCGAACGCTCGCTCCGATTATACAACGCGTAATTAATATTATGTGAAATGAATCGTAAATAATTTGAATAATCGATGCCACGGTGATTTTTTGCTGTTGTATACACAGGTGGAAAGAAGAGGCTGGCGATGCTCGATCTCTTAATCGCCGCCCAAAAGCAACACAACAATATTGACGATCTTGGCATAAGAGAAGAGGTCGATACTTTTGTATTCGAGGTAACAAATACCACACTGAGAAAACAGTTTATTTATAGTGAAGAAATACACTATTTTTACACTGGCACTTTTATTCAAATATTCATTGACCGTTATAAAATTTGTTTGTCGGTAAGAAATATTCGTGTTCTCATGACAACATTTTTGGGCCATTGTATTACTTTGAAAAGAATGATGTATTTGATCACATTTATTTCTCTTAACTCAGTAGATGTTTATGGTCATTGAATAACGAGTTGAAATTGTGAAATGATAACGCATTTCAAATGAGTAGAGATTTGTTCACAATTAATATATTTAGATTTGGGATCGTTGACGTATAGTTGCCGCGACTAGCCGGTGTTCAATGCAAATGAACATGTGACACTGATCAAGTGATCTTCATTCAAAACGAATATCTTGGTCGCATTTGAGCCAAGAATCACACAGTTGACGCGACAATTTCTCTATTTAACGCAAATAAGGATTTATTAATTATTGATGAATCTGTATTTAAGATGTTGGCCCGGTAGTTCTTTGAGATAACAGTGGTTCACTCATTACAAAATGAATTTTTGGTAATAATTAAACAATCTTCAGGTGAATCAAATATAACCCTGTTAATAGTTAGCAAATAACTGCTGAAAAATCGACGACTCGTCTCAAATAATGATTTCTCAATAGTTAACAAATCTGTACTTGAGATAAGTATTGTACAGTTGGCATGACACCGTTTACTTTGTATGGTTCTCTGGAGGTACACTGGAGGAAACCGTGCGTGACCGCACATCCACTTACCTAGAGGATATCAGTTTGTGACCGTGGAAACGTAAATTTATTCTCTGCGCCGATGGTATCAATTAACGATTTGCTTGTTTTGTGGGGGCGAAAGTATTTTTTTTTCAATTGGTTTTTGTTCCAGCCGTGCAGGGTCTTCCGTTTTGTACGAGCCCCAATCCGCCTCAACTTCGTTCTACTTTCGATTCCACATCCCCCCTCTAACCTCCCGTTCCACGACCCCTATATCCCCTCCACAACTGACCCCTATCAACCATTCCACCCATCGCTGTCCAACGATTTGTCCGCTACAAGTCTCATTTTCCATGAGAGTTGTTCCTTGTACACTTGCCCACTAGTACTATAGTGCTACACATTGATTCATCTGCTGACAATCAATTATAAAGACTTTGTCCAAATGTTCATTTGGTAACTATACACGACTCTTGATTTGTGCGAATATAAGATATCGTTCACTCAACTATCATTTACATCTGGGACAACTTTTCCACTCATCTCATTGTATAAACGCCTCAGTTATTGGAAACAAGCATGTATAGTATATTAATACGAAGCATTGAGTTAGACCAACTGTATATCTATTGGCTGTTAAGAACGGGTATGTTCCATTAAAGTACCCTTTTATCAACTATTACCAAATGTTTATTTGTGACAATTCAGAGGCTCAAATGAATGATTCATCAACTGGAAGAAGCTATTTATTTCGACATATCCATTTGTTAACAGTTAACAAATCCTGGTACATAGAAATATATTGTCCTCTCAGTGCAGAAACCCAAACATCGTCATATGTAAATACTTTTTTAAGTCACCTTACGCGTGTCCTTTTATTTTATTTTTTCCTCATCATTTAGTATTAAATCCATACTAAAATGATGTTACAAACGAATGATAATTTTTTAATGAAAATGAATTTTTTCGCAGCTCGCGTGTCTCTGGTGATAAATATAATTGGCTGATGATGAACGAGTGCGTCAAGATCGCCGATGCGATTCGATAAAAAAAAAGAACCGCTCGAACCTCCGCGGTTTAATATTTATCATTGGAGTACAACGTTTCAAGCCGTTAATCGCACATTCATATATCCGCAACCTAAAATTATCTTTGACTTTAATTATTATCTTCGTTCGCCAGGGTCACGATACGACGAACATGGGCATGTGCTTCGCAATTCTTTTGCTCGCGGAGCACACAGAGATACAGGTATAGGAAGTTTGAAAAACAAAACCGGCATATCATTTTAAATGTATAATGAAGTAAAAAAAAAAAGTCGATTGAATTATTTTTTTTGTTCGGAATTTAAAAAAAATCGACGGAGAAAAAATACAAAAACGCAATAAAAACTGAATAGAAAAATCGTACGAGAGAAAAAATTTAAAAAGTCGGCGGAACATTGAAACGAAGTGGGGAATGTCGACAGGCGCGTGCCCGAGAAGAGGTCGATGCTGTATTTCGCCGGACCGATGGAAAATTGGGGATAGACGAGTTGCAAAATTTGCCGTATCTAGAACGTTGTATCAAAGAATCGCTAAGACTGTTCCCGGCAGTGCCAACGATCTCCCGACAATTGAACAAGGACATACAATTGAGTAATCCGTCACGACTCACAAGCTCTTCATCTCCCTTTAAGTGCGTTCTCACCACCGCGAATCATTACCACGTATCATTTTTTTCCCCCAGCGGATTACTTGGTTCCACGTGGTAGCATAATAAATTGCTACATATTCGATATTCATCGAGATCCGAATTTTTGGCCCGAACCTCTCGTCTACGATCCGGACCGATTTTTGCCCGATCGCATCAGAAATCGGCATCCGTTCTCTTACGTACCGTTCAGCGGTGGACCGCGCAATTGTATCGGTACGTACGAGCCATTTGCTATTCTCTATTTAGTGGGCATAGATTTGAAGAAAGAAACAAAGAAAAAAAAACAACCAATGAACGCATGCTCGCTCATCGGGCCGCGGCAACCGCGAAACTGCAGCCAAGCTAACAGGCGCAACCTTTTGTCGTTGACAGGTCAAAAATTCGCAATGCTCGAGTTGAAAGCGGCTCTGGCCTATACGCTGCACAGCTTCTACCTAGAAGCAATGATCGAGTGCCGAAACATTCCGATGCTTCCCGATCTCGTACTAAAATCGGCTGTCCCACTCGACGTCAAATTCGTCCCGATTCAACGATAAATTTTCGACGAATACCGAGTTACGCCTGAGTCAACATTTTTAGCCTCTTCTGAACCCTCGCAGGATCCATTTCTTTTGGAATACATAAGCTGCCAGCCTCCGTTGAACCGACGAAACCCCATTTGTTTGGTTCAGTGCCATGAAGAGACCTCCTCTTGGTCCAGTGTAGCCTCTGTTAAACCTCCCAAACCTTCTTTCGACCACCAGTTTCAGTGAAACGTGCAGAACACAGGCCTCCTTAACCTGCTTTCAATCTCGAACCGGTACCTCGACCCCACCTAACCTGCTTTCGGCCCAAATTCGATATCTCCTCCATCATCACTCCATTGTGGCCTGATCGCGGTAACCCGTTCGATGGCGAAAATAATACGTTTTCCCTGATTATCGCCCGAAAAACGGTACAGGTAAATATGCATTATCGGATGATGAATAAATACTACACAATTGATAAAAATACATCGTCGCCTTATCAAATTAGTAGTGCAATATTAATATGCGAAAACAATCAAATTTGCTCAATATCGATTTATTATTATTTTATAGGCGATTCATAAAAGAATGCTCGTATATACAGTCTTACTCCAATTTTATCGGATCAATGGGGGTCACGAATTTTCCTGTGAGAGAAAATCTCACAGGAAAATTCTTTAAAAAATGCCAGGCTATCCAGTATAAGCTTACGCAACTTTTCACATCCTTGACATTTCTTCTTAAACCCTCTAGTTCTCGAGTTACATTGCATTATCTAGAATTAGTCTGTTTTAGCAAAAAATGAAATAACATTGCGAAAAAAAAATGTAGAAAACTTTGTAAAAAACGAGAATGGAGTTCCTGCTACCCCGTTCAAGTTTATCATGGATAAACGTGACTAATTTTTTTTGCACGACATTTGCCCAATTCTCGATGGTCGAAAAAAAGCCGAAAAACACTCACGTACAAAAGTGCGTACCGGGTCGAAAAAAAATCATAAAAAAGTATTTCAAAAAAGCAAAATAAAGCTGAATTTGTTCCCGCCAAAACGCCGTTCAGTTAATTCGGTTATCTTTTTTTTACGAAGCTATGTAACTTTTAGTGCAGCCAGAAATATCGACTGGTGTATCCAAACTTTTAAGCGACGGTATATACTATACACACACACACACACACACACACACACACACACACACACACACACACACACACACACACACACACACACACACACACACACACACACACACACACACACACACACACACGCACGCACGCACGCACGCACGCACACACACACACATATATATATATATATATATATAATACTCGAAATATGTGGTTGCGTTAGTATATTCGAATATACACTACCAGTCAAAAGTATTCGGACACTTCAGATAATTGCAAACTTATGGTAGAATAATTATTATTTTACGAAGATACTATAAAGCTCCGTATAATTAATGAATTATACAATAAATGAAATAAATTAAATTACTCTAACATTGTTTGGCAATTATCCAGCGCTCAAAAGTTTTGCGATTATGTGGAATGTCCGAAAACTTTTGGCTGGCAGTGTAGATCTAAGTAACATATAATGTTGATATCTCTATGAAACGTTAGGGTGTTAATTATAGTCTATTTTATGTTCTAAAAGATTGAAATTATCGGTTTGAAATTCAACCTCATTCGATTTTTTTTGTTCATTCAATGATGAGTCGATAAATGGCGATGGCTGATTACCGTCGATTTCAAATAAAATGTTTGATTTTTCTTTGTTTTCATTTTTAGCACGTCGAAAATTTAAAAAAATATTTCCACGTGTATGTATGGAGCATATTTTTATTTCTTTCCGCTAAATATTATGATATTAACTAACCGCGTCTATTTGATTCTTTTTTATTTAAATTAACTAGATTTTTTATAGAACCAAATTCCTCCTATTGTATTCCATTATTTAAATTATTGCTTTCAAATATGTTTATTTATTCAAATCAATTTATTTAATATCGTCCAATAACTAAATATTTTATTTGATCCCAATAAATCTGTGATTCGGTTTCATCAGTTCAACATTTTCATCTGTTGAAAAAAACAATGTAGTCAAGTTCGCTGACTGGATCTAGTTAATTTTTTTTTATTTACCTTGAATAGAGTTTTCGTTGGGTTAACCATTTTTCTATTTGATTGAACTAATGGTCCATCTTTATTGCATCACTCATATCAAAGAGGCGTGGGGGTAGAGAAGGTGGAGAGAGGAATTATATACAGGGTGGCCGGAACATTGACGTCCAAAAATAGAATTTAACTCCCTTGCATCGTGCGGTATCCGAATAACCCCCATGTATGTCCCGCGACTTTTCATAGTTTCCGACTTATGAATTTTTTTCTGAATTTTTGAGAATTTTCGACTTGACCAATTAAAAAAAAATCTAAAAAAAAAGTAGAAGACTTTGTCAAGATTTTTTTTTGCAACTGAATCTTCATGAGTAGTACTTTTATGCATACAATAATCAGCTTCGTAACTGTGATGAAAGTTATGAAAATGTTGGTCTAAAGTGAAACATTTACGTTCCGTAAATTATGACTTAAATTTTCAACTTTAAATTAAAAATCTAAACAGGTGACTTCATGGTTCCTAATTAGGCCTCAAGAATGCGCCAGACTCTCAGCTTTCATAATCTGGTTAAAAAAAAAAAAATTGCCCATTTTATCATTCCTAAGGTTATTTAGTTTGTTAACTAACCAAAAATAACTGCAGGAAAGCTAAGCTTTAAGCATTTGGAGGTTTATTTTTTTTTAGTTTAATTTAAGTTTAATGAATTTTGCGCGATCCGGTCTCGTAACGAGATCGGATCGCGTAAGCGAGGGCGCAACTCTTTTACCTGATCCACTGTTCGAAAGAAATACTTTACCCATTCGAGAGAGCGTTTACAATTGAACCACTTCTCTTTTTCGTTTACGCGATATTTTGTCGTTCGAATAATTGGAGAGAAAAATTCGTTCACCTGAAATTCCGCAAACATTGCATCGGAAAAATAATAGCCACATCGTAACGTCAACACGAATCGACGGTGAGATAATCAGTCACACTCGTCGGCGACACATCGAAGAAAAATGTATTTTTATTGGACATATGCGTATTATGAAAAATAAAAGCAACGCGAGATAAAGTTGGAGAGTTTTATTGCAACGTTTCCAATGCATTGCTAACTATATTTGAGATTGCATTGGTAGCCTTGCTTCATAATTCGAATAACCGTCTTGTTCATTCGTGACAGTGAAAAGACGCTTGCTCAACCGCGAGAGCACAATCAGAAAAGAGCTGCTGAAATTAGGATCAAACGCACACATCGTGCAAAATTTTTTTTTCGCTCATTCGGTGGCCGCGGCCGCCGAGATAAAAAAAACGTGCCGTGGGAAAAAGCAAAAGGAAATAAATAAAACTATATAATTGCGAAAAGCGTCATGTATTCGGCATCTATCATTCTGCTTTTTCTCGTCTTTGCCTTGTTTCACCGTCGTCTCTACGTGTGGGTACGACGATTCTATCTGGCCAGCAAATTTCCCGGGCCCATTGGCCTTCCGTTAATCGGTAATGTTCTGAGCTTCCTCGTTCCACCAGGTACGATCTTAATTTAGATTTGAATTCGCTACTTTCGATCTATCTGTACGTATACATGCATCGTTGTGAACAAAAATATTTCATCTTCCGTCTCTTCTCTGTTATCGAGATACGAATTTGAACTTTCACCCTTGATTAATCACTAAACTCATTTTGCTCAATTATCCGCAACTTTGTTTTTTCGCTATGAGAAGAAAAAGAAAACATTTCTGCAGAGTGTGTCTTGCTTGTTGCAACCAGTTGAATACACCGATGAAAAATATTTATTAAAATCATTTGGATGGATTTATTTGATCCTTTTTCATATTTAAATTAACAAAAAAAATCGTACAATCGTACAATGTTTTATTCATTTTGATTCGACTATTCCAGATATTTGTTTCAAATATGCTTGGTCATTTGAATTGATATCTATTCAACACCATCCGTTGGGTGATTAAAAATATACTTGCTTCTGATAATTTTGGCATTTGGTATTATTTATCCAAAAAACTATGTATGTATTTCGAATTTTTCATTTGTATTAAATGGCAAATTGATAAACGTGGTAAAACGTTCTGTGCGCTGAATGTGATGCGGGGCCTTGTCTCGCAAGCTAGAAATTCTCTCGTATATATACCAACATGCTCGTAATCCGAATGATTTTTTATCATTTTCTCACCGTTGAGGATTGTTAACAAGACGGACAAGTATGTATTGTCAATGGGAGAATATAGTAAATGTGCTCGTTGCAAATGAAAATACTAATTATTCAAATTCCATTTTTATTCTCACGAATAAGTATATATTCATATATTCATTCTGACACATTCACTACATGCAAATGAAGATATTTTTTTAAACTCAAATATATGTCTTATACGTTCGAATCAACGATGTATCTTTATCAAATACTTATTTATTGAGAGTTTTCGACATAAAGGAACGCTGTTTGAAACAAGTCACGAATTATGTTTGAAACAAATTGAATCGTCAGAATATTATTTGATTAAAATTGATTCTAGTTGAATGACATAAACTCTTTTTTCTGTGTATATACTCGCCGATTAGCTGATGTAAATGCACGAAGAATATCCGCTCAGGCGTTACTCGATAATTAATCAGGCGAGAATTTGTTTTTCCTGTTTTGTTGTACTTGACGCAGCTGACCTGTGGGACGTCGTGCACGGAATGAACGACGACTACTATCCGATATACAAAGTAACAACGCCTCTATGGATCGCCATAAATCTTCGTCATCCTGACGATGCGGAGGTACATTATTCGAAATTCGCGCTCTTACCGCGACTAAAAAAATCTGATAAAAAGTACCAGGAACCCGTTGCAAAGTACGTGTGTATTTTTGTTTTGTTTGTTTGTTTGTTTTCACGCCGCCAGGTTCTTTTAACGAGCACGCGACACATAACCAAGAGCGCTATTTACAATTTCCTTCATCCTTGGTTCAAAACCGGTCTTCTCACGAGCACAGGTTCGCGATTCTAATTGCTATTAAAGCATGACACTGTAGATATCGTTTCGAGCGCATGTGTAAAGCACGAACGACAGATGGAGAAAAAAAATGTTCCACGCACGACGAATCACCGAACGCAAACAAACAACAACAACAACAACAACGTGTTTCGTTTCGTAACACCTCGACAGGGAACAAGTGGCAACAGCGACGCAAAATCCTCACGCCCGCGTTTCACTTCAACGTATTGCGCGAATTTGTGAGTATTTTTGACAAGGAGGGTCGCCGCATCGTTCGAGATCTCAGAGATGCGGAAGTAACAGCGGAACACGATCTGTTACCGTTGGTCGCGAAATACACACTGAATACGATATGCGGCAAGTAAAATTGTCCATGTTCGAATGTAGGATTCGAATCGGAGTACTCTAGAAGGGTACCCCATCGTCCTATTTTTATTCGACATTTCATGTGTCGTTCGGGTACATGGATCATTGCACTTTTGTCAGAAAGAATAATTAAAGAAATGGACAGGATGTCAAATTTTAATTGGGATTAGATTTCTTTTTATCGCATTGAAAAAGTAATTCAATTCGATTTCAAAAGTAATTGAAATACAAGGAAAAAAAAATTAATTGCACTAGAACCTTTAAAGGGGGTTTATGAACTAATCTAATTGAATTTGAAAATTATTTCAATTATATTTAAAAATTAGTTTGCTTGCGTTCTGAATATTAAGGAGGTACACCAGCTTCATACAATGTTGCCATGCTAAACCATGGTAAAATTTCAAAATGGTGATAGATCAATAAAATTTGGTGAATATATTCTTTAGTATTATATATGTCAATACAATTTTTTTCAGATTTTTTCATTGTGCCGTTATCGAGTAATTGAACATTGAAGTTCACGTGTATAAGCATAGCGTTTTTATAGATATAGGTATATATTCCGGGTATAAGAATAAACGCTTGTGAATTATTTGTAAGAAAACGGCACAACCAAAAAATCTGAAAAAATTTGTATCTACATGAATAATACTAAAGAATATATTCACCAAATTTTATTGATCTATCACCATTTTGCTGAAACTGGTGTACCTCCTTAATTGAATTGGATTGAAAGAAAGAAAAAGAAAAAAAAAAAAGACACTGCAATAAGTGCCGGGAGATTCCAACTTGGCTCGACTTTAATTAGAAAACCGCTTATCTCTACAATCGCAATAATTTACTTTGTTTACGCGTATTCATGAGTGTACATTATTCAGAAACTTCGATGGGCACCTCACTCGATACACTGACATCGTCCGAGACTCGATACCGAACGGCTGTTCGCGAAATGGGCAATTATCTTCTGCACAGGCACGTTCCACACATTAATTTCATTATTTCGATTATTGAGGACAACAGAAATGATTTCGATAGTCTCTCCGCATAATAATCTTGGCAGTAGCGAATCGCGTTCTTCCTGCGAGGCCCAGAACGGAGAAGGCTAGATACAAGACAAACCCGTTGTACTGATTTATCAAATAAAACCATTCAATGGGAAGAAAATCATTTAGTCGTATAGGCCCACACGTAAAAATATTGTCTCCGTGAGAAAAAAATTATCTACGTTCCATAGTCAGAGGGTGTTCTTCTTATATTGACTTAGGGATGCTAAAACGTAGAAAATGAAAACGTTAAAATAAAAAAACCCTTTGTTCAATCATCTAAATTCAAAGCATTGTTGAATTTGTATTTTATTCAAATTGTTATTTGATTCTTATTTTCATTTGACTGATTATTTGATTTTAATTTTAATTTAAATTATCAATAATTAAAATGAAGTTCAAGCACTAGGACATTGGGTGATGGTGTCAACGAGGTAATTTAAAAAACGGGATCTATACGGGTTGAGGTTTCTTTTTCCTCCCGAAAAGTAGTAGGTAGGGAGAGCCTCGGGAGATTAAAGCGCAGGGTCACATACACCGACCGAGAGGCCGCGAATGCAAAAGCGAAAGCTAATTTGCAGATTCCCAGTGTTCTCCGAAATGGCTGATATTTCGGAAAAAAGGAAAAGAAACACCTTTTGTTCGTTCGTCGAAGGATATAATTCGTCGAGGAGAAGACTTGGCCGTAGGATTTTTACCGACCGGACGTGTTCCACGCGTGTTTCCTTAAATTACGTCATTGGCGCCTGAACGGAGACGTGTTTTTTTTTTTTTTTTCAGATTACTCAGACCATGGATCCATTTGAGCTTGGTATTCAATCTCTCGCCGACCGGTCGCAAGCAGAGAAAAGCTCTCGAAACGATTCACGCTTTTTCCAGCGAAGTAAGAGCGCCCCCAGGAATTTGCGAACCTACGCGGCATCCTGGCCAATGTTTCGTCAGTTGTCGAAAATACGGATATTTGCAGATCATTCGCGAGCGCCTGCGCCATCACAGCGCATCACCCGAAGATGCTCTACCGAAGGTAGGAACACGTTCGAAAAAACGACTGGCGATGCTCGATCTTCTTATAGCAGCGGAAAGGCAAGGTCATATCGACGAGGCAGGAATCAGGGAAGAAGTCGACACGTTCATCTTTGAGGTGCATCCCCGCTGTTGCATTCTCTTTTCATTTTATCGCCGGGATCGCGTACTCGTTCATAACAGATTTTGATCCTTCGCCAGGGCCACGACACGACTGGAATGGCAATGGCCTTCACTCTTTTGCTCCTCGCTCAACACAAGGATATTCAGGTGTGCAAAAAAGCGAACGAAGAATCCTTGGGAACTCTCGATCTGTAAATGAAACAAGTGACAAAATATGGCAGGCCGAGCGCAAATAAATATAACGTACGATCTTTTTTTCGCCACATTTGCGCTTTGATTTTTTTTTTTCACTGCTCGATCTCTCGGGGATACATCCAGGATCTGGCCCGCGACGAGATCAGCGCTGTTCTAAAGGAGAGCAACGGTAGAATGGACGTAACGGAAGTTCAGCATTTCACGTATCTCGATCGTTGCATCAAAGAGTCGTTGCGGCTGTATCCGAGCGTTCCCTTCATTTCCCGGTTCATTGAGGAAGACTTGCACCTCAGTACGTAACGAGGTTCTGAACAAAAAGTTGGGAGGGGGGGGGGGGTGCGTGGCTGGCTCAGTCGTGTCCGAACCTTATTTCTTTTCGTGGAAACCGGACGATTTCGGATTCTTTCCCTATTTTGAAGCATTTCAGTATTTGAAAAAAACAAGCCTTTTCTTTCGTTACAAATGATTTAATCTGTTTATACGAAGAACATTCAAGTCACTATGCTTGGCTTACATTCTACACAATATTGGTTTATTAATGCGAGTACGTGTCTTCGACGCTCCCGTAGCTCTCTCTCTCTCTCTCTCTCTCTCTCTCTCTCTCTCTCTCTCTCTCTCTCTCTCTCTCTCTCTCTCTCTCTCTCTCTCGATCCCTCGGTGCTGAACTTTGGAGGCTTTTTTGGTTCCCCTGCTCGACCTTCCTTTCTTCCGATTGCCGTTTCCTGCTATTCTGATCATATTTTCGTTTCATATATACCGATATTCTTGTAAAATAGTTGATTTTTCATCTGTGTACATTTACAAAATGTTCGCTATTGCTGTTGAAGCCGATATATCGGTAGAGGCTAGAGAAGAGCGTCTCAAACGCTTTTCAACGACACCTCTATATCTTCCTGCTAGCTTGACGCGTTCGCAAGATAGACTGCCCGCAACGTATGCGTACCCTGCTTCCCTATGTTTCCACCTCTTCCAGTTTCTCCAGTCTCTCACCAAACGTAGAGACGTTTTCATGTTAACCCTTTAACTGCCATTGTAGAAAATTTGCTACGTTCACTTTGAGGCCGTCGGTAAAAGAATAAGGACGCTATAGCGGACAAGCTACTTCACAGTTCCATCAATCTATGCTAGATGCAGCTACAAATGCCGGGACAGCTTGAAATTCAAACGTAAACATATGAATTGTGTTAATATGGCAAAAATGTTGTCGTGAAAATTTGCGACGCTTGCCCCAGCACTTGAACTGCTACTCGTTTTGTGTCCAAGAAAGTAAGTAAATGGACATTCTTGAAATGTTTTTCGATAGAATTGTGCAAAGGAAGCTTAACTGGACGAACTAGGCTTTCAAGATTTTTTATTGAATTAGAATAATAGCTCGAACCGAGCGAGTAGTAGCAAATTTGCTACACTCCGAAAATGCTACTTCCCAGGCCCTTATCGACAAAATTATCGTTGGACATTCATATTTAACCCTTTTTTAGCTATACTACCAGAGGACATGATTTTGAGCCATCCAGAAATAGGCTTGGCCGTTAAAGGGTTAAAAAGACTGTTTATTGTCGGAGCAGGCGCGCGCGCGCCCTCAGATATGGTAAAATAACGATGATTGGCTTTACAGAGAATTATACGATACCTGGTGGTACGATCGCTCACGTGCACATCTACGATCTTCATCGGGATCCACACTTCTGGCCGGATCCTCACACCTTCGACCCTGACAGATTTCTGCCCGAACGCTGCGTCGGACGTCATCCCTTCGCGTACATTCCGTTCAGTGCCGGACCGCGCAATTGCATCGGTAAGCGATAAATTGACTCTCTCTCTCTCGCTCTACATGTCTACTTGACAAATGTTCTTAATCATTCGACAGGACAAAAGTTTGCGATGCTCGAACTGAAGATATTGATCGGTCATTTGCTCGACAACTTTTATCTCGAGCCGGTCGACCTCGCGTCCGAAGTCCGATTGTTTCCCGATCTCGTATTGAGACCCACGCATCCCATACGCGTCAAGTTTCTACCAACAAAGCCATGATCGCGTCCGGCAACAACTCACTCGTCCATTCGTACCGGAACAACATTCGTCTTCTTTCCTCTCTGTACGAAAATAAAATGCTTCATTCTTTATTTTTCAACAGAGCTTGGATTTTATTTCTCCTTTACATCAACCGACTATAGTGTTTTTCCTCTGTGTGTGTGTGTGTGTGTGTGTGCGCGCGCGCGAGTGTTATATTTATCCCGTTCAGTTGTAAAAGAAATTTCTACATATCCATAAAAACTTATATCGATTGGTAATTTATTTATCCGGTTAGTAAAGCTTACAGACATATACAAGCGCGCTACGTCGCCCGCTGTTCCGCTCGTGGAACATATTTTGTCACTTCGTTCGCGCTTAACCTTCTATTTTTTAACCTGTTCTTCGTATTCTAGATTTTTTTTCTTGTGCACCGGAGCTGTCACATTTTGTTATGTTTTTTTTTGCTATGGGATGGGTAGCTCCCGAATGAGCAACTGATCGAAACATCGAGCTGGAATAACGAAAACAATCGATGGAAAAATTCATCGCTAATCATTCGGAGTACTTTCTCCTCGATAAAAATCCGTTTTTATCAACGTTCGAAGCAGTTTTTTTCGGAACAATCATCCCTGTTTCGAAGACACTCGCGAAAGTAATTGAAAAACGGAGAGCATAAGCTTCCTCTGTAAAGCAAAAGGTTTCGATGAATCAGATTTTTGTTTCGAATAAATAATAAAGTAGAGGTACAAACTTGAGGACGAGGGTCACTAAAAAACACGGCCGTATAAAAAAATAGAGAGCAAACGTTCAAACAGTTTTGCGATCGACTTAATATAGTTACTTCGTGGTTTTTTTTTCTTCTTTTCGACGGGTCACTATACGCGTGACACGCGAAAATATTTTAGGAACAATATTTGGACACGACGTATAGAGACACGGGAGGGAGGTGGGGAAATATGCATCTTTGGCGATACTAGATTTTGGTATTCTTGCATATTTACGAGATACGCGGTTATATCTCTCTCTCTCTCTCTCTCTCTCTCTCTCTCTCTCTCTCTCACACACACACACACACGCACGCACACACACACGCACACGCACGCCCGCACTCGCTCGTACCTCATCTCTCTTGCCTTCGTGGCACACTCTCGTGTGTCAGGCAAAGTATCGCAGACACAATGAAGAAAAATTCGCATACAGTAATGTCAATATCGTCGACGCACGAGATAAATCGCACGCTCGCACTCGTACGCGGCACAAAACGCCTATCGAGAATACCGATTCAATGCAAGACTATCCAACAACCATCACCTCGTACGTATTTTTTATTTATTTTTATCTCCTTTCTCTTCCTTCCGATCTTTAAACACAAATTTATCGATCTCGTCGATCGAACGCCGTTCACATCACAGAGATTGGTACGTTGCGTTACGGAAAAGCATGCAATCTTCATTATTTTTATTGTGCAATCATCAGCCATTACAACATTGGATCCCTAAGACAAAAACCTAGGGAGGAAAATGATGACCAATTATTTTTGTTACAACGATCAAAATTATTGGAGAATTTTTTGTCGATCATTGAGGAATATAAATTGTGGTAGTGACTCGATAGTTTATTTAAATGGCATCGTGAGCCTTTCGCTCTTCCAAAAGGCAAGATCATTCTGTTCATCGTATCGCGAATAATTACTTTTCTCAAAATAAAAAATTCTCATCGACACTCAAGCGCAACAAACAAAACAATAGAATATAATAAACAAAGAATACTTTTCGTATAGTACGGCAAAGTACCAATCTTCGTTACATCAGTCAAATTTTACGTCCGAGACATATTTTGTTTGTTGCCTTATTATTATTTTTTTTTCTCTTCTTCTCAACTACTGTTCCACTAAACTGTGCGCTACAATCACAATCCGAATATCAACGTTACAGCCTCGATCAAAAATAACATCCTGCATACTCCCCTTGCGACGCGATACAGATCGCCGAATTTCGGCAATGTGTGAAATAGCAAGCGGTTAGATCGTATTCCAACACGAGTACAAATAAATATGATTGATATATTAGGAGCCATTTGCGTGCTTTTTTAATATTGTGTGTGTGTGTGTGTGTGTGTGGGCGGGTGGGTGTGTGTGTCCTTACGAATTTATGTATATACGTGTATATGTATGCTACAATCGCATAGCAAAAATAATAAAGATCAACACTTTGGTGTTTTCTGTAGATTCGACCAATCAACGTATCACCTTTTTTCGACATTTTTTTTCATTTGCATCATATTACGGTATAGAAAAAGGCACATCCGTACGTTAAATTCTCCTTGCACTTCGAAGATCTGCTTGTAGATAATAATCGAGAAATACAAATAAGCTAACGAAAGAGTCAGAGCATGGCGATTTCGATCCTATCGACCTTTTGTTTCTTTGTTTTTTGTTTTTTTATTTCCATCAGTCTCATAAGGAAGCAAAATGTACGGAATTACGTATCTCGTTCCGAGATATTTTCGCATTTACGGAGGAAAACGCGTTTAGGCACTTTCTTCGTGACATTGAAGTTCGTATCGTTGGAATGCAATGAAAATGATTATTTTTCAATTATTCGAATACCTGTCTTGTCGAATATTCGATACGAAGATCCCGCAAGCATTTTTCAAGTCGCTTATTTGGTGATTTAAAATTTAAATGTGAAAAGAAAAAAGAAATTTCGTTGCATCGCAAGAATGCAAACTTCAAGACCATCTCTCTTCTCGTCTCCGAGGCACAATTATTTCATACGAAATTAAAGAATGTAGCTTTTTGTTGGTTCTTTCATTGACGGATTCGTTTGTGCGTGTATTTCGACGAGAAGTCAAAATATGATGATGGAAGTAACGTGAAAAATGTACTGACCGAAAGTGGGAAGACTGTATATTCGAATGCACTTATGCGTATGTGTTGAGGGGGGGGGGGGGGCTGTTGCGAATTCCTTGTGAAAAGTGAAAAAAGGGCATCAGTAACCAATAGTCGTGTCTCGTTGACCTCGTTCGACCTACCGATCACGAGTGAGAGCACGACGAATCGAGCGAGGCTAAGAAAAAAAAATGACGAAATAAGAAAGGTATGTAAATGCTGTGACCTCGCTTAAAGTTACTTTGGTATTGACTAGGTTTTACTAACGATAAAACACTACCCGTCGTCCACACGTGCTTCTCGTTATGGCGTGATAATTGGCTTGTGGCAAATGATTCGTTGGAAGAAAGGGGAAAAACCCTTGAGGCATCGGGGATGTACACAATTCGTTGCGTTTTTCGACAAACTAACTATAAAGATTATTATGGCTTCACGAGTGTTACGAGAGCGGTGAGGGCACTCTCGTACGCGATTCGATCTTGAACACGCAAAGTAAATTCGTCGCGCGTGTACAGTCCATTCGGACCATCCGAGACAGGCCTCATCGTCGATCGGTGTCAGCACAAGACGACCGTTTAACCACATATTGAATTTATTTGCGCGAGTTCCTTTCGAGAACGACGTGAATCTTTTGAAAAATCCAAAAGCCAAATACGCTTGGAAAACCTTTGGATAAAAAAAAAACATTGCGGTGAGGCGAAGAAACGCTCCCGCGATGCACGCTTCCTACAAGGCGTCTGTTTTTCAAGAGACAAGACTCGTTCGATCTTTGTCAAACCTCGTGTCCCGTCGATCTACGCCGATACGTTGTTTTTCTTCGTCCACTCGTGCTCACCGATGTTTGTCGATCGGAAGCTCATCCGGCTGACCGAGAGGCATAGAAAAAGGCGTGGACGATTCTCGTCGCGATTCAAAACTGTATGCGATAGTTGCTCGGACGTGGTATGGATCTTGCTTTGGTGGGCGGAAGCGGCGAGGTTGACGCCTCGCTGCTTGCCGTGCCACCGGAATCGCGACCGCTCTTGCTACTGAGCGTGCTGCCCGTACTCAAACCGCGGGAATTGCCACTCTGCTTTCTCATGGTCGCCTTTGTCTCGCCGTCGCTCAGTCTACCGTATTCTCCGATACGACGCGTGGGTGGGGGTATCAACGACCGACCCTGGGTCTCTCGATGTTTTACATCCCCCCCCTGCTGTTTCTTCCGCTCGTTCTCGCTCAAGCGCTCGTAATCGCCGCCGTCGCCACCGCCACCGCCACTGCTACGACCACCGCCGTTTGCTTTCGACGTCACTTTCCTCGGACTCGTCGGATTCGCCTGGGCGAACGAGAGTGTCGCGGTCTCGGCGCCGCCGCCGCCGCCGCTCGACTTTTTGCGACGTTGACTCTTGGCCAAAAGTCTCCCGTACTCAAGGCTGCTGCAATTACCCGAATCCCGCGTCTTTATCGATCCGTCGATCGTCGGGCCCGGATCTGACTTTTTTCGAGTCTCCGTGTCACTGCTTAAACGACAATAGCGCGAATTTAGCGACTTGATCGTTCTCGGCGGTCTCGGCAATGAACTGGGTGGTAAACTGCCCGCTCTGCGGGGTTCACCCTCCTGCATTCGCTGCCGCTGCGAGCTGCGACCCTGCTTCTCTAGCAACATCATGTCCTCGGGCTTATCGTCCGACAAACGCGTGCCTTTGAGTCTCGCCGCCGCAGCGGCAAATTCGATTATACCGGATCCACCGCCACCGCCGCCGTTGCCACCGCCGCCACCACTACCACCAGCGCCGCTACCGCCGACACTCTTTCCGCCGCCCGTTCCTGCTTCGCCAACCGAATCGTCCAACAGACGACTCTTGCTCGATGCCGTGCTCGAGCTACCTGCGCTATCTACACCCGCCAATAGTGGCTTGGATATTTTTCCTTTTCTCGTCGCAGTGCCTGGATTAGAGAATCCTGGAAAACAGCAAAGTGCCCGCTGAAAAAGAGAGAAAAAAACGCCCGTGTTGGAGAGATACGGAGGAGGTGGAATTTGGGAAAAACGGTCGTTAGTTTCTCTCGATCACACGCACACACACACACACACACAACGGTGCATGCGCACACTGAGGACGTATTTGGTTTTGTTTTTTTTTGCTAGGATTGCAAATTGTCGGGAAGGTACGCGTGTAGGAATTAGTCGGATCACTCGAAAAATAAGATCAAAACAGAAACAAAAAAAGTAACACGGATTAATGATATTAAAAAAATCGAGTCTGCGTTATTTCTAGACTAAGGTTTTGTATTTTCTCTCTCTCTCTCTCTCTCTCTTGTCTTCTGCTCTGTAAAAAGATTGACATGACACAAAGTTCGTCGTCACCGTAAAACTCATAAATGTACCGTACGCGACAAATAAAAGATAATAAGAAAAAAAAGATGTTTTTTTTTTCGTGTTAGAGCTATAACGACTATACATTATGTTAATTAAAACCACACAATAAGAGAGTGATCTTGAGAGTAGGTCACCATGAAGTTACTTCGTGTTACAGGCGTTCGAGCTGTTCGTTAAATTGTTTCTTTTTTCCTTCTGTGTTCTTCAACTGAACGATTTGCTACTCTCAAGGCACTGGAAAAAAGTGAGTCACGCCTAGCGTCGTATGAATGACAAAAAAAATACCTTGCGACGAGAGATTTGTAATACTTTGCTGGCCTGCAATGACTAATAAGTATTCGGACGAGAAACAAATAAAAGAGAAACAACTAATCGTACCTCCGTGAAAAAAAAATTTCAAACCGAGTCGGAGGTAGAAGATAAAGAGCAAAATGGTAAACTATAGTGTACGATAATTCAAGTGCTTTTTTGTGATGAATGTTGGAAACGATTTGGATAGGAACTTATGCTTTTCGAAATACGTTTGTTTGTTTGTTTGTTTTTTTCTTTCGTTGTTTAGCATTATTTTTTTACTACACCGTGGAGATTCTGCCTACCTTGCTGAGTAGTTGGGAATCTAGTTCTTTCAGTTGATCGTCAAGACTCTTATTTGTTTGCTCAAAGCTACCCTGTTTTCTATATTTGTAATTGTCCGTTACTCCGTACGAGCCTGTACTCCCGTATCCGCTTGCACCGCCCAAAACACTGCTGACTGCTGGCGAGATGGAAAAAAGTGAACATTATCGAGATTATCGAGGGGGAGTAATATTTATCACGTACGATGACGTACGATCGTTACTGACCGAGTTCGGGGGTACCGGTGAGACCCGTGTGATCGGCCGATGTACTGGAGTGAGACGAGTGAGCGACCGGATAACTGCCCACACCGCTGCTGCTGCTGCTGTCTTTGTCGTACGTGTGCTTCTGTAAAACCCGAATCATCGCGTCTCTCTCGGCAAGCTTTGACTCGAGATCTTTCATCCTGCAAGGGTTCAATATTTCAACCTCTTGAGCTACATTCTGTACGGGCGACAGTGGGGCTTTTGTGTGTTTCCTTCCTTTCTTTTCTCAATTCCAAAACTCTTTCTCCATCTTACCTGGATTCAAGGTCGGCCAATTTCTTCTGTGCAGCATGGACCTCGTCCATGTGACGCATTTTTTCCGAACGGGCTTCCGCGATGAGTTTCTCAGAGTCCTGACTGGTCTTTTCCAGTGCAGCAATTTTGGCATCCCTGGTGGAGGAAAGTCATTGTTAGCGTGAGTAACTATCCTCTATAAAGATCTCTTTGTCTTGGTTGAAACGGGACGCGCTTACTTGGGAAGACTCGCCGCGTCAATGGCAGCCTGCCGCAGAGCACTCTCCTCGAGATATCGCTGTTCCCACTTGGTAACGTCACCCTCCAGTGACATGATTTTTTCGTCGCGCTCGCGCAGTCTTCGCTTCAGATCGGATATATTTTCGGCGTTGTTCGAGACCGCTTCGTATCCCCGGGAAGCCCCGTTTCCGCCTTCGCGCAATTCTTTCTCAAGCTGGCCCCTCAGCTGTCTTTCGGTTTCCTCGCGTCTGTCGCTCGATGCCTGAAGCGAAGAGAGAGCTCGCTGCAGCTGGCCCACTCGCTCCACGTACACTTGCTTCTTGCGAGACTGCGACACCATTCGGCAGAAATAATATATTATTTACCGCGTCAATATTTATCTCAGCGGTAGCGAAAAGGGCTTGAAAAAAGGCTACCTCTTCTTCCAGGCGTACAACGTTTCCTTGCGCGTTTGTCAGCGCAGTGTCCAAAATATCAATATGCGTGCGTTGCTCCTGCAGAGTTGCTCGTTGCGCTGCGAGCTCGATTTCTTGTCTCTCCTTGGCCGCTGCTAATTCCTTGTCTGTCGTAGCAAAGGTGGTCGAACAATGTTATCGCCATTCGTTCGATCGATATTGGTCGGAAAAGTTGGGCGAAGGGTGGGGGACAAACAAAGAAAAAGGAAAGAAACGCTCACTCTGAGTTATCAGTTGACCTATGAGCAACTCCCGTTGCGTCAATTCTTTTCTCATGGACTCGACGATCGGCGGATTGTCCGATCGGGAGGACATCAAATCGATCTGATCGCGCAGCGCTCGATTGAGCTCGGTCAATCGTCGACAGTCGTTCTGGAGCCTCAGTCGCGCGGCCCGTTCGAGCTTCTCGCGACGCTCGCACGACGCGGCCAGCTCCTCGTGAGCCCGGTGCACCTTCGATATTTCGAGCTCGAGTTTTTGCGACTTGGCAACTTTGTTGAAACAACGCTCCAGTTCGAGTTTCAACGCGCTGTTCTCTTGTATTACGATCTGCACCATTTCGGACGCCGGCCACGTTTCACCAAGCGTCGTCTCGATCTCCTCGCGACCCTTCGTTTGTGGTCTGACGACAGAAACAAACGAAAATCGATGGAAAAAAGAAGAAAAACAAACAAACATAAAGAAACGTGGACAAATTAGTCGCAAACAATGGGGTTCTTCCGGCTATAAAACGGAATTTCAAAGCTCGGACGAAATATATTGAGTAGGAGTGAAAAATAATAACCGCGGGGACGTGGCTCGAGGATCGTAATTCTCCAGATCCAACTTTCCGATTCTCGATAAATCCGGCTGGGATCGGGAGAGCGTCAGCTTCTCGGTCGGTCCGAGCAGTCGATGCTTGCTCTTCAACGGCAAGAGTGTCGACGCGTACGGGGGCGATTGTCTGTCGATAAATTCGTTAGAATTCGGCTTGCCGCGATCGCTGTCGCGAATTCTCATGTCCAGGCTGGCGGCGTTATTCGCTAATTTGCCGTAAGCCGCCGGGACCTTGACTTCTTTTGCAAGATGCTTCAGCACCTGTTGCCACCAAAGACATCATCATTTTTTTCGGCTGTTTTAATTTTATTTTATTGTAACCGCGGTTAAACCGTGCTTACAAAAAACCGCACGCTCTTTGGGAAACAATAGCGCAACGATTGTGAATTTTCTCACCTGGGATTGACTGAGATAATCGTCGGGAATATCGGTTATTTCCTGGCAACCGCTGTTGCCCGATTGATCGTAGTAACGATCCTCGTGCTGTAGACTCGATAGTGACTGCATCGTCGGACTATTCGAGTGACCTTTGCCCCCGCCTTCGCAATACAAATAGCCCATATCTCCGTGTTCTCGTACTATACCTGACAATCTGCTCGATTCAACGTCCAATCAAACTATGTCAATTAAATTCGTCATTCGCAAATGCCCGTGTCGCGCGGCCTTCCGTCCTTCCTACTTCTTTTTTCTTTGATAAACTTTTTACATAACTTATTGTACAAATTAGGGATAATAATTGTCTCACCGGACAGACGGTGACCATGCATTCTCGTCGTTGGCATTATGAATAATGAGAGTGTTGTACGAGCTCGTCGATACATCGAGGCTGCTTCTGTTGGAACCGACGCTCGTACGATTGCTCAAGCTGTCCTTCAGGCTATTTCTATTGGAGCCATTGATACTGTCTTTCAGGCTGTTTCTATTGGATCCGTTCAGACTTTCCTTCAGGCTGTTCCGATTCGAACTGTTGAGACTCTCCTTCAGACTGTTCCTGTTGTGTATGTTGCCCTGTGAACGCAAAAAGCACCAATGTCACTCGTCGTTGTTTACCCCATCGCGCCCTGTTTGTACTTTTCCAATAATCTCTTAGCCAAAAAGACCGAAGCTCGATGCAAAAGGATAAATCTTTGCGTCTTTACGCAATTCGGCCAAACAAACTTTGCCAATTATTGTCCCTTCTACGCCGCTCTTTTTATCACAAGTAAATATTACGACGAATTATATTGGAGACTTTGTTAAAACGCGTCTTTACCAAAATTCCATAAATCCTACACCAAGAGGCGCAAGAATATTCAAATAAGTATCGATACCTGAATATTTGGTATATTTTCTTTATGACTGGAAGATCTGGAGGGGCTTTGTTGCTGATTTTCTTGGCCCTGGGGCTCCTGTCGAGCGGTGTGTCTTATAACGTAACGTTCTTCGTTGCTCAGGTTTTCGTTGGAAGTAGAGACATCGGTGTCGCTTCCGCTCAAACTCTGGGGCAATCCTCCTGCGAATGTCCAGCATATCGTATACGAATAATTCTTTGAGACTGCTCGGACGAGTAACGCGTAAACTTTGGTCGGTAAGAAAAATGATGAAAAAAAAACTGCACCTTGAGCGGATAATTGCTTTCTCTGAATATTGTTGGTTGAGAATGGCAAAAATCTACCGGTTTGCTGAAGCGAACTCATGTCGTTACTCGATCATTTAGGATATACTTTAGCGAGACTCTGTCCGTCTTATCTAAAAAACAACGATTCAGCATCAAAGACATTTCATTTGGGTATGCCTGTTTTCACAAGTCATTTATTATTATTCTCAATACGATAAAATACAATCATTTTTGCCAAAATAATTTTGTCGCATTTCCTCGTTTGTATGAATTTGAAGGATAATTCACCGCGAATTCCACAAGTATTTCGAAATTTCTTCTCTCTGTAGTATATGCGCATATGTCGTCATGGTGGCAGGGAGCGAGACGAGAAAGACATAGCAATTATATAGACATAGCATAGAAAGAGAGACAAGAAAACGTAGAGAGTGGGAGAGAGAGAGAGAGAGAGAGAGAGGGCGAAGGAGTGACGGAGAGGTATAAACACTGAGGAATGTTTTAGATACCAGAGATATCGACCTATCGACGAGGCTATTGCCGATCTTTCCCTATTTCATAGCAGAATTAATCTCGCTTAGAGCAAGAGATTCGTGTCTTCGGAGCACCCAGCTGAACAGTAGTATCACTTTTGTCACACGTAAGCACTGTATTTTTACAACATATAGAAAGGCGAGTCTTGCGGATGCTGTGCACAAATAAACAAAAGGACATCGGAGTTGAGCATCTGCCAGAGCGAGCGAGCGAGCCAGAGAGCGAGAGAGGGGGGGGGACAGAATTAAGAGCGATAGAGTAAAAGACGGAGGACCAGGTGAACTTTCAACAATAATCGATATTCCGTCGAAGAAGCGTGCCTCACGCCGAGTCAAACGTTTCTCAAATTACTCACGGTTTTGTAGGGGGTGAGATACGCGAGACAAAATCGCGACTATTTTCATAAATTAGTTACACTTTACTCCTCCACTGAAGGAGAAATAAAAAATTGGGGCTTCGCACATTCCTCGCTAGGCGGCGACACGCTGCGACTCGCGGGGCGCGGAGAGATATCGGGCAGGTGGCGCACTCACTCTCTCTCTCTCTCTCTCTCTTGCTGCTATCTTTTTTCTCATCCGAAGGAAAAAGAAATAAATATCGCCTCCGCGATGCGTGTGCGACCATGCAAAGCCGCGTACATCTATATAATTTAAAAAGAGGAAAATTCCAGCTGTGTTTTCGGCATTTGATTTTCAGGCTATCGAGCTTGTGAAATTTGCATCGTCAAACACCATGAAAGAAGGCGAATGAAAAACTTGTAACAATGTTCCTGTCCTCACTCACGATTATTTTCCACGATTGACCATTTTTTTTACGCTTGGGGATAACAGGGGTGACTGACTGCTGATAAAACTCAAAATCGTAAATGACGCTCGTCGTTAGCTCATGGGTTCGCCAACTTGTGCTGACTTTTGTTATCAATCGTCGACGTTTAGTTGTCAGGAATTGAAGAAAACAATTATTGTTTTCGTAAAATTATGTGAAATCCTACGTAAACGGAAAGGCTACTGGCAAATTGGGAAAAAATTAAGAGCAGCACGAGCAGGAAACTCCGTTACCGACCGATGCTACACACAAACTAAATGTCAAGCTTAACAAGTTCCTCACCATGTTCGATGCAAGCGGCTACTTATTTTTATACAAATTTATACCGGTGTTTTTACCCTGCCGATGTTATGTGGAAATAAATTTATTGTACAATTTGTTGCAAAGAATCAGCTCTTCGTAAGAAAAAACATAATGTCGTTGTACATAACGGACGGACCGGTTCCGAAAGGCGCCGTTCGACTGTCCCGTGAGGAGGCTATAAAGCATCAGTGGCAACGTATCATGGAATGGCCCAAGCAGTCCGAAGTGTAATTGTTGAAGAACGTTATTTTTCTCGTTGGAAATAGCGTGTATTGTCAGGAATAATGAGGCTCTGAACTGTGCTATGTCGAAGGTGGCCGTTCCGCTGGGGGCTCGGCGGTTTGGGACTCTTGTCAGCGGGGACTGGGATGCGCATTAATAATTACTACAGGTGCAAGTTGAAGATTCGTCACCAGGGCTTTTTATCAGCGCTTATGCCAATGTTTTTCGGCCCACCGATATTCACCACATTCTTGCACATTCACGTATGCGTGTTTTGTTTATTACATATCTCCTTACTAAACTTCGCATCGCTACTCGATTGATGTTTTCCAGGGGGTGACGTCGGATATACTTCTGCAAACGACAAAGTGTCCTCTGTGCTTGAACATGAGAGCGGTTGTCGTGCAACTTGCCTGTGGTATCGCTTATCCCGTCCTCATGGGATCCGTCATAAACTTTATGGTGCGTCATTGTTGCTGTCGCTTCGATCTTTGACCAATGTTCAAGTTTTCTTTGTCCGACAGCTTGCCTTCCAATACGCGACGTACAGAGTGCCTCATTGGAAAGACGCTCGCGGACACCTCGGCCTCTGGCTGGAACTGACAAGGCCACTTGGAAAAAAGTTGCTACCTATCGCATTTTCGCACGTCCTTGTAGCAGGTTTCTTGACGTACGCAGAGGTGAATAGTCTTTGCACAATCGACGCAAAGACACGACAATATGAGGAAAATGGCGTGGAAGAAATTTACACCAACCATGAAATGTGAAAACAAATTTTTCCCATCCGACAATCTAGCATCTAGGTGCGAAGGAGAAAACAACCAAAATTGTATAGAGAGGAAGGGTTGATAAAATTGTCAGTGAAATATAAAATTTTTTTATTCTCATTTCCACGGTGATTTACGTCGCTATAAGTTAACTCGTTTGTCTGTAATAATTGTAGGCGAAAAACATCCACAATCGTAGTGTGAAATACACATATTCGTGTGTGTGTGTGTGTGTGTAGACACATTTATAAATGATTAAATTTAATCAAATTTTGTTTACATCTCATTGCTAATCCAATGTTAATTAGTCATTTAGGCACATAACGTTTCGTCGTGTCGTTCATATTGTGACTAAGTCGGCTCGTGTACATATTCGCGAATATCGCTTCATGAACGAAAACAGTTGTTTCTTGTTTCGATCAACTAAAAAAATAGAATGAGTAAAACGATACGAAACGTTCAACGAATCTAATTTGCACCTTTCCGGAACAATGCAATAACTGATTTTACGTAAATTAGCTATATTATTGGCAGTTAAATGGATTCATTCTCAAGCTTTCACGTTACAAGCCTTTCTATACGGGTGGTAAAATCGGCGCAAGCGATGCAACGCAATCGTACACACACATATACATGTGTATACATGTGTGTGTGTGTGTGTGTATATACACACACACACACACGCACGCACACACTTATACTGAGGTAAGTAACGTCAAGCTCCATGGGCAAAATTTTAACAACGCAATTCCTTTATTCTTACTAATGTTTTTTTAACTATATATATATATGTAGATTAATATAATCGTTTACAACAATGGATAAGTTGGCAGTGAACGAAACCGGCTACACGATCGAGCTGGAAAAAGAGGACGTGGGAACGAATATCGAGGCATCCCGTCAAATCAAATAGAGGATGTAACGGAGCACAAAAGTATATCGCTTGTCGTATCAGACTCGACGCTCAAATTTTGAAGGAAAATAATGCGTTGTACTTTTCGACATGATTTCACTTTTTAAAAGCACCGCGATCTTTTCGAGTGATTCGAGAAGTGTTCTCGCGATATGATCCGACATGGAAATTCACATGCACCTGCCCCTCGATCGTGTACAGGACTCTACCAAATTAAGCATAAAAGAAGCACAAGTATCGATCATTGACTCAAAATATTGGATGCGATTTTCATTTGACTGTATTCAACGGAATCTTGGAGTTCTGCAGATCGCGTTGATGCACGGAAAGAAACGGTTTGGAAATGGATATCGATTTGGCTAGCCCGGAAAGGGGCAGGTAGTAGCTACCGTTGACGTCGATATTCCTTTCGGATAAGTTAGTTTTTCCCCTCTGAATCCCCGTGCGATCATTAGTTACGGGATCAATGCATTCTTCTTTATTTGTCCGCATAATTTTCTTTATTCCTTAGGACGCGACCAAAATTTCGTTCATCTACCGCGGTGCGATTCATTTCAATACCTCAAAGTCATCGAATATAATAATTTTGCGCTACAACAGCGAACATTGTGCGCTCGACGCTTTGCCTTCTGTAAACACATTGTCATCCCCGTTGGCCAGTGTGTCGACGGGTCTCTTGGTTTTTCCGATAGAAAAACTCACGCTGAGAATGAACTATTTACACATGCAGCGAATCGCGGTGCCCGAACGTTCCGCGCAAAGTTGTGAAAACATCGCGAATCGCGCGTAACAATGAAAATCACATGAGATCGTCGTTTTTTCCTTCGTTATTTTCTTTTTCTCTTTCAACTATCTTACATCTATTATGTTATCGCAAAGAATATACCTGAATAGTCGGGCAGCGGTACGTTGCTTTTTTATTTACAGCTAAACGCGTGAAATCCGGAAAATTGGTAATTTTACTCTCCCAATGTCGCGTACCTGATCAAACTTGCAGCAACGAATCCTAACCACCCGAATCATTTCCCGTCTTCAATGATGGATAGCGAATCATTTTTTCGCCAAAGAGACGAAAATTGATGCTCGATTGAATTTTTTCTTCCAAAGCGATCGTAATGAAAAGTGTGCAAAGCTTGTATTTTACAGGCCATATTTACACTAGTCTGGTTATTTCTTTGACTCTCGCGAGTTCATTCGACTCGTTTGACGATTAATCTAGAATGCAACAACAATTGTTAGTTTGAAGAAAATTTTCAACGTCTTAATGATTAGCCATTAAATTTCGATTGATTTTTTTTTCTCTTTTTCTTTTTCTTTCTCTTCCCTTTTATACAAATGTATAGCCGCGAAGAGCGCCTCGAACGAAATTCTCCGAATGTTAGTTTGAACAATTCGCAAAGTCTCTCGAAGAAACGAGACGAGAGTGATCTCGAAAGAGCGTGCTGAGGGTAATTCGCGTTATTCATCGTGACGGTGTGCTCCAAGTTGGAAACTCGAACTATGTACGAAATCCGCGAAGAAGAGATTCTCCGCAAAGTACGCCAGATATTTCGAATTGAAGAGAATAACAATTGATTCGGTAACTGCAAAACTCGACGAGACCACGACCTGCCGTTTTCCCATCTATTACGTTTTTCCATCCACTATTCTCAGGAAGGTCCGCGAGTAAGATTAATCGGGACAATATGTACGAGCGTACATAAAAAGTATACGAGGCACCAGTTGAGACAACGAAAGATCGCGAGCAACAGCCACCGCCAGTGTCATTTGCGATAAGGAGGTTCCGTGCTCATTCGAGGAGGAAGAGGCTGCAATTGCGAATAATAATTCGGGACATTGATTTCAGTCCGATCCCACTGATTCGGCGAATAATTTTCTATCGGGGCTACGACCGAACTTATCGGAGGTTGCACATTTCCCGGTCGCACGCAAGAGGGTGGATCGCGACGTCGCCCGATCATCGTGAGACCGTGTGGCTGCGCGTTAGCGTACCGCGTGTACGACGACGTATCCCTCGTAAATGTGCTATTGTTGTAACATACGGATATCGGAGAAACACGAGGCGTGGGATCCCGCGAAGGATTCCAGGCCATTTGCTAGCATCTTCGGTTCTGCCAGTGTGTCATGTACTCGTGATAACTGACAGTTATTTTTTCGCTCTGGTAACGCTTCAGTTTGAGACTTCGTCGTATGTCGGGCGTCACGTGACCCTTGTAGCCGCCTTTGTGGAGTAACGAGTCTATCGTCTGTATCTGGTCCCAACCTGGTAAACCGGCCAATTTTTTTATTTCTCCTCGTGCTCCTGTCGCTCTTGCCACTTTTACCTCCAAAGTTATCAAATTATGGTCTCTCTACGAACCTTGCTCGGTCGCCACATCCGGAAGATAAGTAGCCGTTCTTTTATTGCCCTTCTCGTTGTGAAATTCTATGAGGATCCCGTGCACGCCGAGTTCCCAGTCGAGGAAATCGGCACCGTCCTCAAAATGTCGCAGCAACGAAACGGTAACGTGCAATCGCGGAAGTTCATCCCTCGTGATCGGATTGAACCGGGAATCCTTGAACGCACTGTCGACAAAAAGACCAGCCGCTTTGGTTGATATTTCATTCGTACGCCCAACAAACGACAAAAACTTTGGCACGTTTACCTCGTGGCGGCGTACTCTCTGAGTCCCAGATGTAAATGCATAGCGTTGAAGGTACCGATGCAGCCCCTCAGTCGCATGTCCTTGCCAATCGTCCATGTTACGAACAGAGGGCTGCAAACCAGACACTTTCGATACTTCTAGAACTATGTTCTTTGTCTATGAAAAACAAATGATTCCGTGTAAATCGGGAATCCCGCTATACCACGAATCGTCTACTATTAATTTCTCGTTGCAGCCGACGCTCCACCCAGCCAAATATTCATTTGCAACTCTACTATTTGAATTTTGTATTCGAAACCTTTGGAAATAGTTGGCGGTGGCGGGTGGAAAAAGCGCATCGAAAGAAAGTAAGCCAGATCGCTGAAGCTGTATATTTGCCGACTAGCTTCCTCAAAGATTAGGCTCGCAACTACTCGGACGAAGCTCCAAAGAATACAAAGAACAAACGATCGGAACGTTACGATACTAGAAAGAGAGCTTTTCTTTTTTTCAAAGGCGAGACCAATTTTTCTGCCCACTCGAGCGGCTTTCTGCATCCTGGATACTTTTTTTCTTTTCTTTTCTTTTTCAAGACCCTGTTATCGGAGTATGCACAGGCTCTATTCTCGAGAGAAATTTCTCGCCTATCACGACCGAGGAACAGTATAAGCCTATTACATCAAAGTTGTCGAGACTGAAATTTGCATTGTTGGAAAGCGACAAAGATTTTTTCTCCTCTTCAATCGCTTCAAAATCTCTTTTGGCTGGGTTTTTCTATGGAAATTTATGCCCATTGATTTGTTGAAAACTCCCCAAAATAATTCCTCTATAAATCCTTAAAACAACGCCGCAAAATAAGTACTTCTGCAGATCTTTGAGAAAAACTCCTAGAAAAATGTAAAAGGGATCTTTCGATGCACTCCAACGATGCCAGCTTCAACATCATCTCCAAAGTCAACTATTTTGGGCTATCAATCCACGCGATCAAATCACCGATTACATATAAAAAATCAATAAAATATTCGTACCGAAGAGGTTTTCGCGCGTGAGAGTATGACAACGAGAGTAGGGGGGGGGGGAGACACGGAGGAATAGAGAAACGCAGCAGGAGGGAGAGGGGGAGAAAGAGAGAACGAAAACGCCAGAGTAAGATGGCGAGGCACAACGCTTGATAAGGTAATCGTAACAAAGCTGCTGCTTCTCGAGCGTGGATAAAAGATGAGCAGAAATGAAATAAAGAGGAAAACAATGCACAGAATTACTGAACGTGTTATCGATGTACAACTTACAACGCTTCGTTGCTAAAATTTGGCGATTTCGGTGGATCGATTTGATGCAACTGAGAGTACAAAACGTCAAAGCAGTAGAAAGCCATCTCCGGCTGTACAATCATAGGATTACGAGTGTGATGGATTCCGTTGTGCATTACGGACGTACCGTTGCACACGATGCTCGACGAGTTGTTCAACTTTTGCTTCTTTGTACCGGATCCACTGGCGGACATCTTTTTCAAGCTTTTCTTTGTCTCTCTTTCTTAATCCAACAAATAAACACAAAGTTCCGAATGAGTCCGGAGGGAAAAAAAGCAAAACACAGCTGCGGGCGATTGGCAGGGACACAGGATAGCTGCCTTCTCTGGGTGGAACGTCTGTCGGACTGTGGCAGCAGTGCGATCCCAGCCAGTGCAGCCAGATCGCGCGTAAAAGTTACCCCCTCTCTAGTCTCTTACGCGCCCATCACACAATCATAGTAGCGCGTGTCCGTGAGCGAGCGATGCTCGGACATCTTCGGCAAGAGCCGAGTCGGCTCGAAGTTTCCCGACCGCGCCTTCGGCAGCTACACCAACACATGGACGCTGAGCACGTTCATGTGCGGCCAAGCCGAAACGAAGGCTTCGAGGGAAAAAGCAATCTGAGCACGACTCGCGCGTGACGTCACCCGACGACACGCGCGAGGCTTTTAGATGATTTCAATGCTTATATAGCTCTTGATTCTCTGCGTTATTAATGTATACAAAAAAATGTATCGCGCACTCTGATCACTTATTTTTTTAGTTTATACGTGAAGGCGTCACCCCCACTTGTAGCGCAAAAAAAGGCCTTTTTCATGAATTTTTTTAAAGAAAACTACAAAACTTTTTTAATCGATCAATATACCACCTTAAAGAACACATCTTGAAGAACTTTCAGTAATTTTTTTATTGAAAAATATTACATTGTTTAGTGGCAAATGGCCGTCAATGAAATAATGTTTTTATATACACGGTTTGCGGTGACCAACATTGCGGCGAAGTCGATCATCGAAAAAAAAATGCGGATGGATTTAGTCAAATATAAGTATAAACTAGTCTTTAATCGAAGGATTTTAAAAAATATTCATTTTTCACAAAATGGCGGACAATCAAAGTTAATGGTTCGATTTTAACGAAAAAAAAACGGCCGTTTTTTGGCTATAAAACGGCCACTTTTTTTTTCGAAAAAAAAATCGAATGATTAAAGACTACATTTTTATGTATTCAATAAGCCTGCAAAATTTCAAGAAGATCGGTTCATTAGTGTTCGAGTAATCTTGGTCACCGACTTCAGAAATGCCATTTTGAGAAAAACGCGTTGAAAGTTTCAATTTCAGTTTACTCGAAGAAAATATTTTTTTGTGAACTTACATAGTCATCTATTCCGGGCATCAAAAAAAACTGCACTTCAAATTGCACTTCAAAAAAATGCAATAAAAAAAATCCATTTTTTCAAAATCGCAAGTGGGGCTAACCCCTTAATTTAAATATACGAATAAATCTAAATTACAACTTATTTATCTTCTAAAAAATTGTTTACGCTTTACTCACACCCGTCCTTATGCCAAATAAATTATAATTCATAAAAATAAGCGGAAATATATTTATATTCGTATTATTATCTTAATTCTCATACTTTCATCAAGCGATAAAGCATTATCCCCAAAAACAAGCCAATCATCCATCCGGCCGCGAATCGTAAGTACCAGAAAGTGCACAAATTCTACAAGCGATGAGATGGTCCCGTTGGTAGCGTTCCTGGCTTCGGTCCGCAGGGGCCCCCAGGGCAAATTTTTCTCCAAATTTTTCATAATTTCTCATATTTTAGTCATATTTGAGATTTTCGGAGAAAAAATGATTTAAAACATATTCAAGTACTGGTCTATTTCCCAAAAACACATTTTTTTTACTGAAAATTCATGATTTCTCATTTATTTCTCCGGAAATTTCTCTTTTTCCTATGACCTGAGGCTGCGGAGATATTTGGAGAAAAGTTATAGATGAAAAAAATGAGATTTTCTGAAAAAAAATTATTAAATTTTTTATCCCTCATAATTCTGAGAAATAATGAATTTCCGCAATTTTTGCAAACATTATTTTCCTTAAGGGGTAACACCACTGTAACGGGCTGCCACGAGCGTTCGAGACAAATAATACTTGGGGTAATTATTAAGCATATATTAAAGTATATTGCAAAAAAATGTTATGGGAAAATATTCCAAAATGGCGAAACTGCAGCACATTCTTCCGAGGCATGTTGAACTTAAGGTGCTCTGCGGCACGCAGTATAACTTGTGCCAATTTTAATCTGGACAAAATAATTTTTTAAAAATTAAATCTAGATGAGTGTAGCTAGTGAACCACGTAGGGGATTTTAGAAATATTGATTTTTGAGTAATTGCCGAGTATTTGACTAAAAATGTTCAATTTTTTTTAAGAGAGTTATTTGTTAATAAATATTGTTTAAATTAACTTATCGAAAATCCCCTACGTGGTTCAGTAGCTGCACTCATGTAGACTTAATAAAACAAAATTCTTTTCTTTAGATTAAAATTGGCACAGTTACACTGCGTGCCGCAGAGGTTCGACATGCTTCGGAAGAATTGCTACAGTGTCGCCATTTTGTAATATTTTCGGATAAAAATTTATAGCAATATACTTAAATATATGCTCAATAAATACCGCAAGTATTATTTGTTTATCACATTTTCTTCCGCCAAAAAAAATATCAAAAAATACGCTTCCTGTAAGGCCGTTACAGTGGTGTTACCCCTTAAAGTCTTCATTTAATTTCCGAGATTTTCCCGTGATCATAATTAAAATGGTGAAATATTCGGAAAAATTCGGAGAAATTCGGAGAAACTCGGATGTTTGCGTAAAAATAATTGTCCGCAAAACTCCGAATCCTTCATATTTGTTCCAATTCATAGAAAAATTTGGAACATTTTTCGGGAAAAATCGAATTTTTTCAGAAAAAAATTCCACTAGGGGCGCGGGATCGTTCCCTGCACGCAGCGTTTTTTTTTTAATTATTATTACCATTAATTCTTATTTGATTAGTTATTTTTATTAGTTATCATTATTATTTTAATTAGTTATCTTTTAGTGTCGAAAAATTTATCGCGCACTCTGACCGCTTATTTTATTAGTTTGTACGTTAATTTAAATATAATAATAAATCTAAATTACAACTTATTTGTCTTCTAAAAAATTGTTTGCGCTTTACTCACACCCGTCCCTATACCAAATAAATTGTAATTCATAGAAGTAAGCGGAAATATATTTATATTCTTATTATTATATTCATTCTCATATACTTTCATCAAGCTATAAAGCATTACCATAATGTATCCGGCCGCGAATCGTAAGTGCCAGAAGGTGCACATATTCTCCAGGCGATGAGATGGTCCCGTTGGTAGCGTTTCTGGCTTCGATTCGCAGTGGCGCGGGATCGTTCACCGCGCTCAGTGCTTTTTGTTTTTAAGACGGAATGACACCTCATCGCGGTCGGTATGGTAGAGCAATTGTAGATACCCAAAAATCTCTGAAACGGCTCTTCAGATCCCGTCGAAACTTTGCCAAACGACGTCAAATAGATAGACGAACAGCTGTCTGCCCCTCAAATTTTCTGAATTTGAGAAAAAAACCGTGGATTGGCTTATGATAACCCGATCTACGTTTTTTTTCTCAAATTCAGAAAATTTGAGGGGCAGACAGCTGTTCGTCTATCTATTTGACGTCGTTTGGCAAAGTTTCGACGGGATCTGAAGAGCCGTTTCAGAGATTTTTGGGTATCTACAATTGCTCTACCATACCGACCGCGATGAGGTGTCATTCCGTCTTAATTATTAATACTATTAATTCTTATTTGATTCGTTATTTCGCTTCGTTATTCGTACTAATTATTAATACTATTAATTCGTTTGATTCGTTATTCGCTTATTTTATTAGTGTGTACGTTAATTTAAATATAATAATAAATCTAAATTACAACTCATTTATCTTCTAAAAAATTGTTTGCGCTTTCCTTACACCCGGCCCTATGCCAAATAAATTGTAATTCATAAAAGTAAGCGGAAATATATTTATATTCGTATTATTATATTCATTCTCATATGCATCAAGCGATAAAGCATTATCATAATGCTTTATCGCTTGATGAAAGTATATGAGAATGAATATAATAATACGAATATAAATATATTTCCGCTTACTTTTATGAATTACAATTTATTTGGCATAGGGACGGGTGTGAGTAAAGCGCAAACAATTTTTTAGAAGATAAATAAGTTGTAATTTAGATTTATTATTATATTGAATTTAACGTACAAACTAACAAAATAAGCGGTCAGAGTGCGCGATAAATTTTTCGACACTAAAAGATAACTAATTAAAATAATAATGATAACTAATAAAAATAACTAATCAAATAAGAATTAATAGTAATAACAATTTTTAAAAAAGCATTGAGCGCGCGGAACGATCCCGCGCCCCTAGTGCAATTTTTTTTCTGAAAAACTCCGATTTTTTCCGCAAAATTTTTCCAAATTTTTCTATGAATTGGAACAAATATGAAGGATTCGGAGTTTTGCGGACAATTATTTTTACGCAAATATTCGAGTTTCTCCGAATTTTTCCGAATATTTCATCATTTTAATTATGATCACGGGAAAATCTCGGAAATTAAATGAAGACTTTAAGGGGTAACACCACTGTAACGGCCTTACATGAAGCGTATTTTTTGATATTTTTTTTTTTGGCGGAAGAAAATGTGATAAACAAATGATACTGGCGGTATTTATTGAGCATATATTTAAGTATATTGCTATAAATTTTTATCCGAAAATATTACAAAATGGCGACACTGCAGAAATTCTTCCGAAGCATGTCGAACCTCTGCGGCACGCAGTGTAACTGTGCCAATTTTAATCTAAAAAAAAGAATTTCGTTTTATTAAGTCTACATGAGTGTAGCTACTGAACCACGTAGGGGATTTTAAATAAGTTAATTTAAACAATATTTATTAACAAATAACTGTCTTAAAAAAAATGAACATTTTTAGTCACATACTCGGCAATTACTCAAAAATCAATATTTCTAAAATCCCCTATGTGGTTTTCACTAGCTACACTCACCGAGATTTAATTTTTTAAAAATTATTTTGTCCAGATTAAAATTGGCACAAGTTATACTGCGTGCCGCAGAGCACCTTAAGTTCAACGTGCCTCGGAAGAATTTGCTGCAGTGTCGTCATTTTGTAATATTTTCCCATAACATTTTTTTGCAATATACTTCAATATATGCTTAATAATTACCCCAAGTATTATTTGTCTAAAACGCTTCGTGGCAGGCCGTTACAGTGGTGTTACCCCTTAAGGAAAATAACGTTTGCAAAAATTTCGGAAATTCATTATTTCTCAGAATTATGAGGGATCAAAAATGTAATAAGTTTTTTGTACGAAAATCTAATTTTTTTCATCTATAACTTTTCTCCGAATATCTCCTCAGCCGTTCACTCAGGTAATAAGGAAAAGGGAAATTTCCGAAAAAAAATAACAATAATACGTTTTTTTACGAAAATCTCATTTATTTTTATCTTTAACTTTTCTCCGAATATCTCCGCAGCCTCAGGTCATAGGTAAAAGAGAAATTTCCGGAGAAAAAAATGAGAAATCATGAATTTTCAGTAAAAAAAAAATGTGTTTTTTGGAAATACACCAATACTTGAATCTGTTTTAAATCATTTTTTCTCCGAAAATCTCAAATATGACTAAATTATGAGAAATTATGAAAAATTTAGAGAAAAATTTGCCCTAGGGGCCCCTGCGGACCGAAGCCAGGAACGCTACCAACGGGACCATCTCATCGCTTGTAGAATATGTGCACTTTCTGGTACTTACGATTCGCGGCCGGATGGATGATTGGCTTGTTTTTGGGGATAATGCTTTATCGCTTGATGAAAGTATGAGAATTAAGATAATAATACGAATATAAATATATTTCCGCTTACTTTTATGAATTATAATTTATTTGGCATAAGGACGGGTGTGAGTAAAGCGTAAACAATTTTTCAGAAGATGAATAAGTTGTAATTTGATTTATTATTATATTTAAATTCACATATAAACCAAAAAAATAAGCGATCAGAGTGCGCGATACATTTCATTGTATACATTAATAACGCACAGAATCAAGAGCTAAATAAGCATTGAAATCATCTAAAAGCCTCGCGCGTGTCGTCGGGTGACGTCACGCGCGAGTGTGCTCAGATTGCTTTTTCCCTCGAAGCCTTCGTTTCGGCTTGGCCGCACATGAACGTGCTCAGCGTCCATGTGTTGGTGTAGCTGCCGAAGGCGCGGTCGGGAACCTTCGACCCCGCTCGGCTCTTGCCGAAGATGTCCCGAGCGTCGCTCGCTCACGGACACGCGCTACTATGATTGTGTGATCGGCGCGCAAGAGACTAGAGAGGGGGTAACTTTTACGCGCGATCTGGCTGCACTGATCCCAGCAGCGTCAACGAGTTCGAGCGTGTCTCGCCAGACGTCGCGCGCCACCCTCGTTGTAAACTTTTTCCGGGCACCGATAAGTTTGCATCACTCGCATGGCTCGTATCGATTTATTTGTTTGAGAACAAACATTCGATACTTCTAATTCCTTTTAGCCTCCTCATTTTGAGGAGAAAAGTTGTACCTTCTTTTCCAATTTTCATTTAGGTTCAAAGAGGTATAACTTTATTGAAATATACATCAGCGTTCTTGGTTAAAAATGTTAAATAATTTTGGCAACCGATTTTCTCAATTCATTCAACAATAAAGAATTCGAGATTTTAAATATAAAACGAATGGCGCGGTTATTACAATTACTCGTCTCCGCGATAACGATAAGGCGGACACTTTAACTGTGCGAACTGCTTTCATGGACTTTTTTTTCGACCCAGGTTTGATAATTTTCGAAAAAGAGAAATATGCCTCGGCAGCATATACGTACTAAAAAAAAATATTATTATTTCATGAGCAATTTTTAAAAATCCGTTTACGTTACCGACTGTCAGTAATCGAAATAAAGGGCGTAAAAAATGTTTGCAAAAAACGCATCTTTGGAGGATTAATTCGTTTCTGCACCAAACATGCCTGACAAAGTTGGCAAAATCGAGGAAGGGAATCATATATTTGAGAAAGCCTCGCAGTGCAAATCCGCCTCGTTTACAGCGCCGCCGGAACGAGAACAACGTTGCATATTCGTGGAGTTTTGCGGAGCTGAACGCACCGCGAACGGCTGGGAGAGAAGGGTTTGCGACGGGCGTACGCGCGCGCGCTCGTGAGTGCGTGTGTGTGTGTGTGTCTGTATGCGTATATCGCTGGATTTCTCTTCTTTCTCTCAAAACACACGAAAATTCATAACCAGGTGTTTCTCATTCGTTTCAAACGATTTCTTCCAAACTCGGAGAGGGCCTTGTGCATTATACTTGATCGAATAATAAAGTTTTACGGTCGCAAATATGAATTACAATCATTCCGGAGCACGAAGAGGTGAGTAAGAATTTTCCGCTTATTTATCGCCGTTTCTGCTTCCTCCGAACAGCAGTAGTAGCAACAACAACTCGAAACATTTTATTCAAACGAGCATAAAAATGTTTTTTTTTCTCCGGCCTCTGTATCCTCGTTCTACTCGTAGTTGACAATTTTTAGGTTACTTTTTTTCCATACTGCCCCCATATTAAACGAGAGAAAAATAATTTATCGTCCATTATGCTAGTCGATAAAAGCCGTTTTGCGATCAAGGATCAAAATAAACGTTGCCACTCTCTCGAGCAGGAAAGCCCAAGAGGATCCTGGATCCGTCGACGGGTCTGGCATCGCCAGTGTCGCAGGCTCCCTACGTCTACAACCAGCAGCAGGTGAGTGTGACCCGAAGCTGCAGACACGGACGTTCGAATGACACTTCTTTCCGTCTCGTCGGCCAGGTACCTCCCGACGTGACTGTTGCGCAGGCGCCGCCACTGCCGGCGGGGGTTGGCCCGGCCAACTACAGCTTCGAGATGCCTCGACAATCGCCGCAGCCTCCTCTGTACGATGCAGGAATGTCTCCTTACGCGCGCCAAGAGCCTCCGCACCAAGAGGCGTACAGCAGTCCGCGATACGCCGCGACTCTCCTGGCGGAGCCGGCAGTGGCGAACTTGGCTCTGCAGTATGGAAACGCACTGGTGGGTACTGGGAAGCAGCAGCTGGAAAAGTACGTTCCAGTTTCGGCGATTAAGTATTACTTCGCCGTTGACACGGATTACGTCTTCGTCAAACTGGTCACCTTGTTTCTGCCGTTTACGCACAAAGTGAGTATCCGGCGGCGGCTTCCTCTCCCTCTCATGAGAGAATAATTTGGAAAAGTCCTTCTCGTCTTCAGGACTGGTCGGTCAAGTACGAGCAGGACGGCCCTTTGCAGCCTCGATACGAGAGAAACGCCCCTGACATGTACATACCAACGATGGCATTTTTGACGTACGTCGTGCTCGCGGCGCTCTCCCTTGGGACGCAGGAGCGCTTCAGCCCCGAGCAGCTCGGCATACTCGCGAGTACGGCTCTCGCTTGGGGCTTGATCGAACTACTCGTCCACTCGGTAATTCTCTATGTGATGAACATCGAGACGAGCCTGACGACCCTCGATCTCTTGGCCTATTGCGGCTACAAGTACGTCGGCGTAAACGCCGCCCTCCTCTTCTCCCTCGTGTTCCGAAGGATCGGCTACTACGCGGTGATCGCGTATTACGGCGTATCGCTTGCCACCTTTCTCACGCGTTCGTTGAAACTCCGAGTACTACCGGAGGCTCACACCTCCTACACCGCCACGGGCAACAAGAGAAGACTCTATTTTATATTATTCGTCGCTCTCATTCAACCTGTCCTCATGTGGTGGTTGTCCTATCACCTCATATAAGCGTCTCTCCCGAGACGGCTGAGAACAAAATTACGCGCATCGATCTGTGTACCGACGAAGAGAGCGAGGCTTGCAAACACTTTTTTCCCCGTACCTTTCTTCTCGAGAGAAGTATGGACGAGAAAACGACCCTGTCTCCAAGTCGTAACGAATAAAACGACAGGAATAAACGAACAATAACGCTCTCAGCCTTTCGATCGATCAAGTTTTGGGGGTAATAAACCGGGGGCATAAGCGCGGCCCTTCCGAATAACAGTCAACTCAATTACAGTGGCGCTTAATAAAAACGAAGGACAATCAATTGTATTGTACCCATCGATAAACTGGAGTAAAAAATTTCGCATTAATTTTGTAGACTTGTTCTAGTAGAATTCGCTAATGACATTTTTCAACTTTCGTCGTAACGGAATCTTGCAAATTTTTCACACGCGTAGAGCTCTTTATATCGGACATCAAGAATCATTTGGTATATCAATTATTCAAGTCGTAATTTTTTGCTTGAAGCTCGGTAACGTGGCTTGAAATTTTGTCCGGTAAACCACTTGTGTAATTGTTAAATATTCGGGTCAGTGAAAGGAATAACTTAAGGCGAAGTAGCTCTACCACGTGACACGAGAACGAGACAGGTAGCTGACATTATTCAGACAATGATAATATTTCGAGTGAAAGAAAATCGTCAAGCTTGGCTTTAGCGAATTCTTCATAGCCGCATGCTTTGTTCTTCCAAACAAAACAAACGCTGTTCGCAAAATTCGTCAAGCTGACCTTGCACGTGCCCTTGGCGTCGAACAACGAAGAAAATGTAGCTCGCAATCGCGTTCTAAAAAGGCCGCCGTCACAACGCAAGCGCTTGACAAGGATCGCAGCGCCTCTGGGGAGAAAAGAAACACACAAAAAGGTTATCGATTGAGTAGGTGGTAGCGCCGCAGTAGCGGCGACAGCACCCCCCCTTTTCACCGTCAACAGTTTTCTCTCGCGAGTTGTCAGTTGCTCGCGAGACTCGGGGAAGTGAGCTTGACGCATCGTTACCGGTGTGTTCGGCAGGAGGGCGGGGGCCGATAAGGCCAAAAAATGGCGGAACGTACCAAGGTGACGACGGCTCCGGTTAACCGGCCCGTGCCTATGAAGCTCTTTGCCACCTGGGAAGTCGACGGGACACCACCCAATTGCATACCAAGGTAAATAAGGAAATTCTCCGCCGTTTCGTCATTCGTGAAAATCACTCCAAATTTCGCTCATCGCAGTCCCCGCGATTGATTCTGCGCGTGTCATCGTGTAAAGATTATCGAGTAGTGACATGGACGCCCTTTGTTCCGCTCTCTGTCTCTCGTCGACGTCGGGTTTCGTCATCTCCGAGAACGCGCGCGTCCTCTCCGTCTCTTTCTCCCTCTTCTCTCTCTCTCTCTCTCTCTCTCTCTCTCTCTCTCTCTCTCTCTCTCTCTCTCTCTCTCTCTCTCTCTCTCTCTCTCTCTCTCTCCCTCTCTCTGTCTGTTTGTGTTGGTCATTCGAACGTAAAGAGATCGTGGATAGGAGAGAATCGTTGATGAGCGGGAGAGTGCGCTCGCAAAGCACAGAAAGAGAGAGAGAGAGAGAGAGAGAGAGGAAAGCTCGCGGTCCCCCCGGTGGTCCGACTCTACAGCTGCACGAGTCTGGGAACGGATGCTCGCTGTCAATCGCGTCGTAAAACCTGACAGATCGCGGGCGCGCACGCTTCGATAACATCGCTCCCGCTCACATCGATTCGGTATCTAGATCGAATACAACAGATAATGCACAATCACGAATTGACGACACATATATATACGTGTTTGTCTCTTTGTACCGCCCCCGCTCATATTATTGCAAAGCTGTCGAAATGTTCATTCTATCAGTATTCCATGCACTTTGTGCTTCGATGCATGGTACTCTTCGGTAGCAGCAGCTGCAGACTACAAAATGAACAACATTCACAGTGTTGAAGTTTCCATCGTTGGAACGAAGCGAAAATTCTTTAATTTTTATTTTTTATTTCATCTTTTTTATTATGGTACAAAATATTCTCATTTTGTCTTGTGTTTCTATTATCTTCTCCCAATTGGGATGCATTTTACTTTATTGGTACGATACCGTTGGGATACTTTAGTTCTAGACTACGGAATAAACGCCACTCTCTCTCTTGCTTAACCCTTTCACGCCGGATTTTTTTTAACTATAACTTTCATCAACTTAATTTTTCAACACAACATGTAACTTGAACAAATAAAACGTTGTTAGTAATGTTGCAAGGTGTAATATTCCCGGAAGCAATTCTTCGTCATTGAAAAAGAAAAGTTTCAATTCCGGCTCAAAATCGAGTTTCTAACTTTATTCGAATTTTACAAAGAACTATGTACATGAAGTTTGCATCGTTGCTATCCAACGGTTTCATTTTTTTTTTCGATTTTGTAATTTCCTATCTTTTTCTTGGTCAGTTCGGCTCTAGTTGCTAAAAAAATATGGTAAAATGAATAAAAAATATTTACGGCCACCGGGACCAACCAAACAAAATCGAAAAAAAAAATGAAACCGTTGGATAGCAACGATGCAAACTTCATGTACATAAAGAACTTGGTGCTACAAAATGAATGTTTCTGGCCTACTAGACGCTATTCAACGTGTAATCGTAAGATTCTTTTTTATTCACGAGTTGACCGCCAGTTTGCGTTATTGCAGGCCAAACGCGTTTCCCAGAGCAAGAGGGTTAATTTTCGGATTTCGTTGGATTTACATTTTGTTTTGGTATTTCCATTGTGCACACAGAATTGGGATGAATTTAACTTGTTTTCACACGGTAGTCTTAGGGAACTTGTATTTCAGAGTACGGAATAAACACTTCTGTCTGTCAGCCACGGTGTCGTCTTTGTTTCATACACAATGCTTCGGAGCGCGCGAGACTGGGGATATTAATTTGGAAGTATATAACCGCGTTGACGGAAACGTGTCAAGAATAAAGGGGGGCCGTATGATGTTTTTGTTGGCGCTTTCTAGGGAAATACTCGTGTCTCTCGAAATTGGCTGAATATGTTTACCCGTTAGCCGCCGATGACAAGTTTCTCGCACGCGCGTGATCGTATATGGGCGAGCTAGAATGAGGGGGGTGTCTCGCGTGTCGCTCCGCGATAGCGAGGGTAACAGAAATTGCAACAGCTGAGTGGGTGGAGGAGAAAAAAAATGGCGAACCGATGGGAGTGCGCGACCCCTCGGAGCCACACGCGAACCGGCGCCTCTCGTTCGGGTCGATAAACCGGGCGGGCGGCCGCGTGGCGGAGACGACGACGACGACGAAACGTTCGAAAGGTGACAAAGGATCCGGGGACGGTTTCAGACTCTGCTCGTTGACCCTGTCGAGACTGGTGACGCTACGCCCTCTCGGCTCGGATCTCGCCTCGATCAGCATAGCGGTGAAGATGCAGAGCTCCAAGAGAACCCTCAGATCGAACGAGATGGCGGTACCGTCGGGTGGTATGATCGACACCGAGCTCGAGCTGCAATTCGCTCTTCAGTACCCGCACTTTTTGAAGCGCGACGGCAACAAGCTTCTCGTACTATTGCAGAGAAGAAAGAGATACAAAAATCGTACGATGCTTGGCTACAAAACACTGGCTGAGGGGGTCGTAAATATGGCACAGGTGCGTCTTTTTTGCTCTCCCTTCCCCTCTCAACTCGCTGAATGAATTCAAGGGTGTTTGCTCGTTGCGCGCAGGTACTTCAGAAGCAAATGGACGTGGAACTCGAGTTGATATCCGACAAGGCCGACAAGTATGGGGGTCACTCGGTCGTACTCGCCCGGGTGAGCGTCGTCGCACTGAGCTCCCAGCCTGTTGATCAGGACAAACGACTGACCAACGATCCGAGCGAGAGACTCTGCCCGGAGTTTAGCGACGAGGACGAGGAATTCAGCTCCGAGGGTGAGGTCGAGGGTAGCGACAGCGAGCCCACTCTGCGGCTCCACAGGCGGAAGAGCAGAGGAAAAATTCCGACCAACGCCAGAGTAGGTTTCTCGCGGCGTTGGCAACGTTTTCCCTCCAAACACACCTTTCTCTCTCTCTCTCTCTCTCTCTCTCTCTCTCTAGCTTATCGCAAGCTCTCTCCTCTCGTTTCAGCAAAGAAATTTGAAGCAAAAGTTCATCGCCCTTCTCAAGAGATTCAGGGTGTCGGAGGAGCTCGAACACGACCAGGAGGAAATTGGACAAAAACTCTCGGGTAAATAACGGATCGATGAGTGGGGCGATAGAGTGAGGCAGTTTGTTTTAATGTTGCGTCGTTGGGACGATCTCGCGTGGTGACGAAAGCAGGTGGTGACATGGAGATCGAGGAACTTTTCGACGAGCTGGAGGATCTCTCGGATAGCGGGCCCGAGTTGGACACGATGTCGGTCAGCAGCACGCCCAAGCCCTCCCTTCGGCCGTTTTTCAGCTCGAGCCGTTCCCTCCTGGCGCCGCCGCCCAACACCGGTCAGTACACAACGCAGCGAATTCTCCTCGTTCCCCTTTCTATCCTGCTCCTCCGTAGTACAGCAGCTGCTCTCTATTATATACGTACGAGATTGCGTTCGTAGACGTTGAAGCACCACCTCCTTTCGCTCTCTTGGTTTCTTTTCGTAGCCCCCCTCTCGGCGGTATACGCGATACGCGTGTACGATCGTGTCGCGTATACCTGCTCACGAACGTTGCAACGAGGGGGCTGCTTAGTCGTTTCTCGCTTTATCCTAGACTACGAAGAAAGCGGACGATCAAAAGACTTTGCGAGATATCGCAATTCCGATCGTGGCTCGTCTCTCGCGTATCCTTTACCGTCTCTGCTCTTCCTCGTTTCTTCCTCCCTGGCTCGCACCGTTCTTCGATCGCGACCGTGTTCGCCGCATCCTACGCACACACGCGCGCCTGCCTATCGCGATTCTCCCCGATCGACCGAGAACGCAAGAAAAATACGCTAGATGTCGCTTCCGAGGATTTTGCCAAAGAGATTATCGGCGAATAACCCGAAGAGGAGAGCGAAATTATTGTTTGAACTAAGTGAAAGTCTGGTGGATTGGCTTTGCACTGTTGCATGGTACGATTCGATAGTAGTTCCCAGAGAGGAGAGCGGAGCCGTATCAACGACGATCGCGACGACGATTGCTGCGACGATCGCGACTACGACGGCGGCGGTGGCGGCGGCGGCGGCGGCGGCGGCGAGCGTGAGTCCGGCGACGACCGTCGCGAGCCAATCGCCGATGAGTCAACCGAGCAAATCTCGAGTCGGACATACGACCCCAGGTACGTTCGGTATAACGATATAGCCATATTCCTATCATTTTCTTTTTTTTTTTGTTTTTCTTCACTCGGCCTCTCGACATTTTTTCCGCGCCATCCAAGAAGAAAAAAAAAAGAAAGGGCGCCCCTCGAGCGTGCTTCTGTACGCCGCCGTTGCTTTGCTCCTTTTCCTTGGTGCGACAGGCCGACTTAACGACTCCTTCATTTAACCCCCTCCATTGTTCATTCGAATAACGTTTGCTTTTCATTCGAGTTAACGAACCCCCCCCCGCTCTGCACGTTTTTTTTTCTCGCTACGCATACTCGTTCGACCGCGTTCAATAGGAGCATCTTTACCAATTCATGCTCGCGATCGTTTATTATCAAGAGTCGTGTAACCATTTTTAGATCGGAAGTGAGGCTACTTGAGATAGACTTGGAACGAAAAGACAAATAAAAAACGGTCGAGATCGTACGCCGCGTGGCATCTACGGATTTTATACGGAGTACGCGATTGCTGCACTTTCGCATTTGGCAACCCGCCGCGCCTCTGCCGTTTCCTCTCTCTTTCTTTCTCTCTCCGTCCCTCCCTCCCTCCCGCCCCTCTCTTTCGATTCTCCGCAGTGACAATGAAACTCGATTTAACGTCGAAACTAAGAGTATTTTAAAATATGCGGCTATAGGTATCGAGTCACGTTTGTTACTTCGCTCATCGCGCGCTCAATGAAAAATTCTAGGTCAACGAAGCGGTCGGCTTCTCGCAATGAAAATTGCATTTTTCTTAAACGAGCTATTTGAAATTAAACGTTCGCAGCGCGTGGCACAATGTTCACGGTTGTAGAATAAAGATCGAGGGAGAAAAAAACGAATGAATAAACTCAGTCGGTAAAAAATTTGTCATCTTTTTATTTTTATTTACACAATCGTTGCAATAAAAAGTAGAAAAAATCAGTAAAGACGACGAAGCATGTTTTTTTTTCAACCGCGCGCGAGCCTTTTAAATTATTTAACGCCTGCTTCGTTTCGTTATGTAAAAACACAATTGGACGTGTTATATCCCGTGTGCAAATTCCCCTTCTTCCTCAGTCGCTGTATACCTAAACTTGATACTGTATCCGTATATACATGTTCGTGGGTGCGTGTGCGTATGTGTGTGTGTGTGTGTGTATGTGTGTTGTGTGTGTATGCATACACGTTGCTCCATGAGATCGTTCCGCCTTGTCCGACCGAGGTCTTCTCTGTCTATCTACTACTCGTAACGTACGTACATATTTTCTCTTTCGCTATATAAATTCTACTTTTCCTTCGTTTCTCATGTATATGCGTTGTGGAGTGCGTTACTACTTGAAATGAACATAATTTCGTTTACACACGTGTTTAGGTTAACGCGTGTACGCTCAAAAAGCGTCCAGTGTAAGTATACGCATTCTTTTCCGCTTCTCTCGAATACTTTGTCCGTCGCTTTCGTTCTCTCTCTCTCTCTCTCTCTCTCTCTCTCTCTCTCTGTCTCTCGCTCTCTCTGTCTCTGCGAGCGAACGATTCGCAATCATCGGAGGGTGAAACGGGAGCGCGTGTCCGGGTAGCAGCGATGCCCGCGCGACGCGACAGACAACGCGTTAAACGTTTAAACGAAAAATTCGAAGGAAGATGGTGTTTGATTGATATTGCAGAACGGGGAGCCGACAGGCAGAGCGACGACAGTTCGAGAAGAGCCGACAGCGACTCGCATCCGGAGAACTGGACCGATTACGAGGCCAACGACGCGCCGATTGCCGGTTCACCCCCAAAGTTTGAGCCGCAGTACACCAGGCCAACGGAACAAACTACCGACAGAAGGAGCAAATTGTTCGCGAGAGACCGGCCGAGCCCCGCCGGTAGCAACAAGTCCAAGAAGCACAGTCTAAGCGTCGACCTCAAGCCCTCGCCGGATCTCAACAATTCCGAGGTACGTGCGGACGAGAGTGAGGGACGATTGTGTGTTTTGTGTGGGGGGGAGGGGGGGGGGGGCAAAAAATTTCAAAGGAAAAGTAAAAGAAAAAGAAAAAATATTTCAGCCAAGAAAGGCGCTGGTGGAACAGCTCGGGCGCGTTTTACCGGACGACAGCTTGCCGGAGTCGGTCTCGCTTGTCTCTCTCGCGGATCCGGGGGGAGCGGTGCTGGCCGCGAGGCTTCAGGAAAGAAATCTCCGAGTGCTGACGACCGCTTCCCCAGCCGATATACGAGCCACCTTTACCTGCCTCGTTTCGCGGATACAAAAATTGTAATTTATTTGCGAAGAGGGGGGGGGGGGGGGGTCTCGTTCGGTGGAGCCGTTCGGCAATTGATCGGTCATGTTTCCGCAGCTGCAACAGTTCGGCGAAACCGCCAGCTCCGATAAAGGTCGTTGTAGCCGGTGGCGACGGTTTCGTCAACGCGGTCCTACGTCACTACGTCGATCTTCTGAGCTTCAGGCCTCCCGACTGGCAAAATTATCTGCGCTTTCTCATAATACCCCTTGGCTCGAACAACCTCTCCAAGTATCTCTGTTCCATCGACGCCAAGTACTCGATGCTCTTCGGTGACGAGTGGAGGGAACTTTTGGAAAGAGAGTCGGGCGGAGCGAGCGAGGGAGCTGCCAGGGTCAGCGAATACCTCGCCTCTGCGGGACCGACTCTAGCCTTGCCCATTGCCGAAGCCATGGTCACCTACAGGTTAGTGTGGCATATCCTGCGGAGAGACGAGACAATCTCCCCTCTAACCCTCGCTCTCGCGTTGCAGGGAAACGGACGACAGCAGCCAAATATTCATTCCATTCGTCAACGACGTTCGCGTTGGATGCCCGGACAGCGGTACCTCGGCCTCGGTGGATCTCGAAGAGGGTGCTGGTAGCGCCGCAGCTGCTGCCGCGGTAGCCGTCTCGAGTGGCTCGCCGCCCTCTCTTCCGAATCCACCGGTTCCACCACCGGCAAGATTAACACCACCCAGCAGTCCCAATGTCGGACAGCCCCGGGACGGTTGGGAGCCGGTCGAGCTTCAACTCGACTACTGGAGCAAACCAGCGCTTGGGGAAAAGGGCAAGAGCACCCTTCGCCAGGCTTTTCGGGCTCTTCACGTGCAGAGATTGCCCGGCTTCGGTGATACCACCAACTCGTGTCTCTCCATGACCTACACGACCAAGGAGAAGAAGCAAAAGAGTGAGTTTCCCCGTGAGTCTCGAACCTCCGCTATCAATTTGTCTCGCTCGCGAAATTTCCGAATTAATGACCCGTTTGTTTTTCGGCGTCTCGCGCCGTTGCCATCGTCGCGCAGTTATGAGATTGGGCAAGAAAAAGGAAAAGGAGAGGGAGACCGAGGCCAAGAGTCAGACCGTCGAAGGCGTCACCCGTCTCATTTGCTCAGCCAAGACACACAACATTCCATTGAGAGGTAATTTTTCGTTGGCGCGTCGCCCTCTCGAAAAGATACCTCTTCTTAACCTTATTGACGAACGCGCCTTTACAGTGAGCATCGACGGAACCGAGTGGTACGGAGTCAAATTCTTCCAACTCTCGGCACAATGGCAGACGCACATAAAAACGTTCCCAGTCGCCATGCTCTTGTACAATCCACCCCAGGTCGCGCCGAATTTGACGTAAAATCTGCGATATCGGCGCCGAACTGTTTCTTCTTCCCCGACTTATCGGTAAAGAGCTTGCTCGCCGTCCTCCGTGTCTCGTAGACGGGGGCTGTAGAAGAAGAAGGAGAAGAAAAAAAACCCGCGTCTGTCGTCGCTGACGGGTCCGAAATATCAAGTTCCAAATCGCGCCATTCTCGGAAGAGGGAGGGAGAAAGCGACGATTCTCTCCGAGCTTTACCTACCATTGATGCGATAAATCCATTTTTTTCTCTGCTTTTCTCGCTAACGCGATCAACGAAAATCCGTTTGATACTCTTGGACCGATCGAAAATTCTTTATATATTTTATCCGCGTTCCCACTTTGCTATCCGTTTCTTCCCGCAACACTGCACTCTTCCGTTTGTTTTTTTTTTTTTATTGATTTTAACATTGTTGATATATGACTTTTAGGAGTCTCGTGAAATAGGCGCGTTTGGAAACGGAAACGAGTGATAAAGTAGTAGCAGTGGCGAAAGTTTCAGACTGTTTTTCTCGAGCAACGTGTAGCCTCGCGTCGCTGTGACTGCCTAATGCCAAATTCAGAGAATATAATCCGTTTGTTTTATTCCATTTTTTTCCGTTCTTATAAATAGTACTCAAGTTTGAAGTCTCTCCTCGCAGGGAAACGATTCGTTTCGTTATGCGATTATCCATTGTTTTTCGTCTTTCAGCAATAATGCAAGAGTCAATTGTTGCGAAAAAAATGTCGAATATGTACTCTGACTCGAATTCGATATAGCGCTTTTTGTATTCCAAATGTTTTTCTATTCACATTGCTCGTATCCCCGTCGCATATCTCTCTCTTTTCGTCCGTTTCCGATAATGATTCATGTGCGAGCAATGTCGATCACGACTGCCGCATGCAAGAACGCGTCATCGTTGTTACGACTGTTCGATGTCTCGTACCATCAGATGGTTGAGCTAAACCCTGTCATCGCTTCTTATAGAAAACTGTCGGGCAGTCACGCATTTGCATATTTCTCGTGCATTCCGCTCTCCCGCGTGCCAACCAATCGCAGTAACATTTCCAAACAAATGTACGCAAATGGCTTACTGTTAGTAAGGATTTTTTGTTTACTCGTGATCGATCACAAACTCAAATTATAGCGCACACACGCACGCGCGCACACACACACACACACCTACTGCCTTTTATACGAATACTCGGTCGCTGTAGATTGATATCTCCTTTCCGTTTTTCATACGCTAGTGCTGTATTTATTACCGCCCGATTCCGACGATACTAGATCGTCCTTATCGAAAAAGACATGCATGTAAAATTCGGTCTCCGAGACGGAGAGAGAGAGAGAGAAGCGCACAAGATCCGATTTTTCTGACCTTCATTCGCTGCTCGAGATTGTCGATGATTTTTGCAATATTTATCGAATAATTCTATCAAAGCTATATTGTAAAGAAATATATATATATGTGTGCGTGTGCGTGTGTGTGTGCGCGCGCGGGGGGTGTTTGACGCTAATCGTTTCCGACCGGGAGTTGATAAAAAAAGACAAAAATCACCCAACGCAAACGATCCGGTCTATTGTTTATTTAATTTATTTATCTTTGTTGATGCACAGTATTCGAGTTATATTTTCTGCTACATCGTATAACGTAAAATTATTTTCAAATCAAGTTCCTCGTTCGGTTAGCGCGCCCTTGCAACGATGCTAATTCTCGTTTCTCACCGTTGTACATAGCCTCTCTGATTCTGAATAATATTTTCGTTCCCCGAAGCCTCTCATCGTTTTTCATGTTGCTGCTAAATCCTTTACTGTGATAAAACGAAAAAAATAATATAATTATCCAGCAGAGAGGAATCTTTATTTGTATGATTTTAAAACAATTCTTGGCTAATGAACGCGCAAACGATTTTTATTCAAAATAATAGTCATTAGTCGCGTAAATAGACCGCAAAAGAGGACGAATCGGACGGCGCGCGTTGTTCTCGTGTCTTTCGACATATGGAAATAAAAAACAATTTCGTTTTCGCGATATGGACACGGCGAAGATAAACGCAAGGGCTAGGCCCAAGCTCAAAGCTTGAACAATAACTGAACGCGTGTCTCCTACCCATTACGGTAAATCAGAAAGGTAGAGGCGATCAAGCAAATCTTTATAAAAATGAGTAACAATAAGTGAAATAGGAATTGGTAAATGTATGTATGAAATTGTTTATAGGACCGAAACTGTACATATACATACATCATCGCGATAAACGACACAGAACATTTCCGAGTTTTATGCGTAAGAAAACAATGTTTAAGGCTGCAAAGTGTGTGGTCGCAATTGGTTAGAAAAAACGAAAGAGCTAGAGCGAGACGAAAGGCAAATTATTCATCAGACAAACCAACTTGTATAGACGATTGATATATATATATATATATATATATGTGCGTACGTTAAGTAATGTGGTCGAGGCTCAAACGTGAATAAGCATATCGCACCGAATCGCCGAAACTCTTCGATTTAGCGATTGAAAAAAAAACAGACGCTCGTGGCGCGTGTCCTATAATCACCATCGGCAAGCGTCGGACGGAATATCTCGAAAGTGCCTGCAATAAATAAATGTTGCGTCAATGTGAATGAATAAGGGGGCGGTGGCGGTGGACCGCGAATATGTAGTAATCGACGATGAAAAGTAAAAACGTTTGACGTTATGCGTACGAGTGCAGACCGTTTGCAGACTCATCAAATAAGTTTATTTTAATTGAACTCTGATTATAAAAAAAGAAAGAAAGAAAAAACCTCCATGTGTTACACACATACTTTCGTAGACGTAATCGTTGGCGAATATTATGTCATTGATCATTGAACGAGGAAAAGATACAAGGAATGGGAAGCGAAATCTTTCGAGAGACTTATTGCTCGCTGCTCGCAACGATACGTTTCTCTATTTTCCACGTTCGTTTGGCAGCCGGCCAAACCGTCGGACTCGCCAGCAGCGGCAGCACTCTCTTATATGCGAGAGATGCGGTGAAACGAGGAAAAAAAATAAAGCACCGCGATAGGACGTACGTAACGATAATAAATAAAATATAATGTTGATGTTTGTAAGCTTGAAATATACGTACACGTGTGTAAGGCATAATTCGATGGCGCGTGAGGACATATCGCCGCGAGAGAAGAAACAAGCAATTATTCGATCGCAACGCGTATCCCTTTTATAATTGCGCGAAGAATAACACAATAGGACATTCGAGGCGTTTTCTTGGGACTGATGGTCGTTGTCGCAGGCTTCCCGGCAGCCGGAGACTACCGTGTCTCAAAGGCACGAAGAGTCATCGGACACAACATTGTCATCTTTCCTTTTTAATTTTTTCCTTTCCACGTACAACCCCTCAGACTTAACGTTACGAGATACTTTTTCGCCCGCGCTTATCATCTATTCCGGAGTGTCGATCATTTTATTTTCGCTATGCCTCGATTCGCGTATCGATATCCGGAACTCGACTCGTCGAAGTGGAATATCTCCGATATCGAGCGATTCCATTGAAAATGTGCGTGAACGCGCTTTAACCGCGACTCTTGGAAAATATATCGTTATACTACCATGTGTCAACAGTAATTTGTCACACCATGATTTCTTTCAAGTTTGATGTCTATGAGAAAATAGAAGGGACGTCGTTACGCGCATTCGATCGATTATTCGAACGTTGAACAAAAGATGCGCGAGATTGCACGGGACGGGGGAAATATTTTTGATTGCGTCCGTTCGTGAATCGCGCGACGACGGAAAACGCAGAGCGCTTTTCGCATTATTTACACGACGCGCGTTCATCGAAACGAATTTGTCGACGAGTACGCGACTCGATAGGGAGTTTCGACCGAGAAAAGGGGGGGGGGAGGGAACACGGGGAAGCTTCGAAAGGCGTAACGACTCTCGTAAAATATACGATAGCGAATACGCGGTGTTTACGAAAAATTTGACGCTGTCCCGCTCGTCGATGGAGCGGAAAGTGATGGAAATATTGAGCAACGGAAGGGAACATACGGAGGAAAACACGGGCTTTTTCAATTTTCTCCCTCTCTTTTTCCACGTTCCGTTTGCCATTAATTTTTGCAAGAAAGCAATAGGACAACGAGAATCACCCTTACCAGCGAGCATCGTGCGACACACGTCGCGCGACCGCGGCGTCAACACTTAGGTTCGTCATTGTCGCCGGAAGAAACAAATAGAGACGAATGAATAAATAAATAAATAAATAGCGATCCTTATACGTAAGGATGAAGAGCGAGAGCTCTTCCGCGCAAGCCTCTCTGACCACCAACACCGCCTTTCGGTATAACGTAACCACCGGCGTGCCTCGCTGTACCTTCCTCTTCGAGATTACCGTTGCTCTCTATAAGGTCTCGGAGCGGCCAGCATGCCAAATGACGAGATTTTCCGTGACGAGCGAGTACGTGATAGCCTTGCCTGTAAACGTGACGAGCCAACGTGGTGAGAAACATTCAAACGATTCCTCGAAGCAAGTATCAGAGAAAAGGCGGAGAAGCGAACCTGGCGGATATAAGGCCGATCAGAAGTGCCCAGTGAGCCTTGTGGCCGCGTTTCAAGCACGGTGCGTGATTGAAATCCGAATCGTAAGGGATGAGTACCGTGGCACCCTCCGCGAGAGCGTCCGTCAGCGTATCCGGACACGTCTGCAAATCCAAAATATCCGGTCTGTGCTCCGGCAGATATTCAGCCGCGAGTGTGCCCATGAAATCGACGCTGTAAACCTCCCCGTGTTGCGTGAATCCCCGTACCCTCGCCTCCGCGAGTAATTGACCAACCGACACGGGTTTCGTGTACTCTTGAGAGGCCATCGCGAGAGCAACGAGGCCGCATCTGCGAACCGACAAATCCTTTTTTTTTTCTTTTTTCTTTCTTTCCGGCTCCCCGATGAGAGCTGCATTTCGCCAACGCATTCGTCGAGTCTCGTATTTTTCGCGACCCCGAGAGTCTCCGAGACTCGACGAATTTCGATACGTGACTCACTGCGGTCCGTCCTGGAGTATCGGCTCGACGCGACAAAAGTAAGTCAGTTCGGCGTCTTTCAACTCGTTTCTGGCTATCAACTTTTCAATCTCGGCTTCCGAGTCTTTGAGCTCGTTTCTGGCTATCAATTTCTCAATCTCCGCCTCGGAGGAGGCCAGAGTTATCTTGGCCCATGGAGCCAGGGTGTCCGAGTCTCCGACCCGAGCGGCGTCGCGAGTCGGAATCTCCGGCGGGGAGGGTGCCGGCGGAGCTGGCATGTCCGGACGTGACCGAACCTTTGTCCGGAGAGTCACCTAGCGCACGCACGCGCTCGACTCGTCACGAAGAGAAGTCTCTAGGCTCAAGAGCAGCGCCCGTCGCAGGGACTCTCCGCTTCCGTTCCTCGTCGCTGGTGATTCTCAGATTCATCCGAGGATTCGTCCAAAGCTCTCGGCATCGGTCTGAAAATTGACACATATATATATACAATGATAAATAAATTGAAAGAGGGAGCGGTATTTTTGTCGAAATATTTCGTCCGGAGTGACGAAATAATAGTCCAACGTAGTGCAGCAACGGCGGTAGCAGCCCAGAGACAGGAACGTTGGTGGGAAAAACGGAACGTAAGGCGACGGAAGCACCCGAAAGAAAAAGCGCATCGGCGTCGACATCGAGTCGTCGCATCGGTAAAGACATCGTATCCACAACGAACACGCACGATTGAAAAAAATCGCGTTATCGTGCCAGACGCGGCGAGAACGACGTACCACGATTCGAAGAGGACTAAAAAACCGCTGAGACCGCGATGAGTTATTTTTGACAAAAAAAAAACACGAGACTGTCAAAGGAATATATATTTGTGTAGACGGGAGACGACGTGGCCACTCGTTGATTTCATTTTGACGTTTGCTCGCAGCACTAGAGAGGAAAAGGGAGGCGTGCGCACCCGCTGCCCTCCGCCCGGCCGCTCCCGTTCGATCGATCGCTGCACCGTCGTCGTCTGACTCACGAGCCTGTATCACAACCGCTTACGTAATAACTATATTTACATCGTATCTCACCAGCAAGAGTGTATCACCCGAAAACGCTGCCGAAACGGATTAATTTAACGCGAGGCCCGCGGAATCTCCGACAGTAGAGGCGGCGGAAAGTCCTCTCCGTGCCATTGACATCTCGCGATACTTTTTTCGAGATCCTGTCTCGCGAGGAGAGACTCCAGCCGCGGTGATGGCAGTGGCGATGAATTTTCGCACCTTTGTAGCGGAAAATGACCGCGTCAGGCGGTACGCGTTTGAAAGACGCCCGCGGGCCAGAACGAAGTGTTTCGCGAGGAGGCAGCGTCCGCACCGTGAGACCGAGCGGAACACTCGCGGTATTCCGTCGGTCGAAGCCAGGCAGTCGCTCGCTTGCCTCTATGCGGGAGGTGGATGGGGGCGTGAACGGGAGCCTGCGGGTTACGTCGCGCGCGCCGGTAGATCGTCGCACCGGGAGTGCGCGTGGCAATCTTGCCATTCTCGATAACGAAGATCCCCCCCCCCCCCCCCGCGCCGTTGCGATTTTATTCAACTTTGCCGAGAGAGATTCAGCGGTGCACCGTTGCGCGAGAAGTCCATCCTCGAGCAATTTAAAAAGAATTTCCCAGCGAAGCTGACACGAACGAAGAGCGCGTCCCGCGACAACGAGTTTCGCGTGAAGAAAACAAGTTGCCCACAAGCGCCGCCCCGCGACAGACTTTGAAAATTCGCGCGGAAACACGGAGAGTGAATACCCGCGAGACTCAAAAAAGTACTCGCACGTGTAACGAGAGACTACGGGAAAAGTTGAATCTACGCAAACCCGATTATCCTTTTTAAACCGCGTTTGTATGATGATTTTTGTTAGATCGAAGCGCGTTAAAATGATATTTCACGCCGTTTTCGCCTTCCTCCGCTATACACGATGAATTTATGACTTTTGACTCTGAAGTCGAGGCGATTATCGCGAACGACGCTCCCGCGAGTCACTCGAAAATTTACCGAGTTTCGATCGAGCGATGAATCATGCGCGCTTCTTTTGGTCGCGCAAAGACACGCATCGAGAACTCGTTCGACATCGACATTTTTCGACTCTATTGTACGTTTCTGACGCGACGATCCGCCTCATTAGTAGCGCAAGCATACGATGCCGTGTGTGTTGTATTGTGTCGCCGAGCAAACGTTTCTATTCCCATTTTCATTTCATTCGCTCTCGCTCTTTTATTATCCCCTCGCATAGCGCCGCACGGCTGAGCTCGTGCTTATGCTAATGAAGCATACCCCCGTCGCAGGGATGAACCGTTGAGGAACGGTGCCTCTCCCTCGGCCCCCTCACGCCTTATACTCGATTAGAAACCGTGGAAAGTATAGGACAAACAAAAATGCCCGCGTTTTTCCGCTCTCTCGCTCGTGGGCTCGCTCTCTTCGCGACAAGACTGTCCGCGAATCGAGCAAAAATTGTGAAAAAATTCATCGATGGGGGAGAAGAAACGGGTAGGGGCTCTCGGATGATCGATATCCGAGCCTGTCGCCGCCGCGGCCGCCGTACATCATCGAGGTGTCGTACAGCAAAATAAAGAGAGACAAAGTAGGGCCTCGAGAGGGGGAAAAAATGAGGCCTATACGACAAGGAGGAGGCCCGAGACTGTTTGAGAGCCTCTGTTCGAACACCTGAATACTTAATAAACGGATAAAATTAACATTAATAACTACAGACTCGTACGAGAGCACCGATCGACGACGCATTGTACGCGCCAGAGGGAAGATGCTTCCTCGTGGCCTAGTCGCGTGTGACAAGCCGAGTGGAGAGGAGACGAAAGCCCGCTCTTCTTACAAACGCGGCCCTTACAAAATCACCTCGCGTCTCAAACTTTCTTCACTCTCTTATCGTGTATCGTTTTTTTTTGCGGAGCCCGCCCGCTTTTTTCTTCAAAATCCTTCGCTCTTTTCTTTTTCCTTCCTTTTTTCTCGTATTTTCTTCGATATGGAGAATAAGGAACGAGCGCAGCAGTACGTACGCAAGATGGTAAAGCGCGAGGTATCTAAAAATTCTTTCGAGTTACGTTTTTATTTCTCCGCCTTCTTCTTTCTCTTTCATACATCGGGATAATTATTTATCCTTCTTGTTTTCTCGCTCTTTGTGCTCTTTTCGCTAAAGTCCGAAAACGAGAGCAACAACGAGGAGGTCGACGACGAGGAAGACGACAACGCGTATTCGAGGAGACGCTCGCCGCCGCCGGTTCTTCTTGATCTCGACGAGAGCACGAAGAAACGACGAGCGCGGGCAACCGAAGAATACGAACGGGTCGAGAATTTCATTGGGAATCTCGAGCACGATCATTCGCGTTCGAACGACGACTCACGGAGAATTCATCAGGGTACGCCGGAACGAACTTGCCACATTTCTAGCCACGTGGCGGGTGCCGCGTGGCTCTCTTTTGTCGATCACCTTCCCTACGAACTTGCCCTGCGAATCGATCTGTTGCAGGTCAACAGCAGGCGGATATCGCCAGTGCTTCGCGCCGTCGATCGTCCCGGCGAAGATGGCAAGAGACCGAGCAGCCCTACGGAGCCAATAAAATTGCGGAGCAGAATGTACGCGTCATAAGGGTACCGGAGCCCGAGGTCCTCGAGCCGCACTCCCATTCCGAGATGCTACATCGGACGAGTATAAAACCGATGCAGCGCGAACCGACCCAAACTGAAAAAGGTAATTGACTTTTTCAACATTTTATCGACACTGCTTCCTGTTGCTTCCGCCTCTTTATTTTACTACAAAGGCGACCAGAGAGAGAGAGAGAGAGAGAGAGAGAGAGAGAGAGAGAGAGAGAGAGAGAGAGAGAGAGAGAGAGAGAGAGAGAAAAAACACGCGCGGGTGACGAGTCATCCACCGCCACCGTCGCCGCCGCCGCCGCCGCGACCACCACCCCCGCTCCGATAATCATAATTTTAATTCGTCTTATCGATATACTCGAACGCGTATCCCCCCTCCCGGTAACACGAATGTTTTTTTCCTTCTCGCCACCGTACGGAAAAATTCGTACTTATTAGCGATATGTACGAAATGTACTTATTAGCGATATGTTCGAGAAATACGCGTTTTATTTGCCCCCACCCCCGTTTACCCGATACGAAACTCGGCCGTTCCATAACAATATAATTCTCAGAATTTCGTATTTTTGTCTTTGGCCCGTCTTAGACTACAAAAAATCGGCCTGCGATCGAGAGCGGACGAGAATGAGGGACATGAATCGCGCCTTCGAGCTTCTCAGATCCAAGCTACCGATCTGCAAACCACCCGGAAAGAAACTCTCAAAGATCGAGTCGCTGAGGCACGCAATAACGTACATAAGGCACCTGCAGAGTCTCCTGGAGCCCCGATACCCCTACTCGCCGAGCATACCCGAGAGGCCGACTTACTACGGGCCCAGCGCCCCCGGATCCTTCGACGTTCAACATCCGGCTCGTTGGGAATCTTTCGCATACTATCGTTACGACTATCACGCTCCTTTCGCGCCTCCGCCACCGCCGCCTCTGCTCGCCGCTCGATTGTCCAACGAACAGGACGATCAACAACAGTTACGGTACAACCTCCCACAAACTTGACCTTCCGAGAGCCAGGTCTTTCTATCGCGATTTTCCGTGAGAAAGCGAAAACGAATGACAAGATGCTCGCTTGCGTCTGCGCGTCTTTCCGTTGCGTACGACGACGACGACGACGAGAAACAAGTGGCAACGAAAAGTATGCGAATATATCGGAAGAATATACGAAATCGATTCTCGAAACTCTCACCGATTGTAAATATAGTTGAAACGATAGGAATAAATAGAGTTTACGTGCCTCAGACGAGCGTGGCGTATCGGGTCTGGCTCGCCGAGTTGGGCGGTGTCGTTGTCGGATGTACCCGAAGAGGCAAGTCCCATATCATAGTTTCGACGTCGAGGGTGCCCGGAGCCTGCCAAGCTGTGCTACAGTCACTCGGCATTTCGACGAGTTTCGTGGTTGTGACGAATTCAAAGTGCAGCCGCCATTTGAGCGTGACGAGGTCGCTTGTAAAGTCGGGCGTAACGTGGAGCGGTATCGGGAGTACGAGTTGAGAATATCCGAGTCCTAGACAAACCTCGTGATGCTTATTGTAGCTGACCAAGGTAGGAGCGACAGTCGCGGCGGCGGCGGCGGCGGCGGTGGTGCGGCCGCCACTACCACCGCCACCTTTGGCCCGTCTGTAAACCTCGGCGACGCGCTCCTCCGACTGCAGGGCCACCGACACCTGGGCGCACGAGACCGTCGCGTTCGAGAAGTCAAAAGTACCAACCACATCCTCGCCCAGCTTGTACGAATTCTTGAAGAGGCAGAAGCGCACAACCCGTCCGCGTCCATTGGTCACGTTGTAAAAGTTTGGACTGCGCCGGGCAGTCAGATTCTGTTTCGGAGCGTTTCTTTTCAGCGATAGGGTGTTTATGCCGCGTGTACAACATTTTGCCGACAAACTGCCGCGCCTCACCTGTAGAGTCTGCAGAGCTACGTCCAATGGAGCATCTCGATCCTGTGTCTCGGCAAACGGATTGTTGGGACTGAGATCGACGCTCTCGTTGCATCCTGCCGTCTCTGGTAGTTCTGTAACACGCTTATTAGTTTTAAAATTTTTGCCACAATGGTCGTCGCGAGCGTAAGGAAAAAGCCTTTACCGCCGAGCGAGAGAACCCTGAATGGGATCCTGAGAAGCTTTATAGCCGAATTGACTCTCTGCGCGCCGACCGTGATTTTATACGAATATTTGACGGCTTGACCTCTGTAGGAAGGCGGCGCGTCAGCCGGAATAGTTTCTCTATAAACGTCTGAAAGGAAAGAAAATTGAGCCAGGCGTGAGGATCCTAACGGCGATTGATAGCGCGCGCCGACTCACAAGTTTTGCTCTCGCCGGGAGAGAGCCTGAGATCGCAGAACAATATTTTTGGCTCCGTGTTGAGAACGGCGTGACCGTTGTCCCGCTGCCACGGCGCGAAGGTCGTATCTGCCCGAGTAGAAACGCGTGCGTTGGAATACGAATAAGCGATACGAGACGCTAGTGGAGAAAAAATGCGAAACCTGCGTTTATGGCGGCGTGTCCTGCGGCGCTCGGTCCAAGTCGATCGGTCAGCACGACCTTCCCGTTGGTCGAACACTGGCAGTGGACTTGAGCGCTCGCCCATGCCAAACACTCGAACACGTCACTGTGACTCTGTGACTTTTGGTGAATCGGATTCGGAGGATTGCCGAACGTCACCAGACACTCTATAACCTCACCCGAAAAGTATACCGGACCCTTGCGCAGCTTTGCCACAATCTCGATCATATCGTTGCCGCCACTGCGCGCCGACTCCCGCTCCTACGACCTTTACGCGAAATAGGAAAAACACAACCGAAAATGGCACTGCTGCGGCTGTATATAGTTTGATAAATTGAGAGCCGCGTTTATCCCTCGGAGCGACGTTGCGCAAGCGATTGTTCTCGTTGTGCCGATACACGCGCATGCTCGCTAGCGTATGATCGACAGCCGCGCGGGCGCTCGCGCGCCGTTCAAATTTTCTACGAAAAACTCGAATTATTTTAATTCGAGTTTTTATTTAATTATTTTAATTCGAGTTTTAACAGGAAGGATAGATGTCCAATTTACGTCGATAAATTACCGTTGTCAGGTTACCTTTGAGACACGACCGTCAAAGTCCTGACAGACGATCGAATATGGTTCGGCGCACCAAGTTCGATGTGCAAGCCATCGAACCAACCATACAAGTAATAACAAAAATAACAATGTCCGGCGTAATGTTCTCCACTCCATTTTGGTTTCTCCATATTCGATCGCATGGAGGCACTCTAGCCTCCCTGTTGGATCGTCTGTTAGGACGTAACTATATTCGACTGTTTACACTTCCGTCAAATAGCATCAATTGCGTTTGACAGCTGCGTACAGATCTTTCGAATACAAGTTCCGCCAATTCGCAAAACCAGCTATCCAGACCCTCGAAAATGCCCCTTTTCGCGTTTCGGCTTCTTCAGAATGTCCCGTTCGCCCTAGGCACTTCTACCTAGGCTCATTTTGGCTGTAATCGATCTAGCTTTCGAATGGATATTGGCTCATCCGGCTAGGCTAACTTGCCGATCCGCCGAAGCGGCCCGAACTCGGCGCTCCGGATTTCCCCAATTTTTCTGAGCCTAATACTACCCTTTGAGTGTCGAATGTGGCGATTTTCGGATTTTGGTTTTGTCGCATTTATGGAACCGAGACACCGGCACGGAACCCGGAGCATTCTGTAAAAATCCGTTTAGGTGCATGGGTGTGATGTGCATGGGTGTGATGTGCATCCGTAGGTGCATGGGTGTGATGAATCCCAATTGGACAACTAGCGGAGGAGGAGGATTCGTCGTTTGAAATATTGCGTTTTAGGCGCTTTTGCGAAACCTTTGTCTTTTTTTTTCGTATAATGCTGCTATGAAGTTATCTTTTTTACCATACCTTTCGGCGATGACAAAAACTTTTTCAATGTATCAAAAACTTATCTATTGCATCTCGCTCAACGTTGTCCAAAGAACATCACAAAGACGGATTATATAGGACGTCTTTTTGATGACATACCTTCCAGATGTCGGTAATATGCTGTCTTTTGAAATATTTGGTATCGGCGGGAAATAGTTCAAAGGCATCCAAATGTTGTCCTAAAAATGGCACCCAATAACGGATCACTGTTATACTCTTGCTGACACGCGTACCTATGGCGCTAATATATAGTGTGTGCAATATGTTACATTTAATTTCACCGCCAAAAAATTGTGTGCGACAGTAATTAGTTTTTAAAAATAAAGCTGTTGAAATATATATTAAGAGACGCGGCAGCGTCTCGATGCCAAGTAACAAAAAAGCAACTCGAAAAATCTCAATGTCGGTGACGAACGCGCCGCGTACTCTTTATACACAAAGTTGGTATTGGTATTGACAAGAGTAATGTGATTTTTTCCTATCTTATATATATATATATATATATATATATATATATATATATATATATATATATATATATATATATATATATATATATATATATATATATATATATATATATATATATATATATATATATACACACACACACACACACACACGTGAGTATCCTGTCTTTTATCATAATTTTTGCTTCCTCTGTGAGCACACACACACACGTATATGTATTTAATATAGTTTCTTTTTATTCTAAAAGCGTACGTTTGCTTTTTAGGTTATCCAAGAGATTGTTTGAAGCAGTCCTTTTTTTTCTTGCAGTGAACTTGACAATTCCAGTAAGACCACTTTTTTCTACCCTTTTTCTATTTCACTATATTTTGGAAAGTAGTTCGCTGTACAGAAGTCGTCACACTTTTAATAATATCCCATTGATAATATTTGTTCAATTTTTTCAGATGTTGTAAGCAGCGTGTTTTCCGAATAAAAATTGAAGGGCATCGAAGCTCGTATTGTTGACTGGCTTCGCTCTGGGAGTGACCGTAAAAAAGCGGCAAATATTGCAAGTGCTAAAAAGAGTGAGCGTAATAAGAGGGAGAGTATTAACAATAACTGTACTTTTTGATTGATATCATATAATATTTCACCTATAATGAATTAGGTAATGTTTTATTTACAATGAACCAGCCCATTTCGAAACCTTATAACAATTTCTTTATTGTAAAAATTAACTTATTGACAGTCCAGAATATTTGACATAGCTCTATATTACCCATTCTCAATTACTATATGGTAAGCATAGTTGATGAAAGTTTTTGTTGCCATAAGAACGAGTATTTACAGGGTGTTTCGTTATGGGTGGATAATCCTGCAACTGTCGATAGGTCAAATTGTGTCCTACTATATGCTGGAATTTCAGTTTACCAAAAGTCCTACGGTTTTCAAGATTCTGGGATTTATCTTATTTTTTTAATCATCTGCTTTTGGTTTTTCGGATTCCATTTCTACAAATGATATGAATCGAAAATAACTAAGGAGGCGTACACAAATTACGTAACCCAAAATTTCTCAATCCCCCCCCCTCTTCCCCCACGTAACGGGACCGTAACGCTTGGCCAGAACCCTTATTTCGTTACGTAACGGGTGCTTTGTTGTCAATAATTGCGATTTTTTTTTCATAGACAACTAATTATGAAAAGATCGGGCTTTTACTCATTTTATGAAGTATATATTTATCTACTTTTATACCAATTTTTATGACAAAATCTTGAAAATTAACCGAGATATGTGCCTTGATTTGACGACGAAAAAAAACATTCTCTTCATTGTCCCATCGATATCTTTATGAAAGGTTATCTGTAAATTAAAAGTCAACAATCTATCGATATCTATACCAATGTAGCTATCATTATGCGCAGTCGTTTTTTTTATTTTGGTTTTTTTTACAAAATGCCGACAGATTGAACATTTTTTTCTATTTTCAAGGCCCTTTTTCTGTATTCAAGCAGTCTTTAAAAATAGTAATTATCAAGAGTTTAAAACGCGGATACGTACAGCCTTAGTTCCTGCGATTACAAAAATGTTTTTGAAAAAATTTAAAATCGGTTGATAAGTTCTTAAGTATTCGCTCGGACAAGGTAAAAAAAACTAGTATCGAAAAAACAGGTTCAAAGTTTTCGTTCCGTGTTTCTTGATATAAAGTTACGATTTTTTCTGAAATATTGATACTTACATTGAAGTATCTAGTCGCGAGCGATATGACGGTTCTTCATCTTCATGATAGTTCACAAAATAATAAGAGCCTGTACTTTATCTATTGTAAATGATGCCACACCTGAAGGGACTGAGGCCACTAACCGGTCGCGCTACCTGTTCTCACTTAAGTGACTGTAACCCCGTCAATTTTCGGATTTGTGAATAAAAATGTTGCCAACATATTTTTCAATAAATGTACTTTCAAGAATTATGTTTTTAAAAAATTCTTAAATTTATGCATGGGGAGTGTGGGAAAGCTACTGTGCAAGTTCTTGCACAGTGATTTTCCCCCTTAACTGACATTGCCTGTAGAAAGCTATAAGCTGTCCCCGGTAAAATTGCCCTCGAGGTTTAAATTAAAAACTTAAACAAGCAGAAATTTTGCTATTTACGGCAGTTTTAAAATCGTGACGTAACGCAAACCTTGACCTACGTGCGTAGACACCAGGCCGAACCCCCCAATTGCGTTACGTAATTTACGTACGGCCCCTAAGCAACTTTTTAAAGTAATTGGCACGATATGCGTGCTACATTTTTTTTTACACCGCAGGCTATCAAAGTCAGATGTTCGAATTGGTTTGTATGAAAATACTGCATAAGATCTTTTTTCCTAACGTTTCCGCAACATTTAAGGTTAAGAAGAAGACTTTTATTAGATAAAACAAATAATCAAGAATATTTTTTAAGAAACCGGGACAAAAAAGTCATCATATGTAGAAATGGCATGCGAAAAACCAGAAGCAGATAATTTTTATCTCGAAAGCCGTCGGACTTTTACTAATCTGAAATTCCAGCATATAATAGGACACGATCTGACGTATCGACAGTTGCAGGATTATACATTCATAACAGGACACCCTGTATATAAACTCTTCGTATTGAATGTAACGAAAAACATTATCATCTATACTGGATAGGATTTTCTTAAATATACAGGGTGTCCCATTTTAATCTTACACCTGAATTTTCTCGAAAAATATTGCTCGGACGAAATATTGTGTGGAACAAAACTTCTAGGGATTGAAGGGGGACTTTTAAAAAAATTTATTTGAGGAGCCAAAATTCAAAATGGCGGCGTTACAAAGGCTGACATGTTTTTTTCAAACGGAAACATAACTTTTTTTATTGCCAAAAAATTTGTCAGCTGAAAACTAAAAACTTTTGTTGAAAAAATTTTTTGATAAAGTTCATAGTTTTCAAGTGAGAACATCATTTTCAATTATTTCAGTTGTATCCAAGATTTGTGTGTGTGTGTGTGTGTGTGTGTGTGTGTGTGTGTGTGTTTTTCTACCCATCGTGATCAAAGTTCGTCAATGATTTAAAGAAACACGTTTTTGGGCCTGAAAATGGCACAAACGCTATTAAAATGGAAAAAAACTATTTTTCATCGATTTTCCTCCAAAATTTTCTCATGAAATATCATCCAAATTTGAAAACAAAAAAAAACAAAAAAAAACAAAATTTTCAACAGTGTTCCACACGCACGCACATGCACACACACACACACACACACACACACACACACACACACACACACACACAAATCCTGGATACATCTGAAATAATTGAAAATGATGTTCTCACTTGAAAACTATGAACTTTATCAAAAAATTTTTTCAACAAAAGTTTTTAGTTTTCAGCTGACAAATTTTTTGGCAATAAAAAAAAGTTATGTTTCCGTTTGAAAAAAACATGTCAGCCTTTGTAACGCCGCCATTTTGAATTTTGGCTCCTCAAATAAATTTTTTTCAAACGTCTCCCTTCAATCCCTAGAAGTTTTGTTCCACACAATATTTCGTCCGAGCAATATTTTTCGAGAAAATTCAGGTGTAAGATTAAAATGGGACACCCTGTATATACACCGGGTGTCCCGTTTTTATTTGACACCTGATTGATCTCGAAAAATACTGCTCCGATCAAGTACCGAGTGTAGTGAAACTTTTAGGGTTCGAAGGTGGATGATGAAAAAAAATTATTTTTGTTCTAAAATTCAAAATAACGACGTTAAGATGGCCGACTTGTTTTTAAAAATGGGAACATGACTTTTTTACTAAAAAATTTGTCAGGCCAAAAGTAAAAACTTTTGTAGGAAATTTTGTTTAATAACTTTCATATTTTTTAGGTTAGAAGGCCAATTTTTATTATTTTAGTGCTATCCAGGATGTATCATGAGGTAAAGTCTTCAACGTCCTTAGTGTAAGTTGTTGGAGACTTTACCTTCACATGATGCATTCTGGATAGTGCTTAAATAGTAAAAAGTGGTGTAACCTAAAAATCATGAACTTGATCGAAAAATATTTCCCACAAAAGTTGTTAGTCTTGGACTGACAACATTGCGAAAAAAAACTCATGTTCCCATTTAAAGAAAACATGTCGGCCATCTTGAATTGTGGACCAAAAAAGATTAATTTTAACCTCCCCCATTGAACCCCAAAAGTTTGACACTACTCAATACTCGATCGGAGCAGTATTTTGCGGTATAAATCAGGTATAAAATAAAAATAGGACACCCGCCGGTATATCCTTTCGATAGTACTCTTCGATGCCGTTTTGTCAACGTTAATCGGATGCCTCTATTATATATTGGACGGCAATGATATCTTGGCATTTTTGTGCTTTCAAGAAGAGAATACCTTTCGGATATATCGATTTGATAACTTCACGCTAACGTGTGCCGACAACCGGCAAGAGGTAACTTTTCGTTGAGAGTTTGTTAACCAATAAAAGTTGCCGTACAGATAGTATGAGACGCAAATAAGTCATCTGCCAAGCGAACATAAATGATACGTTTTGTAACACAGAAGGGTATCTTTTTGGTGATATATTTATCGGATGGTATATAGATAACATTTTGCTTCCTGGGTTTCGGCTTACGACGCCGCACCTCGACGTTCCAGTTAGTTTGTTTGGATTTGTCATACAAGAGATACGGTTTTATGAAAAGTACAAGTTGGGGGAGAAGAGCGCGCGACGGATCGTACGACGCTGAAAAATTTCACGATTTCTCGTACAACGTTTAATATTGAAAAACGAGGCGGGCTGGTACTCATTGGTCATTATTGGAAGGAGCAACGAGCATATCCTGATGGTGCTCCGCCGAGTACGGGTGATCCGGAGGAGTCTCCTCGAATTTGAGAACGATCTCTTCCTGCTCGCTCTCCGGTGAGCAAGATCGTTCCGATCGAGATTTCGACGTGCGGTCGTCCGTTAGCAGAGCCGTCGCGTCGCGCCGCATCGGACGGATTACGAGATCGGGCTGACTCGGCGGAACGTGGTCGCTCGAACTCTCATCGTCCGTCGTTTGGTTATAAGGCTCGTCGGGCGCTGATCGTTCACCACCGGCTGCCTCGCGACTCTCCTTACTCTTGCTCAACTTCTCCTCGAGTTGTCTGATTATCTTTTTTTTCTCGTTCAAAAGCAAAAGAAACTTGGAGTAGAGAGTTTGCTCCATTCTCTTTTTGGCTGCCTCGGCAGTTCGCAGCTTTTCCGCGAGCTCGATATTGTTCTTCTTCAAAAGAAGCCTTTCCTCCTCTTTCCGTCTTTCGTCCTTTTCATTGCTCGAAGATTTCGCTCGCTCGTTCAACCATCGCAGACTCATATCCGCGAGGGTCGCGACGTCCTCTACGGGACGCACGTCCAGGCCCCCCTTCCACCAGGCCTTCGTTTTCCACGAGAATCGCGTCCCCCTGAGGACGAATCGTGTCCCGTTTGCCGGCTGCTGCTGTTGCTGCTTACCCGACAATTCTTCCCTCATTTCGACGAGAGCCTTTTCTCGCGACACTTCCGGGCGGGGGTACTCTCGGAGCTGCTGATCGACGCTCGTCTGTGTACGCAAACAGAACACTATATACATGTATATTTTGTCGAGGAGGGGGCGAAATCTTCCCACGTACCTGTCCGTACAGAGGTACCATTCCTTCTCGCAATATCGTCACCGTTATACTCTTCTCGTCCAACCACTCCGAAGCGACCGTCATCGTCGCGTTATCTTCGATATTCAACACCCGACAGACGTCCATTGTTCTATCCAAATCACGATAGTCGCGTGTAATAACAACAAAAAAAGCTTTGCGCGGCAAGCTTGTTCTGATCCGTCACATCAGCGAACAATTGTCGAATGTAGTCGCGAATGACAAATTGAAACGATTGGTGGGAACGCGCATGGAAGGTGCGAGTATATTCGTGGAGTAAAAAATACAACAGCTGATTCTCTCCTCACTCGGCATATTTCCGACTGCCGTATGGTGGGGGAAAGTAGCGTTGCCGGGGCAACGATTCTGGAGCGTCGCCTCAAAACACGTACTCGTCGTGCCTTCTTGCGATTCACACGAGAAACGAGAAATTGTCGAAATGAGCAATTTTGTACGAAACGTCCAGATCAGGGATGGAGAATACACAAAAACTATTTACACCATGGTAAGCTGTAGCACGAGTTAGTTTTTCTTCTGCGTCCGATACGCAAAGTACTTACGGAACAGTGTTTGCAGATGAAGGAACAACGTTACGCGGAAGCTATCGAAATACTAACGGAGCTCTTGGTCTCGCATCCGGACGTACGTGTGGAATAAAAAAAGCCGTTTTTTGTCGTTGTCATGTTTATTCCATTTTATTTTAGATCGATACAACGATTGTTGCAGTCGAGGCCGTGCCTGTCTCTACTGGCTCACTCTTACTTCTATACGCAAGATTTTATCGGTGCTGCCGACTGTTACGAAAAATTGGTTCACTTGTGCCCGGAGGAGACTATTTACAAGCTTCGTTACGCTCAATCGCTGCACCAGGCGTGCCTGTACCAGGAGGCCTGGTCCGTTTGCTCGGGCATCCTCGATCATCCACATCTCGAGACTCGAGTGCGAAAGCTTCAGGCTGCCATCAAGTACGGACAGGAGGACTTTATCGCCGCCAAGAGTCTCGTCGAGCAGTGTCCCGAGGATGACGTTGATACCGAAATTAATTTGGGATGTTTGTCCTACAAGGTGGAAGAAAATACAGAAATAGCGTTCATGTGTTGGTTCAGCGCCATTGGTTTTTGCCAACTTTGCCTCCTCGTTTCAGGAGGAAGATTACGAACGAGCTTTGAAAAAATTTTCAAACGCTCTCCAAATCGTTGGCTTTAGGCCCCATCTTTCGTACAACGTTGCACTCTGCTATTACAGATTGAAGGAATACGCGGCCTCTCTCAAGCACATCGGTAAGTAAGCGCTTCGTCGTTTGCCTTTTTCGTACGTGTTTTCAAGATCCGCCGCCCTCCTTCTTAGCCGACATTATCGAGCAAGGCATAAGAGAACATCCGGAGCTGAGCGTCGGGACGACCACCGAGGGTATCGAAGTACGAAGCGTCGGGAATACATTGACGCTTCACGAGACCGCCCTCACCGAGGCCTTCAATCTCAAGGCTGCGATAGAATATCAATTGCAGAATTGTGGGTCAAAGCTTTGTTCGTTCCGTTTGTTTCGTGTCTTCTCGCCGCGTGCCCTTTTGTTCTTTCCGTTTTTTGTTTTCTTTCCCGCCTCCGTCGGACGAAGCCGCGCGCGAAGCCCTCACGGACATGCCTCCTCGCTCCGAGGAAGAACTCGACGCTGTTACTCTTCACAATCAAGCCCTCGTTAACATGGACGCCAAGCCTGCGGAGGGTTTCGAAAAATTGCAATTTTTGTTGCAACAGAATCCTTTTCCTCCCGAGACATTCGCCAATCTCTTGCTGCTCTATTGCAAGTATCAGTATTACGATTTGGCGGCCGACGTACTCGCGGAAAATGTTCATCTCACGTACAAGTATCTCACCCCGGTACGTATTCGCTTTTATTTATTCTCTTCTCACTGTCGACTCTAGTCCGAATGCTTAGATCTGGAATGCTTGCACTTTTTTGATTTTTTCTCGTTGCTCGCGCGTCTGTCTTTGCTCTCGCGACGACAGCCCGAACTCGTCTCGCTCGAGCTCTCGGCTCGTCTCCTTTTCTTCCCGCCGTCGCTTCTCTTCTCCCTCGGCCTGGATTCTTTCGATCTCTTCTTTTTTCTCCTCCTCCTTCGCTCGTGTTCTTCCGAACTTGGGCACTCCTCGTTGGCGTCCGCTCGATCGTTCTCCTCGCCACTGCCGCCGCCTCTGCCGTCGCTTCGTCGTTTTGATTTTTTCGATCTCTTCCTTTTTTCGTTCTTCCCCGAACTCGTCGTATCGGTCTTATCTTCCGGCTGACACGGGGAGCCCGCCGCTTCCTCCGGTTCCTCTGACAAGAGTCGATACTTTTTTCCGTCCGGAGGGACGAAACAGTCCGCCGCCAAGTGTCCTCGAGTGCCGCACTTGGCGCACGTAGTATCCAGCACCGCCTCGAGCTCTATGACCTTCCGCTTGAGCGGCACGAGCGTCTTTCTCTTCCGTTCGTCCGTCTCGCGTTGTACCCCGTTGGGATCGAGGTCCCTGCCGTCGCCCTGATTAACGTGCTTCATAGACAGAGCCACCTTGCCGTCGTGGTCGATGCTTATGACTTTGCACCATATTCTCTCCCCCCTGTGGAGTATATCCGCCGCGTCGTCCACCCTTGCAGCGCTCACCTTCCGACGGAGAATAAAAACATTTTTCTTCTCGCTGAGCGCCGAAATAATTCCACAAATGATTATATTTACCTGCGATTTGTGTATCAAGCCCTGCTGTTTACATCCGGGAATTCTCACGAAAGCTCCGTAATTTTGTACGGAAGCGATCTCACCGATGAATATTTGATTCAATTCGCAGCTCGTCATTGTTTCGTCTCTCTTGTTCGATTGAAAAGGCATGAGAGGAACAACGGTGCGGCTCCGACGTCGATCGAGAAAAATTCTCTCGACATCTACGACAGAGTAACTGCTTGATCGATTAAAAGCGCGAGGAAAAACGTTCCGCTGAGGTTAGGTATGCGCGCGCACGCTGTGTAACACTCTTTCCGCTTCCGCTTGACAATTATATTCCCTGCCGTTTTTGGCGCGATATTTCAATCGAAGAAGGATGCAATAGCGACCAACCATCTCACTCGATTGTTGCAGTATCTGTACGACTTTCTGGATGCACTGATAACCCAGCAAACCGCACCGGAGGAAGCCTACCGAAAACTCGACGACCTGGCCAACAAGCACACCGAGGCGCTTCGCAAAGCGACGAAACAGGTTCAAGAGGCTCGTTTGAATCACGACGAGGTGGCGGTAAAGAAGGCGGTCAACGATTACGAAGATGCTCTCGAACGTTACGTTCCGGTGCTGATGGCTCAAGCCAAGATTTACTGGGAAATTGGAAATTACACCCAAGTGGAAAAAATATTTCGAAAAAGCGCAGACTTTTGTAACGAGCACGATGTCTGGAAACTCAACGTCGCTCACACGCTTTTCATGCAGGAGAACAAATTCAATCAAGCTTCGGGTTTTTACAAGCCCATTGTCATCAAAAAATTTGACAACGTAAAAATATAATGGACGTCCTTCCGAATAGCTGTTACCTCCGGTTAGCTGACATTTTGTAGTAATCGTTTTTTTATCATTTCGCTCACTGCCTCAATGGATTTTTGCCGCGCATCGCAACAGTTTTCGAAATATCGGATTTTTCGCATCGAAACATTTACGCGCCTGTATTTTCATGTCTATCGTGATGTGCTACGGCTATTCCTACTTTACCTTATTCGATTGGGTTCGTTTGTTTGGGTTTGCGCGGGTTTTGTCAGGTTTGGTTGCGTATGTTTGGAGTTTAGTGTGTTGTTTGGGTCGAGCATGTCGATAAAGTAGGGACAGCCCTAGCGCGCTATGATGGATATAGATAAATAAAAGGCGCGATGGTTTACGAATTTTCGAAATTTGATCTTTCGAAAATGACTGGAGCGCGAAAAAACTTCTTCCGGTAGGCCAAGACTTGTATTGTGAAGAAAAAAAAAACGGTCTGTGAAAAATGTCAGCTCCAACGGAGGTAAGAGCGGAATTGATCCGAATGTGTGACACGAGTTACGAGTGAATAATATATTTTTTGCAACTCTAATTGCGTTCGCGCCCCTGCAGATTCTCGAGGTGAGCGCGATTGTTCTCGCGAATCTGTGCGTGAGCTACATAATGGACACGCGAAATACCGAGGCTGAAGAACTGATGAAGAAAATTGAAAAAGAGGAGGAGTCGGTATCGTTTAAAGAGCCCGAACAGAAGCTCTTTCATCTCTGCATAGTGAATCTCGTAATAGGAACTCTCTACTGCTCAAAGGGACACTACGAATTCGGGATATCCCGAGTGATGAAGAGCCTCGAACCTTACAACAAAAAGTTGGGCACGGATACGTGGTTTTACGCGAAGCGTTGCTTTCTCTCGCTCCTCGAGCAACTCGCCAAGCAATTGATCGTTCTCAAAGATTCCACCCTGCAGGATTGCATACAATTCTTCGATCACTGCGAGGGTTCGTATATTCTCGAAATTCAATAATTAAACTCCCATTCGCGCGTTACATTTTACGTTCCTCTCTTTTTAGTTTACGGTCGAGACATACCAACGGTAATCGAGCAACCCTTCGATACTCATGATTTCTCCGGCCCGAGTCCACCTCAGGGAAAGCGCACGGTTACCTACGAAGCCAGATATTTGAAAGCTTCGTTCATCAAGTTTCAGATGTCGTGAAAAATATATCGCGCGTGTGTATCCTCGTTATTCGGCCAGATGGCGAACGACAGTCCTAAGGCCTGCGCGGCTGTTTTGTCAATAAAAAAATTATTAAAAAATGCGAGTCGTTCCAGCCTTTCCACACTGTTGTATACTTTTGCCAAATAAATCATGAAAAATAATAATGCTCGTTATCGTTGAATCCTATCCTACTCCTCTGCAAATCATAGTCCAGGATTTGTCCTGCGAGTAAACGCGCTTTTGCCGGTTTTTAATGAAAATTTACAGATTTGAATGAGCAGGTAGAATTTTTTGTACAGCATATACGGCGCGATTTGACAGGTACGCCCCGCTGCTTCGGCAAAAGCTCACATTCGTCAGTCTCGCACTTGTACGGACGCGTCCAAAGACGACGCTTCAACACTTTTTCCGACTTGCGAATACGCAACGTCATGTAAGTATATAGATATAGGGCGAGGTTGAGCGGCGTCGGGGACGGGGCTCGCGATCTATGCGGTGCCGGTACTGCGGCGCCGCCGCCGCCATCGTTTTAGCAGCACGCGTCATCCGACATTGGGACATTGGGGAAGAAAATAAAACATAGCCGATAAACATGGTGGTCGACACGGAATTGGAGGCTGCCAAGTCGGCCGTTTTGGCATTAATGAAGGAAAAAGACAGGATTGAGGCCGAAATAGCGAGTTTCAACGCGGCTCTAGCCTCTGTGAGTGAGTCCGAGCCTTAGCGATGCAGCAAAACAAAAAAAGAACTATTTATTTAATTCGCCTCGATACGATGTTATTGCTAAACGGCGATTTTAGAACGGCGTCGGGATGGAAGAACCTCTCGTCGACTCCGAGGGTTATCCGAGAAACGACATCGATGTCTATCGCGTGAGGCACGCACGCCACAAAATCATTTGTAAGCCTCTCGAAGCACTCTAATATCGTTGGTCGTGTCGCGCGAGCTTTCCTCTCAACGTATATGTTTCCGAAATGATAGATTTGCAAAACGATCACAAAGAAGTGATGAAAAAAATTGAGCGAGGCCTGGCCGAGGTACACGGATGCTCGACGCCTTTGGACGCCAAGCCGAGCACTCCGAGGAAGACGCCAGCGATAGTCGAGCTCCCGACAATGGAACCTTTTCTGTGGGTGCAGGTGGTCGCCCCGGGATCCCCCGCCGAAATAGCAGTATGTTAAAATATTTGGCGAATAGCGCTCGGCCGGCGACTCTACCGAGGACCTCGTTTTACAGGGCATCAGAGAGAACGATAGAATAATGGAATTTGGATCGATTAATTATCGCAACTTCAAATCGCTCAAGGACCTAGCTTCGTTGGTCAAGCACAGCCGTTACAAGCCGATAATCGTCAGAGTAAAGCGCGACACGGACGCGCCGCTGTCCCTGACATTAATTCCCCGTCCTTGGTGCGGCAGGGGCTTGCTAGGCTGCAACGTCGTACTGTCCGAGACGGTGGAGAGATAGAGGCCCGGAGCCTTTTTCTGGGCGAAGAAAAAAAACGATTCGGCTCTTGTCGCCTTATTACCGCGATGCTGTAGCGGCGGCGGCCGCGGCGGCGGCGGCGGCCGCTACATTGGTCTAAATAAATTAATAAATTATTCTTGCAACGACGACAGAAGCATTGACTCGTTCACCTTTCCATTGGTGATCGCGGCGTTATAGGGATTTTAATCCCACGGGATGGTAAGAAGATCCGCGAAGCTGCAATACGATATCCGAGAGCGGTCATTCGATAACGCCTATGTACTTTATCCTACACGTATAATCCTGGCAAACATTCCGCGTTTGTTCTCGTCGTCGCTATAAAACAGCCAGAGTTCCGTTCTTTCCTCGTCAGTCTTTCAATACCGAAGTAACGCCATGTTCTCGTCCTTTCTCGTGAGTTGCGCATCTCTTTTTCTTCATCGGTAAACTCTATCTTTTTATTCGCACTTTTTTCGAGTCTTTCTTTGCTTCTTTTGCCGGTCAACAGGGTATATTGGGTACGTGGGTGGTACTTTCGGGAATATGCGAGGCCGGGAATTTGGAACGTTCGGACTTGTCGCCCCTCTCTATCGTTTACACGCTTTATCCGTATTACAATTCCGAAACGCTATTGGGAGTTTTAAAAGCCGAGCAGGAACCCCTCCAAGTCACCGGAAACATTGAGCCAGTTCAAGGCCGAGAAGTGGAGAACGGCGGCGGCAGCGACGCCCCCGAAATCTCCGTTCGGCAAGATTCCAACGATCGTCGCTCTTCTCGCAACGATTCCAACGGATCGACCTCTCATCGCACCCAACAGCTTACCGAGATAACTTATTGGCCACCGGTTCAGAGGTATACGCGCACAGCATTTCTTCCGCCCCACGCGGATCGACCATTTGTCATTTTCATTCGATTAATTATTTTCTATGAAATAATATATTTTATACGCGTTTAAAAGTCATGCAATGGGATATGAGTTTTATTAGAAAAATGGACGTTCGATTACAGATTCGTCGCGCTTCCCTCGCGACTTATACCTTCATATATACATGTGCAGAATGTTTCACAGCTATTGGGGTTTGTTCGGTGAGCATACAGGGTCTGTCATTGTGGACAAAACGCTTTTTTGGCAAATGTCTCGCGGCAAAAATTCACCGAGATATTCGCGTTCAAAGTCGGACGCTGTGTAAAAAATGGCACAGTTGATCGCGCGCCGATTTAGCTTTTCGTCAACTATTAAATAGCTTTTTGGGAAAGTTCGGCAAGTCAACTAAACGTACGCCAAGTAAGTAACAAGAAATCCCCTCCAAGGCATTGTTGTTGGTTGGTACTTGATAAAAAAATTATTATTCCTTTCAATTCAAACAATGGTCTTTTATTGTACTTGTTTCAGTAATGAATTGTACAAAACAAAAAATGAAATGATTTACAAAATAGCCAAGTAGAATGTGGACGTGTATTATGCAAGCGGAGAAGCAATGTTTTCCGTTTCTACGATATCCGCATAAATAACTTTTGCGACATAATATTTTTATATTATTTGACATTACCATATCGTCCGTAATTACCAGTCAGCGGGCAAAATATATTAAACGTTTATCCGTAACGGATGCGTGATAAAGTAGGACATTCGTATTTTTAATTGTTCGAATGAAATAAGATTTCGAGCTTGCAAGGACTAAAGGGCCAAAGGGCAGCAGGGACATCGGATGTTCCGATCTGTAGTGCATCGAGGGATCATTAATTTAATTACCATTCACATAACCAATGACGGGTAACGAAGTGTTGAATGTGGTCACGTGAAGAGTAATAAACGTAAATAATTGAATCATATTATCGACTTGTAAAGCGAGATTGCGAGTTCGTGATTCTTTAACAAAAAAGGTGAGACAAGAAAAATCACTCGTCGCAAGGTGGATGCGAAGCCGAGCGAGTAAACAACTCTATACTGTGCCATTCTTTACAGCGCTTGATTCTTTTTAATAGTCTTCAAATATTTGAATTAATAGTAGTCAAGTAGAGCTGAGTAGTAATTGCAAATCACCCTGTATAACGACATTAACAGAGGCCTTTGCCTCGGAACGAAACTTTTAACGGATATATTTGTCAAATGAGACACGGTATACGTTACAGGGGTGCTGCACCGCAGCTCCGTCTCGGAAGGGCCAGCGATCTGCTCCGACAAACGGATATTTAAATGCGGAATACGATCCGTTTGTCTCTGCGGAGCGCGAAATATGAGCGCAACACCCGTACACCACGATTGTGATTCTCAACCGGCAACCATACACGCGTATATACTCATGCTTATTATATAATAATGTAGGTTGTGTGCGTACGCACACACCGCACTACGAAACTTTAAAAGGTTTTCGTTTTTGTTTAAAAATCGGTAACATCATGCAGGTCTCATCCATGTATACTTCGTAGTACGCGAGCAAATAAACAAAATCTAACTATACGCGTAGTTTTATTTCTTTTAAAATCCGTAACTCATTTCCGGAAAGATTTCAATTTGCCGGGGATTAGCGCGGAGATGAGCCATCGCGCGAGCGAGGGCCCTCTTGTACTCTCAGTCGACCCAAACTTTTGTTGGTTATCTTTACAATTTCCATGAAGCAAACACGATGGTCAGTGTTGACGACGATTTATCGTCAATTTGTACAACGCGGTTCGAAAGGTGTTTTTTAAAATATGTTTTCTTCGAATTCTCCATACTCCATCAATGACAACGAATCGATAAAAATTGCAAAGGAAAAAAAGTCGTTATCCCGGGTCCGCTGGAAGCTACGACTATGTTTGCTACTACGAGGAGCTTGACCAATTGCTCGGTATGTCGTGCGGCAATAATCTCAAAGAGATTGACAAATAAGGTAAAAAGGATCAATTTTTTTTCGCACTGTTACGAATAACTAAAATCGGCAAAGTCGAAGCTTGCGCGTGGATGAAACATTATAAAAGTCCAGGACGACGCGTCATTTTATAGAATGAGCCGCACCCGCGACACGCCGCTATCGAAAGATCTTTGTCCAACGACGCGAGAGTCGGGGCGAAAGAATTCAATTCCCAGAGAGGATATACCAAGGACGAGGAAGATTTTATTCTACGGACCGTCAACTCTAGTAGCGCGGACGAGTTGAAGAGGTGAGCGCCGGACAAAAACATTCTTCGGCTAAAGTATCATCCCTTTGGACTAACGTTGACCTTTCGCCTACAGATACAGCATGACGGATGGCACGATAAAAAAATTGCTAGCTCATCGGGACGAAGCGAAACGTTTCGAAACATTGGATCAAGTGCTGCTGTTGCATGGTGTAAACATCTCGGTTCTCGACAAATTTTGTAGGTCCATCTTGAAAAAGCCAACGGTGCTCGAGCAAAGCGATATCAATGTCAGAAATAGCATATCGTCGCCTCCTTTGGACCACGCATCCAGAATTGTACGTAGCGTTTTGTATTTAGAGCAACCGTTGTATCTCCAAATTCGTGCAAGAGAGCAGCATAATTTGTCACCTTGAACAATAGAGGTTCGCACAGCCGCCTTTTGAGATGGAAAACTTTTTTATTTCAGGCAATCGCGACGTCCACGGGAATATGGATTTGCGGTACAACGATAAGCTGGGCTCGATTGGACACGAGTTGTAATTTGTTGGAATGGAATTGCCGAAAGATTGACGAAACCGCTATGAAGAACAGCCTCGTCGGTGTCGTTGACTCGGTACATGTCGTTGTTTTAGCTTGTTTCACGTTTACGTCAATCTTGCCACCGTAGAAAAAACGTGACTTGTTTAGAAACAAACGCGCAGGTTGCAAGGATCCTTTCCAATGTGGAACCTTCGGACGCCTATGTACTGGAAAGTGACTCGATCGTGCCCTTCTCTAGAATGAACAGTACCGCCTACTATCTGCATTTGCAGAGACTACAAATAACCGCGACAATCGCGGCGGTTCTGGGAATGAGGCCGTCTCGTGAAATGGGTGAGTTGCTTTTTCTTTCTCTCAAACCGACTAAATTTGATCTTTGCGCTTCACTCTCCCGAGACTTTTTCACGAGCTTTTCTCATCTTTTTTCGCGAATAACAGAGAAAGAGAAGGAGCGCGATGCTCCGATCAAGAACGTATACACGCTGCGACCCCGTACATCGGCCCGTTTGTTCGATTTGTTGATCGGGTCGGAAAATGTGTCGACTCGTCACGTCGTCGAGAACATGATGAGAGAGAGCCGCGATAACCGGAACGAGAACGACCTTGCCGCCAAAATGGATCCCGTTGTAACGGAGCATTGGAAATCGCTCGATTCTTACCAACGCGAACAGATGAATTGGGCGCTCTTGCTTGCCCTCGCGTTCGTTCATCTCTCGGTGAGACAAACCGTGATTCTCAAAACCCGGCCAATGCGCCGCCAATAACGAAAGCCTTGGAAAATAAATTCTATCGTCGCTGATATATGTTCAAATGAACAGGCAATTCATCCAGAAAGGGAAAAGGGAAAGGGAAAAGAAAAAAGCAAAGGTGCTCTTGCGTGTTCAGGTCCATTCATTTATTATATACATACTATTTTGTGTGTGTGTGTGTGTGTGTGTATAGTTTGATTACACTATCTACTTGTTTCTCATATACGTATTATTGCTCGCTTCTCGAATAAGCTCTATGGGATATTCGTGTGAATTCGCGTTTATCGACGTCTCGGCTGTGAACGCATGAATGCTTTTTATTATTGGATTTAGCGTCTCTGTGTATCGCGTTGGGTGCGTAGAAATTTGTGCACTCGCGTAGAAAGTCTTTTGGAGCATATTCGAGGCGCGATACAGCGTTTTTCCGTTTCCTTACATGCTAGCCAATCCACAATTGGCAATATGGATATACGTGTAGCCTGTGTTGTAACCGAGTAGTCGGAAAACTCAATGGCAAACTTAGAGACTAGAATAAAACTGGAAAATAAAGTCGTAAATTGCGCTCTCAATAGCTCTTCTTTCTCGTTTCATTTAAATATCTATATATTTATATATGTATACATACATATAATATGAAGTAGCAATCGAAGAGGTAATAAATATGGCTCTTTAGCGGAGATGATATGGTTTGACTCGCTCGGACCAGCCGCATTCGAGTTGTATCTATATCTCGTGCAGCACCTCCCATCATCGCTCCCTGCGCATCCAATCTCTCATAGAGGTTTTTTTTTTCAATCGTTCTCTTCGTTTTTCTCTCTGTTCTTTTGCATTCTTTTCCCCACTATTCGTTTTACAACTTAATAGTGTTCATAACAACAACAAAAAAATGAAGGTACGCAAACCCTTTGACCGTTACCGCCGAGTCCTTTTTCGCATAGAACGATAATATATTCGATTCGGTGTGCGAGGAACGGCGTGTTACTTCTTACGAATATCGAAAGAACACGTTCGCGTAGGATATGCACGAGTACGCACGATCAATGAGGACGACACGAAACGAGAAAGCGTGTGTAACATTCAATTGTAATAACGCACGTAATTGCCTTCGAGACTATCATTTCAATCTTGGCGTATATCCATTTGTATAAGAATGCCTCGCACGCTCGATACATTACTTTTGGACGTATACATTTATGTACGATAAAATCCCTACGCCACAGTCAAAGGGTTAAGTACGCTGTGGAGTAACGCGCGTACTCGGGACGAGATTCACATTGAATAATACAATAATACCTATATTTTTTTTAGCAATAACAAACTTTTAACCGCTTTTGTTTTGTTCCCCCCTTCCTGCTACAATTTCCTCGCTCCGAGAAGCGCCGTTGGAAACAAATTCAGTCGCAAATCCATGAATAATAGTCGCTGATTTTTTTTCACTCAGTCGCGTATAACGCGAATACGCAACCGCAAGCGTCGTTCGATCCTATTTTTCCGGGTGCTTGTGTGCGTGGGTTTTTTTTTTAATCGGCTTCAACGCCGATCAAGGAAGCGCTCTTGTATTCCCTATTCTTCGAAAAATACGTAGTACAATCACATACATTCGCGAATCAAATGATTTTGCTTCTTTCTCTTCGAATATCGAAGGAATAACGTTTGTTTTTCCGTCCTTTCATACCCAAATACGTTTGAAAAAAGGAAAACTAAACAACAAAGGGTCAACACGCACACAAACACACACAACCACACCCACATAAGTATCGAATAGACGGACAGTAATATCGTCCTTTGAAGCGAAACAGCACTTTCCGAGAACAATTACATTGGGATACATTTTTGCCATTGTCTCTTTTCATTCTGCGACACCAATATCAACAGCAATTGGACAGTAATATAATATACGATATACACTATCGGAGAATATTCATACAAATGTTTTAACACCGTGTGGCAAAAGAATGTCTCTTATTTTCGTATATATACTGTAAAATTGTTGGCTTTCGACTCTCGCGTGTGCGTGCACCCGTGCTTTTTTTCCTCAACTTATTATTCAAGATTACTTTCATTACTTGGTTACGGAACAGTTGGGAATTACAAATCGAGGAAGCAATGAAAAGTGTTTGAAGGAACGACTATAATCGCGGTGGGGGGCATCGAATGCGAGAAACGAAATGGATAGCAACAACAGCAACGACCTATTTCGGCTTTGAAAAGGAGGGTATAGGGGCGTCGTTTGTGGTATTGCCTCGTTAGAATACGAAATAACACACGTTACAAGGCCTCGGTTTCCAAAAATGACAAAGGTTGCTATGAATCGCCGCGAGTGTTGAGGATATTCCATTTGAAAATGATGCACAGTAGCGCGGAAAAGTTTGTATCGCGTAGAATGACGACTATGATTACCCAAAAATGCAACGCAATTCGGATTGACACGAAAATTTGGGGAATCCCCCCCGTCGCCCAAAGTAATCACTCTCACGCCTATAAATAGTATTTTACGCAGTTATACGATAGTTGTGGCGGCGTGTTTTGGTATCCTTTAAATCCAAAGTTAAATTATCTTTGGGATGCTCTCTACGATAACAGCGGTTTTTTCGTCTTGGCAACCTTGCTTCGACGGCGCCGCGTTCGTACAATCGAAAACTCTGCCGTTGCTTCTCACACTGCGGCTCTCTCTCTCTCTCTCTCTCTCTCTCTCTCTCTCTCTCTCTCTCTCTCTCTCTCTCTGTCTTGTCATCGTTACGTACACATATGTGAAAAGGGACTAGTCTGTACACGGAACGTATAATTAGATTTTTCGAAATGTCGCTGAACAAACAGAGTTTCGTTCAACATACAATTTCTCGTCGTAAAAATTCTTCGACACGTATCTTTCCTCGTTTGCTTCGCAACAAATAGGGTTTTTTACCCCCATATCAGATTCGTCGATCTTTCGTCCTCTTCCTCTGTCTTAAATCGCACCCTATCCTCATTTACGAAATCTCGCAAGATGTGCTTTCCAATGTACCTCCAAGACTTACAATAATCGTATAAAAATTGTAATAAGCGCCTCGTTTGCGGGGAATGCCGGGAGCGTTCGACATTTTTTAATAATTTTCATTTTCTTTGCTATTGCAGGCGGAGTTTTTACCACGTTTTTGACTTTCATTCCTTGAGTGTTAAACGATCAAGCGTGTCTTTTCTTTTTTTTTCTTTAAATATTGATCAAAGTTTGCTCGGCTGTTTTTTTTGTTGGTGGCTAATCTATAATAGGGATGGCGAAAAATGTTGTACGTTTGCGGTTTTCCGCGTTTCGAAAAACTTGCGCGACCGGCAGGTTCAAGGGCACACTCGATCTCGGGTGGGAACGACGTTATCCACGAATACATACAAATCAGAGAAGCGACAAATGTGCGTTTGATTTTTCAATTACAATAGGCAAACTGTAATTCTGGCCGATTGAGGGTTCAGGTTTTTGTAATTAATGTAAATTGGCGTCTCTCTCTCTCTCTCTCTCTCTCTCTCTCTCTCTCTCTCTCTCTCTCTCTCTCTCTCTCTCTCTCTCTCGCCCTCGGATATGGAGTACAGTGGAATTTGAAAATACAGCGATCGGCCGAAAATGTGGGACGCAAGTTTACGAGTGTAATTGGAAAATATCGATATTCGGTCACTCCAAGGGTCCATTGACCCGATAACTTCCCTCCCTCCCTTTCCGCGATTCGATAGGACAAGATTCTTACTGCATAAAATGGAAAGTAGGTGACGCTCGTTGGCGCTATACGTTGGAACGAGTGAGAGTCTTGGGCGTGAGCATCGACACTTACCGAAAGATTAGCACTAAAGGAGGAGTACGTTTGTTCATCTTGATCCAACAGTTATAGATTTGGCGGTAGTCGAAGGGTTATTCTCCGGTGTACTCTCGATGCGGGGGACAATGAGCACGTCTGTCGGATCACGCGAACGATGCAAAAGTCCGTGCTTATTGCTTCTGTGTACGTTCGATTTTCGAGCACAGCACGGCGAAGATTCGAGACGCGTCGTCGTGTTGATTCATCGAATGTCGGAGATATCGGTTTTGCTCCCGAATATTTTTATCAGTTGATCCTCGTAATCGTCTATGTTGCGCTTCATGAGTTCCATGCAAGGTCCGAGCAGGCGCTCGAAAGCCTCGACGTCCAGGACTGAAACGACAAGTTTGAGCGCTTCAGCCGGGCTCTTTTTTTTTGTTTTCCTTTCGCAAAACTATTCGCTAACGCGCGTTCGATCGAGCGTGCCGTACGAACAACCAGCGACGAGAATCGATAATCCGGTCGAGTCTCTCTTTTTATGGGATTGTTTCCGGTCCGTTTGGTATCGTCAACGGCGGGGAGAGGGAAGGGGAGCGGCAGAGATGGAGATACGCAATAACGAAAAAGATGGCGTACTTACAGGCAAGTTTGACGTTGCCTACCGCATAGGCCGAAGCGGCGCGTTGTTTGTGCGTAACCAGAGCCAACTCGCCCAGGTATCCACCAGCGGGAACGCGGTTTATCTGTTGAGCGCGTAAGACGACGAGAAAACGAATGTCGAGTCAAAGAAAGGAGATGAAAAACAAAAAGAAAAAACAAAAAAGGAAACAAGGGAAAAAACGAAAAGAAACGAGATTCGATAGGAGGCTGACCCACCTCGACTTCGCGGCCGTTCTCACCGAGAATCGTGATTCTCACTATTCCGTCTTCGACAAAGTACATGCCGTCGGCCATATCGCCCTGTCTGATGATTCTCTCGTTATCGGCAAAATGTTTGGGCACGAGGGCATCGGCGAGATTCATACGCTCGTACGCCTGTGAACACGCGCTGCCGATTATTATCCGTTCGAACGGAGTCGACCCGCGGCGGCGGCGGCGGCAGCGGCGTCGTCTGCAGCAGCGGCAGTGGCAGTGGCGGCGGCGACGGCAGTGAGGGAGCAGCTCACCTCGAGTGACTTGAGCATCGGCACTTTGTTGATCAGATCCTCGTACATTTTGCGCTTCTTGTAGGCGGATTTGAGCAATATACGACGAAAGGTCTGCCTGTCCATCGCCCAGAGTGTTCCCCTCGTGATGGCCTTGATGCTGGCCGCCCGTGGCATATTGTACAGGAGAGCCAATTCCCCAAAAGCACCGCTGTTCTCGTAAGCGTGGATCATCGCGTCGGCGCCCGCCTGATCCTTCACGTACACCTCGAATTTTCCCCTTGAAAACAAATTGTAAGAGAGGCTGTCGTCGACTATCCCACTCGTTTGCCCCCGCGCCTTCAATTACCTCTCGATTACGTAAAAGTTGTCGCCATCGTCGCCCTGTCGAATGATAAAATCACCCGGTTCGACCGTCTTCTCGAACATCGCGTCGAGAACATCGGCCATTTGTTCCTGAAACGAGAGTGGTAGGGAAAAAAGAACGGTAAGAATCGCGTCGCCTGCTCGAGAACGATCGCCCCCCCCCACGCACGATATCCTTTACCTTATCGAGGGCGCGGAAGAGCAATATAGTCTTGACGCTCTCGCTGAGCCTCTGGCGCTGCTCGTCGCTTTTCGGATACACCATCTGCGCCACGGACAAACGACGTTAAAACTGATCTTTCGGAAGCTCAAGCCCCCTCTACCACCAATATTTACCGCTCTGGCCTCATTTGCCCGAGATTCTATGACATTCGCAATTTGAATCGCGAAATAATCGGGCCGCGCATGTCTCACGTTGCGTATCGATCTCTCAACCGGAGCCTTCCGAGTTTAATAGAGTCTAGCGCGAAATAACAAGCGATACGAACGCGAAATCCCCTGGCACTCGGTACCTCCGATAAATTTCGATTCGCAATGTGAAAATTATTGAAAGGACGAATTTTTCGTATCTACACGGGGAAAGACGAGTTGCGAAAGTCCGTTCGTGGAGCGGGTCACAATCATTGCTCACGACGAACAAAATATTAGGGCCGAAATAACCCACTTGTTCATTTTTCGCTTCTTCTTTTTCGTTTTATCGCCTCGCAAGAGGTATCACGAGAGAAAAAAACCTGGGCCGCTCGTTTCACGATGAACGGAGAGCACGGGAAATGATGAAAAAAAAGAAGAAAAAAAAGGTCCGTGCTGAGGTAGGTCAATTCGTTGTGCGATCATTCGTACAAGAATACGAGGATAACGTATATACCGGGCGGCGGGTTATCGAACACACTCGCCGACGTCACGTAGCGAGGCTCGTTGCACGCATGATCGAGCAAGCAGGCGCGGGCCTCGCGATCGTCAAAGGGCAGAGGCGGGACGGTTGGGCGCACCGATGGAGTGTGTGAAGGAGAGAGCGAGCGCCGCGCTAACGGGAGAGAGAGAGAGAGAGAGAGAGAGAGAGCCGCATCGGCAAATGTTTTGTCGCGATAGGCGTTTACCAAAATGTCTCGCTTTTTCCAACAGTCGTTTTCAATTCGTTAAAACGACCGTGCTCTCTGGCGGGGCGGGGGTGTACGAGGAAATATCAGTACGATTGCCAAAACGTACCTTGACACCTTCATCCTCTTCGTCCTCCTCAGGATTGTAAGTTTCGGCAAAGACGCTCTTTCGCCTCGAGGCAAATCTTCCTACCGGTGGCTCTGAAATCATTCGTCAAACATTGTCATTTCTTGCCTCGCGTAGTCGTGAATCGCGACGCGCATTTTTCAATGTAGCGCTGCCGCCGCCGCTGGAATGCAGATTGTTTTGATCGCGCGGTACATTCCCTGTTCGGTTTCTGGTTTTCATCGAGCATGTGTACGTCGCTCGGAACCCAAGTGATCCACAAATAAATCATTTCAAACCATTTTTTGTGCCCTCGAAGCCGATAACTAGTTTCGATTATTGTTATTGAGAGAAAATGTTCGGCCGATCGTACGATACCTTCTTCGACAGATTCGTCGGGGGTGGAGGCACAGGTTTGAGCGTTCGAGCGTACCAGCAGAGTCTGACGATTCTCCCGTAAGCGAGTGAAAAACTCAACCGCGTAATCGACTATATCGCCGGGCTGCTCGAGGAGATAACTTATAGTAAATTCGAGCAGAATGTCCCGGAGATCGTCTGGAACGGCGATCCTGCCCGCGTTTCTTTGGCAACTCATTTTTCTGTTTTTTTTTGGCTCTTGTTTTCGACGTAGGTTTAAAGTGGCGGCGGTACGGGCCCACGGGAGATCGAACGGAAGTAGCAAAAGCGGCAACGAGAGGCCTTCGCTATTGTATGCTCGAGGCGCTTTCGCCAACGTCGTTCGTCAACCCGTGACTCCTACCAGAGCATTCTTCGACAACGACTGACCTCCAACGAATCTCCTCTCACACGCGCTTTCCCGATCGACTCGCGCGCTCTTTCCGATCTCACGCGCCGCTCGACATTCGTCGCTGCCTTTTTTTTTCTCCTCTGAGCGCACCGATGACTTCCGCGCCGCACAAACGTCCACCCATTCGCTGCTTGTCACCCGACGGAAAAAGAAGAATAAAAGAAAAACGAAAAAAGAAAAAACAACAACGCGTTCCTACGAAAACATCAAGTTTTTCGATCACGAGCTCGCGCGCGGATCTCTGGAAACAAATCGCGCGATCCTCTCGGCTGTGTGTGCGAGGACAACGACGTCACTGCTCCCACTCGCGAATTCCGTCGACGGCGATTCCGCCTGACGCCCGTGAAAGATGGCGGCTATATACCATGTACGTCAGCCCTGTGGGGGGCTGGAAAGCTCGCGACACTTGAATTTCTTAATTTTCAACGAATTTTCCTGTTTGAAAATAAAATACGCTCTGCGGGCCTCCGGCCTCGGTAAACCGAAATCGTTGTCTGCAACTTGGCTATAAATTGTAGCGCTCGCGTGTGCTCAATAATTCAAATAAAAGATCCCGTTGCGACAAGATAATGTACGACAAAGGGGTGGTCCGAGCATTACACAATTTCGACGTGAATGCGAGGAGGGGAAGCCACACGCGCGCACACGCACGCGCGCCCCACAGCACACACGCGCACACACACGCCTTGTGACACAGTTTAACCAAATTTCACCGTTCGCTCGTCTTTCCTCGTCCTCGATAATTTACTATCGTAACGTGTCTATTGTTGGGTAATTTCGGAGCTCCGTTCACTAACGCGATGAGAAAATAATGCCCGCGTTCTTTGTGGAAAAGACGGGACGGACGACGAACGTAAGCCGCCGATCCCCAGGGCCCTCGTTGCGCGAAGCCTTCTGCCTCTCGCTCGCTCTGACGAAATCTTCGAGCCGGAAAAGATGTATATACGAGATATACGTAAACGAACGATGACTCGTTCGCGCATCCCTCCGACTACCTGAAAATACACACCAATCGATGGAATCCGAGCCCTCCCTACAGATTATTGCAACTGCGACTGGACAAAATTTCTAGACAAAAGCCTAGATAATACGTGAGCGATTTTTTTTTACCTCGTTGGCAGATCCGAATGACTACTGTTCTCTCTTCTATCGCCGCGGGGTAAAGTCTTTTTTATCGTACCGATTGATGGTAATTGCTAGTCAAATATGTTTGCTGGTCAAACGTTTCTTCTTCATCCTTTCCCAGATAACCACGTACGCGGCGGGGGGGGGGGGGGGGGGGCTATTACGGTTCACCTGTCAAACATTTTCCCATTTCGCACTTTCATCTCACGTGAATTTTGTTTCTCCATTACGGATCAGCCGGGTGAGAATGTCAGATCACTGGAAACTTCCGGCTCGTGATCTCACCGTTTCACGACGCGATTAGGTTGAAGGGGTACACCAACACGCCAATCGAACCCAGCTCAAAACGAAGCACGTGTGCATCGACGCAGGCATATAAACTCTTTATCCGGATAAAAGGCAAGTTAAAATAGAATGTTATTAGATTTTACGAAAGAACACGAAGATTTGCCACAAGCCAAATTGCGGCACAGCAGTTGAAATAAAAAAATACTTGTAAGTTTCGTATCATATTAAAGCATAAGGGGATTCTTATAACACAGTGTTATAATTATCGTTTATTATTAATAAATCGAACGATCGTAGCCAGGACAATATGTGGGTCACAATTTCCACATCTTTAAACTCGGCCGGGAGTGGACCACAGAAAGAAGCTGAAGAATGACCAAAGCGCATTCATCATTAAATTATTCATTATTATCGAATAATAATACATTACTGTCTGTGGTATAAACTTTGAGTTGCTCTATTTTATTAACTATTTGCGCCCAGATGTTGCCGTCTCTGAATAAACTATTTCGTAGTAAATATTATACAGCTTTAGATGTCCCGTCGCTGCCCAGGTAGCAATTTTCAAAAAGTTGTCCAAAAGTCGGCTAAAAGGGTGCGAAATGTCCGCCCGGAAGTTATCTTAAAGTCAACAACCATCCAAAAAAATAACTGTTGGACACATGATAACTTGTAGGTAACTTCCAAGCGGACATTTGGTACCCATTTGGACAACTAATAGACGACTATTTTGAAATTGCTACCTGGGTGCTTTACGATGATGCTCACGCATGGGCACTACGATTTTCGACACGAAATTTCGTGTCGAGTAAACTCACGTGGATCATCTCGCATTTTCACTATGTGAAAAGAACCGTCATACGGTGAGCTGCTCACTTCTGTCATTTTCGCCAAAATTGAGAACAGTAGTAGCCTTCCACTCCCAGCTCTGGTACTGCTCGGGTGAAGTATGCCATACCGGTACCGGAGCACCTCCACTTACGTGCGTATGGTACCCGTACAGTACCAGTAGCTGTGCCAGAAACGTACCGGTACGGCATACCCCTTAAGTGGGGAATTCGTCTATTATCACGTTATCCGTGTACATAGTACATTCTACTTTCACGTACTTTGCGTATTTTCTTTTTTTCTCAATTTATTTTTCATTTCCAGACTAATTTCATTTATTACAGATATAAAACACATTTCCATTAAATATGAGCAGGTTTTGCATAAAAATACATATGCACCTATTTACAGCGAGTAGTACGTACAGAAACAGATGGTCATTTTATTTGACTTTTTCATTAATAAAACAAGATCTGAGGACTATTGTTTCACTTGGCCAATATAGTTTGTTAGAAAATTGTCAGACGAGACGCGACACCTGTTGACATGAACATAACACGTTTAAGCGGTTAGGCTACTCTTAAAAAAATGTTTAATCGATAGTCGCTTGAGGCAATTGAAAATGAAGAGGACGGTGCAATATATGGTGCAGAAATTGGAGATCGAATATAAACTTATGATTACAACCATGGAAGTGTTAGTCAAACTTTAAACGCGTTTTTCTCAAAACTATTTTTTTCTAAACGATGTGAATGATTTCATGACATCTAATGAACGGATAGACTTGAAATTTGGTACACTTATTCAGTGTAACAGTAGTTTAGTCTTGACCGACGTTTTTTGTCTTAACATTTTTTCTTCAGCTATTGACAACAATGTCATTTATCTTTTAAAAATCGGGATTTTTTGTCTATGATTTAAATACGTACTACCAACGAATTCAGACGTACATAGAAGAACAGTTCCTATGGGCGGCCTGAAGACGGCAGGAGGGGCGAAATGAGAAACCTATCTCTCTCTTATGGCCTCTGCACACTGCGCGCGATTTGCGATGAGCGATCAGCGATATCCAATGGGAGCTCAGGTATTCCTGAGAAACCCCCTGGGAAAGTGAAGCTCCCATTGGATATCGCCCATCACTCGTCGCAAATCGCGCGCAGTGTGCGGAGGCGATTACACATTGCGGAGCGAAAACACGCGTGACAGAATCTTGAATCGAAACCGACGTGCTGGATTTTTTTTCTCTTCGGAAAAATGATTTATATGAATAGCTTGAAGCATTTTGGTGCAAACTAAAGTTTATTTTATTTTTAATAAGTTTATTTATTTTTATAAGTTATTTATATATTTTTATATGTTTTTAAAAGTTTATTGTATTATAAAGTTTAGACAATTTATTTAAAAAAAAAAAAAAAAATTCGAAAGTGCAGACCACTTTCTTTCTGTAGCACGAGGGATATGAACTAGACGGGGAGTCGGATGTTCGAACCCTAATTATTTCATGTTTTCTCCTTCTTTGTTCTTCTTTCCTGGCATCTGATTCTTTTTATATTTTCATCCACTAAAATGAATTTAACTTATTGTCATGAAATAATGAATTAAATTAACGCAAAAATAGAAATATCCAATCAACCCACTCTTAGTTAATTTTAGTTCACGTGTGCTTATTATATAATAGAATTAATGTAGTAGGAGAAAAATTAGTATCAGAGATTGCCATTTTTCAGATAAAAATGAAAAAAAAAAAAAAAACATGCGTGAGCTAAAATTATTCAATGGAAACCACGGGAAGGTGGTGGGTTTCTTCCATCAGGAGAGGGAGGATGTATTGGAGTGGGAAGGTATGATGGAGGAAAAATTAAGGGGTGTTCCAACCGTTAAAACGAAAAAAAAAACTTCCTTTTGATAACAATGAGCCTTGTGTTACGACTGTTGTAGTTGGATCACCCCTTCAAACAGAAATTTGCAGATTTGCAGAGTGTCCACAATTAATATCTGCAAATTTTACGTCATATGGAAGTCATCCAATGACTTGTGTTGATGAATTCACTGGGTTAGCACTGGTAGTAGACATGCCATGCAAGCAATATGACGGCGATATGCATGTTTGTGAGTGATACATTCGATGGGCGCAACATGACGGCGATATGCGTGTTTCTCAGTGATACATCCTATCACAGCGATATGCATGTTTCTAAGTGATACATTCGTTGAGCGCAATATGATGGCGATATGTATATTTTGTGATACATCCCACGACCACAATATGATGGCGATATGCATGTTTCTCAGTAATACATTCCATGACGGCAATATGCATATTCCTTAGTGATACATCCTATGAGCGCAATATGACGGCGATAAGCGTGTTTCTCAGTGATACGCAATATGACGGCGATATGCATACAAATCCAGAATGATACAAATAGGCAGACACAAAGAAAGTTTGCACAAGTGTTAGAATGGCTAGGTAGGAAGCGCGCTCAGCTGTCGAATTAGAAGACGTAGGTTCAAACCGTAGGTAGGTACAAAATTAAAGTAGGCAGGATACGTTTTAATCCATTTATCATACAGACAGGAATATAAATAAAGCAAATGCGGATATAAAAAATCCTACCAGATTTTTTTAATCGACATTTTTGGATTTTTTTATTTTTCACGCTATGACACTTATGTGAGCTCCATATGAACACAACATAGTTACGTCACGCCATGCCGCTAATATGAGCTCCGCATGAGCACAACATAGTTACGTAACGTCATGCCGCTAATGTGAGCTCCGTATGAGTACAGCATAGTTACGTCACGCCAACCCGCTAATATGAGCGCCGTATGAGCACTACAATTTCTTCACGCCGTGACACCCATATGAGCCCCATATGCACTCACTTATTGTTAGATATTCGTGACCCTTGCTATTCTGATGAATTCACTGCATGCATATTCGCGTGAGAACAACTTTGCTTCATTTGGATGTATCATTGTGAATGATCATGTGATGTAAATATGACTTCAACGGGAGCACTTATAAGGGATACACAGCTGTGAGACTTTCTATGCCGCAGTGATGATGTACATATGATGCCAATATGAGGTACATCCGTCTATCTGGGTATCTATAAGAGTAAGCAGAACGCCGTTATGTCCCCAGCATTTAAGCCGACGAGCGGAAGATAGAGCGAGAATGAAAACTGCGGTCAGCGCCGCTAATCGAGAACTAACCTTGGGGGAATCCCCCACAATAAAATCGGCACATAATATCCTTGAAAACTGATCTTCTATCAGCCCCCTGACACTGGTAGATAAATGCTGTTCGCAAAATGTCCTTGCCGCACTGTGGCGCTAATAGTCGTGTGACAGGCATGCATATATATGTATGTTGCGCCGGTATTTCAAATATCTTACATGAATAAAAATCTATTGTGTTAATTGTTTCTTTTAGCTCACTTATATTTTTTTTCTTTCTATCTTTTTCGGAGCACGCCTCCGTTTTGTCCGCACGCGAGGAGGGGGAAAGGTTCAAGCCTTAGCGAAAACACGAGAACACGCGGAATAATAGAAACTATATTTGAAATAACAATAAAATGAAACGGTAGGGATCCACACGATCCGATTAATAATAGTATAAATTACGATTGGAGTAAATTAACGTTCCTACACGGCAACTCTCTCGCACGAGAGTCCAATGTCTCTTACTTCGCCGCGAACCACCGACCATCGGCGTACGCACTCGTTCTTTTTCTCTTTTACCGCGGACTAACTCACGCGAACACGCTTCAAAACTTTAACACGTGTGCCTCGTCTCGCGTCTCGGGCAAGAAGGAAGCATGGCGTCTCCCCGGTGCTCGCACGCTCGCAGGCCGCACCGCTCGCGCCATCTGGACGACACCACGACCGTGTCGCGCCTCTCGCAATCATCCGCTCAGATGTCTAACAATTGATATATTTGAAATGATTTTCCATTTAAACACAATAAATAACGTCGCCATAACGATAACACGCGAAAGCCACGAAAGCATGGAGACTAGAGTAAAGGAGCCCGAACGCATATGGCGGAATCGTCAAAAAGTGGATCGCGAAAGTGATGAAAGATCTTGTAGTTCGAAAAATATCCGCAAGCGATACCAGCGCCTGGTACCGAATAGGATAGGTGCGTGAGGACCGGCTTAGCAGTGTTTGTGACATACATACAGTGACGTATTACTGTCAGTGAGTGCAGCCAGATCGCGCGTAAACGTTACCCCTTCTCTAGTCTCTTACGCGCCCATCACCCAATCATAGTAGCGCGTGTCCGTGAGCGAGCGACGCTCGGACGTCTTCGGAAAGAGCCGGGCACGGTCGAAGTTTCCCGACCGCGCCTTCGGCAGCTACACAAAAACATGGACGCTGAGCACGTTCATGTGCGGCCAAGCCGAAACGAAGACTTCGAGGAAGAAGCAATCTGAGCACGACTCGCGCGTGACTTCACCCTACGGCACGCGGGAGGCTTTTAGATGATTTCAATGCTTATTTAGCTCTTGATTCTCTGCGCTATTAATGTATAAAAAAATGGATCGCGCACTCTGATCGCTTATTTTTTTAGTTTATACGTTAATTTAAATATAATAATAAATCTAAATTACAACTTATTTATCTTATATCAAATTGTTTACGCTTCACTCACACCCGTCCTTATGTCAAATAAATTATAATTCATAAAAGTAAACGGAAATATATTTATATTCGTATTATTATATTAATTCTTACATACTTCCATCAAGCGATAAAGCATTATCCCCAAAAACGAGCTAATCATCCATCCGGCCGCGAATCCTAAGTACCAGAAAGTATACATATTCTACGAGCGATGGGATGGTCCCGTTGGTAGCGTTCCTGACTTCGGTCCGCAGGGGTCCCTAGTGCAAATTTTTCATAATTTCTCATATTTTAGTCGTATTTGAGATTTTAGGATAAAAAATGATTTAAAACATATTCAAGTTCTGGTCTATTTCCCAAAAACACATTTTTTTTTACTGAAAATTCATGATTTCTCATTTTGTTCCCGGAATTTTCTCTTTTTCCTATGACCTGAGTGAACGGCTGCGATGTACATGAAGTTTGCATCGTTGCTATCCAACGGTTTCATTTTTTTTTTTTCGATTTTGTTTGGTTGGTCCCGGTGGCCGTAAATATTTTTTATTCATTTTACCATATTTTTTTAGCAACTAGAGCCGAACTGACCAAGAAAAAGATAGGAAATTACAAAATCGAAAAAAAAATGAAACCGTTGGATAGCAACGATGCAAACTTCATGTACATACGGCTGCGGACATATTCGGAGAAAAGTTAAAGATGAAAAGAAATGAGATTTTCGTAGAAAAAAAAACTTATTATTGTTATTTATTTCCGGAAATTTCCCTTTTTCCTATTACCTGAGTGAACGGCTGTGAAGATATTCGGAGAAAATTTAAAGATGAAAAAAATGAGATTTTCGTAAAAAATTGTTATTATTTGTTTTCCGGAACTTTTTCTTTTTCCTATTAACCGGTGCGATGGTCTAGTGGTTAGCGTTCGAATCCCAGTCGCGTACATTTCGTTGTGAAATGTTTTTCTTCGGCATTTCGCGGCAAAATAAGACTAGTTCCACGACTGGGGGGCAAACTCGATGACCGGCTGTATTGGTGTAGGTTTTCCGCAGTTTCCCTATACCCATGACAGAAATGTCATGATGAATATAATACAGAGGGGGAAGTCGGCTGCGGCCGCAAGAGGGGGGAACAGGGAGAAAGATGGAGAAAAAAGGAGTAAAAAACAGTCGAGGAAAGAAACGCGCACAATGAGGGGAACGAATAGGTAACAAGCGCGAAAAGCGTGTACCTAAGGAAAAAACCAATGACAAAAAAATGAGATTTTCGTAAAAAAACTTATTACATTTTTTATCCCTCATAATTCTGAGAAATAATGAATTTCCGAAATGTTTGCAAACATTATTTTCCTTAAGGGGTAACACCACTGTAACGGCCTGCCACGAAGCGTTTTAGACAAATAATACTTGGGGTAATTATTATAAGCATATATTGAAGTATATTGCAAAAAATGTAATGGGAAAATATTACAAAATTGCGACACTGCAGCAAATTCTTCCGGGACATGTTGAACTTAAGGTGCTCTGTGTCGCGCAGTATAACTTGTGCCAATTTTAATCTCGACAAAATAATTTTTTTAATTAAATCTAGATGAGTGTAGCTAGTGAACCACGTAGGGGATTTTAGAAATATTGATTTTTGACTAATTGCCGAAATCAAGCGATGAAGCATTATCATAATGCTTTATCGCTTGATGAAACTATATGAGAATGAATATAATAATACGAATATAAATATATTTCCGCTTACTTTTATGAATTACAATTTATTTGGCATAGGGACGGGTGTGAGTAAAGCGCAAACAATTTTTTAGAAGATAAATAAGTTGTAATTTAGATTTATCATTATACTTAAATTAACGTACAAACTAATAAAATAAGCGGTCAGAGTGCGCGATAAATTTGTCGACACTAAAAGATAACTAATTAAAATAATAATGATAACTTATAAAAATAACTAATCAAATAAGAATTAATAGTAATAATAATTATAAAAAAAAGCACTGAGCGCTGGGAACGATCCCGCACCCCAAGTGCAAATTTTTTTCTGAAAAGTTCCGATTTTTTCCGGCAAATTTTTCCGAATTTTTCTATGAATTGGAATAAATATGAAGAATTCGGAGTTTTGCGGACAATTATTTTTACGCAAACATCCGAGTTTCTCCGAATTTCTCCGAATTTTTCCGAATATTTCATCATTTTAATTACGATCACGGGAAAATGTCGGAAATTATATGAAGGCTTTAAGGGGTAACACCAATGTAACGGCCTTACAGGAAGCGTATTTTGTGATATTGTTTTGGCGAAAGAAAATGTGATAAACAAATAATACTTGTGGTATTTATTGAGCATATGTTTAAGTATATTGCTAGAAATTTTTATCCGAAAATATTACAAAATGGCGACATTGCAGCAATTCTTTCGAAGCATGACGAAACTCTGCGGCACGCAGTATAACTGTGCCAATTTTAATATAAAAAAAGAATTTTGTTTTATTAGGACTAGATGAACATTTTTAGTCGAGTACTCGGCAATTACTCAAAAATCAATATTTCTAAAATCCCTAGATTTAAAAAAAAATATTTTGTCCAGATTAAAATTGGCACAAGTTATACTACGCGCCGCATAGCACCTTAAGTTCAACATGCCTCGGAAGAATTCGCTGCAGTGTCGTCATTTTGTAATATTTTCTCATAAAATTTGTTTGCAATATACTTCAATATATGCTTAATAATTACCCCAAGTATTATTTGTCTAAAACACTTCGTGGCAGGCCGTTACAGTGGTGTTACCCCTTAAGGAAAATATTGTTTGCAAACATTTCGGAAATTCATTATTTCTCAGAATTATGAGGGATAAAAAAATGTAAGTTTTTTTTGCGAAAATCTAATTTTTTTCATCTATAACTTTTCTCCGAATATCTCCGCAGCCGTTCACTCAATAGGAAAAAAAAAGTTCCGGAAAAAAAATTATAAGTTTTTTTTACGAAAATCTCATTTTTTTCATCTCTAAATTTTCTCCGAATATTTTCGCAGCCATTCACTCAGGTAATAGGAAAAAGGGAAATTTCCTGAAAAAAAAAAATAATTTCTTTTTTACGAAAATCTTATTTCTTTTCATCTTTACCTTTTCTCCGAATATGTCCGCAGCCGTTCACTCAGGTCATAGGAAAAAGAGAAATTTCCGGGAAAAAATGAGGAATCATGAATTTTCAGTAAAAAAAAAATGTGTTTTTGGGAAATAAACCAGAACTTGAATCTGTTTTAAATCATTTTTTCTCCGAAAATCTCAAATACGACTAAAATATGAGAAATTATGAAAAATTTGGAGAAAAATTTGCACTAGGGGCCCCTACGGACCGAAGCCAGGAACGCTACCAACGGACCATCTCATCGCTTGTAGAATATGTGCACTTTCTGGTACTTACGATTCGCGGCCGGATGGATGATTGGCTTCTTTTTGGGGATAATGCTTTATCGCTTGATGAAAGTATGAGAATTAATATAATAATACGAATATAAATATATTTCAGCTTACTTTTTTGAATTATAATTTATTTGGCATAGGAACGGGTGTGAGTAAAGCGTAAACAATTTTATATAAGATAAATAAGTTGTAATTGAGATTTATTATTATATTTAAATTAACGTATAAACTAAAAAATAAGCGAGCAGAGTGCACCATACATTTTTTTGTATACATCAATAATGCAGAGAATCAAGAGTTAAGTAAGCATTGAAATCATCTAAAAGCCTCCCGCGTGTCGTCGGGTGACGTCACGCGCGAGTCGTGCTCAGATTGCTTTTTCCCTCGAAGCCTTCGTTTCGGCTTGGCCGCACATGAACGTGCTCAGCGTCCATGTATTGGTGTAGCTGCCGAAGGCGCGGTCGGGAAACTTCGACCGTGCTCGGCTCTTTCCGAAGAGGTCCGAGCGTCGTTCGCTCACGGACACGCGCTACTATGATTGGGTGATGGGCGCGTAAGAGACTAGAGAGGGGGTAACTTTTACGCGCGATCTGGCTGCAATGATCGACGATTCAAAATCACCGCGCGGACGGAGCCAGCAGTGGTAGCGCCGCCAGGCGGGTACAATCCGCGGATCATTCATCACTTTCACAACCATTTCGCCAGCATTGCGTTCGGGCTCCTTTACTCTAGTCTCCATGCACGAAAGTATCGAATCGTTCAGCTGATCGGAGTATTTAGAGCCGAAGACTGTCACACAACAGCCAACGCTAGGCACTGACGATTTCAAGAACTAAAAAGCCGGGACAAAACGCGTTTTAGTTTATCGTACAGGAATAGTCGGCCAGTGCCAGGGGGCTGTCTTCTATGTACGTCTGAAGTCGTTGGTATTACCGACCGCGAGTTTACTTACTGCCGAGAAGACCAAGGGTGGAGGAGGAGGAGTAGGGCGCATTCTCCTCCGAGGTTGTCTCCTCGTCCGAGGTTGCAGCACGACTTTTCCAGTTATACGCGAATAAAGACTCTATTTCAGTATTTACAAAAAAATTAAGAGCGAGCGAGACTTTATTTTAGCGCCTGCCCCCTTTTCCATCTTTACGAGCCTGTCCGCTGAATATACCGTCGGTAAGGTACAGAAAGCTGTGCTCGAGCGGAATACCCCATTGAATATAAAACACGATAACAAAAAAGCTCGGTCAAGTCTTAGCCGATATTATCTATTTTAAGGAGGTACACCAGCTTCATACAATGTTGCCATGCTAAACCATGGTCAAATTTCAAAATGGTGATAGATCAATAAAATTTGGTGAGTATATTCTTTAGTATTATATATGTCAATACAATTTTTTTCAGATTTTTTCATTGTGCCGTTATCGAATAATTGAACATTGAAGTTCACGTGTATAAGCATAGCGTTTTTATAGATATAGGTATATATTCCGGGTATAAGAATAAACGCTTGTGAATTATTTGTAAGAAAACGGCACAACCAAAAAATCTGAAAAAATTTGTATCTACATGAATAATACTAAAGAATATATTCACCAAATTTTATTGATCTATCACCATTTTGCTGAAGCTGGTGTACCTCCTTAAGGGAAAACTCCTTTTTTTGTTTCGCAAGAAAACTTGAGCCCTTTACGTTCAAACGTCTTTCACGAGTTTAATACTCAGTTCTTTAATTATTAATGTTAAAAAATGAAATTTAGTACAAGACTTTGTTAATGTACATACAAATAAATGGCCGAACAATTTTTCAATTATTTTTTTCTTAAAAATTATTTTATTATTATTATAATGAAGTCACGTATGTCACGGGAGAATAGTCGAAATGACTAATGTAAGAGCTCGTCGTGCGTACATTCACAAGCAGATTTCGTTTTGGATGCGATAAATCGTAATTATATATGAAAAAAAAACGATTGAGAATGTCAAATGGATGTTTATTTATGAACTAAAAAAATATATGTTTATTTATTCAAAGTGCCGTCTAATGAAAAGTAAAATCGAGTCAGCTTTTTCTATTCCATATATTCAGTACGGCGTACTGGTACTGTACTCGTACGCCGTAACAGTTAACCAATCAGTATGTATCCCATAACACGTACCGCTATAGTACTCGTACCGTACCGATACGCTGTAGGGTAAAGTTATCTAGGTTCTAACTGAAAATGCAAATTTTTTCGCGTAATCACGCTTTAATGGGGGACTCGATCGATTCGACATTTTTTGGCGACGATAAACATTCCCTACGTCGGATCCATGAAGACTAGAGTAAAGGAGTCCGAACGCAAATGGCGGAATGGGTGAAAACGTGACATGTAAAAGCGATGATATTTCCTAGTTTGAAATTCAGCCACGGTAGCGCTCTTGTTCCAAAGATACCGCTGTGAAGTTTCGCGTTGGTCATACAATGAAGTGAGCTCTGAGTTTTATTTCCGTTTTATACGTCTTCATTCGCGGTGTATTTCTTTCGCGTGTGTATAAAGTGTGTATAAAGTGAAAAAAGTGCTCCTGCAAAATATTGTGACTCGTTACCTCGTAAAAGATAACGTACTGGTAAGGAGAAGGCATTTTTTACATATTTAATGACATTTGGGGTAATATTTTGTTATTATAATTTGCCGGTTGATTAAATTGAGGTTATGGCGCCATATGTGACGTTTTTTTCCACGCTCGAAGCCGGCGTAATTTCTATTGCAGTGAGGGATTAATGTGCATATTTCGAGTTGAAATATGAACAAAATTAATAAACAATACATATTTTCAATTTCAACCATTATACTAGCTTGCAGCGTGGAAATTAGAAGCCAGTTCAATTTATTCGACCTGTATATTACAATAACAAAATATTACCCCGCAAGACATCTAATATTTACAATAATGAATTTCTTTATTTTTGCAGATTGCTTCATCGAGGTCGAGATGGGTAAACCGTGCGCGTATCCGGGATGCCGAACTGGGCGACGTGCCGTCAGGGCGGAACGGACGCGTGCTAGATTACGGCAGCTATCGGTTTTTCAAGTACCCGGAATAAGTCTTTTGCTCTACATTTTTTTCTTATTTTCGACAGTAAAGCACTTAGCAGCGCTGCTCAGTATCCAGTCAACGTGGTTCCCCTGTCGAGCTAAAAAAGTGCTTTGTTGTCGATTATGCGATCAATGCAGCAAACTCCCGCTAACTGTTTAATGAATAACTGTCGCTGACCCTGATGGAAATCCGCTTATTGGAATTCGACAAATAATGTTGAAATCTGTTAAAAAATGTCAGAAACTGTGAAAATGAATAGAATCTAACATAATTTGATGGAATCGTACATATTTTGATAGATTCTGTCGGAAATAATCTATGAAAATCGGACAGAACCTCCCATATTATGTTAACTTTACGGAATGTCATAAAATCACAGAATTCGATACTTTCTGTCATCTTTTTGTCAGAAAATGTCATCTTTTAACAAAAAATAATAAAATTAATTTTCCATTTTTTGACATATTGTTGCATCGAAAAGAATGACAGAAAATGACAAAAAATGATAGAAAACGATAATTTTTATCATAATTTGTTGTCACATTTTTGTTGAATTCTGACAGATTTCAGCTGTCATTAAATCACAGAGTTTGATACTTTCTGTCATCTTTATGTCGGAAAATGTCATCTTTTAACAAAAAATAATAAATCAGTTTTCCATTTTTTGACATATTGTTGCATCGAAAAAAATGACAAAAAATGCAAGAAAACGATAATTTTTATCATAATTTGTTGTTACATTTTTCGTGAATTCTGACAGATTTCAGCTGTTAGTGAAAAGGAGCTTTATTGTGAATAAAGTCAGAAATAGCATAAACTACATTTGTATGGAATATTTATTTTATTCAATATTTATTCTAATTGTCGATTGTACATCCCTGTGGTATAGTCGCTATATATTTTTATCTATGTATTTTATCTGCGTCTCTGTATGTTGAATATTTTTTAAGATCTCAACAGTTGCCAAATATGTGTCACCAAATAAAAGTATTATTGAATATAAAGTCCCAAATTTCTTTCTTTCAGCATTCCCATTAAAATTTAGAAAATTATATGTAAATTCCATCAAATATTGACGTATTCTGACAATTTATTATCAGAATCGATAATTAAATGTCAAAATTCATCAGAATATATCATATATTTATAATGCAAAATGTCAAAAGTTAACAAGTTCGGTCATTATATGACAAAAAATAAAAAAGAATGATATAATTTGACAGATTCGGTCATAATATTTCATGAATGTTAAAGAATTCCATTTCATTCCATTAAATAATGACATTTAATGACGAAAATCTCACAAAAAATAAGAAAGAATGATATAATTTGACATATTCGGTCATAATATTTTATAAATGTTGAAGAATTCCATTATATTCCATAAAAAAATGACGTTTAATGACGAAAATCTCACAACAAATAAGAAAGAATGATATAATTCGACAGATTCGGTCATAATATTTCATGAATGTTGAAGAATTCCATTTTATTCCATCAAAAAATGACATTAAATGACGAAAATCTCACATAAAATGGAAAACTCTTACGACATTATATGACATATTATGTAAGATTCTGACAGAAATTACTGAATTATAACATTACTTTTCTGATAAAATATGACAGATTCTGTAAAGCATGTTCCAATTTCCGGTCAGAAATCATGAACTTCTCACAGAAAATGTCAAATCTCGAAATAATATGACAGATTCTGTCGTATAAATGACATATTCTGACATTATTTCTCATTGAAAGTTGACGGAATATTATCAAATCAGACATTTTTTGTTAAAATCTGACGAATTCCAATAAGCGGATTTCCATCAGGGGACCCTCCCGCTTGAGGGGAAAGTCTCGCTCGTGCTTTTGCTCTTTAGTGGCGGAGAAGGGTCCTTCGGTTATTGTCGCACCGTGCAGATCAGGATCCTGACAGTGCGAGAGTTAGCGGAAGTTCACTGTACTTATAATATCAGTGCATGTCACTGACATGTTTTTGTGGTTTGAAATTAAATATTATATTAAATTACATAATATGCTGCAGCGATGGAGTGAGGCCATTCAACCCCAGCTTGCTCCAAGTGATTTAGTGTGCGAGCTTCACTTCTCTGACTCCGATGTGGTGAACGAAGATCGTACTCAAATGCCTGATGGAGAAATCGTTATTGTTCTCCGCAGGAACTATTCGTTGGTTGCAGATGCATTGCCCATCGCAGTAAATAACGGGGTAAGAATAGTAATATTTTATGTTATACGGATGTTCCACGATACAATGTCATCCGTGAAATGCGGGGTTGCTGGTGAATTTCCGAGACGATTGATATAAGCATGTATGGGGCCCAGATCAACCCCTGAATTGTTATTAATTTTTCAAGGCAGTCAATCTAGCGCGTTCGTTTAGCGGGCCCACGTCGGTGAGCGACACGCCCATGTGGTAGTGGCCGGCGGATTGGTTCACCGACGTAGGCCCGCTCAACGGGCCGGTACGAAAAACATTTTGCTCCACGGTATACCCAAAAATAAATAAATAATGCAAACGAGTTCGAGCTCCATTTGTACCCGGATCGTTTGCTCGCGGGGAGTTGAACTCGTTAACCTCGGGCACGAGAGAACGATAACGAGATCCTCGAGCTTGCGAAGAACACCCAAACGTTTGACCACACTTATTCATGAACAGTGGTTAGAATTATTAAAAAAAAAAAAAAAAACAGTTCTAAGCATCAGGTCCAAGAGATAAGCTCGGAGAAATTGTACACGCGCATACTCTGGAGTATCAGATCTTCGATTAATATTTATTTCTCGTGTTATTCGCAGGCATTTTTTGTCAAGTCACACCAATACTTTCAGGACTTCAAACAGCAAGGTCTCAAGGACATACATCAGGCAAGAAGGTGTCGGAATAATATTAATGCCCAGTGTAACAACCATTATACGACAGGTGAGGGACACCAAATTGTACAATCAGGCTCTCGCCAACAAGAGGCATGAAAAACGAATACTTTTTCTCTTGAAACAGTTATCGCGACAGAAACCCCAAGTACTGCGGTCAAGAAAGATGCCATGGATCCCATTCAGAGTCCAGAGAAATTGAGAGCGCTCGAGGCTCAATATCGAACCACCGTCTTGAAAAAATGCGTGTACACTGCTACACAGCCGAGATATTGAATGTTTGATTAATTAATGTTGAGTGGGCGTAGCTTGTGCATACTTCGGAGGCGCTGACCATCCCCGATACGTCTCGTGTGTACACGAGGGACAGATGTACAAATTATGAACTCGAGTTCCATTCAGCCGCAGTTTAAACTAGTCAATTTTCAAGATAAGCATTGTGGCACTTTCGAAAATATTTATGTGAGAGAAAAAAAATGTATCCTTGGAGTAAATGATAATTATACAGTTTTTTTTAATCCGCCATTTTATTAAACCATTTTTATCAGCAAGCGAATATTGTTCGATCCTCCTTGTATTCTTCTTCACTCGAGCGACACATCGAGGATTTTTCGTAACTCGCCACATTTGTTTTTTTTATCAATTGAAGATGAAGAAACGATCAACACCGAATGTTCGTTACTGGCTTTATCGCAATTAAGCCAAACACATTTATTCGAAGACTCCAACTCACCTTGACCATCCTTGCGATATATTTTTTTTCTTCAATAATCAGCGTTCGCGATCTCACAGCGTGTAATTAATTTGATGCGTGCCGTCAGAATAAAAATATTAATGCATGAAAAAAATAGGCAACACGAACGAGAATAATGACGCTCAGCGCAAGAAGTTCGAGTCCCGCTCGCGAAATCGGCGAAACACTTTTTGCAATGTTTCATTTCTAAATTTTGATACCCTTCATGTACGCACGCAGATATTGTAGATTAATTCATTGAAAACAAAAAAGAATTCATTATTAAAAAACAGTTGATATACGCGGTTGAGAATTTCTTGTATCCAGCAAAAGTCAGATGGCTATAAAAAGTTCAACGAACCGCCAACGAGCCTCCAGCCTGTCCTGCGCTACATCAATGTATGGGCTGTTCCACACCAACGTAAAATATTTTGGAAAATATAAAATTTCATGAAATACAAATCGTGTTCATTTTTGTGAAAAACAAATCAACGAACTACAAATGATTGATTATACAACCAACCATCGTAAATGTACAATCTAATCGGGAAGATGTACACATTTTTCAATCCCATCACATCTCTGCCACCTTTGTATCTGTTTTTTTGAGCATTGTGAACATTTGATGGGCGTGTAAGGAACAAATAAAATATCGGTGGTCCCGAAATTAACGTTTATTATTCATTCGTCGTCAGTATTTTTGTTTTGCGAGAGTTTTCGTCTATAATTAGCAGTCCATAATTTCCGTTCGGTTTTTTAAAAAATTACTTACATTTAGGAGCAAAAATAAAACTGATTTTTTCATTTCGACACTTAGTTTATGAGCAATATCTATTGCGAAAAAAAAACTTTCCCGACGAAGGTGCGATCCCGGGCTCTGGCGCACGTTACTCCAGCGTGCTAACCATTGAGCTATCACTTGCATCACTAGAATAAGTAGTTTTTTAAATATTTAAGCAGTTCCCCTCGGATGGAGTTCAGATTCGGTTTGGATTGTTGGTTGGTTTGAGGTTTAATGTATTAGGAGTACAACTTTGCAGTGACCGTTTTACTTAGAGAGCCACTGCGGCCGAAGTAGTGGCCCTAGCTCAATAAAAAAAGTCGCATTTTAAACTAGTGGCTCTGCCAATGTAAACAATTTTAAAAAGCTAACGGATACGTGTATGCATTATAAAGTTATAGGCACTCAAACATGGTAACCTACGAACCGAATTCTCAGCATTTGCGGGAGGTTATGATTTACTTCTTCAACATCAAGAAATCTGCGGCTGACAAGGGGACAGTACGGCAGTCGGATTTTTGTAATTTTTCGTACTCATGGTACGCGAAGTTCAGAGCTCGAATATTAATATCCCAAAGCATGTCGACGCCATATTCAAAAATTTTCGAGAAAATTGACTTTGAAGTTTTCGAGCGCACTCTTATCCCACAAAGATGCAACGATATTCGAACCGGGCTCGTGGCGTACTTCTCACTTCGAAATTTTTTTTTTTTTTTTTTTTTTTTTTTTTTCATTTTTTTAAAATGAAAAAACGCAAGTCATATTTTTAATTATCTCTTGATTATAAACATACATTTTCAAGTATCAATATTTATAACCAACAACATTTTTAGGATGAAAATGAAAAACGTCGGGTAAGGAATTGAATACTTTATTATTCGGTCTGTATTCGTTTGTTTTATACATCGGGTGTAATGTTACACGAGCCAGAGTGATAACCATCGTAAAAACAAGGAAAACAGTCATTTTCACGGCATCTCGCACACCGTACAAACGCTGCATTGTTACATTCGCAATTTTTTTTCAATACATCGATCGGAAAACAAACTTCATTCACGTTCATGAAGATTTCTCTTTGATCGCAAAGTTTCGAAGCAAATCACGCATATCTGATCATGTTATTGAAGACCGGAGAAGACAACTGATGATGAACAATAGAATGAATTTTTATGCAATCTTCTCTATCATTAATTTCGTCGCCTATTCGCAATTTCAAGCAAGAGATAATCAAAAATAAGACTTGCATTTATCATTGACAATTATAAATACATATATGTGAATTAGCATAGATTTTATCATTTTTATCCCGGGATTATTTATTTATTTTTTTATAAATAATCACCTATTGTTATATATAAATAATATATGATCATATATGAGAAAATATATAATTATGTATGACTATAATGAATTTTGTACATAAATAACTATATATGGATTTTGTCCATATATAAACATATATAGATATATTATATTAATTATATATAATAATATGTGATTATATACAACAAAAATTTATCGGGATATTTAAATGACGGAGGTATGCGAATTAAAAAAAAAATGAAAAAAAAATTTCGAAGTGAGACTCGAACCAGCGACCCCGCGTTCGATATCCGGTTCGATATCGTTGCATCTTTGTGGGATAAGAGTGCGTTCGAAAACTTCAAAGTCAATTTTCTCGAAAATTTCTGAATATGGCGTCGAACTGCTTTGGGATATTAATATTCGAGCTCTGAACTTCACGTACCATGAGTACGAAAAATTACAAAGATCCGACTGCCGTACTGTCCCCTTGTGAGGCCCACCGTTTGCTTGTAGATGCTTACGGGGAGGATTCTATTAGTGAGAAAACGGGTCGGCGGTGGTTTCAACGCTTCAAAAGTGGAGATTTTGAGGTCGAGAACAAGCATGGTGGCGGAAGGCAGAAAGTTTTTGAAGACGCAGAATTGAAGACCTTGCTGGACCAGGATTCGTGCCAAACTCAAGAGGAACTCGCCGAGACGTTAGGAGTAACCCAGCAAGCAGTTTCAAAACGTCTCCGGGATATGGGTATGATCCAAAAGCAAGGAAACTGGGTCCCGCATGAGTTGAAGCCGAGAGACATCGAGCGCCGATTTTTCACCTGTGAACAACTGCTCCAAAGACAACAAAGGAAGGGATTTTTGCACCCGATTGTGACTGGAGATGAAAAGTGGGTTCACTACGATAATCCTAAACGCCGAAAATCATGAGGACTGCCTGGTCATATTCCGTCATCGACGCCCAAACCGAATATTCACGGATCCAAAGTGATGCTGTGTATCTGGTGGGACCAGCTGGGCGTTGTGTACTATGAGCTGCTCAAACCATCCGAAACCATCACAGGGGAACTCTACCGACGTCAGTTGATGCGCTTGAGTAAGGCACTCAAAGAGAAACGGCCACAATTCAACGAAAGACATGACAAGGTGATACTGCAGCATGACAATGCCCGACCCCATGTTGCAAATGTCGTGAAAAAGTACTTGGAAACGCTGAAATGGGAGGTTTTATCCCACCCGCCGTACTCTCCAGACATTGCCCCTTCCGACTATCACTTGTTCCGGTCAATGACACACGATTTGGCTGACCAGCACTTCGGTACTTACGAAGAAGTCAAAAATTGGGTCGATTCCTGGATTGCCTCCAAGGACCAAGACTTTTATCGACGCGGGATTCGAATGCTACCTGAAAGATGGGCCGAGATCGTAGCTAACGACGGGCAGTACTTTGATTAAAAAATATGTAGCCACTTTTTTATAATAAAGCCTTAAACTTTTGAAAAAAAACGGTCACTGCGAAGTTGTACTCCTTATAAATTCTACATTGTTTTATTTTTGTTTGTCGTGACTTAAAAAAATATTTCTCTTTGAAATCGAATGAGCGATTAGGATTTGGATGGGTTGCATTAGGGGTTAGGTTGCGTTTTGGTTATGTCACCGAATAAAAATAAAACATTTGCAGTACCGATCGGCTCCAAGTCGACAAATGACTGATATATTGACATTTCATAACTATGAACAAAAGCATATCAATATAACTCATCAATTTTACAGAAAAAATGTACGACAAAATATTTCGAATCACCGCGTTTCCCGGCGTTTCCGGTATCGCCGCAGTAGAGGCGCCGCCAAGCGGTAGGTGGTGTAAGTCGTTGCCGTCATCGCTTTTTCAGACCATTTTTCCAACACGGCGTTCGGGCTCCTTTACCTCTAGTCTCCATGGTCGGATCGAAGCTAGTTGATTAAAAAGTCGTTGATTTAAAAAATGGAAAATTAAATTGCGCCGGTGTGGTGGAGCTGGCTGTATGTGGAATGGAAAGCTGTCTGTGATTGGTCACTCGAATGATCCAGCGGAAGAGCGAAAGCCGATACCAGACAAGGAGACTATGGGAAGGAGTCCAATTTTCATATGGTGAAACGATATAAAAAAGGTCCGTAAATTTTACCCAATAGCGTGGTGTTAAATATGCCCTGTAGGCGTCGTCCGTGTCCGTAGTGTATCAAAAATATAGTAATCAGTGCACAGAGTGAAACTGACTGTCATGGCGGCTAATTGTTGACGCATGGAGACATGGTTGACACTTGTAACAAAAACTCCTATCGCGTGCACTAAGATTGTTTGTTTGCGATCTAGTTCGTCGAATTAGTTTAATGCAATAATTGGTATGACAATTTTTACAAAGTTCCTCAATTTTTGTTTAATTGCGAGAAATGTATTATGACTTTGTAAATAATTTGTATAATGCATTTTTGGATAGTTACAAAAAAACCATTAATCATCAATACACACATTAACGTTAATAGCTTCTAGGAAATATTACTATTTTTATTTGCGTTATTATGATTATTATAACAAATGTAATCAATAATCAAAGTAATTTACCGATAAAGGGCCTAACAAATCATTTCAATAAAAAAATTTAGCTATAAAAGACCTTACGAGGATAGAATCGAGAGCAGTACCTCGCACAGTGCCATGCATTTTTTTGCTATTGTGCTTAAAATTGAACTTAAAAAACAAACGCATCTCAATAGTAGTTAGATTGTAGACTTTGGACTATTGTTATCAGCATCTTCAAGCCCTGATATTATTTTAATAAATGTAAAATGTAAAATGACGGGTCATGGTAGCGGTGAGTCTCGTGATGCTGCGGCTGACGCTCGCTACTGCGTAGCGAATCTCTGTGTTGCTACTGTCGCTGCGGGTGATGCCATAGCTTATACAAAGGATATTTCCGATGTGACTATCGGGTGTATCACTCCAATTCTTTCAATGAGTTGTCGTTATCTAATGTCTCTCACTTTATGAACGTTTATATATCAACCTTGTAGTATAGGCATCACTTATGATCACTGGGTGATCTAGGTTATTGCATTTTACACAGCGGTGGAGCTGTTTATCTGATGTGTTATTTTAAGTGCGTTTGCCGTTTTCGTGTGAAGCACTACACTTGACGCAGTGGTATGTGAGGATGCAATTTACACTAGCATGTCCGAGTCGCGGACATTTTCTACATATTTTAGACCGTATAATCTCGACACATTTGAATGGAATGTATATTTACGTCGGATATAAATTATGGCATTTTTTAGAGTTATTTTTTCATAATTAGGTGGGTATTGCGCTATGACTTAAATGTAGAAACATCTTAAGGCACTACTACAGCTACACGAAATTTACTCATAAAATGAATTAAGGTTAAGAAAATTCCAATTTTCAGTTCACGTGACAGGTAATACCAACACAGACAGCTGATAACAACGCATGCGCAAAACATACATGTATACATAGCACGTAGTGACTGACTTGCCCAGCGCCGCTTATGCGGAACCCAATATTGTCCCACTCTTACGGACGCGCTTTTACGGAGATTGGACTCCTGCCCTATAGTCTCCTTGCCAGAGAACATATATTAACATGGGACCTGTACTTTCATGTGATACATGCTTTTTGCCGATACTTGTGATTGTTTAGGTTTGGTGAAAACAGAGGGAGAAAGAAAAGGAAGAAGACGCGGTTTGCCGAAAAGATACGCATGTACATCGATGAACGATGGATAAGGAACAATTCGACGCGTTTCTCGGTGGCACGGTGGAATTACCGCGCGATGTACAAATCGTTAGGCTCGCTGCGGCACGTGCCACCGAAATCGCTGCTATGACGTATTCCATAGGTAGGCCAATGTATGCTAATCTCCGAACATTCTTTCGTTCGATTATTTTCATGAAAGAGGGAGAAAAAGAAGAAAAAATTTTTTCAAACAAATGGCACTCTGCAGAGAATCCGCAACAATCCAAGCTCGTGTTTCAAAAACTGCCGGTTCACATGCGCCGCAGGGTCATGTCGCACAACGCGAAGCGCATGCCTAGACGACTGCGGGAGGCGCACTCACGACAAATGACCAAATCGGGATTGCCACCGGAGAGGAAACGACCTTCTAGAAAATATCGACGCAGAGCTGGAAATCTGTTGGAGGAGTACAATCGTAGAAAGCGTAGATGCGGATGGCTGGAAACTCACCTGTGGCACGCCAAGCGTTTTCGCACCGTCGAAAAGTGGGGCTACAAAATAGCCGAGACGCCCAATGACAGGAGCTTACGCGCTTGTTACAGAGCCATTGCGGAACATTGTCTCTTGCGGGACCTGTCCTACTACACTTGCTTCGAAATAAGAGGTCCGCGAAACGTCCTCGAAGAAACTCTGAGAGCCCACTGCGATCCTGCCGGCTTGACTTTTGCCGCAAAGATTTATCGCGAAGGTAGCCGAGAGGGCCGACTCGTTTTTTTCACCAAAAATGGTTATCCGCGTTCTCCGATCGGAAGTGTCACTTTCACGTGGAGTTCCCTAGAGAGGCCGAATTTTGCGGCCATCCGGATTTGGGTTCATCCCCTCGTTTACAAAGATTTCCTCAACGAGATCGTTCGGAGCTTCAATTTCCGTGCGATAAGTACATCCGAGGAGAGAGAGAACGCCGAAAAGTATCCGTTCGAATACGAGAACGACGCGAATTGCCATATGACGAATTTGAGAAACGCCCTCAATAGATTCAGTCTGACGGGCCCGTTGTCGCTGGCCGTTGTAACGGACGCTCTGCGTCTGCCGAGTACAAGCTCGAGCGCTCGAAACGGCGACGAAACCAACGCGATTCGCACCCAGGCTCAGTGGTATGAGAATTTTTACGAGGATCCGCAAAATTTGGAATGTCTTCGCGCTCAGAGAAAACTCATGGATGATTTGAGAAGTCTGAAATGTCCAAATCAATTGCCACCGAATTGCGCGATGGCCATGACGGTGCTCGACCCGCGATTCTTCTTTCCCAAGAAGAGAACGAAGAAACTCGGAAACGGCGAGTACTACGCGAAAGTACAATTTGCCGGGAATTCGCTGGTTCATCGGAGTCCCTTGTGGGATCCAGAAGTGAGAAGACGCGTCAAGAAAGAACGAAAGACCGGCGCCGATATCGATGAATTGAGGAGGGAGAATCTCGTTCCCGGAGTGTACGACGATGAGCTATTCGACGAGAACGTTATTTCGAAGATTCCCGTCATACTGATACAAAATCCAGGATGCAGCGATGGACGCAAGCGTCTCGGTTGGTACAGCGAGGTGACTCGGCGGCGGCGGCAAGTCGACCGCGCGAGCAACTCGTTTCGCTAATGACCGGCCCCATGCTCCCTTATCTTTGCAGGATTCACATCGGGTATCGATATCGTCATACCAGCCGGTTGGTCCATGCCGTTCTGGCAAGCTTTCGTATTGAGATGCGCCCGAGCCGGTGGACTCGGACAATCGCGTTTGATCGCGTTCGAGGCACTCGATACGGACTCACCGGACATGATCCCGCAACCGGACGTCCCCTCCCACATCAAGGAGGCTCTCGCCGTCTCGTCCGAATTACGCGCCAAATATTTTCGTTATCCCCCCAACAGGAGGGTGAACTTTACAAAATTTGCCATTGCCAGTCCGTTCTACTGCGAATGGGGCATACTCGTGAAAGAGTGGACAAACGCCGAAGAATATCACGTACTGCGGGATCGTCGCTCGCTCGAGACACTCGGGAGAGCTCTCTCGTGTCCCCGCGGGAAGAACAAGAACGCGAACGGAGGGAAAATCTCAAGCGACGAGAGTGTTTTTCCGAATGTCAATTGTCTCGTACCTGTCAAGATATCTCTCGAAGGAAAGGGGCGAGCCCGTAATTTTGCCATTATATGTATACCGACGGAGGAAGATTTGAAAAATCGCGCGTCGCGAAAAAACTGGTCCGGACCGGTGCAAAAACTCGCTGCGGATCCGAACGAGCGCGAACGCAGAGAATTGCGAAAGAATCACAAAATAATCCTAGCGCGTTCCAACAGACGCTCGCGTCGTTCCGTAAAATTGGCTCGCGAGGCGGCCAACGCGTTCAAGCTGGAAAAACTAACGAGACCGCAAACGCGCAAAGATTCGACCGACAGAAATTTCGCTGCGAAAAAGGAGTTTCGAGAGAAAATGGAGCAACTCTATTTGCCCAAGTGCGAGGGGGTCAAAGACTCTTGCGATCGTCGAGTTATGGGATGGGTGGTACGGGGTGACTTTTCGTTCAGCGAAGCGCGCGGTATCGCTATCGGATACGTAACTCTCCATTCTCTGCGGGCTATAATTGATTCTCGCATCGATTCTATACTCGTTCGCAATACGCAAACGCGGCAGTACAGATTCGCGCGGATCGAGATCATCAACTGCCGCCGCTGATCCACCCTAGCGCATTGCACATTCGTTTCCAACGATAAATATATTTCGTTGATGTACACAATGTCTAATATTTACGCAATATTACATTTGCCAATTTACGCGACCCTCCGCTGGTTACATTTTTCCAAAATTTCTACGTCTTTCAATGCTGTCTCGTGATTGAGCCTGAAATTACAATTTTATCGTCCACGCGGCAAAATAGTAATTTCCTTTACAACATCTAAAAGTTTTCGATCCAGTTCACCGTTAAAGGATTAAATTCGAATTTGAAGCGAGAAGCCGCGGTGCGGCATACACGTATACATAATCGCTGCCTATACACCCTTCGCCAAAAGTATCAAGCACCCTGTAATTTTTCTATCCGGACGAAAAATCGAATATCTCTGCGAAAAAAAATCGTAAACCAATTTAGCAAACGGCGTTTTGAAGAGGATAAAACCAGCTTCATTTTGCTTTTTTATTGTTGCGATTTTTTGTACCCGGTACGTCATTTTGAAAAGGCCAGCTTTGCATGATTTTCGCACTTTGCAGAATCGCGTGTTGAACTTGGAAAAATCGTAATGTCACCATTTAGTGATAAGATCTTTGAAAAGGAAACCATTGGCTTCAAATTCGTTCAAAAAAAAAATTGCATTTTTTTTCGCAGAGTATTTTAGTTTCTTCTTGGAAAAAAAAAACGGGTGGGTTTCCGAAAAGCCGGTATCGTGCGGCGCGTCACTTGAAAACTATGAGGTTTGGAATATTTAGTCTAAGGAGTAAAAAGTTGTATTTTGTTATTTCGGAGTCACTAATTTTTTTCATTTATTCTTTTCGAAAATTTCTTCGTATCGCTAGTTTTGGTGGATAGTCGACGATTTGTCTCATTAATTTATTGCCGTTACATTAAAACAAAGATGTTTTAATGAAAATATCAAGAGGAGACAAGATACATAATTTGATTTGTAGGCCGTACGGATCCAATGACGTTCCGAGCTTATATGGAGTTAAACGAATGAAAACTGACAGTCAAATCGAAGATGATCGGAAATAATAAAGTAACCACTCTTCGGCAGAATCGAATATTAGTGAGAAGTGCTCTTAAAAATCAACGAAAAATGTCATCTGATTCGTACGACGTAAATTGTCGTGCTCGTCGTTCTCCTCGTTGGTCACTCCTAAATAACAAAATACAACTTTATACTCCGTAGACTAAATAGTCCAAACCTCACAGTGTTCAAGTTACGTCCCACGATTCCGGCTTTTCGGAAACCTGCCGTTTTTTTTCCAAGAAAAAACTAAAGTACTCTGCGAAAAAACATCGCACTTTTGTTTTTCAATCGAAATTATAGCTAACCGTTTCCTTATCAAAGATCTTATCACTCAATGGTGAGATTACTATTTTTTCTAAGCCTAGCACGCGATTCCGCAAAGTGCGAAAATGGTGAAAAATCGGCGTTTTTTAAATGACAGCAGGTACAAAAAAAGTCCCAAAAGTAAAATGAAGCTGGTTTTATCCTCTTCGAAAAGCCGTTTGGTAAATCGATTAAGGATTTTTTTTTCTCCGAGATATTCGATTCTTTGTCCGAATAGAAAAATGACCGGTCGCTTAATACTTTTGGCCAAGGGTGTATATATTCGACTCTCGTAGTGCGACATTTAGCCGCTAGAGTCACGGGGGCGATCAAACGCACGCGCATTCGTTATCATTTTCCAATGCGTCTGGGAGAAAATCGGCCCCGGAGTACGCCAGAGGGAAACTTTCCCCTCCTGTCCCGATATACTGCATATTTACGAATTCGACTTGATTTTTTGGCATTAGTTTTGCCAAAGTGCAATCCGTGATCGTTGGAAGGTCGAAAAATGACAACACCGGTGGTTATCGCAGCGACTGCTCGACACACGGCTACGGTGAGTTATCACTTTTTATCTCAAGCGCGAACGGAATTTCGAAGAGTGCGTTATTTCACAGCAATTTGGTTATCGCGCACCAAGTTTTTTCCTTTCTTTCCGTTGTCATTTCTCGGACGGGTTGCATCAGCGCGATTACATAATGCGAATCCTTCGCCGATCATCGATACGTCTCGTGAATTTTTTCCCACACCCGAAGGTGTATCGAAATTGATTGACAGCTACAAATTTTTCTTTGCAGCTCATATTTTTCCATGGCTTGGGTGACACTGGGTAAGTATCGTTGATTCGTACGATTACGCAAAAAATAGTCGTCCTGTATATTTTTATACGTCGTTATTATTTATTTACGTAAATTACAAGAAGAATCCAAGCGAAGCAAAAGTTGACACCGTTTTCAGGCACGGATGGGCAACTCCGATGGGATCGGTTCGTTCTTCCCACATCAAAGTCATCTGTCCTACGGCGTAAGTGTCTATTGTCGGATAACGATAATTTATCGTCACCGCAAGAGCAAGAGAGAAAGAGACGAAGAGAAAAGTAACGAGACGCGTACGTCCGCAGGCCGACGATGCCGGTGACGCTGAACGCAGGATTCAGGATGCCTTCGTGGTTCGATCTGAGATCTCTGGACCCCAGCGGCCAAGAAGACGAAGAGGGCATCAGAAGAGCCGCGGAGATGGTTCATAGCTTGATAGCCGAAGAAGTCGCAGCTGGAATTCCCACAAAACGAATAGTAATCGGCGGATTCAGCCAAGGCGGAGCTCTCGCCCTATACAGCGCGCTTACTTTTCCCGAACCGCTCGCCGGAGTAATCGCTCTCTCCGCGTGGCTTCCTCTCCATCAAAAATTTCCAGCTGTAAGAATGAGGCCTATTTCCGTCGTTACCGATGAGGTCAAATAAATAAGCAAGTCATATTTTTTTGAGTCGCGCTTATTTTAGGAAGCGATAGGCAACAAGAACACACCGGTCTTTCAATGTCACGGGGATTGCGATCCGATTGTTCCTTGCAAGTGGGGCCAGATGACCGCTTCCTTGCTCAAACAATTTATGACTGCGAGCGAGTTCAAGAGTTATCGGGGAATGATGCATACCTCGTCCGAAGAGGTGAGCATGCTAGTGTTATCGTTGACCGGGCTATCGCCGTCCTACGAGCTTTCTCATCTTATTTTCATTCAACAGGAAATGCGGGATGTGAAGAAATTTATCGAAAAAGTTTTGAAGCCGTAATAGCCGAGCCACTCGAAACGTAGCGACATTTCAATCATCGCTCTGCGATATATCAATAAGGGAAACGTAAGAAATTCACCCAAAAGAAGTACGTTCAATAATTATCGAATAAATTAATTCCAGCCGCAATCGTTGCACTCTCGCAACGACCAGTATTTCTACCTTGTGCCGTAGAAAATTCGTTTCTCTCTACTCCTTTCTGTCGCTCTCTCTCTCTCTCTCTCTCCCCCCCCTCTCTCTCTCTCTCTCTCTCTCTCTCTCCCCCCTCTCTTTCTCTCTTGTTAGTTGAGATATATCACTTAGCGATGATAAACAAAGCGAGAAACAAGTAGAAGAAGAAGCCAATGAGATCGACAAAGAACAAAGAACATTCCTTCGATTGATTATTGGGGCAACGTCGTCATTTTCACCGACATAACCAATTTATTTAAGTTTCCCCCATGGCCTATACGTCGTAGATAATTTTTTCCTCTATTTATTGCTTCGATATATTTGTTCTCGATTCGTCGAACCGTTGTTATTCTTGGTAGATGCATTTTTTGCGCCCTCGAGATATTGATGTTACCAGTGAAACAAAAAAAAACTTATTCCTTCCACAGCAGATTATTTCGGGAGAGAAAAAATGTAAGTCGAATAATTTTTCAGAGGGACGATAGAGACCTATGTAATATATACTATATCGTACCGGCTTGCGTTTCGGGAGAATCTTTCTCGCCCCTTGCGACGCGATATATATGACCATTTTTACACGTGCCCTTTTTCATTGGCTCCCACTTATTTCTGGAAATTTCGATTCTTACATTCCGAACGTTGTTATTACTTCTGTATAATGTTTTTATCGCCAGCGTATCGTCGATTGGAGCCTTATATTGGCGGTAAAAACCTGCGCGCGCGCGCTGCGACACGTATCGCTACGGAATACTATTGTAAAAAATATCAAAAATCCACGTTACAATGAAATCGCGACGAACGAATAAATTTCAAACTTTGTTCAGAACACAGTGTACAATAATAAAACATAGCGTTGCTGCATGAAATATGACGATGGTTCGATCGCAAAGAGCGCAAACCTATAGAAATATATATTTACACGAGTCAGAATTAACGGGGCCGAGCAAGACGCGTTGATTTAACAATTGGGCGTTTCAACAAATTATCAAAAGTGCCTCTAAATCCCATTTATATTTTTATTCCAAGTTGTTTTTATCAATTTTTTCAACTCGTAACGTTTGCAAGTTGCAAGCAGGAACCAGCCCGGTCGAAACTTTTATCTCGAAAGGAGACAAAAAAGACAGAAATACAGGATTGTCAAAGTGAAGAAAATTACCCGGCATTGTGTACTGTATTTTTTGTTGCTTGAAGAAAGTACAGATTAAGCGAATTGTCATAAATATCTTTACAAGGCGAATAAACTAATCGACCGATCGATTGAAATATTGAGGCTTTTTTGGGGCGGTGGCGCCACTTGTTCCTCTCGAATCGCGCTCACATCTCGATAAAAATCGTATCCGCCGATAAGTGATAACTTTTGGGTTGTTCGTAGAGTTTGCGAAAGAAAAAAAGACGTTGATCTGGTATGAAAAAAATCGTTGTAAAAAGTCGAGCCAAAAAAATCGTTGAAAAATAGTCCAGCGATAATCGCGTCGATAATATTGGCAAGAATGTATGGACAACGAGCGCCCTGCCAAGCGCGGCGGTGAATCCGAGAAAGCGGGAACGCGCACGCGGCTCAGCCCCATCAGAGATTAATGGGGAGATGCACAACGCGGCCCTTTTCGGCGTGCTTCGTAAATGGCGCTAAATCGCGGCGGCGAGTTCGGGAGTATGATTTCGTGATCATCGCCTCTGTCGAGGTTGCAGATTCCCTTGTAGCCGCGCGAGTCCGTGATCACCGCTAAAGTTGGTATCGCAGCAGCGTGAACACGAATGGGTAGCTCGGTGGGGGAAAAGTCTGCCCCTCGCTCGCTCGACAGGCGAACGGAGCGAGGTTTTCCGTCCGATCGAGCTCGACATATATGTGTGGCCGTACTGCGGATTGGAATATGCATTAAATGAATTTCAAAGTGAAAAACATGTATCGAGATCATTGTTTTCTCTCGGTTGCCCGTTTATGCCGAAAATGCGGGTTAAAAAAATTAACGACGAACCGCGTTGAAAAATAAAACGCCGAAACGACCGTGAAAGGTTCAAAAAGAAATCTTGAGCCTTTGCCGCGATCGTTTCGGCATTTTTTTTCAACAGTAAACATTATGGAAAAGGGTGTATCATAAATGTTTCTTTATCTGCAATGAGCGTCGTGGCTGAGTTGTAGCGTGACGGATTACGATGCTGAAGGTCCGGGTTCAATCCTCGGTGAATGAACTTTTTTTTCTTCATTTTATATTCAGAAAATTTCTACCTTACTCTCGCTTTATCTATTCTCGCCTGTCTAGGCATTATTTTTTATATTTAATTCATATATGTATAACAAAAAAAAATGATGCTACGGGCATCGAAGCCGCGCCGTCCGTACTCAGAGCTCGGACGCAGTGCAGCCAGATCGCGCGTAAAAGTTACCCCCTCTCTAGTTTCTTACGCGCCCATCACACCATCGTAGTAGCGTGTGTCCGTGAGCGAGCGATGCTCGGACATCTTCGGAAAGAGCCGAGCAAGGCGAAGCGTCCCGAACGCGCCTTCGGCTGCTACACCAATGCATGGACGCTGAGCAGCACGTTCATGTGCGGCCAAGCCGAAACGAAGGCTTCGAGGGAAAAAGCAATCTGAGCACGACTCGCGCGTGACGTCACCCGACGGCACGCGCGAGGCTTTTAGATGATTTCAATGCTAAGTTAGTTCTTGATTCTCTGCGTTATTAATGTATACAAAAAAATGTATTGCGCACTCAGGTCGCTTATTTTTTTAGTATATACGTTAATTTAAACATAATAATATATCTAAATTACAACTTATTTATCTTATATAAAATTGTTTACGCTTTACTCACACCCATCCTTATGCCAAATAAATTATAATTCATAAAAGTAAGCGGAAATATATTTATATTCGTATTATTATATTTTCTCATACTTTCATCAAGCGATAAAGCATTATCCCCAAAAACAAGCCAATCATCCATCCGGCCGCGAATTGTAAGTACCGCGTATATTCTACAAGCGATGAGATGGTCCCGTTGGTAGCGTTCCTGGCTTTCTGATTTCTTATTTTTTTCCTAGAAATTTCTCCTTTTCCTATGACCTGAGTGAACGGCTGCGGAGATATTCGGAGAAAAGTTAAAGATGAAAAGAAATGAGATTTTCGTTAAAAAACTTTTTATTATTATTATTTTTTTCGGAAATTTCTTTTTTTCCTATTACCTGAGTGAACGGCTGCGGAGATATTCGGAGAAAATTTAAAGATGAAAAAAAATGAGATTTTCGTAAAAAAAACTTGATATTATTTTTTTTCCGGAACTTTTTCTTTTTCCTATTGAGTTTGTTTGGGTTTGTTTGGAGTTTGAGTCATACAAACACAGATTTAAACAATCTTGAACATTCACATCTCCGAAATAGAAAGACGTGAGTATCTAATATTGGTAATACCATCTATAGCAAAAAGCCAGATATCGAGGATACAAACTTCGAAAGTTTTGATCTCAGATAGGCAAACGAGCGATGGTCCATAATAGCGAACACCGAAATAGCGAACATCAAAGAAGTGGACGAGTTGCTTCCTAATTTTCTGCCGATTTTCGCTAACACGTACGAGATTCTTTTAAAGTCTTTAAGAGGGGATATACATTTACAATGATCAAAAAATCAATTTATTTTCTTTAAGGGATAACACCATTCTAGGAATTTGGAAAAATCGTTTTCTTTTGGCTTCAAAAATACTTTGGGGTCATAAAAACAATATGCAGTTGGTCCTGCAGCGATTTTTTTTAAGGTTGGATAAGTGTGTACAGTAGAACCTCGATTATCCGAACCTCGATCATCCGAACCCTCAATTATCCGAACCCTCAATTATCTGAACGATGACTTAGTTTATCCGAACGTTGGCGCGAAAGATACATGGTTGCTCGCTGCCACCACCGTGAGCAACAATAAGCAACCCAACGCAACTTCTCCTTCTCAAACAGCTGCGAGACTTAGACGCTCAAAAACGCGTTGCAGCCGTTCGTCAATTAAAAATGGACGATTTTATTTTAAAAAAATATTTTAAAAGGCACTCGACTTTTTTCAGGTGCTTAAAACACACACACACACACACACACACACACACACACACACACGCGCGCACGCACACACACACACATATATAAATATACAGGGTGGGCGGAACATTAACGTCCAAAAATAAAATTTAGGTCCCTTGTATCCTGGGGTATCCGAATAACCCCCATGTATATCCCGCGACTTTTCATAGTTTTCGAGTTACGAATTTTCGACCTGACCAATTAAAAAAAAATCTAAAAAAAAAAGTAGAAGACTGTCGAGATTTTTTTTGCAACTGAATCTTCATGACTAGTACTTTTATGCATAAAATAATCAGCTTCGTAACTGTGATGAAAGTTATTAAAATGTTGGTGTAAAGTGAAAAATTTATGTTCGGTAAATTATGACTTAAATTTTCAACTTTAAATTAAACATCTAAACAGGTGACTTCATGGTTCCTAATTAGGTCTCAAGAATGCGCCAGACTCTCAGCTTTCATAATCATTTTTAAAAAAAGCAGTACTTAATAGGGGTACTTTGGCTACAATTGACCTTCAAAGACAGCGAGGTGGAAAATTCTTAAAATTAGCCATCTGATTAAAAAAAATTGCCCATTTTATCATTCCCAAGGATATTTAGTTTGTTACCTAACCAAAAATGACTGCAGGAAAGCTAAGATTTAAACATTTAGAGGTTTATTTTTTTTTAGTTCGATTCAAGTTTAATGAATTTTGCGCCATCCGTTCTTGTAACGAGAACGGATCGCGTAAACGAGCTTTTACCTGATCCATGAGAACGGATCGCGCAAAATTCATTAAACTTAAATTAAACTAAAAAAAATAAACCTCCAAATGTTTCAATCTTAGCTTTCCCTGCAGTCATTTTTGGTTAGTTAACAAACTAAATAGCCTTAGGAATGATAAAATGGGCAATTTTTTTTTTTAATCAGATGGGTAATTATAAGAATTTTCCACCTCGCTGTCATTGAAGGTCAATTGTAGCCAAAGTAGCCCTATCAAGTACTACTCTTTTTAATGGTTATGAAAGCTGACAGTCTGGCGCATTCTTAGGGCCTAATTAGGAACCATGAAGTCACCTGTTTAGATGTTTAATTTAAAGTTGAAAATTTAAGTCATAATTTACCGAACGTAAATTTTTCACTTTAGACCAACATTTTCATAACTTTCATCACAGTTACGAAGCTGATTGTTTTATGCATAAAAGTACTACTCATAAAGATTCAGTTGCAAAAAAAATCTCGATAGTCTTCTACTTTTTTAAAGATTTTTTTTCAATTGGTCAGGTCGAAAATTCTCAAAAATGCAGTAAAAAATTCATAACTCGAAAACTATGAAAAGTCGCGCGACATACATGGGGGTTATTCGGATACCCCACGATACAAGGGACCTAAATTTTATTTTTAGACGTCAATGTTCCGGCCACCGTGTATGTGTGTGTGTATATATATATATATCAATGTTAATATGTATGTCAAATTTTAATATATATTTATGTATTTTTTTAAATGTAAAAACGTGTTGTTGATGATCTCGTCCCAAAAAACCCACGTTTCGATTATCCGAACTTTTGATTGTCCGAACTAGTCTCGGTCCCAATTGGTTCGGATAATCGAGATTCTACTGTATACGTAAGGCAGGTTTGCAGTCACAAGAGCCTCGCGGTTGAGATATGAGCGTGCGGGCTCTGAGTGTAGACGACGCGGGTTCGATCCCCGGTAACAATGTCTTGTTTTTTTTATTAAGCATATACGAATTAAATATCATAAATAATGCCTGATCAGGCGAGAATAGCTAAAGCGAGAGTAAGTTCGAAATTTTCTGAATATAAAATGAAGAGAAAAAAGTTTATTCACCGAGGATTGAACTCGGACGTTCAGCATCGTAATCCGTCACGCTACAACTCAGCCACGACGCTCATTGCAGATAAAGAAACATTTATGATACACCCTTTTCCATAATGTTTACTGTTGAAAAAAAATGCCGAAACGATCGCGGCAAAGGCTCAAGATTTCTTTTTGAACCTTTCACGGTCGTTTCGGCGTTTTATTTTTCAACGCGGTTCGTCGTTAATTTTTTTAACCCGCATTTTCGGCATAAACGGGCAACCGAGAGAAAACAATGATCTCGATACATGTTTTTCACTTTGAAATTCATTTAATGCATATTCCAATCCGCAGTACGGCCACACATATATGTCGAGCTCGATCGGACGGAAAACCTCGCTCCGTTCGCCTGTCGAGCGAGCGAGGGGCAGAGACTTTTCCCCCACCGAGCTACCCATTCGTGTTCACGCTGACTGCGATACCAACTTGAGCGGTGATCACGGACTCGCGCGGCTACAAGGGAATCTGCAACCTCGACAGAGGCGATGATCACGAAATCATACTCCCGAACTCGCCGCCGCGATTTAGCGCCATTTACGAGGCACGCCGAAAAGGGCCGCGTTGTGCATCTCCCCACTAATCTCTGGCCCCATTGTTTGCGTCTGCCCTCTCCCCCAGCGCCGAGTTGCCTCGTTCGCCGATAGTTTGCTGATCGCCAGCCAGAGTGAGCGCAGCCAATAACGCGTCGTTAGGTGCTACGTTCGTTGAAAAAACGAGCTCTCGTACTCGCGAGAATCGTCCGAAAATAAACGCGATGACCGCCGAGGAGGAAATAATGAGGATCCAGAAGAAGCTGAGTAAGATGTCGAGCGGCGACGGGACGGTGAGTGAGTGAGTAAAATTAAGGGAACAAGGGAGTGTTTTTTCACGAGCGGTTGAGAGGCAAGCGGCGGGAGCGCGCGGCGCTGAAAACCTAAACGAAAAAGTGCCGTTTACCGCGTTACCCCGCTCATTTTGCGTTCGACATCGGCCAAACTTTGCGAGCTCGTCCTCTCCCGTTTTATCGTCCGAATAACGCGATGCCTCGCGTTTCCGCCGATATATCTCCTTGTGGCTGCCAGAGACGCGTAACCGACCTATTTGATTGTAAACACGGCAAAGGTGGGGATAGGGCTGGACAGCGTCCCAATCGTCCACGCTAATTTTCTTCTACCCGCTACATCTTGGACGAATCCCGGAAAAACGTTTGCGACGTTTGTGCCTCTGTTGAAATCGCCAAATTGTCTCGCGCGTAACGATCGACAAATTCCAATAAGGATTCCTTCGATAGCGTATTTGATCATTTTTCAGGGCCAGGAACAAGCTCTGGAGTTGCTCAAAGTTCTACAAAAGTTACCCGTCGATCTGGAGCTTCTTACCAAGACGAGGATAGGAGCGACGGTAAATGCTTTTCGCAAGACTACCACTGACGAGGAAGTCATCGCGCTAGCCAAGACGTTAATAAAAAATTGGAAAAAATTTCTGTCGGGTGAGGCAAACTTTTCCGTACGCACTACCTTTTTACTTTCCATTCTATTGTTTTTAATTGAAGTCAATAAATGTTCTCATTCAAATGAGTAATAATATATATATATTTTTTTTTATTTTGGTTTTTTCCTAAGGTACACACTGTTTGCGATTGTTACCTATTTTTTTTCCTCATTGTGACCGTTTCTTTCCTCTACTGTTTACTTCTTTTTTCTGCACCTTTCTCCCTGTGTCCCCCTGCTTGCGGCCTCAGCTGACTTCCCCCTTTGTATTATATATATATCATGGCATTTCTGTCGTGGGTATAGGGAAACTGCGGAAAACCTATACCGATACAGCGGGTCATTGAGTTCGCCCCCCAGTCGTGGAACTAGTCTTATTTCGCTGCGAAATGCCGAAGAAAAACTTTTCTCGACGAAATGTACGCGACTGCGATTCGCACCCGGGACCTCCCGGTCCGCTGGTTTAGTGGCGAGCACGCTAACCACCAGGCCATCGCACAGGTTCAAATGAATAATAATTATAATTTGCTCTAATAGAGAGAGAAAAGCGTTTATTTCGCACTCTAGGACCAGAGTTCCCTGAGAGTACTGCGAAGCATGAGTTACAACATAGAAGTCAAATAACAGTAATTAATACAAAATAAGAGAATTAAATAAAATACTAATATAACGCTATTAATAATAGCAAGAGTGATGTTGAATAATAAGAGAATAGAAGTAACTATAAGAAAGAAAATAGTAAAAGAATATTTCATGCAAAACCAAAACATAAGAAGCTTGTGTAAGAACTAGGCCATATTAGTCAGCCAAGATGCCCAGAGTCCTTGAAGGTATTTAGGCTGGTGGACAGAGAGAGAGAGAGAGAGAGAGAGAGAGAGAGAGACTGAGACAGATTGAGATTTGGGGAAGATAGAATAACAAACTTTTCAACACAATATTATACCGTGTTGCGTCATATTGAAATAACTATTCGGGAATCGGCAACTTTTTGCCCCCTGTGGACGAAAAAAAGATGTAAAAACGTAGCAAGGAGGCGAATAAAGGAAAAAGGAAGAAAAATGGTTAAAAGAGGATGGTTTTCGCGTGTGCAGGGTCGAACAAGGACGGAAAAGACTCGGGTTCCGCGAGCAGCTCTAAGAAAAAGGACGAGAGGAACAAGGAGGAGGGAGAATCGAAGAAGGACACGACCGACGGTCAGCTGGAAGTCAAGGCGAAGGAGGAAAAGTCAGGTAGAGACGGGCAGAAGAAACAATCGTCGTTTCCCGCGGCAACTACGACCGATGCGGTAAGACTCAAGTGCCGCGAGCTTTTGGCCGCGGCACTGAGAGTCGACGGTACGACGATCGAGGGTTGCGCGAGCCCCGAAGAATTGGCGGAAGAGCTGGAGGAGGCGATTTTCGCCGAATTCAGAAATACAGACAACAGATACAAGAATCGGGTAAATATTGCTAATATGTGTAAATTAATCTCGTCCCGTCGCGGATCTCTGATTCTCCCGTTGTTACAGGTGCGCAGTCGAGTGGCGAATCTACGGGACGCTAAAAATCCAACGCTGCGAACGAATTTTATAGTCGGGGCGATAACGCCGTCGCGGCTGGCCGTCATGACCGCGGAGGAAATGGCGAGCGACGAAATAAAACAGTTGCGCGACAGATTCGAGAAGGAGGCCATTAACGACGCTCAACTCGCGACCGTCCAGGGCACCAAAACGGATTTGCTCAAGTGCGGAAAGTGCAAACAGCGCAATTGTACTTACAATCAAATACAAACTCGATCGGCCGACGAGCCAATGACGACTTTCGTACTTTGTAACGCATGCGGAAATCGATGGAAATTCTGTTAAAACAATATCGCTTCTATTTTATTTCCCTCCTCCATTCGTGCCTCTCGATGCAGCAGCGTAGTAGAATAAATACTCCTGTGCAATCTAGCTATTATTCAAGATGAAAAAATAAGCGAATAGGTGAAGCGCGCGGCAACCGCGCCTATACGACAGACATGAATTTGAAGTATCCGCCGCCACTCGGAGGGATCGTACGATCCTTCCCGCAAAATGTAAACCGGCGATTTTCTTGAAAATATCTAATGTGGAGGAAAAACTGCGAAATGTCACTTTAAAAAAGGGTGCGCGCGTTCCAAAAATGGTTTCGTCCGTCCTCGAGCTACACGTTGTATATCACGGGTATTATATATAGGTTGGGACGGAAGCAAAGAATCGGCATTCGTTGCCGTTGCCGCCGCCGCCGCCGCCGCCGTTCGACGAATAAGAAGAAGGAAGCAGGAGTGGGGCGGCATGGACCCCCTTGTCCGGTCACCCCGGTATAGTTTGCGATAAAAGAAAAACGTACGGGATGGCGTGCGTAAATATTTACATGATTTGAGACCGTCTCCGGGGGGGTACGCCGAGAAAGATTTTTTGTTTGCCTGTTACGATGATCGACGGAAACATATCAATGGAGGAGGACACCGAGCTGAGAGACCTCGTGGTGCAAACACTCGAGAATAATGGCGTTCTGGCTAAACTACGGGTACGACGATCATACGTATATATCTCAATTTTTTATTTATTTATCAAAAACAACACACGTCATTGCTTTTTAGGTTATGCAAAGGAACGTTTTTTTATACGCGCTCCGTTCCGGACCGTATGCCAATTATTAAAAAGTAAATTTTTCTCATGTAACACAGGCGGAACTCAGGGCGAGCGTCTTTCTGGCTCTCGAGGAACAAGAAGCCGTAGCGGTGAGATTCAAATTTGCAGTTTCTCCGAGCACTCGGAGTACCTTCGAAACATTGGCATCTTTCGTTGTCGTCCTTGTTGTCATTGTCTCGCCGTTTCAGAATCCAGAGCCATTGCTCAACAAAACGGTGAAGCAGTACCTGGCCGACGACAATGGGAAATTATTATTTTCGTTAGTTCGAGAGTTTCTAGAATATTTTGGACTCAATTATACCATATCCGTGTACGACTCTGAAACTTATTTTGGAAAGGAGTACGATTACCCCGGCAGAAACAAATTGTCCGACAAGTTGGGCTTGGGCAGCGACGAACCGTTGCTCGGAGAAATTCTCAAGAACGGAATTAACGCAGTGTTGGACAATTCTCGTAAAGTACGTATTTTTTTCCTTTTCTTTCCATCGACATATCCGTGTACAGACGGTCGCGCAAATTTATCTCTCTTTATCGTTTTTTATTTTTTCAGAGCTGCATCGATGAGGTCAAAAAAGTAAACGAAACGAATGTTTGCGACGCGACTTTTCAAGTTTCGAAATTTTCCGAGGACAACGATACGTCCGACAAACTCGAGAGTATTTCGGACGCCCGTCCCGATTTACCGATTAACGTCACAATAACTGATAAGAAGAAATGGTCGATCGTAACAAGAGGAGATTCGGAAATTGGTGAGAACGAAACGATCGCGAATAACAACGTAGATGCGAGCAAATTTACGAGCAGTAGGAAGAAGGAGAACCTGACGACGAGCAGCACCGCTGTAAACGAAGAGACAGCCAAAATTAATGAGAGCGAGAGATCGATCGTCTTCGAGGAGGAGACAAATAAAAACGAGGAGCTTGTGTCTGAGCGAAGAAGCGTCGATCTACGGATCACGAATAATGCTCAGAATAAACTCGACTCGGAAAATAATTTTCAAAAGACTGTATACTTTGAAGAAATGATAGTCGACGGTAAGAGGCAGAGAGTGACCGCTGCCTCTGCTGCTGCTGCCACCCCCACCACCACCGCCACCACCACCACTACCGCCCCCACTGCAGCCCCCACTGCCGTACGTAAGAGCGAATCTCTGTTGGGTGAATTGCCACCGCTCCTCCCAAAGAGTAATTCAATATTCGACGATTTATCTCCCTTGAACGGTAAAAAAACTAACATAAACGACTTGAAGGAACTCATGGACATCGGTCTCGGTAAGTCTAAGTTTTGCCGAAGCTTTCCTTTACAACAACTAAATAATATCTCGATATATTTCGTCAGGGGTCGATGGGAGTGACAATTACGAGGAGGATTTCGTCTCGTCGGCCTCGGGAAGCGCGAACGAGCAGAGTCCGATCAAAGACTCGGATGTCGATTCTCCGGATCAAAGTAGTGGCGTATTATCGAAAAAGAATACCAAGAAGAAACGGGAGACGAGTTATCGGAACGCGACGAGAAACGACGAAATGAGCGAGGACGTAGACGAGATCGAGGAAGTATTTAGCAACGTGTCTTACGTAAGTGAAAACACGATTATTCGTAATAGAAGTGAAAATAACGCGACAGCCTGATACTCTCGCGCGCGAATTCGTCGACGAGGCAGACTGAGCGTGAACGCGCAATCCTTGTTCTTTCGTTACAGCTCGAAGATGCCAGCGGGGATAACGGTATATCGAATTTTCCTAGGGGTATTACCAACGACTGTAACGACGTTTCGTAATTACACACACACACACACACACGCGCGCGCGCGCGCGCGCGCGCACACACACACACACACACACACACACACACACATATATATATTTGTTTTCTGAGGCGCAAGGGAAGATACGTTTTAAGTAGTAGGTTTAAGGTGTAGGCGCCGAGGGGGCAAAAAGGTATCCTCCTGATTCGGCTAAGCGATATCCTATTGAGCCATTAACATTGTATTTAATGTCTGCTCCGCTGATAATCGAGAAAGAGAGAGAGGGAGGGAGAGGGGAGAGAGATTAAAACAAATTTAGCAGTCCAAACGTCCATGCGACACTTGAAGCACTGCCAGATTTGGGGCTCAATATTTTTAAGATACGCGCTGCGAAAAAACGCGGCAGGATAAGTGGTCCGTGACTGTTCTCCGCTTCTCTTTCACCTTGTTTTATTCTTCTTTTCTTCTTCCTATCAATTTTCTATTCATAAAAACACGATGACATTTTAAACGAGCTATTTTTCTACACTTTTTCACAAGAGATATAATGTCGTCCATATCAGTTTATATTATTTCTTTACAGTGGAACAAATTTCATACCGTCTATTCGACTTTTCTGTTTAATATTTGTATCTACTTCACCTCGTGCACTCTTGGACGATCTTTTTTCCGCGTTTTTTCTGCGATAAATGCGCTTAGTATTACTACTCGTATTTATAATCATCGATAGGGATGAGACAGAGAGAGAGAGAGAGAGAGAGAGAGAGAGGAGAGAGAGAGAGAGAGAGAGAGAGAGAGAGAGAGAGAGAGAGAGAGAAAAGCTTAAAATATCTAAGCTCTGGACTACCGTACCGATAATAGCGTCGCGTTACGCTTCCATCCCAGAATTGCACTGATTTTTTTCGATTCGTTTTATTTGCCTTTGTGGAAAACAAAACATAAAAGAAGCTAAATGAAAGAACGATGTTGTTAAACACGCAACTGAAACGTGCGCACACACACACACACTTATTCGTGCACGTAATATTGCGACTGAGCTTTGTGCATTACCTCATTCAACTAAAGCTAACTTGAACAGTATCCTTGGGATCGATACCTGTAAATCATCCGTCTTACAGTGGATTGCCTAAAAGATTATTGCAAATTATTTTCTCGACTATAAATGGTGCTACCTGTTTGAAAGGACGAAAATGATTTATCAAAGTTGAAGATTTCCGAATAAGAGACAAAGCAATGTGGGGAAAAAAAGAATGAAAATTAGGTGCTTGGATTGTCTTGGATACATGTTTATCGCAAGGCGTTTATAGATTAAAGGAAAAACGCTCAGAATATAACGTGACTTTTGTGGGCAATCCAGTACCATATGAAATATTAAAAAATAGTATACAACATCGAGAAAAGGTTTACATGGGCGAGGAAGAGAGAGAGAGAGAGAGAGAGAGAGAGAGAGAGAGAGAGAGAGAGAGAGAGAGAGAGAGAGAGAGAGAGATGTGGGGGATGGGCTAGGGGGAGGTTGGGAAAAACAAAATCGAAACATTACGCCCCGTATAAGATTGCAGCAATAAATGTCAAGTACAACCAAACACGTGGATCAATTGGGATGCACGCGACGCGAATCAAAAACGTTTTGTATACGTCTTCTCGTTACGAAAGAATTTTCATCAAAACACTCTGTATACCGTTAAGTCTGGGGAGACGGTTGCGATTTTGTTTTTATTTTTAAAAAAATATATAAAGCCGATTAACGGTAGTACGATGATTTTGTTTGTACGAAGGACGAGTCCTGTTAAAGTATGATCGTAAGCTCGCTGTGCATGAACACGAGCTTGCACCAATTCGAAGGTGCACGATCGAACGAAACTAAAAGAAACAAAAGAAAAAAACCAAGAAAAAAGGAAACGGTATAAAGAAAAGAGAGCAGGTGTGTTCCTGGCCAATCAGCGTGGTTACATTCTATTATCCGTACAGGACATTTTTATTCTCGAATTAACAAATTCAGTACTGCATCGAACATTCCCAATTTTAGTAGAAATAAGTAGGAAACATACACATTCCATGCTTAAGATATCGTTTAATTGGCTAGCAATGGCAAAACACTTGTACAATACTAGTATTTTTCACCGTAGTTTGTAAGATGAAAAAATGTGAAAAAAGAAAGAGCGTAAAATGGAAAAAGAAAAAAGATGAAGAAAAAAAGACGGCAGGTGGATCTAACCGCCGCGCGCATCACTTCCATTCTTAATTTTTGTTCTCTCGCCGTTTTCCCGCTGTTAATCGCGAGGGCCGCGCCGTCGTTTATTCGTTGTCTCTCGTTAATGACTTTAAGCGCTTCGATCGATTATCGTTACCTCGGTACACGAGGGGATCCGCGGAACATGACGGAGGAGAAAAAAACGTCATTGCGACCTTCTATAAACGATACACTATCCGCCACAGTATGTCAACCGTCAATGAAGAAGCACAGATAATCACTTTGTAACCACGTTGAAGGATTGGTAGCTATCTCGTGCCTTTTAGCCTGTACGATATATAATTAAATATTTAATTATAGATAACAAAGGGAAAAACAATGCAAATAAGAAACTGTGGAATTGCGCATTTTTATAAGACAGCACTGTCGATTATTTATCTTTTTGCTTATACGCGGTCTTCATCTTCCGCACTCCGTATCCTTATTCGTTTTTATTTACCTACGTACAAAATAATCCCACGCTCGCCTCCCTCCTTTACTCTTTTGCTTTGCGAATAATAATAGTTGTTACGAATATCACTGCTATCGATCATTTTTCATGCTCCTTCGAGCCCCGTCTGTCCTCGTTTGTCTCTAGTTAAGTTGTATCTACCATTGTAATAGAAACGACTCTGCGTATTTAGCACTTACCCGAAAAGCGCTTATTGCCAATATAGCGTCAAACTACTACAGTACGCGTGTAATATTATGAATTTATCGTTGTCCACGCCGTTGGACTATCGGTGAGAAATTCTAGGGTCGGCGCATCTGTGGAATTCCTAAAAAAACGATGCAGCTCCGACTCATTGAAATTCCTGTTCTGACTCGACCTCGCTGTTCCTATTGTACCGTCGTGCGAGCAAAGACGCAAACCGACGAACCGAAAAGAAATCAAGATTGTAACGATTGTACTTAAAAACGTTCCAAATACAACGGCGTATTTATACACTACGCTTCCTCGAGTATTACAGAGACGAAACAAGCGGACAATCGCAGTGCGACGCTTCTCTAATTTTTTTTGTGCCGCGTGCTCCACTTGGGGCCCTTGCGCCTTGCGCTTGCATCATCGGAGGAGCAACGACGTAGACGGAAAGTTTACAGGTGTCCAAAGGTAACAGCGATGAAAAGAAAAAATGCACTTTTATTCAACATATTTGAGACTATTTACATTCGATTTCGTTCCCTTTGTAATCTGTCGCTGTAGGCCTTGGACACAACGTTGAAGGCATCCATGTATCGATCCATGCACATCGCGACGCATTTCTGCAAGAATATCGTACATTGTTTTTAAACACCGGGTCGGAGAAACGAGCGGTAAAATTCTATTACACTCGGGTTGGAAATTGTGTACCTGTTCGGAACTATCCAAGGATGTGCCGGGTTTCGTAACGCACTTTTTGAAACACTTTTCCGTCATTTTCTGTGAAAGAACGGAAATTACATCGACATAGTTTCGAGGGGTGATGAGATTTCATGGAAAATCTCGCAAGTCGCGAATTATGCAATGCATCACATTACCGTTAATAATTCTTGCGCATTCGCGAGAGCTATTTCTTGTTTAACTTGTTGCATGAGTTCGTCTCTATCGACACCGGACAAGCTTCCAGCTGCGATCGAATCCATTTTAATGTATTTTTTTTCTCGTTGATCGTCAAGAAAATCCGCCTCTCGATACGATATATATATTTCGAAATGTCTTAACCAAAAAATCAATCTAGCCTCCAGGAGAATAACGAAACGCGGCGATCAAGCAGACGAGGGTTCCACCGTTGCGCTCATGCGCGTTCGCTAACCCCTCTGAAGTTGATCAACAGCCAAGATTCGGACGACCAAAGGCGACATATTGAAATAGAAAATGATTGTTGGAGTCTTGTGGTGGCGACGGCGTCGACGACAACCAACAACAACAAAAAACCCATACGATCGTGCAATTAGACATCGTTTCTCGCTATTTTCAGGCAGCTATAGTTTCTTATGTATGTCGCGCGATACATAATCTACATCTCTTGATAAATACAATAATCTAGTGTGCAACGAGACAACAACCCGAAAAGATCGCGACTGCGAATGATCGTAGGAAAAAGAAACAAAAAGAATATATACATATACATATCTATTGTATGAAACCTGATGCGAGTGTACAAGTGAAAAATGACGTGTGGTCCCGACGATGTAACGTTATTTGAGGGCATAAATATTGTCCGCATGCAGTAACACGAGCGGATAAATCGTCAAGTGGTCGGAAACAGAGAGGAGAAAAAACGTTCCGTCAAGAGGATTACGGTGTGCAAACGTTCGTTGGAGGTTAGTTTTTTTTCCAGAGGCTGCTAGACGACCGTCTTTTCTCCCTAGAAAAGTGCCAGACGACTGTCTTTTTTTTTTTTTTTCCTTCGTATACGGGAACATTTGAAACCAATGTACTCTTTTGACAATCGGCCTCGGGAAGCTGTCATTTTTCTATGCGAATTCTAATAGGCAATCGTACGTCCGGTCTATAACATCACTGATCTGAAAAAATAACGAACAAAACTTGATTTCGTTTATCAGGCGACGGGCGACACGACCTTCTTCGGCTCCCTTCTCGCGTACAACTTTTTCTTTCCGTTGGGAAACAAAGAACGAAACCGCGACGAAGGAAAGACGTCAAGCTCGAAATGAGCTACGCGAGACGCGGGGACGAACGGGAAAGCGGCAGCATCAATGGGAGGAGACTCGTCTAGAGGAGACTCTGCGAGACAAATCGATGCGAGAAATCGAGCGTAGAGCTGCACGATGAGCGGATGCGGCGGTTACGGAGGAAGAGGTTTCCCTTCGCGGGGCCACCGCCATCGGGGGCCCGGAGGGTCGGGAGGGTTTCGCGGCGGCAACTCCAGGGGCCGCATCGACGAGGCGCAAGGGCGCGCGACTTACAACGGGCCGCGCGGTCCGCCGAGACACCAAGGCCCCGACAACGATTGGTCCGGAAATAAATGGGCGGAGAATAATTTGCGCAACGGTTGGTCGAAAAATGATTCCATCGGCGATTGGTCTCAACGAGGAGGGGTAGGAGGTGCGCGGGGTTTTCCATCCTGGCGCGGCGGATGTCCGCCTCGTTTCAGCGGCCCTCCCCCGCCGCTTCCGCCCTCCTTCTTTCGTCCGCCGGGTAGCTACGGCACGCCGCCGCCGCCGCCGTCGTACAGATTTCCGCCCCCCATGGGGGGCAATTATTCGTCGCTGCCACCCCCACCGCCACTGCCGAATTTTCCAAGCGAGCAAGAGAATCCGCGCAAACGTCCCAAAGTTATACGCAAGGAACCTCCCCATCCTGGCTCGGAGGAGGAACGTCGCCAAAAGATAAGCGAGGTCGCCGACAAGCTCAAGCGCACGTTGTCGCGCATCCCGAAAGTACCCGCGGACGACACCTGGTGCAACGAGGAGGAGGACGACGCGGTCGCCGCTGCCGCTGCTGCGACGTTGAAATTGAGGAATTCGGATCACGAGGCCCGAACGGCGAATCGCGGTATACCCGAATTGAAGCATGATCCGCCCGAATTGAATTTGACGTTGAACGATCTGCGCGACATCGGTAGAGTCGACAACGATCACGGGAGCAGAGGCGCGAGAGCGTCTAACAACGACGATGCGGAAAAAGAGATGGTAATTATTGAGACGCCTCCCGTTCGACGACCCGCAGAGGTAGTTACGATTGACCTCGAAACGAGCGAGCCGCACGAGTCGAAAGAGCCCGCTTCCGATCGCGGTGATCGCGATGCGGCCAAGATTCTCGGAGAAGAGGAGGAGAAGGAGGAGGAGGAGAAGGAGAAGGAGAAGGGGGCGGGTGCGGCGGCGGCGGCGAACAACGACAAACCACGTACGAGAGACTTGTCCAAGCATCGGGAGAAAAGTGAGGCGGACGAAGCCAACGGCCGCCTGAGCGATCGCTCGGCGAAAGAGGGATCGGTCGCGGAGGTTATCCTGGAGCGAGAGGCCAAGAAAATCGAGGAAAATCGTCTTGACGCCGATAAAAATTGCGACGAGGAATCGAGACAAATTTTGTCGGATGAAAGCGCGGCGTCAGGTAGCAACGAGAAAGGCGAAGGGCGGGCGGCGATCGAATCGAAGAGGAGCGACGAGTGCGACCGTACGACGGAGAAAAAGGGGATAATCGAGACGATAGCTCGTGATGAAATTGGTGCAAAGACGAACAGCAGCGCTGAGCCCGAAACAATTGCCATCGGCGATGAAACAACGAAGGAAGATCGGGAAAAAATGACGAGCGAAAGAGCCACCGACAGGGACAACGAGTCGACGAATGATGAATTGAGAAAGGGGAAGAAGGTGCCGAGTCTCGAACCTCGAAGATCTCTCGCTGGCGTCGTCGTGGAGGTCCCGCGCGAGTCAGGAACGGAGACCGACAACGCCTTCTCCAGCGAGTTGCGAGAGATCGCCACGCTCGAAGAGCCACCCAACGAGGAAGAATCGTCTCGCTCGAGGGAAAAAAATTCTACTCCCGTCGCAACGAACGAGAAGATATCATTGAGGCCGGACGAGAGAAACCGAGACACCGACGCCGCTGAGAAAAGCGCTACGGAAAATATACTCGCGCGGGATCATCGATCGGAGGGTCTGACCGACGCCAAGATTCGCGAGAGAATAAAAATTGCCAAGAAAGTGACGACGGAGAGTGTCGGTTCGGGTAATGGAAAGTGCGATCCCGTTCCCGTCGATACGAACAAGTTACGCGGCGAAACTTTGACGACGAGTGTCGTTGAATTCGATCCGAAACAGCAGCCACCGTCGAAACCGAGGCCCGAAACTCAAGAGAGCGTCGAGCCGAAATTACCACCGGCTTTTGATCCTCGTTTGTCCTCGCGCGAACGTTCGGTTCTCTTGTCCGCTTCGATACCCGTCAAACGAGATTCGACGATTACAGCGGGATGTTACCCGCCACCGGGACACGGATCGACCAGTCCTATGAATTATGGCTTGCGACCAACGGGGGGGCTGCGTCCACCGCTTGCGACGAGTACCTTCCTATCAACTCCGATCTGTGACTCCGACCCTTACGCACCGATTCTACCATCAATGGCGAATGTTCCGCGGCCGTTGCCGCCGCTGCCACCGCCGCCGCCGCCACCGCCGCCGCCGCTCGTGATCCTACCTTCACCGATGCTTTTGCCGAACGATCTAGCGATGCGACCGCCTCTACCGGTTGTGCTGGCACAACGACCGCCGCCGCCGCCGCCACCGCTGCCACTGCCGCCGCCACCGCCACCGCCACCGCTATCATCTCCGTCCGTCAAGTCCGGTTCCTCCATTGACATGGACGCCGAGCTCGAGGATATGCAGAAGGCGATGAAATTCGCAAAAAGCATCATGAGCATGCGCGAGTCCACAGCCGAAGGAAGCGATATTCTCGAACACGACAATTCTGACGACTTTGACTTGTTTCACATGCCTATGTTCCCGGATCTTCCACAGATCGCACTGCCACCTGCGCCAAAGTTGAACGAGGAGGTGGAGGAAAGCGTAGACGTTGCCGACGACGATGACGACGACGACGACGACGATGACGACGACGACGGCGGCGGCGGCGGCGGCGGCGGCGGCGGCGGCGGCGTCGATGATACACGGTCGAAAGAAGAGCGCGCGAGAAAAAGCGCGTTCAAGACGAAGCACGCAATCGTCACCTACGGACCGGCACCGATGCCCCAGGAGTATAGGGACCAGGACGACAGCGAGCTGAAGATCGAGGCCACCGAGAAGATTCCGGGTATCAACGACCAAGAGCTCAGACCAAAGGTCGTCTTTAATTTGAACTCGAAAATGAAAAAGATGAGCAAGCACGAGGAATGGCATAATCAACAGCAGCGAGACGAGGAGAGGGCGGACTTGGCCGCCACCGCTTCTACGAACGCCTGCTTCTCGAGCACCTCGCTGCTCGCGGACACGCCGAAAAATCGTAAAATCCGTGTCGCGTCTAAGGAGCGCCTCGAGAACGGCCACGGGGAGAGAGTGATCGCAAGATACAGCGGTAAGTCAAGTCCGAACTATCCGCGATGCGAGAAAAATACGGAAGAGATCGCGTCACCGAGATACGTGCCACATGTGAAAAGTACGAAGCCAAACGAGCAACTGTTGCCAAAAGTGCCAACGGATAAGACTGGAATTTCGTCGAAAGCGTCGAGCAACGAAGAATCCCCTTCGTCAACGTTCTCCAAGAGATCAAACGAGCCGCCGGCGGCATCTACCGAATCGTCGTGGAAGAGCCGCGTAATCGGTAGATTCTTGAAAATGAGCAAAAACGACATTCGCAACATGTTGAACAACGCGAGTCTTCGCAAGTTCGACATAGCGATGAAGCATTTGGTGAAGGAGCATCGTTCGTCCGTCTCACTCGAGATGAGAAACAACGAGGAGGAGAGAATGAGAGACGCCGAGGCGTCTTACAATCGCGATGAATTTATGGACCAATTGAGCGCCATGCTCGACCCAAGCGCAACCGTCGATCTTGGCAATTTGCCGACCCAATTTATTCAACATCTGAGCCAAGTCTTGCACCTCGAGCCAATGTCCGAGCTCGAAAAGTCGTCGTTGACGATGTCCGAGACGATCCCGGTAGTCTCTTCGCCTGTTTCGTCGGGAACTAGGACGCCCCTGCTATCGTCGTCTTGTCACCCTCGAGCTGAGCCGCGGGAGAGCGACGCGGCCTCCATCGATGACAAGCGGCGACGCAACCATCATCACCACCACCACCACCACCACCATCGCCGGCAGCCCAATCTCGAAAGCAACGCGACCGAGACGAGCCCTGCCGCAACGTCCCCAACGAAATCCTCGAAAAATCCAAAGGATTCGCGCTCCGGTGAAAACATTATCGCCGCATCGACGAAACGCGAGTTGGCGCCAAATGGCGAAACGAAAAATTTGGGGAGTTGCGCGGTTATTGGTCCGCGACCGATGAGACGTCGTCGTTTACGCCCGCCCACCACTGAACAGTGCAAAGGAGAAAAAGGACGCATCGCCCCCGCTACCGCTGTCGGGGTCGCCGGGGTCGCCAGGGCCGCCGACGCCGCCGCCGCCGCCGCCGCGAACACGGGGCTCGACAACAGCAACGTCCTCGAGAGCGATCAAACCTCGCTCAATATGGCGGATCTCGATGATATATTCACGGCCGGTATAGCAAGGGCAAAGACTAAAACGCTTGATATTCCGGTTATGAGATCCAGCGCGAAAAGAGATGGCGAAACGACGAGGACGATGCGTACTGCCGGGCTCGATTCGAGTGTCGGCAGAGTCGAGAGGGCCGTCGTCGAACTCGATGAGATATTTACAGCTGGTATCGCCAGAGCCAAGTTGGCATCGAAGAAAGCCGCCGAAGCTGCGAAATTGGCCGAGGCTGACGACGGCGACGACGATGACGAATACAACGACAAGGACGACAATGACGATGACGACGACGACGACGACGACGACGACGACGACAACGACAACGACAACGACAACGACAACGACAACGACAACACCAGCGACGACGACGACGACGACGACGACGACAATAATGACGAGACCCGACGTACTCGCTTGAATGACGGTGATTTACGTAAAAATTTGGATGTGCATCGTTTGCGACAAAAGTCATCGCGGTCAACGGCGCGTCGTGCGGCAAAAATTGACAAGTGGTGTCGTCGGAAAAATATAGAGGAACCCGCGACTTTTCGTAATTTAACGAAGGAAGAGTGGGAAGCGAGATACGGGGAATCGTCGTATTCGTCACATCGACGAGACTATCGTTTCGCGGAAGTTTCGAAGGAAGCTCGAGCGGAACGCGAAGTCGCGGGTGGTGTGAGGTCACGCCTCGGCGAGCCGGTCACCAGCGCATATTCGGGATTTGGCGATTTCGCAGAGGCCACCGATAATACGAGGAATCGCAGCGGCGAGGAAGATTCATCGAGTACGACGAGCACGTCGAGCGATTCGAGCGACAAGGACGCGCCCTCGGTCGCCAAACTGTTGAAAGTCATTAAGGAGCGTGAGAAGATAGCCAAACACAAGAGCCTCAACGAGGAGATAAGGGACGAGGTTACGGCCGAGATCGAGCGTAATAAACACGAAAAGGACAGAGTTCGCGGAAAACGCGAAATGCGAGGGAAGAAGAGCGACCATCGTCGCCGCAAAAGAGACAAGAAGGAAAAGAAAATGCGCGAGAGGAAGAGACGCGATCGGAAGCGACGGAAGCGCAAGTCCCGTCGGACCGATCAACGTTCGAGGGACAGCGGTGGCAACGATGAGGACGCCGACGAGGAATACGCGTCGTCGACTTCTCGAGGGCTCAATGGCCAACGTTTGCTCAACGAGGACGAGATAAAGAAGGAAATCATCGTGAAGGAGGAAGTCGCGGTCGAAGCGACGCTCGCGATCGAGAGTGCGACGCAGCGACGCCCCGGCCGTATCATTGACCATTCGCGGCCAGCCTCGCCGGCTTCCTCCTCCTCTTCCTCGATTCCACCGATCATCCGAGTCGCGATTCCGATTGCGACGTCTCACCAATCGACCAATCTTCAACCCAAAACGAAAGCTCAGTTGAAACAAATGCCTGTCGAGATAACCGAAAAATTGGGCATCGCCGAGGCTGACGCGGATGATGCTATCGGCCGGACCGCCGTCGAGACATCGAACGAAACTTGTCCGACGAACCGTTTATCGATAACCGCGGACCATTCGGAGTGTTCCGCGACATCGACGAGGCCTCCAATTCCTGTGCAACCGGTCGTAGCGACAGCGACGACGACGACGACGGCGCCGACGACGACGATGACGACGACGACGACGACGACGACGACGACGACGACGACGATCGCCGCGACGTCAACGGCCGAGCCTACCTCGTCGAAAACAAACTCGAAGAAACTCGACATAAACGCTTACAAGGAACGCGCGCGACAACGTCAACAGAGAGATATCGAAAAAATTCGCCTCATTACGGAGAATCCAAGCTCCCTGACGCAGGATCTTCTCAATATACCGCTGATTCGTAAAAAAGAGCCCGGAACACTCGAACCGAGTATCGTTCGAGAAACCGTCAAAGATCCCAGATTGAAGAAGCGCGAGACGAGTCCGGGCATGAGGCTGGATACGGAAAGGATTGATCCAATGGCGAGTAAGAGTAGTGGTGACGTTGTTCGCCCTCTGAATTTACCGCCGCCGCCGCCGCCGCCGCCGCCGCCGCCGCCGCCGCCGCCGCCGACGCCGAATAAGAAAGTTACGACCATAGCAAGTCCAACGAATAATCGGTCTGGTCGCGCGGATCCTGGAAAATTTGCACGCATCAAGTCGGAAGGTGGCAAAGAATTGAAGTTACGAGAAAAGTTGAAAAAAAACCGTACGAAAAGCAAGAAGCGTGCCGCGACGGGGCTTGAGAATTTCGTCGTCGTCGTTAGGAATCCTCTCGTACAGGAAAATCCACATGTCCGTATAACGTCTGGAAATTCCGAGAGCTTGGGAAAGATCGAAACCGGACGTGAGGCGAAAACCCTGGATACGACTGGCGAAACTTTGGAGAGTTCAAATACCGCGAGAGGCTCGAAAAATGTCAGGCCTTTCGACGTCACCCGACGGACGGCTGACGAATCCGCGACAGTCGAGACTCCGGACGAGACCGAGATTACAGCAATCGTTTCGAGTTTCGACGGAACCAAGATTATCGCTACGTCAAAAAACTTGGACTTTTCGAAAAAACCAACTATCGAAACGGAACAAACTATGGACTCGTCGGGCAATCCGGATTGTACGGAAACAACTGAAACCTTGGACGCGTCGAAGAATCCGGATCGTACGGAAGTGAGAAAAAACCCGGACGCGTCGAGAGATCCGAATTCTACGGAAGCAACGATAAATTACAGCCTGGTGGAAAATTCGAATTCTACGGGAGCTTGCCAAATTTTGGACAAACATTTGGCCGCCACGATTGTTCCCGACATCTTTGATATGTCTCTTCGAGATGGGACGAACATCGTCGCCGAAGCTCGTGATTTTGAGGACGGTGTCAAAGTCGATGACCGCTTGACAAGTTTCGCTATTGCGGAAAGCTACGAGGACGGGACTCGGGATACACGAGAAACTTGCTCGACAGAGCCACCGGATGTCGCCAACAATTTTGACGAATCGAGCGACGTCGGCATACCGGTTATTGCGGACAATTCCGAGAGTGCGGATATTCTGAAAGATCCGACGATTGAGGAAAGCTCGGATAGCGCCAAAGCTCCGGATCGATCGCAGGATCTGCCGATGATCGATGCTATCGTAACGGGGAACGCCGCTTTGGATTCTCCGTTAACGTTGGTCCAAGGGTCAAACGTCCAAAAAATCCTCTCCACTGACACGATTTCATTGGAGATTCCATCACCGCCGCCATCACCATCACCACCACCACCACCACCGTCGTCGTCGTCGCCGCCGCCGCCGCCGCCGCCGCCGCCGCCGCCACCGCCACCGCCGCCGCTGCCGCCGCCGCCGTCGTTACCGCTGATGGAACATTTTCCCGTTTGGTCTCTCGATACTGATACGATATCGAGCACAATCCCGGATTCGTTGGATTATTCGAGCGACGGTGGTGGACCGTTCCAAGGATTCACCGAAGCCGAGACGATATTGCGTCGCGATCGCGTATTGACCGAAGCCGAGCTGCTCACCGAGGAATCGAACGCTCTGGATAGTGTACCCTTCAAGTTTGTAGTTGAGGATAACTCGGCCGTCATCCCAGCTATCGTCAACACCGACAAAATCGCAGATTGCCTTGATGACTCGCCATTCTCCTATGCCGAACCGTTTGTCGAGGCTAAAGACGCTATTGGAACGAGCCTACCAGATCTGCTGGGGCACGCAAAATTTTTGGTCCCGTGTGAAATTATCGACAACGTACCGGTTACGATCGGCCCCTCGACGTTGGGTGACGACGACGACGACGACGACGACGACGACGACAACGTCGTCGTCGTCGAGACTCCTGCTGATGACCTTATCGGTGAAGGGAGTAGTTGGCCGGATACGATTCGTCATTTCGTCGATCAGCCGAATACGCGAGAAATAGACGACCCGAAAGTATTCTCCCATCCCGCGTTGCCACAACAAAACGCGGTCACCTTATCCAACGATACGTTGACAAATAAAAGCGTTACCGCATCGGGCAAAGACATTCCCACCGCCGAATTGGAATCGAGGCAAACGGGACCCCAACAAGTTCCAGTGCAAGTCGAGACGGAAGCGGCAACAGCGCGTACGGAGGAAGAAACCCCGAGAACGGGAGATTCGTCAAAAATGTGTCAAAGTGTGCCGCTCGAGAGTCTCGTACGACACGAGGACGTGGAAATAAATGTTTCCATCGCTACGAACGAGGCAACAACGGTCAGCGAGCGGGAAACGGAAAATTTGACGACGACGCGCCGGCGGGACGATAAGATCGATAGCCCCGAGAACACGAAGGAATCGCATCACTCGAGTGGGAGGGAGCACACTAACAGAAGCAAGAAAAAATCGTGTCGTCGTCGCGATCATGACGCGGCGACGGCGGCGGCGGGAGCCACCAAAAAGACAACGTTGACGGATAAAATGGTCCAAGACGCGATAACGGCTAACGTCGTTAAGCTCGTGGCGAGCTCGAGGGATACCGTTATGGCCAGAATGATGCAGATCGACGTTGAAATTCACAAATTGATGAATGAAAAAATGACTCTCTACAAAATGCTGGAGAGCGGTGATTTTACGAGTGACGAGAGTCTGAGCTGCGTCGAGAAGACGATCGATCATACGAAAATAACCGATGAGCGGAACAAGGAAAAAGAGAGTCTCGCGCGACAGGGTACAACGCCACCGGTGATAGCGGAAATTCACCCGACCAACCTGGATGTCGACGACAACTCGAAGAAACGAAAAAAGAGTCCTCGTCGCGAGGCGGAAAACCGTGCCAAAGAGAGCGGCGACGTCGTCGTCGAAACGGCGAGGTCGACGGCGGTCCGCGAGAGAAAAAAATCAGAAAGCAAGAATCGCCCAAGTCGGCACCCCGCGAATGAAGAAACCTTATCGAATAACGCGACAAGATTGAGACGATCGCGCGAGAAGAGCGTCTCGTTGACCGACCTTGAGGGCCCCGACGAGAAACGTCGGAAAATTCATTCGCCGATTCGTCAATCGTCAAAACGTCGGCGGAACGCCCACTCGAGGAGCAGCGAAGATCTCGATCGGGTGCAGGAATCGCACGGCGACGCGGAGCCCGACGGTAACATGTCACGCTACGCAGACGCGTCGAAGCGCGAGCGAGCCAAGAAAAAGGTTAAAGCTTTATCGATCGAGCCGAAGAAAAGAAAAATTGGCGTGGACGATAAAGGACGAAAGGGCCTCCTCCCCGCCGATAACATTTATTCGGACGAGAGTACTCTGGACACTCAGCAGCACCACCACCACCACCGACATCACCACCACCACCCCCACCGCCACCACCAACAGCAGCAGCAGCAGCAGCGGGAATCCACCGAGGCTGAGCGAGACGTGTCCACGGGTCTGGCGCTCCTTGACGAATCGTTCAAACGCGAAGTTGCCCGGCACCGAAAGATGAAAAACGCGGAGAAAAGAAAGAGGAACAAACGAGAATTACGGCGCAGCGTTCTGGACCCGACGATCCTTACGCCAGACGAGGCGCAAACCGGACTCGTCAATTTGTTGAATCGTAAGAAATTTCGAAAAAGTCGAATCTCTGGATCAAAATCCGTGATATCGAACTCGACCGGCCAATATCCCGCCAAAGTTTGGAAACACGCAATCAGTGTGATCAATGCCGTTGCGGAAAATCGCGTCGACGATCTTTACGCTGGCGAATTCGGAGAGTCACCCGCTACCGTTGAAGATGGCGGTGGTGGTACCACGACTCTGAGAGAGACCGGGTTTCGAGGAGATTCCTCAACAGCTCGGATCGAACGGTATCAGGACGAGGGGGAAAGAAGCTTGGAGAAAAAGGAGGAGGAGGAGGAGGGGGCATCAACGGAAAAAATGGATAATTGGAGCGTTGACGATGAAGGTGAAAGAGCGGATCTCAAAGAGGCGTTGGTGCTCGCCACGGCGAACGTTAACGATTTCGTGGAGTCGAGACCGATGGACAAGCTCGGGTCGGCGGCCGATAGCGCTGAAAGTTCGAGCGCCGCTCGTGGCGTTACCGAGGGGCTGGAGATCGACATTGCCAAGGATAGCGTCGATACAAAGTCAGAGTTGGCAATAATGCGAGACGAGAATACCGGCGGCAACGAGGAAAGTGCGGACAAGAGGAGGAGGCCCGCGGGAGTCAGCGAAGCACCGCTGAAAATCGGGCAATTTCGAGGGAACGATCCGAAGGGACCGAGCAGCGACCTCGGGCGTCTGTCGAGATCGCGCTCCTTGACACCCGAATATCCGCTAGCCAGGCGTATCGACAGGTCAAACGAAAAGGGCATCTTTGCAAAGAAGGAGGAATCAGCATCCAACAAGGATGAGCCCCTCGTACAAACGAGGAGACAAACGTCGGAAGCGCGCGACGATATAGCCGATCGGGAAAATAAAAACGAATCGACGCATCGCGCTCGTGGTTCGCGGCGTACGAAACAACGCGCGAAATCTCAAGGTAAGACCATGGACGAGGAGGGCCATCGAGCTTCACCGGTCGTCGCGAGGCACGATAATCTCGACGAGATTCGCGACAGTGGCAAATCGTCGAGAACAAGACCGAGATCGGCCAACAGCCGTGGCAGCAACGGAAATCGCGAGAGAACCGCTCCACCACCGAGCCGTCGAACCTCCAGACAATCCGAGGATAACCCAAAGACCTCGATGCGGAGCAAAAAGCGCGAACGTTCCGAATCACGCGAGAGCGAATCCTCCAAGAAACTTGATCGATCGCCCGTATCCAACCGGCATTCGACAAAGAGGCCCAAAAAGCCCAAGCATCGTGGAGAAATGTCACTCGAGGAGATGATGAGATGCAAGGTCGAATTGGTCGATTGCAAGTACACCTACCTCAGCCCAACTATGCGTCCCAAGATACTCAAGAAATTCGGTATATCGAGGATAAATCGCTCCTCGATCGACGAACCGAGCACGCTCACTGAAACTTTGTCATCGCTTCCCTTCTTGATGAACAGACGCGAGACCCCCTCGCCGCCCTTCTCGATTGAGGCTTTGCCACTTGCGCCGAACAACGAACGGGACGACGACGACAACGCCGATAACGACCACCACCACCACCACGATGACGACGATGACGATGATGACGACAAGGTCAAGGAGATTACTCCGGAAAGACTCGAAACGAATTCCCCACTTGATGAAAAGGTTGAGGAGCAGGAAAATAAACGAGAGGATATAGAGGAGGAGGAAGTTCATCACGAGGTGAGAACACCTTCACCTACCGCCCTTCCCGAGTCTCTCATTATCGGCAAGGAGAACGTGGATCACGATAACAACGACGGAAACGGCGACGGCGACGACGACGACGACGACGACGACGACGACGACGACGACGACGACAACAACAACAACAACAACAACAACGACGACGACGACGACGACGACGACGACGACGACGACAAGATAGAGGAGGAAGAGGGGGAAGAGGAGGAGGGGGACGACGATAATATTCAAATAGTCAAAGTAGTCGACGAAAATTTGCCGAACATCGTACTCGGCCTGGAGGTCACTCGCGTCGAGAGCGATAGTGCCACGGATGTTGTTCGAAACGTATTGGACGAAGCCATTTTCGAAGACCACGACCCGGACAGTAGAGTCATCGAGGAGATGCCCGACGATACGATGGAAGAATACGAAGTTATCGATGAGGTAACCGATGAGAACGAGGACGACGAGGGTGAAAATGCAATAGCGATGGACCATGAGATCGAAATTCTCGATGGGGGCAACGAGACTGGTATGGAAAAACCTGCAGAGTCGAAAGACTCTACGGAATCCGCCACTGACGAGAACGATGATGAGCCAAGAAGAACGAGATACACCGTTCACAAAGGTCCTATATTGGATATAAAGGTAAACATATCCAAACGAGAGAAAGCAACAATCAGATGCGAATCTCGCGTTATGAGACTTTGCTTGTGTAAATATGTACCGGAGCAACAGCTTTAGTCAATTGAACACTGCGTGTATCGTTCCTATATCAGAGATGGCGCATCCTTGATTCGAATGAGCTTTTTTTTCTTTTTATTTCGCCTCGTGGCTTATCCTGTGTGATTTTAAATAGTATATCCTTTGAATAATATAATATTTTAAATAATATATCCTTTCCTTTAGCCTCTCCGGTATATGATTTCACGTAATTATAATAGTTACGCGTGTTTGCGGGAAAAAAGAAAGCGCGGTGTACCGCGCTCGAAATGTTGCGATGAAAATTCGTAAATAAAGTCAATTGTGAAATTTCATATCTGGAAGAAACTATAATGACACGAGAGGAAAAAATCATTGGCCTTGTCTTGACTGATTGCCGCTTTTAGTCGTTAAATAAAAATGAAAAAATACCCCAACAACTTTTAGGTGCTGGACGACTCGTTTCTCGCCGCTAGCGAGGACGGTGCAATTTATAGATACAGTCAAACTTCAAACGGAATATTGAACATATACAAGGGTCACGAGGCTGCCGTAACCTGTATCTACGTACTCGAGATGCCTGGCAAACGTTGGAATCTTTATTCCGGCTCTCTGGACGGCACTTTTCGATGTTACGATATAACGGTAATCGTTCGCGCGACATTAGGACAATAAAAAAGCAGGATATTTCCAATTCTTTTGTTTTCCATTGCTATTAATGAGAGGCACAACCAGTAATGACACGGTCGTTCGATCGGTTTCTCATTCACGCTTCTTTCCTCGTCCGCATTAATGTTTTTCTACTTCGTATTGGCGCGAGCGCGCGGCACAACTCATTGGAACGGAGAACTTTTTTAGACCGGTGTTCAGGATCGATCGGTAAACGTTGAAAGTCCGGTTCAATGTATGGATCAAGGCTGGGGAACAATCTACATCGGCACTAAATCGGGACACATTTCTCGTTACAACATCAAGGTCTCTATAAGTTTGTCTCTGTGTGGCTTGATTGTTTTTTTCAGTCGTTATCGTTTTTTCTTGTACCGTGTATCTTTCGCAATCGTAGATCGGTACTTTTGCCACTTTATCGTATATTTGTTTTTCTTTCTCCGCGTCTGCTCTCTTTCTCTCTCGCTGTGCGGCTTCCTCGTTGCGGCTCTCGTATCTCCTTCAGTCGGCCATCATCAAGGGGGAGAGACTGGATTTTTCGGACAAATCAGTACTGGCCCTGAAAGCCTCGGTCGAGGGTCCGAGGAGAATTTTGATCGTTGCCTCGAGAAATCAACCGATAACGATAAGGGACGCGAATACCGGTCTGTTCCTGCGAACTATCTGCGGCTACAAGAATCACACCGTCTACAGCCTCATGAGAGATCGAAATCTCGTTTATTGCGGCACGAGCAGCACTTCCATTCCAGTATACGATTTTACCGTACGTTTGTGCTCTCATCGCCCAATATATCACTCTTCACTCTTCTTCCGCCGCTTGTGTCTAATTTACTCCTGTTTTTTGTTTTGTTTTTTTCATCGCACACCCTCGTAACTCGCGGCCGCGGCAGAATGGCGAACAAGTGACGCAATACAATGCCGGTGTTGGCATCGTTTGTATGCGTCTTCATCGTCATGTACTTTTCGCCGGTTGTTACGACGGTAACATATACGTATTCGATACCAAGGTAAAGGAATATACGGGGACGCATGATGGCGTTGTGAGAGCCTCGAGTGTGTGTGTGTGTGTGTGAAAGATAATGATTGTTCATTGATTGCGCTCGCGCGCGCCTTTCAGGAAACGAAACTACTGTGCAGTATTCCCGGTCCTGGCAATATGTTACTCAGTATGGAAGTTGTCGAGGACGAGGTGGGTATACGCGGTGAACCGCTCGAGAGAGCAATCTTGCTCCTCCGACCACATATCCCCTTCGTCTATGAAATTACTAATAATTATATCGTTACAGATCATAGCGGGAAGTAAAAATCGTCAGCTACACTCGTGGCGCATGCCAAAAATAGTGCGAGCCCTATTGGCCAAGAGAACGTAACGGACGGAATGCCGATACGAAGCCCGGAAACGATTTCTAGTCATCACACACGTTTGAGGATTAATTGCGCATATTATCCTCCTCCGCCTCGCTCTCCTTTATTCCGTATTATGTATCATTTGTGAGCGATGCGATGCTCGGACGAGAATTGTAACATAGTTTATAAATATGCACATAATCGCTCGGAGAAGATGATGTACAAACGGGAAAGGGCGGAAGAATAAGAAAGGAAAAACGTCGACGAATGGAGCGAACAAGGTGTGCCGAACAAAGTGCACTTGTACCAACGTAATACAATACGTTTTTGTTCACTCGTATATGTACAGTTTTTAGCGTTTGCGAGACACACACACACACACGGTTTGTCTATCCTCCCCCCCCCCCCTATTTTACCCGGTTCGCGTTTGCAATACGAGACATTAATAAGAAATCTTTGCCGGTTTCCCGTGCCCCCCGTCCAACGCGACGCCACACATTTACTGTTACTTGTGTATTCAAAAAAAGCCGATATTAGCAGAAAAATAATTACAAAATACAACGGAACGCTAGTGATCGTGAGCAGGTCTGTAGTATACCAATCGATACGCGTTGCGATCAGAATTTACGATAACCCGAAATATATATGTAACATTTTTGTTATCGCAATGATACGGAATTTTTATATTAGTCGTTTAGTCAACGTAATGAGAAAAAAAAATAAAACTTGTTCTCTACTAGTCGTTTATTTGTGTGCACGCGGATGTCCCGTTTTTACTTCATATTATGTGTGCTACCTACACACACACACACACACACACACGTTGCCAAGGCGCCGCCAACGAATTCGATATGGCGTTTGATCAATATGTCAAAGTGTTGTTTCTAACGAGTATACGAAATTCGGAAAAAAATACTTGTTCGCTTTTTCAAGTAATTTATTCATCGAATATTATTAAATTAGAGTACAAGAATTTGAAAAAAAATTTCGAAAAGTTTTTCCAACTGGAAATACCTAGCCTCATTGGAAAACTGCCGAGCGATCTAGTAAGGATTATCCGAAATAATTATAATTGAAATATAGCTATCGAAAATGTTTGATTCTTGCTTGGAGCCAGCAGCGACGGAAGGATAAAGACTAATTGTTTTTAAGAGGAAGGGAGTTTGGGAAAATGTGCCTATGTCTCGGTCCAGCGAAATCTGGCAAGACTCTTCTGATGAAACGGCTGCAGGGTGACGAGGATATCGATGAGGCGAGTCACACGGTTCCCACAAACGGTGTAAATCTCTTCACGATAAAAAACGAGAACGGTCACTTTGATATGATCGTTCGAGAGATCGGTGGTAGTATGGCACCGATTTGGAAGCATTACTTCGATAGGGTAAGCCCGCAAAAGGTCTTTCTCAAAAAAATACGTGCCCGAATAAGAAAACAATTGTCGAAAGGTCAGCAAGATATTGTACGTTGTGGATACGAGTAATCTCTGCCAGATCAGCGCCGCCGGTGTTTTGCTCTATTCGTTGCTAGTCGAGCCCCGACTCGAGAAGGCAAACGTTGCTCTTGTGCTCGGAAAAATGGATCTCTCCTATCGACAGATGCGAAACGAGGCTTTGCTGATGCTTCATTTCGTCCGCTTGCAACGAGAGGTCAGGCAGAAAATAACCGTGATCGAGGCGAGCGGTATGGATGGCCAAGGTATCGAGGAGATACGCTCGTGGCTCTTTGATCCGAAAACGCTGAAGAAAGCCCTTGCACCGCCGCGAGACGTTACACCGAAATTTTCCGCTAAAAAGAAATAGTCATTTTTTGTCTTCTTCCTGCTAAAGGAGGAAACTGACGAACAATATCTCAGATTTTCCACACACACACAAACATTCTTCACTTTGACCCCTTTACAAACAAAGTAAGTGAGGTATATAATATTACTTTATTTGACAAAACGAGCTTGGTACGATATAAAGCTACTTGCGTAATGTCTCTCGCGTCTCTCTAAAGGAATCAAATGGTCACGAGTCAACATTTTTATCCTTGCGATGCTGCAACATTTGCCACGAAACGATTTTTAACCCCCCCTCCGTTCTATCTCCTACGCCACTTTGTCGTGAATTTGTTTATGCTTTCGTCGTGACGTTTTTTCATTTACCATGAAAAGGCATGTAAAGGCTTTCCCTTCGTGCGGTTTCTGGAAAAATGATCTCGTCAAACGCAAAGCGAGGCGAAATCCGCTCGAGGGTTTTTGACTTCTCGTTGGTTGTTATTTTTTGTTATTCGGGAAAATGTCTCAATGTATCCTCGTGAGATCCTCGACGATCTTGACCAAATCATCAACCGTCGCGTCCTTCTTCATGCCACTGCCGTCGTCAATCTGCAAAGGAAATGTCAACTTTGGAATGAATATTGATCAAGTTTCGTTCGATTACGATAGATGATATAAGAAGTGAAAGTAAGACGAGGATAATTCGCTTACGGTGAGCCCTCTGCACACTTCGGCCATTTTATCATGATTAAGATCGAGAAAGCTCTCGATGAGATCACCGTCAATGAAACCCTCGCACTGTTCGATCTTGAGCTCGGTGTTGAAACTTCGCCAGAAATTGTGCTCTATCTTGCCGACACTCTTGATAACTGTGGTCAAACGATCCTCCAGCTGGCGCAAAAATTCGTAAAATCCAGCGGGTATTTGAGTGACGAGGCCGATAGCACCCCCAACTGTGCCGAACAAGACGCAACCCTGAGTCGGTGTACTCGACTCGCCGAGATGTTGCATAACCAATGAGCCATGCCTGAATACATTAACCATATCGCCCAAATGAAATTGACCGACCTCTTGCATCTGTTGTCTCTCTTCCTCGGACGTTGCCGCACTGCGCGCGCGTGGACAAAGTAAAATGGCATAAATATATTGGGAAATGAAGAGAAGAAGAGCAAGAGGAAGGGTAAATAACCGACACCGACCTGTCCTTTTGGCAGACAAAAAGATTGAAGCAATTTTCAGCGCCGAGAAAGGTATCGTCGTCGAGAATCTCAATGCCAGTCATCCAATTGGGATTGTAATCTCTGGCAATTTCCTCGAAGCTACCCTCCATAGTTTTGTACTGAAGAAGCGTGAGAGATCTCATGAGATCACCGACGAGAACAAAGTCGCCCTTCGTCTTGAGAAAGAGCGCGATAATATTGTTAAAGTGGCTGCACTCGAGTCGCAACTCTTTCTCGGCGGTCCACTCGAAGAGTCTGACGGTACTGTTTATACTGGCCAGTAATTTGCCGTTAAACTCGACGAGGGAATAGCACGAACCTTTGATCTCCTTCTCGGCTACCTGGCTCAACTTTCCGTCGTTCCAGTGAAACAACAATATTCGGCCCATTTTCGGCTCGGACTCGTCGGGATTAACGAGAGCCGTGCCAACGATAAAATACGAGGTCGGATCTTCGCCGAGCCTCGTCGATATCAACGAGAGAGCGTACTCGTTTGGCATCAGAGTGTGAGCGTGAAGTACCTCGAAGGTGTGCTGATCGATAATCAACAAATTGTGAACCTCGATCTCTTGGCCGATGTCGCTCGCGGCGTTGTGCCCTCCCGGTTTATTGTGCGAGGATACGTGACTGCTGCTGGAGTTTGAGGAGGCTTGCGTCGAGGCCGACTGCCTGACGATGCTGACACCGTTGTTCTCCTGCATATCGACCCGCATCGTTATAACACCGAAAGTCTGGGAGCTCTCCTGATAAGTGATGCGCCTAGGTGATTCGCCGAGGGGCACCGTGCGTATGTGAAGCTTCTGTATCTCGTCGATCGTACCGATCGTTACGGTACTGTCGGTCGCGAGGGCCAAACTGTCCGGATAAGACTCGGCGTTCAGCGAACACATGTGATTGACCTCTTTCAGATTCACGTTGCTAAATACGAGCTTGTGATTCGAAGAGTATATGACGGTCGGACGATCGGAACAGGCAAACACGTTCGTAGTCGAGAGGGATCTGAATGTTCGCAATACGGTCGGTTGGGTGCCAAGGGTGACCTTTTTCTTGTCGGACAACTGGCCCGTCTCCTTCTGCAGTCCAAAGTAATACATGCTACCGTCCCCGAGGGCGCACAACAGATACGTGTTGCCCTCGAAGCAGGTCATGAGTATCGATCTCGGTATTATTTCACCGCCCAGTAGTTCCTTGTTGGTTTCATCGAGACCGGGGAGGCTCAGTATACGGATTGATATGTCGGTCCAGAGTCCAACCGCGACTAGATGAGCCTCGGTGTAACCGTCGAGGGGGGAGACGTCGAGGCACGCGACCTCGTGTTGCAGGCTAGCGTAACCCTTTGGGACTATGCTATTTCCGTTTATCTCGAGATAAAAGAGATCGTTGCCGGTCGCGCAGAGTATCTGTCGTCCGTTGCACGCCACGACGCTTATCGTTCTCTTGTTGTCGGGCTCCCATTCCGAAACTACGCTCTTGCTCTCGTTCGAGATTAGTCGGGCCGAGTTGGGTGTTATCTGAACGAAGAGGTCCTCGCTTACGTTGGCCGTGTGAAAAGTTTGCTCGTCCGAGACGAAACCCCCGATGTCAGTTTCCTCGACTTCCTCGCCGTTCAAGGTCAGTACGCGCGTCTGTCCGACGAACGAAAGTACAAGGGTATCGTCGTAATTGCCGTTCCGAGCGGCCACTCTCAACGCCCACATGCCCTTTATTCCCGGCAGATCGATACTCGCGTGTTCCTGTATACCTATTCCGTTCCTTATTATCCTGAGCGAGCCCTCCTTGAACGCACCCGAGCACGTTACCATCTGTCCCTGTCCCTGACGCTCGAGATCGACCACCGCCATGTCGACGATCGGCGCTAGATTCGTAAATATCTCCATCGGGACGCAGTACGAGCCATTCTCGTCGGCCTTTGTTATCAATTTTATCAATTGGGAATCACCCAAACGGCTACCTATGAATATAACACCGTTGTCGAGATACGTTATGCACTCCGGAATACTTATTTCCCCGAGCAACTCGACTTTCAGATCCTTTATCAGGCTCGTGCCGTCAGGCTTCTTCTCTTGCTCGAGAAAGAGCATGAACAGATGTCCCGCCATGTCTCCCAACAGGTATCGCAGTCCCTGGGCATCGACCTTCGCGTAACAGGTTATCGTGCTCTGCTTTATTATAGGCGGTACGACCGCCACGTACGTCGTACCGTCGTGATAGAGTATGCTCTCCTGACCTATTATTATGGCACCGCATATCGGCGATGGTACCGGTATAACCATCATCGCTTCGCGCTCCACGTTGTCCTGTTTCCACAGCGTCTTTACAAACTCCTTGTCCCTCAGTGAGATCTCGTGCGTCTTTACGTGACGTCCGTTTATGTCCTGATGTATTATTATCAGAGTCGGATTCGTACAACCGTGAAGAAAATTTACATCCTGCACCTGTTGCTCGTCCATTCTTATGGAAGAGGCTTTCAATTCGGCGTTATCTTTGTCCAGTGGTATTATTTTGAACAAACCGTCGTACAATCTGAGACCTATCACCCGAGCTTTCGGATCTATTACCGCTTTTATTCCCGTCTCCGAGGGCTTTCCTATACGATCCGCGACATTGCCGTGCGCCTTTGTTATTATCTCGATTTCTTCCCCGTCGCCGGCGCACTCCAGTATCATCGCGTTGTAACGCGTCGTTAGGACGAACAGCAGATCTTTCTTCTCGTGCTGTGCCGGAACAAACGACAAAAGCCACTTATTTATATAACTCATCGAAATTATCATCGCCAAAGCTCTCAGGTGCAACAATAACCAATCATATTTATGATTTGTTATTGTGTTAGAGAAGATTTTTTGCCTCCCTGAGAGAGATGACTACAGAGAGAGAGAGGGAGTTTCGTTGTTATTGCCATTTGGCATTTACAAAGGACACCATCTTTTACCGGAGGTCGAAAGAATTTGACGACCGCTATTTTGCCGTAAATACCGACTTCCTTCAGGGGCCTGAGGCCCTCGGGTGTCACGAGATATATCTCCAATCTAGTGTTCTTTGCCAATATCAGATTGAGGTCCGTAGGTGACGTAAAATTACCTGAAAACATTTCGGGAACAAGTTGTACGAGGATATTTGCCAATAATCTTTCTAATAATGGCACACGCGTACGCCTTGCTATATCGTTTTTTTTTTTTTTATCTTTTTCTTCCAACGAATCTAGGTTATAGATGTCCCCGCGCGACCTCGTCTCACGCGTGTGCGTGTCTTCCTTACCGGTTACACATGCCGTCACCGCGGTTGGTTTATGCGCGGTCACGACGTAGTGATGGGCCATCGTTTTCATCCTGAGTTACGTTTTCCCGTCCACTTTTCCTCCACTGTTTTGTTCGGTACTTTCGCGTATGAAAAATTGCTCCTGCTCCGGGTTACGAGCTAATATACATATGCTACATGTACATATATATATATATATATATATATATATTAAGCATGCGCGTGCACGAGCAGTAAAAACATGGGTAGATATATATGTATACGATTGAGCGCGTAACTTTTGCTCTTTCAACTCGACGCTCGAAGTTGGCCGCGGAACGAATGCATTGCTGCCCCGCGCGCTTTGCCGCGGGGCGCCGCTCCAAGAAGACCGTAGGGAAGGAGTCCAATTTTCGTATAGAGAAACGGTATAAGAAACGTCCGAAAATTTGTCCTGAAACTTGGTGTTAAATACGGCCTGTAGGCGTCGCAGTGTAATTAGTGTACGAAAAATATTATAATACAGCAAGGAGTACGAACGCAGTGTTAGGCCCGGTTCCACAACTCTCGATTAACCGATTTAATCGGAGTTTAGCCAGCTCAGCGTGGTTCTGATTGGTCCAGTCGCCCTTAAACTACGGTTAACTCGGTTAACCGAGGGTTGTGGAACCGGGCCTTAAAGAAACGTCCATGGAAATCCAGGTGAGAATGGTGGCGCTGCTCTCCTACCGAACCGCATTGAAGTCAGCAACGAACCAGTGCCGTACAGTATGCAAAAAGCACCCTTTGCAGCGTTAATTTGATCAAATTAATTGTAAAACCAGTGCCGTACGACATGCAAAAAGCACCCTTTGCTTCTTCATATGGAACGGTAATTTGATCACATTAATTGTGAAACCAGTTGGTGAGGAAATCTTATAAACACAATATAGATTGTTTTGGAGAATAATTTAAAAAATGCGGAAATTTAGTCAATATGTTTTTTTTTCGTTGCGGAAGCAGTAACAAACAAAATTTATTTATGGACCGAAGAAAATTCATAAGAATTTTGAATCCAGACAAAACTTTTACAACTCATCACACATCATGATACGCTGTACAGATAAAGAACCCGGGAAAAAAATTTCATGTCTGAGCGGATATGTTCATATATGTATCAGATATATTCATATCTGACATTTTACAGTATCATATATGATTAGGTCTGATCATATTCCACATCATATATGCATATATAAGATCATATCTGATCAAATACGGTATCTGGCCTGACCATATATGAACTCATATCTGTTTATATCTGACTAAGTACCAAGGCGAGTTGGTACCGTAAATTCGTATCTGAACATACATTATGTGATATCTGAACGTATCTGTTTGTATAAGATCATATCCGATCAAATACGGTACCAGACTCTGCTATATAGATCTCGTATATGTTTTTATCTGGTCAGGTACCAAGGCGAGTTGGCAGCGTGAAACCATATCTGAACATATATGATGTGATGTATGAGCAGGTACGTTCATATAAAATTCTATTCCATCAGATACGATACCAAACCTGGAAAATATACGAAGTCTTATACACCCATACCTTATTGTATATGCAGTTCAGTTGTTCACACATGAAAATGTCTAAATATATGAAACGATATCCCATCAGATACGGCATCTCACCTGACTGTATTATATGGAATCATGTGAGCCCTGATGGAAATCCGCTTATTGGAATTCGTCAGATTTTAACAAAAAATGTCAGATTTGATAATATTCCGTCAACTTTCAATGAGAAATAATGTCAGAATATGTCATTTATACAACAGAATCTGTCATATTATTTCGAGATTTGACATTTTCTGTGAGAAGTTCATGATTTCTGACCGGAAATTGGAACATGCTTTACAGAATCTGTCATATTTTATCAGAAAAGTAATGTTATAATTCAGTAATTTTTGTCAGAATCTTACATAATATGTCATATAATGTCGTAAGAGTTTTCCATTTTATGTGAGATTTTCGTCATTTAATGTCATTTTTGATGGAATAAAATGGAATTCTTCAACATTCATGAAATATTATGACCGAATCTGTCGAATTATATCATTCTTTCTTATTTTTTGTGAGATTTTCGTCATTAAATGTCATTTTTTATGGAATATAATGGAATTCTTCAACATTTATAAAATATTATGACCGAATATGTCAAATTATATCATTCTTTCTTATTTTTTTGTGAGATTTTCGTCATTAAATGTCATTATTTAATGGAATGAAATGGAATTCTTTAACATTCATGAAATATTATGACCGAATCTGTCAAATTATATCATTCTTTTTTATTTTTTGTCATATAATGGCCGAACTTGTTAACTTTTGACATTTTGCATTATAAATATATGATATATTCTGATGAATTTTGACATTTAATTATCGATTCTGACAATAAATTGTCAGAATTCGTCAATATTTGATGGAATTTACATATAATTTTCTAAATTTTAATGGAAATGCTGAAAGAAAGAAATTTGGGACTTTATATTCAATAATACTTTTATTTGGTGACACATATTTGGCAACTGTTGAGATCTTAAAAAATATTCAATATACAGTTCAACATGCAATTCTTTCTTGCAATTCATAATAAAAAAAAATCGATACTCCACAAAATTATACAATGAACAACGTTGTACGAAAATTAACGATTCCGTTGTTTTATTAAATAACAATGAAATGGGAGAAATTTTTAAAGTTTTACAAATACAAACAGCCAACGATGGTGTGAAAACTGTGGTCTTACTTTTTAAAATAGTAATAAAAAAGAATTCCTCCTTGAGCGATTTGCAAGTTGAAATAAACCATCTCCAGGAATGTAAATGTACTGAAAAATTGATTGTGTGTGAACCTAAAGATATAAAAAGTCCGTGTGTTTTAATGTACATCGATGAAAAAAAAATATATAGCGACTATACCACAGGGATGTACAATCGACAATTAGAATAAATATTGAATAAAATAAATATTCCATACAAATGTAGTTTATGCTATTTCTGACTTTATTCACAATAAAGCTCCTTTTCACTAACAGCTGAAATCTGTCAGAATTCACGAAAAATGTAACAACAAATTATGATAAAAATTATCGTTTTCTTGCATTTTTTGTCATTTTTTTCGATGCAACAATATGTCAAAAAATGGAAAACTGATTTATCATTTTTTGTTAAAAGATGACATTTTCCGACACAATGATGACAGAAAGTATCAAATTCTGTGATTTAATGACAGCTGAAATCTGTCAAAATTCAATAAAAATGTGACAACAAATTATGATAAAAATTATCGTTTTCTATCATTTTTTGACATTTTCTGTCATTTTTTTCGATGCAACAATATGTCAAAAAATGGAAAACTGATTTATCATTTTTTGTTAAAAGATGACATTTTCCGACATAAAGATGACAGAAAGTATCAAATTCTGTAATTTAATGACAGCTGAAATCTGTCAGAATTCAACAAAAATGTGACAACAAATTATGATAAAAATTATCGTTTTCTATCATTTTTTGACATTTTCTGTCATTTTTTTCGATGCAACAATATGTCAAAAAATGGAAAACCTATTTATCATTTTTTGTTAAAAGATGACATTTTCCGACATAAAGATGACAGAAAGTATCAAACTCTGTGATTTAATGACAGCTGAAATCTGTCAGAATTCAACAAAAATGTGACAACAAATTATGATAAAAATTATCGTTTTCTATCATTTTTTGACATTTTCTGTCATTTTTTTCGATGCAACAATATGTCAAAAAATGGAAAATTAATTTTATCATTTTTTGTTAAAAGATGACATTTTCTGACAAAAAGATGACAGAAAGTATCGAATTCTGTGATTTTATGACATTCCGTAAAGTTAACATAATATGTGAGGTTCTGTCCGATTTTCATAGATTATTTCCGACAGAATCTATCAAAATATGTACGATTCCATCAAATTATGTTAGAATCTATTCATTTTCACAGTTTCTGACATTTTTTAACAGATTTCAACATTATTTGTCGAATTCCAATAAGCGGATTTCCATCAGGTAGTTACTATAATATTGTTAATTATTAACACGTCGAGTGATGACGTGTAAACCCGCTCTATATATGTGAACATTTTAATATCTTCAGGACTGCTCTAATAAGGTTTGCTCTGTTCCAACAGGGTAAGATTTGCTCTGATATAGTCGGAGTCATACCTGGTCTGATAGTTCAGATAAACTATGATTCTATCATATGGGCAGGTCTATTGTTCATAGATGTCCAGGTCTACTGGGATCCACGGTATTTTATTCTTATATATTCAGATCTGGTCCGGTAGGATCAAATCTGTCTGACAAGATCAGATTTGGTCTAATAAGATTAGATCTGTCCGACATGATCAGATCTGGCCCAAAAAAATCAGATCTGGTCCAACAAGATCATATCTTGTCTACGGATTAGATCTGGTCAGACCTGCTGCAATATGGACGGGTCTGCTCTCGAAATTATAAAAATGGCTCTGATATGATCATACATGCTCAGATATAAGCATACATGATCTGTCATGACATTACATGATCAGACCTGGCCATTTTTCTTGTCTGATCATATCTGATTCTACAGATATGATTCAGATACATTCAGATATATTCAGATATGAACTTTTTTCCCCGGGTAATAATAATGAAATATAGAAATTAAGTCAATGTTTTTTTTTTCATTGCGGAAGCAGTAACAAAGAAAATTTATTTCTAAAAACACGAAAATTCATGAGAATTTTGAATCCAGACAAAACTTTCACAAATGAACACACATTATTATACACTGTGCAGATAAAGAATATTAACGCAATACAGAAATTAAGTTAATATGTTTTTTATCGTTGCGGAAGCAGTAACAAACAAGATTTGATTCTAGATACAAGAAAATTCATGAGAATTTCGAATCCAGACCAAACTTTTACAAATTATCATACATATTCACATATTATAATACGCTGCACAGATAAAGAATAATAACGAAATACAGAAATTAAGTCAATATGGTTTTTTTTTCGTTGCGGAACCAGTGACTTACACAATGCATTTATAGACACAAAAGAATTGATAAAAATATTGAATCACGACAAAAGTTTTACAAATTATCACATATCATATTCACACTGATGATACGCTGTACATATAGAGAATAATAACGAAATACAGAAATGAAGACAATATTTTTTTTTCGGTGCGGAAGCAGTAACAGAATTTATTTATAGACACACGCAAATTCATAAGAATTTTCAATCCAGACAAAAGTTTTACCGCAACAAAAAAAAACATATTGACTTCGTTTCTGTACTTCGTTATTATTCTTTGTCTGTACAGCGTATCATAATATTATTCTTTGTCTGTACAGCGTATCATAATGTGTGATAATTTGTAGATGTTTCATCAAGATTAAAAAATTCTTATGAATTTTGTGAGAATGATAAACTATTATCTCGTCACTAGAGGACCCTTTCTAGCGCGATCGGTCAACGAAAATCATAATGCAAGAAAAATTTAAACGAAAGACAATAGGAAAAAATCAAAACTGTAAGATCGATTTATCTGTAAAGTGCATCATAACATGTGAATATGATGTGTGATCATTTGTAAAAGTTTTGTCTCGATTCGAAATTTTTATGAATTTTCTTGTGTCTATAAATGAATTTTATTTGTCAGTGCTTCCGCAACGAAAAAAAAAACATTGTCTTAATTTCTGTATTTCGTTATTATTCTTTATCTGTACAGCGTATTATATTGTGTGAATATGATGTGTGATCATTTGTGAAAGTTTTGTCTGGATTCAAAATTCTCATCAATTTTCGTGTATCTAGAAATAAACTTTGTTTGTTACTGCTTCCGCAACAAACAAAAAACATATTGAATTAATTTGTGTATATCGTTATTATTCTTTATGTGTACAGCGTATCATAATGAGTGATAATTTGTAGAAGTTTTGTCTAGATTCAACGGTCTTATGAATTTTATTATATCTATAAATGAATTTTGTTTGCTACTGCTTCCGCAACGAAAAAAAAAATATTGACTTAATTTCATTATTATTCTTTATCTGTACAGCGCATCATGATGTGTGATCATTTGTAAAAGTTTTGTCTGGATTCAAAATTCTTATGAATTTTCTTCGGTCGTTATTATTCTCCAAAACAATCTATACTATTTATATAAGAATTCTATCTATCTAATATATAGAAATTTCCTTCACGAACTGGTTTCACAATTAATTTGATCAAATTACCGTTCCATATGAAGAAGCAAAGGGTGCTTTTTGCATATCGTACGGCACTGGTTTTACAATTAATGTGATCAAATTATCGCTCCATATGAAGTAGCAAAGGGTGTTTTCTGCACTGGTTTGTTGCTGACTTCAATTCGGTGCGATAGGAGAACAGCGCCACCCTTCTCAGCTGAATTTTCATGGACATGGAGGCTACATAAAGGAGTCCAAACTGTGTCTTAAAAAGTGGCAACAAAATCATTTGATATAGTGAGGCGCAGCGATCGCGCTGTTATCATGAAGTTAGTTGCGTGTGAGAGAGATGAAAGACGTATCGGAAGTACGCAATCATTATTTTCTCATGTGCTATGTTACCAAACGCGATCAGTGAAGACAAATGAGCAGCATTAGTGAAAATTTATAAAACACTTTTTTAATCGTGAAGTGAAAAGAATTTAGTGTTCTTTTTATATCAGACTAAACGTTTTTTCCGCATCGATATCAAGGTCAGTATCGTGAGCTAACCATAATTACTTTAATCTTCAATTCTATTGATTACAATTTTCTTAACCTTAAACGTCGGTCCCTCGTGACTAATGGTTCTTGTATGTACAATCGCAAAGTGTTCGAAATATCATTACACTGTTCCATTAGGGCACACCCAAGGGTTCACGGCACTTTGCGATTAAAATTTATTATTGAACATCTAATCGTGCATATTATTACACTTTGATTTGCAATAAGAATTGAACATTGTCAACCCGTTCGTACGGTTCATCATTTGGCCAAAAAAATTCGTCGAGGAGGATTTGACTTCACGACTACGTCTTCGTAGCCGGTGTTATTTTCGAGGCTATCTTGCCTATCACAATTTAATGTCAGAATTGTTGTATTTAAATTGCGGCTTAGCATAGGATTAGCATCAGAGCTTCAAGGATATTCACACTATTATTGCTGTATGCATGCTCTCCACTTAGTTTTAACAATAATATAACTAACAATATGAATAATAATATGAATAATATAAATTTTCTTGTGTGCTTTGATGTCTTTCACTTCTGAAACATGCAACTCACTTCTCAGGATTTCCTTATTCTGTCTCTCTCGCACGCAACTAACTTCATGGTAATAGCGCGATCGTTGCGCCTCACTATATCAAACGATTTTGTGGTCATATTTTTCACATGTCTCCCATAGGAGTTCGAGCTCCTCCATATAGCCTCCATGTTCATGGACGTTTTTGGATCGTGATCGCCAAGGAGACTAGAGTAAAGGAGTCCAAACTCCCTATCCTAGCCTGTATGTACGAAGTTCTTTCAATTGGTCGCAGAGATGTAGTGCTCAGTTCCGCCGCAGGCGTCGCTAGTGTTCCTCAGAGCCCATAATATATAGTAATACAAAACTGCATAAGGTCCGAGCTCCGCCTCAACGACCAATCACAAAACTGGGGTGATCGTGTTTCTCTCTCGCACACCCGAACGATAACACACCCAAGTGGGGATTCCTTCTATTATAATATATAATAATATTGTGTAAATATATATAATAAATAAAATATATATAAATAATATTAATGAAACAACTCGTGTTGTTTTATTCACATGGGCTTATTGTATAATAAGCACATCAGATATAATAATTATATAATAAGTACAACACGAGTTATTTTATTATGGAAACTTATGATTTGCGTGTTATGTTTAAAAATATAGCTAATTATAATGAAATGCGAATAAAGCGATAAACCAACCGTAATATATCTCGTAATGTATTTATTATTCGGATGTGCGTTACTCTGTTTTCCTATACAAAAAAAAATAATAATAATAATAAATAATAATAACATGTACATGCAAGAAACCGGGCGAATGCGGGAATGTTGGCTCTACATGCTGGGGTTGTCTTTTCAACACGTGCTTATTATATGTATACCCATGAAAACTGGTTATTTGCTAGTTACGTTTAAAAATGAAGCTAAATATGAATTAAATTAAGCGATGAACCAACCGAACAAGCCGTCAGGCCTAATTGAACCCCAAGCGCGGCGATCACTTAAATATGAGAAGATTATATTTATTGGCAAATGATTGTGTGGCGAAGTTGGTAGAACGCTAGATTACTGTATTGAAGGTCCCGAGTTCGAGCCTCGGTAGTTTACATTTTTTCTCTTTTGCGTTCGTACAGTTATCTGGTCGTACGAGCGAATTGAAGCAGTTTCAACCAATCAAAGAACTCGTCCGATCCCAAAAGAACTCGAACGAAAATAACATGGAAGAATATATTTTTTAATTTACTGCCATCAATAGTTGAAATTTGTTTTATAATTCCTACCTGGAGTGTTTACTTTTTCCCTTTATCACATTGACTCGCGAGGAGTCATCTCCATTATTATACACATAGTTCGATAGCTGCTGTGCTGGTGTACGCGACAGATATATTTGTGTTTGACAGGCGCAAACAATTTTGCCGCCATAACATGGTCAGTTTCACCTTATGCAGTTTTGTATTACTATATATTATGGGCTCCGGGGAACACTAGCGATGCCTGCGGCGGAACTGAGCATTACACCTCTGCGACCGATTGAAAGAACTGTTTGAGGCGGGAGTGTCGACTCCTTCTCTCTAGTCTCCTTGGTAGGGAGTGTCGACCACGGTCTTCCATACAGGCATGGAGCCTAGATACCAGGAGGTTCAGCGAGGCCTTTTAAGACGGAATGACACCTCATCGCGGTCGGTATGGTAGAGCAATTGTAGATACCCAAAAATCTCTGAAACGGCTCTTCAGATCCCGTTGAAACTTTGCCAAACGACGTCAAATAGATAGACGAATAGCTTCCAGCCCCTCAAAGTTTCTGAATTTGAGAAAAAAAATGTAGATTGGCTTATCATAAGCCAATCTAGTTTTTTTTTCTCAAATTTAGAAAATTTGAGTGGCTGGAAGCTATTCGTCTATCTATTTGACGTCGTTTGGCAAAGTTTCGACGGGATCTGAAGAGCCGTTTCAGAGATTTTTGGGAATCTATAATTGTTCTACCATACCGACCGCGATGAGGTGTCATTCCGTCTTAACTCGTCCCCAAAACGGGAACAAGAAATGATGGCGCTGGGGTGCTCCGGCACCTATATGTATATAGATATACGCTAAACATGGGTGCGATCTAAGACAGACCGTGTCTAAGACAGATCACAGATGACGTACCTAACCCTCATTAGTGTCAAGGGATAACACCACTCTAGGATTTTGGAAAGACGTTTTCTTTCCTAAAAATACTTTGGTGTCATAAAAACAATATGCAATTGGTCCTGTAGCAATTTTTTTTATTTAAAGGTTTAATTACCGATTTGGCTGCAGCGCCTTGGAACGCGCGCTGAGTTGCTCGTATAACTTTAAACGTGTTTTTCTCGAAACCACTTTATTCGATCTCGGAAGACGGATTACTCGACCACCTTTGCCTGCATCGATTTGAAATTTTGATAGCAGCTTCACAATTATATTCTTTATGGGAGTACGTAGCCGTTTTTTGATGAAATGTAAACTTCTTTTTATAAACAATTTACTGCTTTTTTTGGCAAAAAATCGATTTATTTCCTTCAAAGTGCGCTATTTTTGCAAAATTTGAATGCAAATTTCTAGGTAGTCTCATAACTAATAATATATAAATTATCATTTTTTTGGTTTTTGTTTCAGGTCTTATATTTTACGAGAAAACCGTTCTCCCGTGAAGCTATATGTAAAAAAAACACGTTTTTCTAGATGGGTTGTATCGCCGCCATTCTGAGTTTGAGTTTGAGATCTTTTCTCGCTTTTGCGTTTTTTTTCCCCGAACCGTCATGAGGAAATTATGAATCGGCGGATATTTCGACGTTTGATGTCATGATCGGTCTGTCGTGAGGTTAGAAACTCGTCCGATCACTTTCACCTCGTTGACCAATATATTACTATATATGTAGGTGCCGCTGCACCCCAGCGCCATCACCTCGGGACATTTTCGGGGACGCTTTTTTCAACCCCTTTGCATTGCCGCTGAACCTCCTGGTATCTAGGCTCCATGCATACAGGTCTGACAACGGCGGTAGTGGGGGTAGGCACCCTTAGCGGTTTTGTTTTTTATTCCGATTTCTGCCGCTTGGTGCGTGACGGCAAGGGGAAGTAGTGGTGCAATAAAGAGAGAAATAGCTCTTCTGTCCTTTTCCCTCCTGAACGCAACGCATGCGCCGTTTGCCCTAACTTAATTTACCATACTGTCGTGTAAACTCCATAATATACGAAACCAATTAAAAAAATCGCGCCACAAAAAAATACGTAAACAACTTGGGCCCATTCGCCGGTAAGAGGTAAGGGGGAAACTACTTCCCCTTGCTAGTAGCGGCGCCTAGTGAATCCAAAAGTGAAGCCTATAAGCGTGCCCACCCCCACCACGAAAATTTAGCTTCGTTGCAAGACCTGTATGTAAGACCGTGGTGTCGACTCCTTCTCTCTAGTCTCCTCGGGGGAAGCGACAAAGAAAAGTGTGCTCAAAAATGAAGGCAACAGGGATGGCGCTGCGATCGCGCGAAGGGTTGCGGCATTTCTATCTAGTAATTCATACACTAAATAACTCTAGATGCCTGATATGAACTGCTCACGCGTGTGAAAAATCCTAAAGATTCCGCAACGACAATAAAAACAGTGGGTCACCGAATGTTCAAAAAAAATATCAATGATAAAACTTAGAAAAACTTGTCTGGCAGAAGAATTTTCGTAGCCGCGACGTAAAAATGTCAAAATCTACTGAATTTGCGCGAAATTTTTCACTTCAGTTTATCGTTGGGTATGATCATTGATTGTGACTAATTTTTATTAAGCGCCACTGTAATTTAATCAATGATTAAGGTAGTTCGGAAGAAAAGGCGGAAGTCAAACTGACAATTTTAACGATTTTAATTTTTTTCTTTCGAATGTTTAAAATACATAGATCTCATAAAAAAGAATGTTTAGAATACATACATCTCATAAAAAAGTATTTTTATTTTGGTACCCGTTAGAATGAAAATTTATGATAATTTTCATAAATACTTACAATCGACATTGTTTATTGAGCCCTCGATTGATCATTATGAACTTTACTAGTCAGTTCATGTTTGAAGCAGTTACATAACCTCACTTCAGAAGTATTAGAACGACACCTCTCTACGGCTCGACAAATGTCAAAACATGGCACAATTACGTGTAAGTGGTCGTTTCTTTTTTTTTTCATACAGAAAATCGGTCTGCTTTTGTTCACGCAGATAAATAATAAAAGATAGATTGGCCAATTTTTAAAGTTTCATCTTCAGGTAAATATACAGAACGAAAACAGAAAGAAATTTTGAAGTTTTCTCAATGAAAATGTTTCTAGCCGTTCTTCATATGTATATTAGTATACGTATTAATCAATTTAAAAAAATTACGATCTACAATCAACATATTTTTATTAATTTTTATCGTTCTTTTTATTATTACTTTTATTCTATTCTTATTGTATTTAGCATGATCTGCAGCGGAGGCATTCGGCGACATTCATATCGCATTCTACGTTAATTACCGTCTAGGAACTTCCCCTAGCAATCAAAGCTGACGCTCCGATCATCGTTGAGAGAGAGGCAGATGCCGCATAACAAAATGTAATAAATTAATGTGAAAAAACTACACGGTGGATCTACACTTTTTGCAGGTGAATTCCGTATTAATCGAAGATTCAAATAAGAAGTTTTGTTGGTTGGGTCAAACGACTAAATTTTACGTAACATCATTTCCGCTAAATTTTTCGGAGATTACGTTTAAGTGCGTCCATTATTAATATTTATGACGCAAATATTTTTTAATGACAACATTTTTAACGCTAGGAACACGATAATTATTTTTTTCTCGAAATATTGAACAATACTGTTCTGAATGCAGACCCTGAGGTGTTCAAAGTTGCAAATTTAAAACCCATTACGTCCCAATCTAAATAGTCGACTGTTTTGAAATTTCACTCAAACATGCATAATGATATGAACAATGTCTGGTTAAAATTTGAACAAAATCTATAGAAATCAAAATTGGACGTGGTTAATGACATACTATCTCCTTCTCACAAAAAAATAGGAGATTAGACGTTAGTCGATTTTTGAATTGTTTCTTCCGAACCACCTTAAGGCGGTCCTCTAGTTTCTCGGGTCGAAAAAATCGATTTTTTTTCATAAATCACATCTACAACATGTGTAGAAAATGTGTGCCAAAGGATTTTTCGATATTCGAAGTGGTTCACAAGTTACGGCCCTGGAACGGAGCCGTAATACGGCTCCGTTCGTAAAAGGTATACGGAGCAGGTATACTTTCAAACGCGTTTTTCTCGAAACACCATTTTTCGGAACGGTGACCACGATATTTCACCGATCTTGTTCAAATTTATACAGCATCTTTAATATATTCTTTTGACCAGTTAATACATTCGAACATTTTTGAAAAAATTCATGCCAGTGTTCGACACATTCACTTCAATATATCAATCATAAAATTATAGAAAAATATTTTTTTTTATTTATTGTTTGTTAAATAAATGAAGCAACTCATTAGGGAAATAGTTTTGTCTCGGATACGAAATACCCAGGTTTACAGACGAAATGTTAATTGCTTTTTCTTTTGTTATTGTTGGGAATCAAAGTCTTTAGCTTTTTAAAATTACTTCTTGAAACTCATTAAGATTTATTTTACCGTGTGTGTGAACGTGAAATTTTTATTATATTCAGTCATCGCGTACATTTTTATTCACTGAAGTATAACGACAAAAGAAACCGCTAGCATCTCATAGATTCCGTTCTATCAGTCTTCTTGTACAGGACCTACCTTATCATTAAGGCCCGGTACAAACAGATAGAGGATAGAAACCGATCGAATCCCATACATTCCGATACATATTTTCTTATCACAAATGCATCCCACCCAAGAGAAGCCCAATTACGCGTATTTTTCGTAATACGTAATTTGCGCAGCGAATCGGTAAACTACGCGATACGTAAAGTGCACGCTATGGGGGGCCACCCTCACGCTCAACTAATGTTCTTATGTATGTTGCAGACAAAACATATTTAAAAAATAATACTGGCGAAAACAGCACCGCCAGTAGCGGCAGCAGCGATGAGAGCAGCGCGACAGAGACGGCGTGATGTTATATACTTCCATTTATATCGAATATTTTTTTGGATTTTATTTTAATTTTGATTTTGTATCCAATAAGACTTATTTGATACAGTTTTCTCAAACAATGGCAGTTTGTAATTTTTTTATGCCTACTCATTCCTATATATAATTCCATATTGAACTAGCCCGTTTTTCTCGCTTTTACGGCCTCCCGTGCCGAAATGTGACCGGGCATTCCCTGCATTGCGTCGGGTCCTCGCCAAGATTACCTCATCCGATTCGGAAAGATTCGAAATCTTTTATAATACGGGTACATACCGATGAATGCGAATACAAAGTAATTGGCTAATACCAAAATGTTCTCATAAGACAAAAGATAATCATTATATTGAAAGTCCATATAGCAACCGATTCCATGAATCCTCACTCTGAGTTATCTGCGTAGAAAAAAACCGATTTACACAGTTAAATGATTGGCCCGCATTTACTGATGAAAACCGACGCCTCTTCTTGAGGGTGAAACATTTACAATATTAGTACATTCCGATAGGTGCGGATAAAAAATAATTTGCAGATACACATACATTCCCATACAACAAAGGATTATTGTTGGATTCGAGAATCCATATAGCAAACGATTGAATGGATCCCACCCTTAGTTACCTACATCAGAAAAATTCGATCTAAACGTATAAATACCAGACCCGTATTTACTGATAAAAACCCGTGCCTCGTTCTGGGGACGAATATTTTATAATACAAGTACATGTAAATAGGTGCGGATATGAAATAGTTTCCAAAGACGAATACATTCTCATAGAGCGAAAGGTAAGTTTTCGATCTGAAAAGTCGAGTAGGTTCAGACAAAAAATAATTTGCGAATACTTATACATTCTCGTACAGCTAAAGGGAAGTTTTTGATCTGAAAAGTCACATACAAACTGATTGCAGTCAAATTTCGATTGTAATATATAACTTCATATACGAACTATGCAATTGGGTTCTGCCGATTAGTACCAATAGAATTCCAGTTTGTGAGTACAAGTTCATTCCGTTAAAATATAATGGACATTTTGAAGTAATCTGCTGTAGCAGATTAATTACGAGTGAAATTTAAAAGGTATCTGCACTTGCAAATTGAACTACGCGGAACCGTTTTCGGATTCTATAGGTAATCTATGGGCACCGTAGATACGTACAAAGCCTGATAGAATCATATATTTTAAAAAATCGTCAATCCTGTCGGAATTCATCAGCGTTTCCGAGGACAAAAACACATCATTTTCCGATAGTATTTCTGTTTTTATTGGTTTGTATCGGTGCTTTGCAGCAGGGATCGCGGGATTGAGATGGAAAATTTGGAATACGTTATTCCGGCAAGGTTAGGGCTTATTGGCGGCACGCTGTGACGTTCCATTGTCGGCAAAAACAAGGTACATAGTTATAACCATAGGCAGATTCGCTACAACAAATGTCATGATCCTAAAATTAGTTATATAAGTTGAACCAGTTGGATGGTCGAGTGGTTAGCGTGCTTGCCTTCTAAATCAGCCGATCGTGAAGTTGCGGGTTCGAATCCTAGCCCCTCGTACTTTCGGAAAAAATAATTACGGGCATGACGCGTAGCCCTCGCAGTCATACGCGGCCGTCGTACACACGAACCGGTACGTGTGTGGGATTGTATTCAATAAAGTTATATTGATTTTCCCACCTGCCCAGCTACCGGTAATACAAAACGGCGAAGGAGCGTTACGGCGTGTTCTAAATACCAGGTGTGTAAGTATGAAACCGAAATTTTTGTACAGAAAAAACACGTTTATTGTAATGATATGATACAAAGTAACTTATTCAAAGTATTGTCCGTCGCTATCTATACATTTTTCCCATCTTTCTGGCAATTTGTGGATTCCGCGCCAAATGAACTGTTGCTCTTTTGAGGCAAACCAGTTATCGAGCCATTTTCGTACATCTTCGTAAGAAGTAAAGCGCTGCTCAGCAAGTGCGTGTCTCATTGATGCAAACAAGTAGTAATCGGATGGGGCAAGGTCCGGTGAGTAAGGCGCGTGCTGAAGAATCTCCCAACGGAACGACTCTATCGTTCCCTGGACCTGTTTTGCTTTGTGTGCTGGTGCATTGTCATGCAGCAAAATCACCTTGTGTTGTCTTTGTTGGTATTCTGGTCGTTTTTCACGCAAAACTCGATCCAAATCGGTCATTTGTTGTCGGTAGCGTTGAGTATTGACAGTTTCCCCAGGTTTCAGCAGCTCGTAGTAGATTACGCCCTTCTGATCCCACCAAACACACAGCATTGTCTTTCGTTCGTAGCGGTTTGGTCTTGCCGTCGATGTTGATGGTTCACCCGGAGTAACCCATGACTTTTTGCGCTTAGGATTCTCGAAATATATCCGCTTTTCATCGCCAGTCACAATTCGATGGAGAAATGACTTTCTTTTGAACCTGACGAGCAGCATTTCGCATGATGTTTTGTGGTTTTCCTGCTGTCTTTCGTTGAGTTCATGTGGAACCCATTTCCCCCCCCTTTTGTATCTTTCCCATGGCTTTCAACCGAAGGGAGATGGCGTCTCGGGTCACCTTTAACTGATCCGCCAGTTGTTGTTGTGTTTGAGCGTCGTCTTCGTCCAACAAGGCTTGCAGGTCAGCGTCTTCAAACTTTTTCGGTGGTCTTCCACGTTCTTCGTTCCTCACGTCAAAATCGCCACTTTTGAACCGTTTGAACCACTCGAAACACTGTGTTTTACCGAGAGCATGCTCACCAAACGCCTCCACAAGCATTCGATGCGATTCGGCTGCGGTTTTCTTCAGATGAAAACAGAAAAGTAGTGCTGTCCGCAAATCGTAATTTGTTGGCACAAAACTCGACATGTTTATCTCTAATAAACTAATGCTACTGAATGAAACTCGTGGTATTGTGAGTTGGAAATCTTTGTCGGATATCAATACAATAACAAGACACCGCTGACGTGATGTGTCGGTAACTGCATCGACATCTAGCGCCACCTATGGGCAAATTCCGGTTTCATACTTACACACCTGGTATGCCGGCAACGGAACGTCACAGCATGCCGCCAATGTGCCCTCACCTTACCGAATAGCGTATTCCAAATTTTCCGTCTCAATGCCGCGATAACGTGCCTCGTTTCTACCGGGAATGGAGCGTCACAGCGTACCTCCAATGTGCCCTCAGCTTGCCGAAATAGCGCGTTCCAATTTTTCTGTCGCAACGCTGCAATAACCCAGCAATGAACGTGCTCTAAATGTACCGGCAATATTCTGTATTTTCGTACTGCAATATTAACATCAGCATTCACGCGAGGATGCGCAATGCTATGCTGCTAGAACACAGCTTATTGCGGCGGCAAAGGATGCCATTTTTCCGTCACAACTTGCTCTCGTTTGGCGTGGTGTTGCCATTGTGTTGTCGGCAAATTTCTTACTGGGTAACGATTGTTGGAGAACTTTTTACCGTATATGGTATTTACCTTCATATTCTGAAACGTTGATCCAACCAATGTTCTAATTAGAATAATCGTCACCAAGAGTCAACGGTTTCGCGCCGTTTAAGTAGTTTATTGTGTCGAAATACTGTAAAACTGATTTTTTCGGCCTTAACATCGTCCGGTAATATGACGATGCGTGGAGAATATACCGGACAAGGCACACGTGAACTATAACAAACGTTATAATTGATCCAACAATTACCTACAAACGATTAGGAAGAAAAAATCGAAATGTAAAGATGAAGGCGCTAAGTTGACCGGTCTGAAAAATCGGCATCGCAGATGTACGTACGTGCATAGCCGAACGCAGAATAAGCCGTATGAACATGGCAACCAGAATTTTACTTTTATCATTTTTTTCCGACCTTTTGTAGTCTAGGTGTTTCTGTGATCGATCGTTGTTTCGCACGATCAAAGTGTCTTCTAGTTCCGCTTATTCTCGATTAACGACGCGGAATTTCGAAGAAGAATCGATTGCCAAGAGAATGCGGAAGCAGTGGATCCGCAGCATATATCGGATATATGTGTGTGTGTGTGTGTGTGTGTATATATAATCTTCACGCGACAAATTCAAACAATGAGATCGAGATGAGATCGTCCAATTTTAATATCGGAAATACTCGATAATAAAATCCATTTCGTTTTCGTAGATGGTGAATTGCTGCCATCCAATGTTTTTTGTTGTTGTATTTTCGTATTTCTTTCACGTCACCTTTACTCGTTGCTGCTGCTGCTGCCGCTACCACTGCTGCAAGCTGATTCCGTCGCAATATCATATTGTAGTAGTTAATTTTATTCACATAATCCATTTGCCACTGATGAAGCCTGTGATTATACGACATTCTGAAAGGTTTATGAAAATGCTACAAATAGGTTACGATTGTTACCATTCAATATACGTTGTGACAGGTGGTGATTCGAGTGTCGCGCAACTCGCGTCGCGTCGAGAGCGTCGTGAGTCGCGGCAGCAGTGACTTCACTATACATTCGACCCATTTCATGAGCAGCCGTTTGTTTAAGCAGCAGTTTAGTTTTGCACTAGAAAATCACTAAAATTACTGCTGCTGCTGCTCACTGCCCATGGAATGTCAGCTTTAAGGAAAAATAAACGACTGGCAATTTTTCGAGGAACAAATTTGAAACTTTAATTATTTCCCTCGGGTCCCAATGTGTATAGAATTGGTCGCACATTTTGGCAAAAATCTTCAGTTTTCATAAGAAATTGGTGGAAAGTATTTTTGGAAACTCATTTTTGGAGTTTGTCTGGGAAATTCTGGGCATTTAAGGGAAAATCCGTTTTATCCGTAATCAATGGTAATTTCCCTTTGAACAAGCCAACAAAATGTTGTAAAACGAAAGCAAGAAAAAATACGGTTTTCTACGTCGTCATCACGGCGCGTTGTGTGCTTCGAACGAATAAATGGACCGATTCATAATTTTGCTCACGAAAATATAGTTGCAGTGGAAATGAGTTTGAATCATTTGGAATAGATCTCGCTAATATCCTCACGCCCTTTTTTTTAATACTTGTAACGAGATGCACGAATCTCTGCATCGCGTCTACATTACAAACGTCAATTTCCCCAACGCACCAGTTAGGCCAATAGCGAGAATCGTTTGTACAAACTTTTATTGATTGATCGACACTGGTGCATAATTATGCTTGCCGCTGCACCGCTATTCTTAAAGTTTACTAAAAACAATCATAGTACTTAATTACGAGATATATACATTGACATATGCCAATTCGCGAAGAGACTAGTAGTTTGTACTTCTAGCAAACTCTCTCGAAATTTTATTTTTCACAACGTGTCCTCTTCGTTAAAAGATTCGTGATTCTTCTAAAAGGCTCAATTTTTTAAACAATTGTCATCGACGGATGTCCATCAACAGCCGCATAAAATAATATTCGACGTAAATGTCCGCGCTAGGAATCGTCGTTGCTTCGTTCATAAAAGTTTGTATAAACAATTTTTCAATATTTACGGCTTATAGAAAAGGGTATAAAGCGGCAGGCTCTACCTCCGATGTCATCGATAATCAGCGTATATGTACATGCGTTGATGATACATAGGTAAAAGCGGCAGCGGCGGCGGCGGCGGCGGCGGCGGCCGCGACGAGATTCTGATAGCACTGCGTTGCGTCGTGAAAATTGAAAACTGGGCCGGTCGGTCCCCCTTCGCGTCCTTGCCGCCAACAACCAGCCTCGCGTACACGTTCTCTCCCGACGATAATACTTTATTGTGGCAAAGAGCCTTCGCGCGACAAGCTTATGCACAAATTGAGAGCCCGTTTACGGGTGTGTGTGTGTGTGTGTGTGTGTGTGTGTGTGTGTGTGTGTGTGTGTGTGTGTGTGTGTGTGTGTGCGCGCGCGCGTGTGTTGTGTTTGTGTGTTATGTTTGAGACGTGAGCGCAGCTACGCTTGGGAGAGCGTCCAAGCGAGATGAGAGACAATGAGAAATAAAAGGAACAAACGAAAAAAAAAGACAGAGAGAGAGAGAGAGACAGATACGAAGACGAACGAGATACAATATCAGCTCGTACAGTTGATCTTTTTCTTTGAATCAATTGTTTTTCCCTTGCAGTGTTACGATCACTTGTAGATTGATTATAGTTTTCTCGAGCATTTCGAGCCACGAGACATTGGTCAAGGAGCACAACAATTGATTGGGGCAGGCGGAAGCAGTGCCCGACGCGGTACCGACCAGGCTTGACGATAACGTAGCAGCGTCGCTTGTTTTCTCGTTGCTCGCACAATGTGACGTCTGCTCGAGCCGCTCCTCAGATACGCCCGATTTTGTTACTTGGGTCGGTTCTTTCTCAGTCTTATCCTTTTCCTCTACGTCCATCTCTGAATGGTTGTCTCTCTCGGAACGAACTTGTTCGATCGGGGAATGAGCCTTTCTCCTCGGGTTTTCCTCGTTGCCACCGCCGCCGCCGCCATCCTCGCTCGTCGTGAATTTTCTCTTTTTCGATGGTGCCTCAAGCTCGGTTTGAGCCGTCTCCTTCATCCTGGCAGCCCTCGTTCTCGCTAGAAGGGTTTCGAGGGCCGGTAACAAACTCGGGGGTGCTTCGAGACGCGTACCACCGCTGTAGACAAGGGCGAGGGCTCGGAGATCACCGGTCAAACGGTGGGCCGATACTTTGACGTCAACGGCCTCAACCATGCTGCTCATCGAGCTCACGAGATTATCGATTAACGAGCACGTTTGTTCGGTCAGTACGTGGCTCGCCAATTTGGGGAAAAATGTTTTGAGAAAGGCGTGTATCGCTGGCACACCAAGGGAGGATCTCTCGTCCAAGAGGACGGCGTCGACGTAATCGACCGTGTATGACGAACATAGAAGAGCGGCAATGTGTTTTCTGTCTATGTGCGTCGCAGCGTGAACGTCCAACCATAGACGGGGAAAAAGTGCCAGATGAAGCGGTACACCTGTGCGGAAAAACGAAAGGTTGGTCAAACATTCTTAGCGCGTGTTATTTATTCATAAAATAGTATCGCGAGGTACCTTCGAAACCTAGCATCGCGCTCAAATTAACGAGAGTATCGGTCATACAGTCGTTGTTGATGGCGAGCCTGCACATGACGTCGATCAATTCGTGATAGGGCAGATAAAATTCCAAAAGAGCACTGTCGTATTCGGGATCGACACCCTTGGCGGCTTCCAACTGCGAGTGCGGCACGGCCATTTGTACCATAGGCCTGGCCGGTCGGGAAGCCATTTTACCCGCGGTCGTTGATCTCCTCGGTAGATAGGGACCCGGCGGTACAGCCGCGTGAGATTCTTGCAGGGCAGCGTGGCAGTGCGACAACAAGGGTGCCAGTATGAGTATAGCTTCGGCGGGTACGAGCATGACGAGCTCCTTCAGCAGATCGATCGCCAAATTTCGCATGTCCGGCGGATTGTACGTGTTCAAGAGAGTCGCCAATTTTCGAAGTACGTCGGGCCATTCTTTGCAATTGGCGAGGATATTTCTCGCGTCCGGGCCGTCTCTTGCCGTTCTGACGCACCTCACGAGTTCAACGATTATGGCTATTAATTCGGCCAAATCACCGGCAACGTGGCAAGCCGTTGCCTCGTGATACATAATATGAAGCATGTGAAAAGCTTCGAGGGCCATGCTCAATCCACCGTTGTAAACGACGTAGAGACGATCGTCGTCGGACTCTATGAGACATCTGTCGAAACGTACGAGGCTTTTTTTTTTATTTTTTGTTTCTATCTACTCTTCCTCTCGACGAAACGTTTGTCAAACGAGACGCGCGAGAAAGCCGAAAAGTACTCACCTGAAAGCGGAAATGAGCGTAGCCCAACAGGAGCGACCGTCCAATCCCTGCAGATACGAGGACAAAGTGCCTCGCCTGAAGGACGCAATTTCAGCCTCCTCTTGCTCGGTTTGATCGGCATGTCTCGTCACGAGTAGTTGCATCAACTTGAAGAGCTCGTCAACGGCCTGTGGATTGTACAGTCTTGAATTACAAAGGCTCTATATGTGGCTCTCGGTTGTACGAGAGTTTGAGTCGAGGTTGGAAAATACTTGACCGCTCACCGTCGAATATTGCGTAGGATGAGGCGTTATATTTTTGAAGGCCCACTGTATGTTCTGATGGGCGGCCAGCTGTCTCGTGAAGACTCGCGATTGTTGGCAACACAGTCTCAAGAGGCCGTAATAGGCGGGTAGCATCACACGATTGAACAGTACCACGTCCTGATCTTCGTGATCGGCGCTGCGCCATGTACATATATATTCGCGTGACGTCGAGTACAAATGTCTAAATAACCGGTAAAAAGCTCGGTGCACAAAAGACTCACAGTATATAATTGAAAGCTATGTTCTTCGTGATGTGAGGGTTGTGGAGTATCATCGCAACGTTTTCCGGGCAATCGCAACAAACGTGATACCAGAACAAGAGTACGGCTTGTTTGTTGTGATGTACGGGTATACTCGGCTCGGAGAGTTTCGGATGAAAGAGCGTCCACAGGTCGTTGAGGTATTGACCAAACTGAAAATGTCAAGAGATTTGGATTTTGCGCAAAGCAGCTTTGCGTGAAAATAATTTAACAAAAAAAAGCAAGAAAGGGGCTGGTGGCGGAGAAGAGTACCGACCATGAGTTTCTCGGTTTTGGAGACGGCGCAATAGGTGAGAAGCGCGAAATAGGCTGTCAGCTTCATCGTCCCGTGGGTCTGTATGTCGATGTAGTGTCGCGCCGGTTGAAGAAGCCTCAACAGGGCCGTATAAATTTGATGAAGTATCATCGTTGCTTCGGAGGAGAGTTGCAACTCGCGGGAGGAATTGCATCCGAGGCCGAGTCTGTAAGCGCCCCGATAACCCTGCCTAAAGTGCGTCGAAGGTACGAGGGAGACGAGAAGAAAAGCCGCGGCCGAGCGAACTCTCTGATTCGAATGTTCGATGAGAAAATGTTGGAGCCACGTGTCAAGGCCCTGAAGTACCCAGGCGTGGGCGAGTTTGCTCCTCGTAACGGCAAGTGCGAGCCACTCGAGGGCACCGTGAGGTGCGACTCGCGCCGCTTCCCACACGCGGCTCAGTATCAGTTGGGTCATGCAGGGCAGCCCGCTGGGTCCGGAACCCTCGGTCAAGAGGGTCAGGAGCTTGAAGAAGGGCTGACAAACGTCCGTGTGCTTCGTTATAGCTTGAAATATCATCGTTACTATGTGTATGGCGAGACGATCGTTCCAACGGCACAGAGATTGCACGAGATTTCGCGTTTGATTGAGATTTATAACGTCCCTCGTTTGCTGATAGAGGAACGGAAAACCTTTGCCACCGGCGACGGCGTTGAGATCGGCCGGCGATAGAGTCAGTCTGCGTCAAATATACGCGCGTTCAATTTAGTTGAAAGAAAAATCAGTCTGCTGTTGAAAAAAAAGAAAAAAAAAGGGAGAGAGAGCGAAATAATTGAAGGAACGAAATGATTACCTGTGATCGGAACCACGACTGCGTTCAACGAGGGTCGCTACGAGCGTTATCATTTTGTCGAGAGACGCGGGTCGGAGCTTTTCCGACGCTACGGCCAGAACGACCTCCTCTCCCTCCTCCTCCTCTTCCTCCTCCTCGCTAACGGCGTCCGCAGCGGTCTCGTGGGTCTTGTGCCCGAGATAAAAATTAACCATGGTCGAGACGGCCTGTACGCGTATCAAAAAGAGCGTCTCCTCTTCGCCCATTTTGCTAAACTCATAGAGAAAGCCAAAGTATTCGGTCAAATGTTTCAAGTGTTGTTTCGCGTGTTCCATGAGCGAAAGCAACATTCGGACGAATCTCGTGACGCAGGATTGCGTACCGACCCCGTTGTACCGAGCGCTACCGCTGCCCGAGTCGTTCTCTCCCTCGCACAGCAGATACAGGCCCGTCTGACTCGGTCTCAGTCTCTGTATCACGTGTATGCAGAGCCTTTGAAACATCTGGCGTACCATTTGATTCGGACACTTGACTAGAATCTGTATAGGCCACCACGAATCACCGGCCATTCGTTCGAGAAACCGAGCGCAAGCTCCCGACGAACCGTTGAACTGCTTCGTCAATAATTCCACCCACTGGACCATCGTCGGCTTTTCCTTTGCGTGAATAAAAGTTTCCATGAAAAAGGAGGTTGAGAGCTCGGCTGATAATTCGGTTACGTCCGGTTGCATCGAGAGCAATGTTTGCGGTATGTAGCCACATATTTGCCACATGAAACTGAAATACGTATGCTCAAAGATATTTTTGTCCTGAAGAAAGTGCGTATTGTCCTGCCATATCCAATCCTCGAGTTCTTTGTTGAGTATCAATTGGTTCCCGGCGATCAATTGATGATGTCCGAGTTGCGAATTTGTCGTTTGGTGGTGGTGCTGGTGGTGCTGGTGGTGGTGGTGCTGGTACTGGTGGTGCTGTTGTACAATCGTCCGTGTCGATGATTTATCGTCGCAAGGACGAGACGAGGGTGGGGGTGGCGGCGGCGGCGGCGGCGGCGGCGGCGGTGGTGGTGGTGGAGGGGGCGGTGGAGGCAGTAGGAACGTTTCTTCGGAAGAAAAACCGTAGGAGGAGGTCGAAACGATCGACGACGAAACAGACGCTTCTTCCTCTTTGGCCTGTTGTTCGACGTTGGGATCGTTGCACCACTCGTAAAAGAGCATATAGGCCGAATTGGTTTTTTCGAAGCTAAAATCCATAAACTTGTCGGTGACGGAATCGTAAGTTTTACTCGTCATTTCACCGCCGAAACACTCGGCAGCTATTTGACTCGGGTCAAAGGGTTTGACCTCGGCGTCGTTAAAGAGAAACCACTTGTCCCTGTTGGCAGAGGTGCGATCCCTTATAAAACTGTAGTAATGACCGCCGTCGGCGGTACCCGTGTGAACCGTCACACCAATAAGATCGTACTGATAGTGTTCCATTCGTGATTGAGAGTTGCTGCGAGTGTTATTATCGTCGACATCGTCGTCGTCGTCGTCGTCGTCGTCGTCGTCATCGTCGTCGGCGTCGCGCGGGAGTGATTGGTGATTGGCTCCGGTATTCGAGGCTACTTCGTCGCGTGTCCCGTCCAGTAGAACGCTGGCACGTTCGTCACTGCAGTGCTGTGGCATCAGTCTTTTCTCGACGTAACCCGACATATCGAGCCTCAGCGGGAAGCTAAAGTGCGTGTTGACTTTTTCCTTGAGCATCGTGCCCATGTTGAAGGTGTAGCGCATCGTGTTGAAGCACAATATGTGGGGCAATTTTTTGAAGCAGGCTCTCTTCTCGGCTCGAGCCTTTTTACCGCACTGCGAGCACGTGTACATGTTGTCACCCTCGAGGGTATCCTTGACGGTAACCTCGTCGAGGCTTTCGTACAAATTTCTCATGTCGGCGACTTGGCAACGAACCGTGTAAAATTCCTCGAGCGTTCGACTGACGTGCTCGCAGTCGAGGGAAACAACGTTGTTCGATATTACCCCGCAAAAGAGGGTCTTTACGAGATTCTTCAGATCGGTCGTCATCTCCTCGAGTTTCGACACGAGATCGATGAAGAATTCGGCCATGTCCTTTTGCTCGCCGGTATTGAGAGGCTCGTGATTCATGGTATAAACGCGACAGAAGCTGCGCGGATTGTAGGCTTTACGCTCAGACTCGAGAAGATAGGCGAACATTCGTTGAAGCTCCCGCAGCGTCGACTGATGCTTGCTCGCGAGAGTGCAATCAGCCCCGAGTATAGCGATCCGCGCCTGCGGCATCATGTAGAGATGTTGCATGCAACTCGCCATGTAACAGGTAGCCCCGAGATTCGTCAGGCCGACGTAGCCGCAGTCGGAGCGTCCGTCCTCGTGGGGCCAATAGTCCCAAGGATAGGGCGAGTGGGGTCCGGGTCGGTGCTGGGCCAAAAGTTTCTCGTGCAGCAGCCGATAGTTGTCGGGGGCCGATTTAACGAGCTCGACGAGAAGATCGAACGCTGCCGATCGCGAGACCTGGCTCTTGCACTTCGGAACGTGTTTCATTCGTGGATTCGGCAAATCGAAGAGGAAATCAAAGACCCGATCGAGCAAATTTTGGCCGATCTTTGCCTGTTTGCAGGCTGGATTGTGCGTCATTATGTTGCAAGTGAGGTTGAGAAGACCGACGAGGGCGTCGTCCTCGACGGTGTTGTGACGAGTCTCGTGGTGTTCCCTACCGAGGACCGAGTCGATCAGACGAACCGCCAACGCCTCGAGATCTATTCCGCCCGAAGGCGGGGAGGGGGGTGGCAGGAGGAGGAGGAGCTGCTCGCTCGGTCCAGCCGTACGATCGCAAGCGACCGTCTCCCTTCTGAGGATAGCGTCCTCGGGGAGAGCGTCGACCAGACGGCAAACGAGCCAGAAGTAATCCCGGCAGGCCGGCCCGTAGGGCTCTTTCCCGTCGTCGAGGGCCGAGTGCAGATGCAACGGCAAATCTGGTCTTCGTCGCTGAGACGGTTGCATCGCCTCGGCCACAACGAGATACTCGAGAAGGGTGTTGAGCATCGAAACGATCAGGCTCGAGGCTCGAGCTTCCGTATCCTCGTATTCCCCCCCCTCGTTACCTGTACCTGTACTACCGAGGCACAGTCTGTACAGGGCGGTACAGACCTCGCGGCGAACCGCCGGCTCGGGATCTTCGAGTACCAATCGACGGAGCCAGGCGTGTCGACCGACGACGAAAGCCTCGGAGGATTCCCCCAAAAAGAGATATCGCCGAACGTTCGGATCGCTGTGTACCCAACAAACGAGAAGCGCCATCGCGTAATGTATTACCTGTGATCTACCGAAGAGACCGGTCTTGTAGTGATTCGGATCACGGGGCATCGAGGCCTCGTTCAGTATACTCGTCAAGCGCGGCATTACAGCCTCGACGCTCATCATCGAGAGCATAGCGTCGCTCAATCGCGGCACTATAAGTTTCTCCGGTTTGTGCTTGCGCGTCTTTCTCTCCACTTCCGCCGCCGCCGCCACCGCCGCCGCCGCCGCCGCCTCACCCGTTCCCTTGGCGACACCCAGATGACAGAGCTGTTTCAACAGGCTGGCGAGACAATCTTGCTGCCACTCGCTACCATCGCCGCCTTCCAAGCAACCGGACATAAAGATGTCAAAGAGATGACGCAGTCCGCCGTGTTGGACGAACAGTGTCGACCAGTGCACGGGACGAGGAGGCATCGTTGTGGCGGCGGCGGCGGCGGCGGCGGCCCCTTCCTCGGTGCGCGTGCAGCTCCGTCGCGTCGTTTCTCTCGATATCGCCTCGACGTTAGAGTTGGATTCCTCGGTGATCCCGATACCACCGGCGGCACACCCCACCGCCGGGACAGCCGCCTCGCCGCCGCCGCCGCCGCCAACCTCGTTGTTTATCGGTGTTATCGTTACGGCGCTTGTGCAACTGGATGATGAATTGTTGCTCGAGGAAGAGGAGGAGGACGACGAAGCAGCTGAGGAGGAGCAAGCAATCGAGGATGAGCTCGAGGGGCCCCGTCGACTCAAAGACTCGACAATGTACAGAGAGTACATGAGCTTTTGGGGGCTCGCGGGATCGAGAAGTTCGGGCAACGAAGTCGTTTCGCCCAATTTTTGAAAACCTCGAAGCAACGTCGGACTCGTCGGCAACAGAGTCAACGTGTCCCATACTCGTCGCGAGAGCAATTGAGCCTTTGTATTTGGTATCTTTTGACCACCCTTCGTGCTGCTTTTCATCGCGCTCAGTGTACGCATGAGAGTAAACAATTGCTCAAAGTATTGGGGCTTGAGAAGGAGAAGAGTCGGTAAGGAGTCCTTTGGAGGCGGTGGCAGCAAACTCGCCGAATCGATGTCACGCTTGTTGCTGCTCGAATTGCCACGATTTCCCGATCCCCCGCTACCACCGCCGCCTCGTCCACCTCCGGCAGCACCCAACGATATAAACACCAGTTGACCGTCTTTGAAGCCCATCTCCTGAAGAGTCTTTTCGTCAAAGTCAAACGTCAGTTCTTGTCCCTGGGCGATCATTCTGATGGGTCCGTCGCGATCGGTCAGAAGCGTACCGAGTACCGACGAAGAAGCGATCGCGTGACAAGAGTTGCTCGAATCTTTGGAACCGGAAGCCGCTGTCGTTGTAGCACAGTTCCCAGCGGCAGCGGCAGCTCTACCAACATTTTGCGCATCGTCCCACCATCTGGCAACCTCGGCGCGTAAATCCGCCACGTAATCCGTACTGAGAAGCGAAAAACTCGTCTTGTCCGGTATACCGGCCGGTTGTACGAATATTCTCAAGTGTTGGCCCTTTTCCTGGGTGTTCATCGCAACGTGGCTACCGGCGCCGCGGCCTTCCAGGGCCCATCGACGCAAATGATAAGCGTAACGTTTTCGAAATGCTTCTAGATGCGTTCGCAAGAGCAAGAGGGCCCGTTGTATGCACCGCAAGCTCGCTTCCTCGTTGTTTTCAAGATCGGCGCTTGCCGCGGCGAGATGTGTCATGCACTGGGAAACGAATTCGGCCTCTTGGGTCAGCTGTCGCGACATGTAATAACCGTTGAGATATTGTATCGCCGCCATACTGACGTCCGTGCTTTTCGCCCGAAGAGCTATACGCCATAGAAAATCCATACCGACGGAATCTACGTCGCGCAACGGACGATCGAGATGAGCAGCGGCCAAACGCGCCAGATTGCACAATTGCTGAAAGAGGCTCAGTCCCGTCATGCTTATAGTCTCGGGTGGCAAACTCGGCAACTTTCTTAAACAGAGATGCTTCAGAGTGTCCATGCCGAGGGCATGCTGTTCGGTCGATTTGGCCTGACTGAGGAGCCAACTGAAGAGTTCGTCGGCGCAGGTCGGGTCTTGGGACAAGCATTGCCAGAGTATGTCGACCTGCTCGAGGCTCAGACGAAAGCACTCGGGCGAGCCGAGCGGCGAGAATATCGACGAAAGAAATTGCAATCTAACTTGTATTTCCGTTTGGTGAGAATAAAGATTGCTCGGTGTTGCACTTGTCGTTGTTGTTGCTGCTGCTGCTGCTGCTGCTCCTACTACTGCTGTTGTTGTTGTTGCTGATGGTGTTGTCGTTGTTGTTGTTGTTGTTGTTGTTGTTGTCGCTCCTGCTGCTGTTGCTATTGTTGGACTCGCATTGGCGCTACCGACGCTGCTTGCACCGCCGCTGCTAGCGTTGTTTCCACCGCAGGTGATGCTTGCGGCGTAATTCTTCAAATTGTTGAAAAAATGTTTCATCATGCCTCTCTCGCGATCGGCCCAGGTTGTTATCGTGTGAGCGTCCATCGAGCCGAATTGTTGAAAGCTCGCGAGTAATTTTGGCAGCAATCTCAGCGACACTACGACCGATCGATTGCCCGACAAATTTTCGAGGCAGCCCTCGATAAATTTCATCGGTATGAGACGGTCGACGTTGAAACAAAGCAAATTGCAGAGGGCTTTCTCCGCCTCGAGAGCAAGACCCTCGCCCAGCTGGCCAATTTTGTCGTCCTGAAGAAGGTCCCAGAGCAGAGTGCTCCCAGGTTTGCAAACCGTCTCGAGATTGAATTGGGCGGCAAAGCGGGATCCGCAGTGAATCTTTGAGATACCCTCGAAATTTGTTTGTGCGCCGAGACGCGACGACGAGGAAGAGACCGTTTGTTGTCCCAATCGGGCGCGTCTGCCAGCTCTCGTACGCTCAGAGAGACGAGGCCGAAAACACGATCTTTTTACCCGCATCCCGGATTGGGAGTGATGATGATTGTGATGATGATGATGATGATGGTGGTGGTGATGGTGATGATGATGATGTTGTTGCTGCTGCTGTTGTTGGTGCTGATGATGATGGTGTTGTTGTTGTTGTTGTTGTTGTTGTTGTTGTTGTTGTTGCTGCTGCTGTTGTTGTTGTTGTTGATTGTGATGATGTTCATGAGGCAGATGTTGCGAATGGTGATGGTGATGCGGCAGCGACGGCTGCTGGTGTTGCTGCTGGTGGTGGTGCTGCTGCTGCTGCTGTTGCTGCGGCTGATGGGGATGATGATGATGATGCGGATGATAAGCTTGCATTTGTATAGCCGTGAGATGTCGCGCAGCGAGTTGGGCCAATTCCTCTTCGCACCCGCTCTCCTCACCGTCGAAATCGGCCATATTTTTTTCACTTTTGTTGGATATTCGACTACTGTAAGAGCCCTCCTCATCGGACAGCATTTCGTCGAGTCCAGAGGGTAAAAAAGGTTGTCCGATGGCGCGAACGATTCCAGCGAGATCGGTAATTACAGCGATCGAACTTTCGCCACTGGCACTTCCTACGACTACACCCGCCGCGGCTGCTGCTGCCGCCGCCGCCGCCGCCGCCGCCGCCGCTGCTGCTGCGGCGTTGTCACTTTCATCGTCGTCGCGCGACGTTTCGACGGAATCACGCAAAGCGCGTCCGTCTGTTCCAACCAACGACGCGTATTTTTCACTACCGCTGTTCATAGCCCGCAAGTGCAAATTAGCAATGGCCGTTGGTACCTGTTGATCCCTCGTTTCGCAACCCAGGAGCGTATCTTGTTCCTTTTGCTCCTTGACGCGATCCAATGTGTCACGCGATAATTTTCTTTCAATGTTGCGACTTGAATCGGACATTACGGTAGATTCCATTGTCAAGGCGGACTCTTGGATGCACTGCGAATTGTTCTTTGCGACGATACCGCACGCGTCGTCTACCGATTCTTTCGTATCCTCCGCTTCGACGATCTGATTCAAAGTCGCTATCGTTCCCTCGACATTCTCGTTCAAACGTTTCTGTGGCTTTTTACGCTTGCGCAAGATTTTTCGCTTCTTTCTCTCTTGTACTATTGCCTCCTCGGTATTTGATTTTTCCGTGTCGGCCTCGGCATCCGACGCGCTCTGTTGCTGACGCCGTTGATGACGGTGGTGCTTGTTTTTAGTCGCGCTCTCCGTTTTCGTTTTCACCTTGAAATCGATTATCGGATCGTCGATCGGACTGGAGGCCGTAGGCGGACTCTCCGTAAGCATCTCGATACTCGAACGTTCCATCTTCGAAACTTGCAGGGGAGTCGTGAAACCTTCCGGCTCCTCCTCCTCTTCCTCCTCTCCCTCCGCCTCCGCCTCCTCCTCCTCCTCCTCCTCCTCCGCAAGATTCAACTCGACGGGCATCCGCTCTGGACTTTTTTCTCGTTTGCAATTACCTTCGCGATTGGAATAGAGAGACATTTTTCTTAAATATATACAATGAAACGCAGACTCGTCGTATTCGGATAAGAATTCTGTAGAAAATTTACCTTCGCAATCGCTACTATCGCCTCTAGCCTGTTTTCTGGGCGAAGGTCCTTCGGATGGTGCCGGGCTGGGTTCCTCCTCCTCCTCGTCGTCCTCCTCCTCCTCTTCCTCCTCCTCTTCCTCCTCCTCCTCCTCCTCTTCTTCCTCCTCTTCCTCTTCCTCATCCTCATCCTCATCCTCCTCCTCCTCCTCCTCCTCCTCCTCCTCGTCCTCCTCCTCCTCCTCCTCGGGACTGCTCGCGTCGATTCCACTGGGATCGCTGCTGCTGCTGCTACTGCTCTCGCAAATACCGTCAACACCGATTCTCGATACGTCGCGATTTTTGAGCGCGAGACCACCGGGATGACCATTCGAGGTCCAGATGAATTTGATGAGGGCCGAGGCGAGAAAGAGGCTCTGTTCTGTGTGGTCCTTGGGCTCGAGCTTTCCGAGCAAAGAGTAAAGATGAAGGACGGGCGTCGGAGCGAGATGCTTGACCAAGGGTGCGAGCAAATCGTAGACAGGTCGGGCGCAATGTTTGAGCTGGGCGGCTTGCCACATCGTGTCCATGTCGGAGGACGATATGCGTCCTTCCATCGCGAGAAAGCTCAAAACTATGTGGCTCTGCTTGATGACCTCGGCGTGCAAATTTGGACCGAATATATGGGCTATTATGTTGTTGTCGGTGAGCCAGGCGGCGAGAGCGTGGCCGACTTGCTCGACCTCGGCGACCGTCTCGCTGTTGCACAACTCGTTGAAGGTGGTTATGTGAGCGTTTATCTGCGCTACACCGGCGAGCCTCATCGTCAGTGTCGTGCTCGTAAAGTACTTGAAGGCCAGATCGAGACCGTCGCGATCGAAAGTAGGAAGAACAGCATCTATCGGGTCCTTGACCGCGCTCCACATGAAATCTGCGAGAGCGCGATTAATGCGTACGCGAGGCTCGTTACCGAGTCGAAATGCTGTAAAGCTCAAAAGATATAGCCGGGTAAGCATGTCAGAACTGCCGCCAAGAAATTTTCTCTCGATACGCGGAGAATCGTTTTGGTACCAAGAACAAAAATTCACGCAAAACACTCGGTCTTTATCTTGAAAACTGTTCAAGTTAGCGAAGAAAAAAAATTAGATTAATTTTTTTTTATGGTTTTTTAACATCATTTGGAACTTTGTTATATGATTTTGAATTTTTTTTCTTCGATAAACGTTTAAACAATTGATACATGATATTAATAGTGAAATTGAAAAATATCTGTGACAATAATCAAACACGCTATTCTTGTTTGCACACTGGTAATAAAAATGATGCAGACATTTTGAAAATTATTATGTCATATCCAAATGGTGTAATTAAAATGCTTGAAAAAAAAATAAAGCCTTTTGTACTTGACCGTGACTACCGTAATGTCGTAGGATATTTAAAAGGCCGAGGATTTGAAGTATTAATGTGAGCACGTTATAAACTAACAACACGTGAGTCAAACGATTCTCGATTCGTGACAAAAGTTCGTTGGGTAGTGGAAGCTGTTCATGGGACAATTGAACAAAAGTATGCTCTTTGTATGCTCATGAATTAGATAGAAAGTTTCTGCCAAAAGCACAATCGTACTGTTGGATTGCTTATGTTCTACATAATGAATTCGGAAATGGCTCGAGTTCTGATGAAGATATTTCAGAAGAAGTATTGTCCGTTGTGAAATTGAAAAAATATCAGACGTTACCGAATGACGCAGAAAAAGAGCGTTTATTTTCCGGAAATGAGTGAAAAAGATCTGCAGTTACTGTTTACTGGTTCGTACAAGCTTTCGCAAGCAGTTTCCTATCTATTGGCTGAATTGATGGATAAAGATAATAATATTAGTCTCTAATGTGTAAAAACCGATGGAAATATTCTCAAGATTCAAGTTACATTCCGACATGTAAATACAAAAACATATTGCTGTTTTATTGATTATTGTCTCAATAAAAATGGGTTTTAATTACTAGGTGCTGTTGGTATTGTGCGAATGAAAAAACGAACGATCGGTTGCTGTTCTTACGTAGCAGCAGTTATTCATTTTCTGTCGCATGATAGATATTTGTCGAAAATTGTAAGGACGGCGGAAATTTTGAGTCGTATTTTTAACAATACTGAAAATTATGTCGTTATTAATAAAAATAGTGATAAAGACTAATTATAATCCAATGTTTCTTCTATATTTGTGCAACCTGTTGGTATCTCTGTAATGAAATTACCAATAAATTAATTTGATTTTGCTTAATCGTGAAATTACGTTAAAAAAAACACATTTCAATTTTTTACTGCAGTTTCCACCGAATCGCAAAAAAAAAATCAAGATTTCCTGAGTATAAAGAGTTATAAGCGACGTCTTCTGTCAAAATTTGGTGATGCCTAGAGAAACATACTTGGAAAATTATCTTCGTTTTACGTATTTGTTACAGAATTCATTTTTTATCGTAGATCCGTAAAAAAATATTCTGTTGTATTTTTGTCCACTAGTACTAGGAAAAATATAACAATCCCTGAATTTATATTTTTACTAATAGAAAATAAATAAAAACCGAAAATAACGTTTTGTTCGAAAACTCGAAAATGATTGAATATGAAGAGCTAAAATTTTGCCTGAATTTTTTTTTCTCAGTACCGAAAAGATTCACCAACTATTGAGAGTAAACGGCTTATGGGCACTTTTGACACGCTTACCCCGCAAATGTACCCTTCATATTTGATCAGGCTTACCCGCCATCGTTCTGACCGCCGGTGTGCGAAGCTCCTTGTCACCCAGACGACACATGTACTTCATCACGCGGCTTCTCAACGGCGTAAACATTTGTATCACGCTACCGTAATTCAGCCATAGCTTTAGATTGCAGATAACCGCAACCATGGAATGTGCCAGACCGACCGGTAGTTGTTCGGGCGCGTCGAAACACGCCGACATCAGTTCGAAGCCGCCCTGATGACAAAATACCGAAACGGCGCGAATGAGGGGTGCCGGCACCTCCGGATCGTGTGGCTCGCAGTATCCTCCCTCGTCCTGCCGTTATTCACCCGCGTCGTTTCAAACAAAACAATCGTTCATTTGTATTTGTGCTTTTGTACGAGCGACTCGACGAAAAATACAACGTGCCCTCTAATCGTTTGGTCTTACAACCCTACAAACTTGAACTTTCAAACGGCGAGTACCTTTACCGGTGCCAATGGATTCAGAGCTCCTCCGTGTTTCATCGCGATATAGAGAGGAAAGTTGAGCAAAAAAATTTTTGACAACAGATGGAAGAGTTTTTCTCGATCCTGCTGAGACCAGCGATGCTTGGAATTGGCGGATGAATCTGTAGCGGACCCTCTTCCTCCTGCCGCATCTTCACTGGCCCTCGCGTCGCCGACTTCTTCCTCGTGCGTTTGCTTTTTTGATTTCTCCACATCGCCACATTCAGACTTTTTCCTCTCTCTTGTAGTCTCGGCGCTCTCGTCGTCCCTCGTGGGTGATACTCTCTCCGTGTCGAACTCATCCGCCCCGGCGCCCGCTGCCGCTGCTGCTTTTCTTCGTTGACGTATAGCTCCGAGCTGGCGAAGAGCGCAGAGAACTACGCTCTGAGTCAAACGCGCAAAGCGGTCAAAGTTCTTTGCTTCTCGGTAGCAACACATACATTGCCTGAAAAATTCAATCGTACGACATTTACGCGTATCTTTTCTTGGCCGAATATTACTATTCCACTCCGTCGAACCAGAGCCTCTTTTTTACCTCTGGACCCATTGATTGACATAATGAAGTATCGTATCCGCGTCTATGGCACAAAGGGGGACGACGTCCGGCTCTTTTGTAGAACGCTCTTCGTCTGAGAAACAACGATGAAGCGATAACAGAAAAAAGGCGAAAGAACCAACATTTCGTTATTCGCAAAGCAAAGTAAAAATGCATATATCGTGAGACGGTTTTGTCGAATGGAAGCGCGAGAAGATGGTTCGAAAAAAAAACAATGATAACCCGGTACGAAAATATGGCTAACCTACACTTGACCGCGGCAAAATGATCATTCGGGGAAAAAATCGCGCCTACGTTGCCATTGAACGGCGAAAAATTTGAATCTCGTGAAAATGGAGAAAAACTAAGGAAAAGGAAACTTACACGAGAGTAGAAGATCGTGAAAGTCAGCGCACACATCGCACATGATTTCGTGCCTCGTGTCCCTCTAACAGTTGTTCTATCACCTCAAGTCCATCACAATCCTTTTCACCACCAACCACCCCCAAGGCTGACAACAACCTTATTGTTAAGCATGTTTTTTTTCAGCGTTCGATGTTCGTCAACAGTGGATTAAGAATCCATCGGTCACCATATTGGTTTTCGGCCTCCCCTTCTCGCGCTCACCCTCTCTCTCTCTCTCTCTCTCTCTCTCTCTCTCTCTCTCCTCTCCCTTTCTATCCCTCCCTCTTCGCTCTTTCTTGCGCCACGCGAGGATGTCGATTATTCTTCAAGCGATGTCTACTTCAGATCGTGTATTCTTTATTCGCCTCTTTCTCTCCTATCAACCTTCTTCGCTGCGTACAAAATTCCACGGCCGATGAGGGCACAGCCGGGGGGGGGGGGGGGGGAGTTTTTTCCGTATGAGCGTGAGAGCAAATGAGACGGGAGGGATCGCTCTTCCGAAATAATTGCGCCACGTAATACTGCAATGAATCTCGATTGCATCAACAATGTGACATTAAACTGTAAAAATGATCCCATACATTGTGAACAATAACACCTTGTGATTCTTATGGACAACGGCAGAGTGTAAACGATGTCACGTTGACAGCTTATATCGCCGTAAATACGCAGCAGCTGATCCACCGTAACGCCATAATTATCAAGTGGATGCGCTATCGGATATGTAATATCTTGTACTGCTGTTTCACAAAATATGCATATTTCTTTGCCGCCGCCGCCGCCGCCGCCGCCGCCGCCGCCGCCACTACCGTCACGTTACAGAGCTATATATGTGTAATGAATGTTTTTGTTATTTCACGTAATTCGTAGGTATGTTTCAATAGGACGCGAGCGATCGCGTGGGCCTGTTGATATTTTTGAAAAATGTATAAAATGCGAATATAAATAATCGCGAGCGCAGTTAATGAAAATCATTTACAAAGCACACACAGAGATAGGGAAAAATATTGTTATATTTATATCTATATTCATTCAAATGTACAACAACTCCGATAAGATTCGCGACAAAATGTAGTTTAAAGATTAATAATTCTTATGTACCGTGTAGTTTCGCGTGATAAGAGCCGGAACGACGGGTGAATGGACTGCAGCCGCTGCAGCTGCTGCTGCCGCACCGCTGCACCGAGAGAGAGAGAGAGAGAGAGAGAGAGAGAGAGAGAGAGAGAGAGAGAGAGAGAGAGAGAGAGAGCGAGAGAGAGAGAGAGAGACGCGAAACACACTCTATGTGCATAGATACGAAAACACTATAGTAGGTACATGGATTTAAAGTAAAACGTGTTTTTTCAACGTCCATCCATCAAGCGTATTTTCCGAAGGAAATAGTACGCGTCTGCCGCACAATAAATATATAATATATATCGAGTAACACGAATTGATGAAAAAAAGGTGTGAATAAAAATTTGAAAAATGGCTATCGCACTGGCCTGTAGAAGCTTGCGAGTTGGGTGTACAATATGCGTGTATAGAAGAGGAATCGCCCTATGGTGCCCCCTGTTAATGTACTCAAAGCTTATACATCTGTCGACGAGCGACTCGCTTGTAATTCCAACGATGCACACTGCAGGCTTGTCAGTTTACAGCAGCATCTCGAGTGTCGCAACTAGCTTCTAGTACCAAGCACACAGGTGCTTCGTCAGTTATATACATATTATTGTATATACATGTAGATAAACAAAGTAATAAACAAATCGCGCGTGTGATTCGCGGGAGGAAGAGCTCCTTGTTTTGTTGTCGCGCGCGCGGTGGCGGCGGCGGCGGCGACCACGACGACGACGGCGGTGGCGGAACCAAGAGTTTCGTAATTCCATATATTTAATTTATCTCGTCTACCGATGTGTATTATAATCTGACGTTATTGGAGCGATAGACAAAGAAAAATATACATTTTGGAAGAAAATTTAAGAAATCTCGCGCCAAGTGTGCGCCGCGCACCGTTTTTTATTACATTTTGCGCAAAAAAGTTGACTTTTTTTGTTTGTTTTGTTCGAGCAAAGTGACACGTTCGAGTTTGAAGCCAGGGCAAATATGGGTAGCACGGACAAGGCCGTTATCACGGGTTTCATATGCAGGCTCTGCAGCAAAATGAATCGTTTTGTCATCCACATATACGGCGAAGAGGGCGAGAGAATGAAACTTGCCGAAAAAATTAACGCCTATTTACCGATAACCGTGAGTCCTCCATTTTCCATACACTCTGAAAAACTTGACCGATTTTTCCGATCTCACCATCATCATTTTCTTTTCCTCGTATCGCGAGGATCATAAATATGTCTACATATATACATTATATAATGTGCTAAATTTGACCGAAATCAGCTGATCGCGACCGACGCGGCGTGTTTGTTTTCTCCACTGGTATACAGGTCAACGTCAACGATCCGTTGCCAAAGACAGCCTGTCTGCACTGCATCGAACGACTGGAGGCCCATCACGAACTGATGGAGCAAATTATCATCGCCAGAAGACATTTGGCATCCGAGACAAAAATCCATCCAGTAAGCGCTTCTTCCTCGGCAACGTCCGTCGCCCTCGATCCGAATCGCGCCTCTGGTCCGCCGCCGTGTTGACCGTTCTATTCTCAAAGGCGTTCCCTCTTGTGCTCCGTCGACCCCAACTATGCTCCGCATGTATTTTTTTATCGTCGCATCCTTGGAATCTTACGGGCTGTGAAATATCTTGATTTATTATTTGAAATTTGCGCGTCGCCTACTCGATAGTAAAATCTTTGCTTTCCGAGTCGGCGCGTCAGCAGGCATCCTTTCCTTAACCTTATCGCAAAGTAGCAAAATTTTTTTAAACTTTTATCAACCTAAACAACCAACACAAACACAGTTACAAATTTTGCAGTGAACTATTTTGAATGAGCCTCTCTTGTCTTTTCATCGAATGTATCGTTGATGCAAACAAAGACAAATAACTATCAGTTTGCATAAACGTAAAAACACAATCCGTTGGATGCTCCGTCGGGTCGAATAAACGTTCGTATTTCGTTTATTGAAAAAAACCGTAAACTTTCACGACGGTTGAGAATATAATCGCTATGAATTCCAGACGCCAAACACTTGTTACTTGTCATTGTAAGTAACTCGTTGATAGGGATTTAGAACAGCGCAGTGGTTATGATTCGCGTAAAACGAAGTTATACAAATGTCGGAGATATTTTGTGACAAAAGATTTTTGAATTTGTAACGCGCGTTAAGATTGTAATGTTCTCGCTGGACAGTACGGTCAACGATTTTCGTTTTCATTTATACCAAGCGTCTTTTTTGTTTTTCCTCTGCATTCGTTTAAAATCAATCATCGAATCGCCAGAAAGTACCATAAAACTTTCTATCGTACAACTAACTATCTTTTAGGCGACGATCCATTCAACATATAGATCGTTGATACTGAATAAACGACCGAATAAATAACGAGTGCCACATCGGATTGCAACGATATATACAGAGCCTTTGCACGAATCTATACTAGAATTTTTACAACTATTCTCTCGACAAACGGCCTCCAAGATTTATGTATCACCGCGCGGAGCTGACGAATCGTATAGACATACGCACATATATGTTTTTTGCGAGACGCGATACGTACGTCTTCTAGAATCATGTCTTTTTGTTTAAGTCGAGCTTCGTTTTGCCGTTGTTATTTTTTCTTATTCTTCTTATTTTTCTTATATCAGCCTCACGTGTACTTTTTTCTTCGTTGAATGAATTACTTTGACCCTGTACATGCACGTAACGAATACACGATATGACAAAGTTCATCAACAAAGCGTTCGCGAAACGATTGGAGAGTCGCTCATCCTCCGGATAGGCGTATCATCGAACCCGAGTGCGCCTCGTGTGCGGCGTACGATAAATTTCGGTTATAGATCTGGGTTTAGGAGAGCAGTGGGCAGTAAAGAAAAATTGGACCGCATAATAGGATGGACATTTCTTTTGTATCATTATTATTGTACGTGATGTGTATTTTTGTGTTAAACGTGTGCAACGGAGATAGGAACGACACGATGATCGTTTTGGGCAATCATTTCCATTCCCGAACCCCAGATCTGCATCTATCGATGCAGATACACGCGCTCATTCCTAAATAAGCATGTAAATATAAAATTACACGAAAATTGTATAAGTTGTCTTGTCACCGGTAGCTTCGATTTTTAATGTTTCGCCAAAAGCCCTTTTCTTTCAAAATCGGATCCAGCAATTTTGGGTACTGTGATCGCGCGACTACTCCCCATCTCGAACGCACGGATAACTCGAGCGAGTCACTTGTCTAACTTGTGAATTAACATTTTTTTTAAACCCAAACAAAAAAACTCATAAAAATGACTACCGTGAGGATCGTAAGAGCGAGTTGCCTGCTGAAGTCGACTTGTCCTCACAGGAAAACATATACCTTTGCAAACAATTTGTATAACAATACGTGTAATTGCCACGACGATCCAATGAAATATACCTAAAAAAAGGTACCTAAAAAAAGATAGGAAAAAAACGTTTACATTTGTGAGTGAAGCTGCCAACCGATCCGAGTGATAGCGTTTTCTTCGATTCATAAACCTTCTTTTGTTATCATAATTTCAATAAATTTTACAATTCGAGTAAAGAGTCGAGTGGACAAAATTTGTTATACCTACACGTACACACACACACACACACACACGATGTGACGAATATAAATTTTTGTTTAAATTTAATCTTACGAACTGTATCTACAACGTTGTATAAACGAATAAGGGTAAGGTGAAACGATAATTCTTTCGTTCGGTTGAAAAAATGCTTTCACGCGATGCCTCAATTCCTCCGATGTTCCACACAATATTTGCTTCAGTTTAAGCAAATGTTCGAAAAACGCGGTTAAATTACAATTCTCGACGTCGGATTTATGTACATATGAGTAAAAAGGAAACGAATGAAAAATATAAACAAAAATCTTTAGCATACGTTACGATAGATCAAAATGTGTGTCGCTGATAATGATGATGATGATGATAATTGCGATTCCATCAAGAGCACGCTTGTTGCATTTCCGCTTTTGCTGCCTTCAGAGCTGAAATTGATCAAATCGATAGGCTACATTTTTCTCACAATAATTCAACGTTGGCACAAACTCGACTGCAAACAAATGAAAAGAATGAAAAAAATCATCACCTTCGCGCTCTCGCCTTCTCAATTTCTTTCGTCGTCGCTCGATACCCGCAAGTTCCACCTTGACCGCGTTGTATGTTTTTTTCAACTCTGAGAGCTTTTGCTGAAGCACCGCTATCCTTTGACTACCGTCGAGCTCGGGATCTTGAATAATGGAGAGAAATGTTTACTGAAGGAGAATGATAACCGTTCGATACGAAAGGTTCGTTAACCAACGTGTTGTCTCGTCTTTTCTCTATCAAGAAAACACGCGGAAAAGAGCCGAAATTTATTGAATATGATAATAGTATGAAACCTTACCGAGTTCAACAAAGAAATTGTACTTGATCGGTTTGGGTGATCTCGAGGAATTGCTCAATTCCGTGATGGCGGTAGCAACGGTATTGGTGGTATCGGTAGGGGTAACGCCGACCACTCCCCCCGTCATCGTACTTGCACCGATTGCGCATGGATTTGAACACTCGCTCGTGTCGTCGTCACTGTCGCTTCCGGCCGTCGCGGCGGTACCCTGTCTCGTTTGTCTTCCACTCGCGGGTGGTCGTCCAGGTGGTTTCTTAACGACCACACTGACAGCAGCGTTGGCTCCACTCTGTTCGGAATGTTTGCGATTTCTTTTTCGTTTTTTTGGCGATTGCGGATCCTCGACGGATCTCTTGAGCGACGTTTTTAGCGTTCTCTCAGCGTTGTTGGCCTCAACGTTTGCCAGCATGGTATCGTCCTCACTGTAACCGGAGGCCGCTTTACCCGCGCCGCTTTCGTCCGCCTCGGAACTATCCCGATGAGACTTGACGTTTTCCTCCGACAGCGGGGACGATACGCCGATTCTTTCTTCCTCTCTTGGAGAACCGGATATATTGGAGATGGTCGAGTCGGGGGTGGTCGGTGGTGTGTTGTCCATTACCGGAGCTGCGTCGTTGCTTTCTCGTCTCTGCGGTGCTATCACGGCACCGGCCAGTTGTTGTTGAGGTTGCTGCTGTATCGGATTAGGTTGCAAATGCCGAGTTCCAACGCCCGCCGGGGGTTGCTGCTGCTGCTGCTGCTGCTGCTGCTGCTGCTGCTGCTGCTGCTGTTGTTGTTGTTGTTGCTGCTGCTCTTGAAGTGCTACAGAAACGGAAACGTTACAGGAATTTGATGCGGCTGTTCCAAGGCTAGGCCCGACATTCACGGCGCTGGTTGTACCGCTCTGAGCCCCCGAGGTGGGCGCGCTAGCGAAAGGCATTTCCAGGAGAACCATTTTTTTCTCGCCACGCTCATCCTTGGATGTCGGCCGAGTCTCTCCGTTAACGTCCTGATCTATAATGTCGGGTCCTGGCGCAGGAGAGCCCGGTATCTCTTCCTCGCAGAGTAACGAACTCATATTTTCACCTTCCTCCTCGGTCTTTGACGACGACGACGACGACGAAGACGACGACGACGACGACGATGACGACAACGACGACGACGCCGCCGCCGCCGCCGCCAGTTTGCTCGTTATTGATTGACAACACAACTGACTCTGCTGTTGAATCGCCCGAACACAAGGATTCTGAAGATTGCCGGAACGTGGCAAATTTACGGGCTCGACACCATCGCGTTGCGCGTCGTCCCGCTGTTGGAAAAGTTGGAGCTCGGCGTTGAGTTTTGCCTCGAAATTTGGCGACTCGCTCTTATTGTCCTCGCATCCCTCGGCAACGCTGTCGATAACCAATTTTTGTTCGGAATCACTGCTGTCCGTTGAATCAACAAACTCTTGACTTATCACCTTCTTTCTCTTGTCCCTCTGACGATCCACGATGGTCTCTCTACGTTGTTGCTCCTCCTCACGATTACCGGTGGCAATCGTCTCGTTTGTACCGCCGCCGTTGCCATCGCGTCCAAACTCGATCTGCGTCTGTTCCCGATCCGCTACCTTTCGATTCTCCACCGATAATGCTTTAGCTTCGGCAATTTTCTTCAATTCCGCCTCCTTTCGTATCTTTAATTGTTCGAGCTCCTCCTCTTTTCGTTTGATCGCCGCCCGCATCGCTTCCCGGCAACGTTCATCCTCTTGTTGTCTCGTAGTTTCCTCCATCTCTCGCTTTCTCGTCGTTATCTCTGTCTCGTACTTGATTTTTGCCAATTCCTCGTTTGCCTTTCTCTTGGCCGCAGTTGTCCCCTCGAGCGCCGCGGTAGTTGTCACCGTCTCTGATTTCTTGTGAGCAGCAGCAGCAGCAGCAGCAGCACCACCACCACCACCACCACCACCACCACTACCACCGACCGCGTCTTTTAGACTTCTCTTCGTCGTCTCTGTTGCGTCATCGTCACCGCCACCGCCGCCGCCGCCGCCACGTTTCGATTCCTTCGATCTGACCTGTCGAAAAGCCATCGCGGCAGCCGATAACTTTTCCTCGATCGTCGAGGTCGCCGGTAATCTCGCGCTTATAGGTACGGGAGCGAGGCTCGACGACAAACTCGATGATACCCCGCTGCCAGTGGTTTTCGCGATATCCAGTATTGTCCGTTCGGCCATCGGAGTCAACGAAGATGAGACGGTTGAGCTTACGCCTGTAACGGCAATGAGGCTCGCTGAAACGATCGCCGTCGGTGCGACGGTATGCTCGGCGGGACTATCCGGTTTGTCCGAGGTCGCAGGGGGGGGATAAGTTTCTTGCTGATACGCAAAGAGAGTCACTGGCTCAGTCTCCGGTACTTCCGAGATCACGAGACGACCGCGACGACGAGGATGATCGTCGGGATCCGTGTCCGTTTCGTCCTCGTTTCCCTTCGGCGGATCGCTCAACAACGCTGGAACGACGAGATTCGTTTTCTTGCGCTCCTCGGAGCCCGGTGGTGGCGGCGGAGGAGGCGGAGGTGGGGGAGCTGCTGGTAACGGCGGTGGTAGATTCGGCAAAGGTTTCGGTTGATTCGTCGAGGCGACTGCTTGATTCGCTTTATCCAAAATATCTTTCGTTCCGGAAGACGCTTTGTTGATCGTCGCGAAAGCAGCAACCTCGGGATTTTCGTCAATTTTTTTCGTCGCGTTTCTTCGTGCCTTCCTCTTCTGTTCGACGCACGCGTCGTTCTCGCTCTTACTTGTTTCCTGTTGTTGTTTGAACGAAGGGCTCGTCGATGTTTTTTGTTTCTTCTTCGGACTCTTGGGTTCCACCTCCTCGAAGACTCTTTTCTTCGGTTTTTCCTTGTCACCGGAAGAGTCGCGCTTGTTGCGAACTTCAAACTCGAAAGGTTCAGGCTCCTTGAACTCGTAAACGTCTTCGGTGGGTGATGCCGGTGGTAATGGTGGTGATTGTGATGATGGTGGTGGTGGTGGTGGTGGTGGTGGTGGTGGTGGTGGTGGTGTTGGTGGTGGTGGTGGTGGTGGCGGTGGCGGTGGTGGTGGGGGCGGTGGTGATGGTGTCGGTGGTGGCGGTGGTGGCGTCGAGGGCGGCGGTGGTGATGGGGGCGTCGCCGTCGCCGCCGTCGCTATTGGCGGATGAATAATCCCTGTATTTCCTGGACTCTGGGAGATCCCCGGTAATGAGGCTGATAGTGATTTAAATGTTGAAACAACAGCACCTTCGCTGTCTAAAATCGGTTTCGTATCGGGCGGATAATCGGTTATCTCGGACGTATCAATTTTCTTATCTTCTTTCGGATCCTGAGGAAATTCGGATTTGACGTTTGGTTCTCCGCTGCTGGCCTCTTCGTCCGCCTCGAATTTCACGAGTTCCAATTTAACGGCTTTGTCGAAACCCTTGAGTTCCGATCTTATCTGATTGAGATCGAAATCACGACCCTTGGGTTGATCGTCGTGACGTTCGTGGGCGGAAGAACGCTCGTACGTCGCAACAGACGCGGTATTCCTTTCGGATGGCGAAGAAGGTGTCGCGCTCGGTGAGCTCGAGGCGGCAGCTTCCGAGCTGATTTTAGTTGGAATCGTTGTTGCATATTTATTTTCCTCGTCGGCGTCTTTCTCCTCTTTCGCCGCCGCCTCCACCGCATCCGCTGCCGCTGCCGCTGCCGCCGTCGCCTCCTCCTCCTCCTCTTCATCCTCTACCACCTCTTCTTCTTCTTCTTCCTCTTCGTCTCCTTCTTCTCCCTCCCCTCCTTGCTCTGCCTCCTCTTCCTCCGCCTCTTCGTCATCCTCGTCCGCTTCTTCATCGTCGACATCTCGAGTGTCGTTCGCGGTCGTTTTCAGGGCTTTATTAGCTTTTGCCACGGATCTCCGCAATCTACGAGTCCTCCTCGGCTCCTCAGGCGCGTCCTTCTCATCGTCGTCGTCCACCGCCACCTCCTCCTCCTCCTCCTCTTCCTCCTCTTCCTCGTCCTCCTCATCTTCCTCCTCCTCCTCCTCCTCCTCCTCCTCCTCCTCCTCCTCCTCCTCCTCCTCCTCTTCTTCTTCCTCCTCCTCCTGCTCCTCCTCGATCTCGCTGTTGTTGTCGTCGTTTCTGGTTGTTCTCTCGTCGACTCGGCGCCGATAAATACGTCTTCTGCGAGGTCCCTCGGCTACCTCGTACGTTTCGCTGTCGTCACTCTCCGTGCAATAATGTACCGTATCCATGCGACTCGACATTCTACGGGTTTGCCTTCGTAGCTCGGAACCGTGCTCGACGTTTCTGGTGTTCCGCACCGGACGACCGGAACTCGCCGGAGTTGCCGGACTCTTGGTTCTCGAGCTTGAACTGGCCGTGGAGAGCGGTGTCGTCGATCTCGCCGGTTGAGAATTGCCGGTAATTTCCTGTTGTTTGTTGCCAAGGATCGACGTTGACGAGGACGATGATCCATTCGAGGAGGCACCCGACGAACCACCGCAAGAGGCGCTCGCCGCCGCTACGCTACTCGAAGAATTCGTCGTACCACCGACTGTGCTCTGTTGAGCCCGGCGACGGTTTTGCGAAGCCGGTGGTGGCGGAGGTGGTGGTGGTGGCGGCGGCGGTTGGGGCGCGTTCGAAGCCTGCTTGGATACTCTGTTGCCGTTGTTACCCCCGCCGCTGCCGCCGCCGCTGCTGCCACTTCCACTTGGCGTTTGAGGACGCGGCGTTGCTTTCGCTCGTTTCACACGAGTCTGTGATTGCGTGAAATTTTGCGCTATTCTCGTAGGTTTTATCCACTCGTCGTATCTTGTGTTCCAGCCGGTGTAGTGCACCAGATAAATAGCCTCGGAACTGCCGTCTTTCTCGATATCGATAACCTTCGCTTCGTAAGTTACCTTAGATTCGTGGGTCGGTCCGTAATAAACCTTGAGTCGGTCGCCGAGTTCCACGGGTCCTTTGTAAGTCGGTGCGCTCGCGTTGCTCTCGGCTCCTCCCCCGCCAACGTCCTCCTTGTCGGGGCGAGTCTTTTCCGTCTCGTTTTCGCGCCTTTTTCGGCCGCGTTGCTGCTTCTTGAATTCCTCGTCGGTCATGCGCCGCTGCTTCGTCGGGGCGTTGCTCCGTCCTTTTTCCGACTCGCGGGACGGTGTTCGGGTCTCCCGGCCTGACGCTACCGACGCGGCCGCCGCCGCCGCCGCCGCCGCCGCCGCCGCCGCTTCGACACTGGCTTTCGACTGTTGCTTGCTCGCGTCGTCCTTGGATCTTGAGCGAGTTTTGGTTGCTTCCTCCTCCTTCGATTTATCTTCTCGTTTTGTCAGACTTTCCGGTCTTTTGGACGTTATCACTGTTCCAGTCGTCGCAGGTCCCGGTCCGAGCCCTGAATTCGGTGCGTTCGTACCGCTCGACGATGCACCACTGCTATCCTGCTGCTGAGCCTTGTTGTTTCGCTTCTCGTGAATCTTTCTCTTGACGCTACTCGTCTCCTCTTTTGTTTTCGATTTCGAACGAGCGGGAGTAACGACAACAGTGGCGGGGGCAGCGGCGGCGGCGGCGGCGGCGGCGGCGGCGGCGGAAACGGCTACGGGAGGGCCACTAGCCGCGACAGTGACCGCGGCACCACCACCGACAGCAGGCACTGGTGTAAATCGGGCTGGTTTCAAGGATTTTTCGCTGCTCGAAGATTCACCGCCTTCGGCCTCCAATATCGCGTCGCTCTCCTGACTACTTATCGTCTCTTCGATTATTTCTTTCTTCTTGCTCGTTCTCGGTTGTTCATCTTCTCTAACGGTATCCTTCGTTGTTAGAGACGAAGCGATCGATTGTTCGACCCGTTTTTCCTTTTTTTCCTCTTCAACGAATGCCTTTTTCTGTTGAGGAATAACAGCCGCGGAGGAAATCGGCGGTGGCGTCGGAGCCTCCCGCTGTTGCGTAGATTGTTGCTGCTGCTGCGAAGGCGCCGGAGGGGTCACGGACGAGGTTGCTTGGGGGGCGACGGCGGCAGCGGCAGTAGCTGCTTCCTCCTTATTCTCGTGCTTTACTACGGGTTCAATGCTCGATTTTAGACCAGGAGTTGTCACTTGCTGATTCGTCGGCGTCGTCATCGCCGTCAACGCGATCGTCGTCGCCGTCGTCGTCGTCGTCGTCGCCATTGCTGCTGCCGCCGCCGTCGTCGTCGTCGCCGCCGCCGTCGTCGTCGTCGTCGTCGTCGTCGTCGTCGCCGCCATTGCTGCTGCCGCCGCCGTCGATGTTGTTGTTGTTGTTGTTGCTGCTGCCGCCGCCGCGACCGTCGTCGTCGTCATCCCCGTCCCCATCCCCGTCGTTGTTGTAGGTACTGGTGTATTTCGATCCTTGTCGCGTATCAGACTACGCCCGGGTCTTTGCTTCCTCGTGGTACCGCGCGGATGGTTCACCATCGTGCAACCCAATTTTCGATAAAAATCTTCAAACGAGTGTAAAAACTTTTTGTACGCCTGCTTTACGAGATTGTGCGTGGAAGGTGTCGATTGCATAGTAAAACTCAATCTTCGCGTTATAGATTTCCATAGATTTTGATTGGTTACGCGATTGTAACCGCCGAGCTTATAAACCGCCCGAAATAGTCTGTAAAGATCGATGTCTTCGTTACCGATCATCGGACAATTGTTTATAGGAGTGCCACGGTCGTCCATAAATTTGTACAGCTGAGCGACGAAGTGATCCTTCTCCTCGCGTGGCTCGTCGTCCGAACTCTGCAACACGGAAAATGCATATTTTTGGCGTCGTTTGTTTTCGATTTATTTGTGGCGAAGGTGATGGTCCAAGTGTTCGTCCAAACGATACTCTTGGGAAACTCACGTCGGAGTCGAGATCCGCCTCCGAGTCGCTGTTACCGCTCGATACGGCATTTCCAAAGAGCGAATCTCTGTCCCAATGAGGCGGCAGCTCGTTCTTTTCCAAGAACAAGAGAGCCTTCTCCACTGCCACTTTCAGTCCACTGTTCTCCACTTTGTTTCCCAATTCTTTTGTAAATTCGATCGCCTCCTTTTTCGGTACGGTATAGCTGAATCAACGTTGTTTTATCGTTTAGTTGAGAGAAGGGGTGGTGGTGGTGGGGGGGGGGGGGGGGGGGGCGGGGTGAGCGGAAGTAAAAACAGGCAGAGGAAAGTGCAACTGGTAGAGTAGGTGAGTAAAAGCGAGTATAGGCTCACTATCGGGCATCCTTGAAGGAACGAACGAGGTAATCGTCTCGCACGCGTATTCTTACGGTGTCCTGCGCCGTGGGTGCGACCACCAGTCCCGGAAACCAGTAATCCTTCTTCTTCTTGTCGCCCAATTCGACACAAACGACACGACCGATCTCAGGCTCGGTCTCGACGCCCTCCTTTCCACCGATTCCCGAGCCAGAGTCGCGATTCCCGCGAGGTGGACTACCCTCGTCCTCGCTGCTGTCGTCCCTGCGAGCGCGTATAGAAAATACCAACCAACGGTAAATGTTTATAAAATAATATGTTTGTCGTCCTCTACAAGGACCAACCCGCCTTTTTCGCCTCTGGAATTTCGCGGCAAACTTTATACGAATTTGTATTGTTTCTAGCGAAATATCGCGCCTCTCTCGCCGCGCGTAGACTCACTGCGCTTGCCTCGAACGTCTGCCGCGTCTGCCTCCGATAACCGGATTTCCAAAGTGTTCCGGATGAGTCAACGGCAACTGATCCAGCGTCTCGCTCTCCGCAAAGTGTCTTCCGCTCTTGAGGCAAAGAGCCGTTCGCCTCAACGTCGTTATGTCTCCGTCGTCAAACACAACCGTGTATTGACTGCAATCCTGTATTTTGGTGATGGTCGCTTCGACCGACTCTTTTCTCTCCGCGTGCTTAGCCTCCACCGATGCCCCCACTCGCAGAGTTCCCTTGATCTGATCGTCCGCTACAGTCGCAGTTCCCAGTCCTTGTTTGTACGTTACTCTGCACTTGACGGAGCGCACCACCTTTCTGATCTTGGCTTCGCAAAACGCACCCTTGTACTTGGCGCTGACCTCCGTACCGACGGACAGATACGGCGGATCGTCTCCCTGTTGACGAACTAGCCGTTAATTCCATTTGCAAAATTTTATTCTACCTCTCGACAAAATTTGCACAAACTAGCCCGGTCGTTTTTCGTTGCTGCGCTCTTGCGACGCGAGGACACCTCCGTGTTATTAACTAAACAGCCCCTGACCAAAGCCGTTTTTTTTTCTACATCGACAACTACGATCGGAGTGAAAATTAACACCGACAAACACAAACTCGTCATTTTTGACGAAGAAGGGTGACCGTATTTTTTTTCCAACCCGATTTTCGAGGCAAAACGTTGGTGAAGAAATTTATCGGGAGTAACAATTATCGAAATCAGCACGCAAATATACGACCGTTATTTTTCTCAGGCTAAAATCTCGCCAAGTGATAAAAGTACAATGGCAGTCGAGAAGACACGGTGTACAAGAGAAACAAATTTAACACAACACGCCAAGAGACGAGCTACGGACGAAACAAATGAAAAACAGAAAAATAATACCAATTTCCATTATAGCCCTCGACGATAATGCATAAGAAAATAGATCTTTGCTCATTTTGTATTCATTCGAGCTAGCTACGACGATACGACAGGAAGAATGAAAAAAATATTTAGCATGTCGAGATTATTATCGAGAAGCGTGTCAAATAGCCAACGTATCGCTCTCTATACTCCTTGTTCTCACGTACAATCCAAGATACACATTTCTTCGCGTTCTGACTTACCAGCATTTTCTATCCTTTGACAAACTCCATGTACGTGTGGATTGTATACTCCGCTCTCGTCGAGTCCAACCCCCTCCAAATTATCACTTTGAGCTCAGATTTCTTTTCTTTTTCTTTTTTTCTAATAAAATGATGACACTTGATTTCACAATGTGGTAAAAGCAGCAGGTAGACGATGGTGTATCCCCGGATAGTTCTCTCTCGCTCTTTTTCTCTTCTGTTTGTACCTCGTACGAAAAGAAGTAGCCAAAAGGAGGCTCGCACAGGAGCCAAAGCTATGCCGTTTACTCGACGAAACACTCGAGATGAGAATTCATGGGTCGAAGAGAAAAAGAAGATGAGAAAGAATATATTGCGCACAGTCGTGCGTTCGTGCAACGCGACTGACACGAAAGCGAACGGCGCGCTCCAAGTTGCAGACTCGCGGAAAAAAGAGAAGGGACTAACGCGGCGAGCGCGCGCGCACTTCGCGGGCAAACAACAGACTGAGGGACAGAGAGAGAGAGAGAGAGAGAGAGAGAGAGAGAGAGAGAAATTTCGTCATACGTACGAGGAAAAGAGATGGATCGTCTTTTCGCCTCTCGTCCCTCGTACGGGCGTGTCTAAAAATAATTTATCCAAACAATTTTCAGCGCTTTTCCTTTTCCTATTCGGCAGACCGGTACAATTTCCACATCGAAACATTATAACGGGTGGTGAATTTTTTACATAATTTCAATGACATTTTAGTAATGAATGTTTATCAATATCCGCTTCGTTAAAGACATTCAAAATCTTTGATAAAATATATGAATTCACTCATGGCGCATGATTGAAGATTTTATTATCGCTTTTGCAAAGTTACGAAAATCTACCAATCTATCGTTGGGATTGTTTGTGGCCGTAGAAAATGGTTTTGCACCGCGTGTATTTGTAATAATCTTGATACGATGGAAGGCGGAGTCGCAATTGTCACTATTGCAGAAGGATAGCCAATGTGGCGCTCTGCAAATTGGGGATATTGCCAACTCGGCCGGTACAGTCGCCGCCAACGCGACCAACTCTCTTTTCCATTGTTACTATAATTATATATTATATGGACAATTTTTAATTCAATCAATACGTACAAACTGGTCGTAATTTTCCTACATTAAGATTCAACGCAACAAGGATAATTGCTCAAATAAATATATAATTGAGAAATATAAAGCGATAACGTTAGGCGGTCTTTTCTGCTGGTCTGCCCCCCGCCCCTTGACGTCGCCGCTCTCATCTGCTCTAACAGTGCCCTGCGTGACGCTCAAACAAAATGGCGACGAATAACGAAGTGCCGGCAGATATTAGTGCAAGAAACCCTTCATCCACCGACAACTCGGTAAGTCATTTAACGCGAAAAAATATCGAACGTTCGTAGCCTGCCCTCGTTACGATCCAACATTTAACGTGTCTCGCTCTTATTTTCCATCTACCAAATGCTTGTCGAATATTTTCCCCAACAATCGTGTCGTTGAGATATATCGTGCTCGTGTACGCAAGTTCCGTTCAAAGGGAACGCGTGCTCGCGAATATTATCTCGTCCAACCTACGCCAAACATTTTTTTCCATTTCGTTAACTCGCGTGATTTTTTAATCGAAAGGAGGGAAAAACGGCAACGCAAATGTCGATTTAACGTAATAGATACGTGGTATCGTGCAGACTGCGACGAAGCAGCACATGGGCAAAAAAGCCAAAATTTGCGCACACACACATGTATAGAGAGGAGAGAGATAAAATGTTCTCATAGGTGTGCGCGCCCGTTACGCCGCGTGCCTGTGCGTGTGTCGGTAAAATATCATTCGATTATCCAGAAATGGACGCTGGCTGATCTTTTTGGCGGGCACGTGGACGACGCCGCGTTTCTCCTTTGTTCATCACTGAAATCTGCCCATCTCGACCGAATTCTTCTTCCTTTCCATATGAACAACATTGTAATTATTCATTAAATCAGTACTATCCGTTTTGACAAGTATAAGCGCGCCAATTTTCCAAGTGCATCGGGGCCTCGTGCCTTCCCGATTTCCAGTGAGACGCGCCGGCATAACCGCATCGCGTATCAACGCCGTGCCTCGTTTTTTTTCTTTTCTTTTCTTATTTTTTGTCACGCGTGCTAGCGAATACGTATTAAACAATTGAAGAAAACTTTTTTCCCTCATCACCGCTAACAGATTTATTGGAAAAAAAAAATCTGAAAAACCTATCGATTTTTGTTAAATATATGCCGAAAGTAATTGTAACGCGAGTAATTCTGTGTAAAAGTAGTGTGTTGCGTCATTGAATCGTATTATTATCGGCTATTCGGGAAATTGTTGAAATATAATTGTTGTTTGTTCGGTACGTGTATAGACATCCAAGATGGAAACAATGGAAGTATCCGATTCTGCGGTGCCCGTGTCCAAGGATTCGGAGGAGGAGGCGGCTGCGGCGGCGTGCAACCACAAGCCTGTACCGGTGGACGAAATGACGTCGAGGGATTACTACTTCGACTCGTACGCTCATTACGGCATACACGAAGAGATGCTCAAGGACGAAGTTAGGACGATAACGTACCGCAACTCGATGTATCACAACAAGCATCTGTTCAAGGGGAAAACGGTACTCGACATTGGCTGCGGTACCGGAATATTGTCCATGTTTGCCGCCAAGGCCGGCGCGGCCAAAGTCATCGGTATCGAGTGTTCCAACATCGTCGAGTATGCGGAGAAAATTGTCCAAGCCAACAACCTGTCGGACATTGTAACGATTATCAAGGGAAAAGTGGAGGAAGTTGTGCTGCCGGACGGCATAGAAAAAGTTGACATAATAATATCCGAGTGGATGGGCTACTGCCTTTTCTACGAATCGATGCTGGACACGGTGCTGTTCGCGAGGGACAAGTGGCTACGAGACGGCGGTATGCTCTTTCCTGACAAAGCGACTCTTTTTATTTGCGGTATCGAGGATCGTCAGTACAAGGACGAAAAGATCAATTGGTGGGACGACGTGTACGGTTTCGACATGTCGAGTATTCGGAAAGTAGCCATAAGCGAACCGCTCGTCGACGTCGTAGACCCAAAGCAGGTAGTCACCAATTCGTGTCTCATCAAGGAAGTCGATCTTTACACAGTCACCAAGGCTGATCTCGAGTTCTCCTCGCCGTTCAGTCTACAAGTTCGCAAAGACGATTACGTCCAAGCGCTCGTTACCTTCTTCACCATCGAGTTTACGAAATGTCACAAACGCATCGGCTTCAGCACGGCACCCGAGGTCCAGTACACTCATTGGAAACAAACCGTTTTCTACTTTGACGAGTTTATGACTGTGAAGAAGGGCGAAGAGATATGCGGCACCTTCTCAATGAAACCGAACGCGCGGAATTACCGTGATCTTGATTTTAGTATCGAACTCGACTTTAAAGGTGAACTTTGCCAAGTTCACGAGACGAATACCTATCGCATGCGCTGATTAACTTTTTATATCGGATATCCCACCCCTCCCCCCTCCCCCCGCCCGTTACAATGTGCATCGTCGTAGCTTTGTGAAAAATACTTTTTTATAGTCCGTTTTAGCGAGGTGTCTCGCTCCCCATCTGTCCTTCCCCACCACACCCTTTCTTTCGTACGACCAACGGCGCTAGCAATTTTAGCCAACATCCTTCGATCGCACATTCGGCGGCTGATCGTGATTCCGTACTTTATATTATTAATCCAAGATTAGAGAGAGAGAGAGAGAGAGCTTCGTCGTCGAATTCTGTATGAATCATCGTGCAAATGTCCACAATGCCGCGAAAGAGTAGAAAATACAATACCGAAATCTAGTGAAAGTTGAGTGACCTGGGAGCAGCTTCCATTGTATCTGGCATAATTTCCTCGAAAGGGCTGATAAAAAACAAAACAGCTGCAAACGAAGAGGCGACTCCGTCTCACCCTCGACGAATATCACCATTATTTTGTCTTCTCAGTTCTCTCTCATTACCGTGCGAGAAGCGAATTTGATACGAGTATTCGTTACGACGAGCGCGTCATTGTGTCATGTAAACGTACGTACGTACGTAGAATATGAATAAAAGGGAGAAGAAAAAAACGACAAAAGAAAATGGATAAAGCTCGAGTGTCTGTTCGGAAGCAGTGGAAGAATTTTCGCGCATTTAATCATCATACGAATACGTACGGGGTTATATAAAGATAAAATAATAAAGTTAATACGTTTGCTACGTGTATGCGTTTTCTTTTTAACATATTGTTCATTTGAGTTAGTTCGCTGTCGATTCTTGGTGATCGTCTTACTACACTATGCATGATCCTATCATCATCACGCGGGAGCAAGATCCTTTAGGGAATTTGCCAATTTGTGTGTCTTGTAATCCGTTCGTAGTTGTACGAAGCTAACAAGAGTCGATCGATCCAGCATCGCCTGCGAGAAGAAAGAAAGGTTTTCTCGTTGAGGAATCGAATGTCGAGAGAGAGAGAGAGAGAGAGAGAGAGAGAGAGAGCGAGAGCGAAAGGAGGCGAACGGATTATTTAACGGAGGCATCTTACCAATTGATCACCGGTGCAAACTTGCTTCAAATTGGCAGGTTTAACGAGAAGCAAATTGCAGAGTGCGTGGAGAGTATCGAAGAGGGAGACAACGATACCGACGCCAAGTTCTTTGACGCATCTTCTGTACTCGTTCATGTCGCATATCGCGCACATGGCACCCGCAGAATTGAATTGAAATTGTTGAAGATGCTCGTAGATGACTCGATGAAAGCGTATACCCAATTCGGTGAGGACATTTTCGACGTTTCGACCGTCGAGACTCTCCCGTATTTGTCTTATCATGCCGGTTAAGTATTGAACAACAACGAGGGAGGCGGGTGTGCTGAGAGTGTCGACGTCGCTTTCCGGCTTGAAATCGCTTTTTCGCTGCTCGCTCTGCAAATACATCTTGACCCAAGCGACAATGGCGTTTATGCTCCGATCCAATCCAATGTCCAATTTGATCTCGGTCTGTTCGAGAACAACCTTTAGCCTCGAGAGGCACTCTGCGTGTTTCGGAGTCGAAATAACAAGAGGCACGAGGCTCTCGTTGAATTGTTCCTCGAGCAATCGGACGATTACGTTGCATTGCCGTACGACGTCGAAGAAATGGATTTCCGGTTGTATCCTCGTCTCGGGTATCGGTACGCTCTGTAAACCCAATTCAAGGGCATAATCCACGTGCTCGTTCATGAGATATTGGAGAAGTATGTCGAGAATTTGAAGGGCATTGCCGGGAAGATCGGCCAGTTGGGAGAGGGCCCGACAACGCTCCAGCGCTAATTTGCTTCTCTGAAGGAGACCTATGGCAAGCTCCTCCGAGAGGAAAGTCTCCCCACCGTAGTCCTCGATTTGGGCGATATTTATATTCGTTCTGGTACCGATAACAGCTTGGAGATCTCTCCTCAGCTCCTGAAAACCACCGGTCTGCAGTTGCTTCTTCTGATGATTCTTCGATTCGTAGTAATCGGTCAAGAGACTCGCCGATTTTTCGCGCAAGGCCTTGAGCTCGAAGCCCGTACAAGTCTCGAGATGCTTTTGAAATATGTTTTGCGTCAGTTTGGTCAGATAGGCCTCGTCCGGTCCCATCTCAAAACGTTTCAAATCCAACGAGAGCTTGCACGTTTTCGAATAGAGATCGTAAAGATTGCTCAGATACTTGTCCGCGTCGGTTTTGTCGGCCAACTTGGCGACCGTGTACTTTTGCAAGCGCAGGTGATATATGTTGAGGACGAATTTGGCCATTACTTGATCGGGATTCGCAAATACCCGCTTCATCAGAGCGTAGTTTTTTTCGCACATCGGTATCACATCCTGAAATACGTCTTTACCGCCGAACGAACCCATTTGACTTTGCTCTATGAACGCGTCGATGCACTGCGAGTATCCCTTGAAGTGGGACAATATCGAGGCCAATTCTTTCATCCGCTCGGCGTCCTCCCCGTTCTGTGCCCTCACGAATTCTTCTATCAGACTTTGCTCGATCTCGTCGTATTTCGCCGCAATCTTTGCTTTCGCGTTATGGAATTTCTCCCCTGGCAATTCCTGCGATATTACGTGTAGTTTTTGTATCACGTCCGCCGCAACCTCCAACTGGGAACCAGACGAGATTAACGAAAAGAACCTGTCGTCGCACCGCGTGACTTATCTTTTTCTTTTTTTCTCTATAATTGTTTCAATGACGGATTACAATTACCGTCGATTTGTCCGTAAATATGGGATCGGTGAGCGGTCCGGGACTGAGAAATTCGGCAAAATGTCTCATGAGTTTTTGAGCCTCGACGGCTCTCGCTCTCGGGGTATTGACGCTCTCCAGCTGATCGCCCAGATGAAGAACCTTGGTAGCCACGGAATTTATTCTCTCGTCCAGCTGATGAAAGAGATGTATCGCGCGCCTGTTTCTATCCTGAAGTTCCATAGCTCGGTAGGTGTGCCTCGTCTCCTCGTCCTTTACACCTGCCTCGAGTTTTTCACATTTTTTCTCTTGGCGTTCCTGCAACACTCGGAGATCCTTGATCGCGCCAAGAAAGCTCTCGTGAACGACGATCGGATCGAAGGAAGCCTCTGTGCCTTCTCTGTTGCCTTCGTTGACGGTCCGCCAAGCCAATCTCTCGACAAATTCTTCCGGATCAAATGGCTCCTGACAAAATAGTACAAAGTTTAAAAGCCAATAAATATTCGTTTGTACAAACAAATGAATGAAATAGCACGGGGGGGTTGAAATGCCTTTCTTCTCGGAGGGACGCGAATGACGTTTGTTTCTCGGTCAACTCGAGCATTATTCCTACCTGTTCGAGCTCTTTCATGTACTGTTGCATCATCCTGACGTTTTTTTAAAATCCACTTTGCGCGACGAACGTTCTTTCGGTGATCGATTGACACGTGAGGGGAAATAGATCCCACGGTACACGGGAAATTTTATAAAAGTCAGACTCTAACGAGAGTAGGCGTCAAAGGCATTTCGTCCGTGGAAAACAGCTGATCGCGCGTGCATCGTCTGTGCCGCCGTAGGCGGATTCTTTCACAGGCATTCGACGTTGGAGGGGGAGAAGGCTGGGACATTCGACGCTTTTTAACCTGAAAAACTTTTCACGTGAAGTTGAGGAAAAAAAATGGAAAAAATCGATTATGCGGCCAAGAGCAATGTCGCCCGCAGCGGCGAATTCGAACGCGAATCCTAATTTTCAGGCGTTCAATCATAAATACGAACGTAAGGAAAGATACAATATATATTCATCTCATATACAGTCGGCGTATTTTTTAACGATATCCCTGTAAAAGTCAAACACGTATCGGCTAGCCGCTCTGCATTTTTCCATAGCGCCGATAAATTCGTGATCCTTGCAACGTCCAGTGGTACGGCAAGAAACGAGGTTCCTCTCGACACTGTCAAATGCAAAGGCGAAAGAAGCGGTTGCGCTTCGTAGCTGGCTCGCGTCAGGATCCAGAACAAATTCGCCGCTCCGGCCGTCTATGGCGCAGCTCACCGCAGCTATGGTATATTTCATGGGAAGGCCGCAATTGACGAGAGCCATGCACGCGGCATTAACGGCGCAGCTCAGCAACTGTAATTAACAACAATTGTGTACGGAAGTACAATGCCAGAACGTGCGCACGAATCTTGGAACTTTTCGACTTACTCCGCCGTCGTCGCGCATTTCTTGCACATTTACAGATATAGCGGTAGCCGGATGGAGAGCGAGGAGGAGCGCCGACTCGCAGCTTTCCTTGAGAAATAATTCCTTGGTCCTGTCCTCGACACCTTGCAAATAGTTGGGGGAAAAAAATCATCAAGTCTCTCCCTCTCTCGCGCTAGTTTCACTTTTGATAACTGAATCTAAGCTTGCTAACTCGGTGGTCCTTTTATCGGAGAAAACGTCACCTCGACGCTGGCCTTGTCGTGCATCATTTTCTGTAACCTAGCCTCGACCGGGCCGTAAACAGCAGCGACGCAACAAGTCTCGCCTGAGAAGAACATTTTACGAAAACGCACAATGATTATCCGTAATAAGAATGAGCCGCAAACGGGTCTTGGTCTCTCGCCAATTTACATACCTTGCATAAACATGGACGAACCGTCCGACATGGAAAGCTGATTCACTTCGCAATTCATGGATCGCAACGAGCCCTCACTTTCCGTCATATCGCAATCGCGTTTTTCAATCAAGTGCGCCGCTATCCGGAAAATTGGTCCTCGATGAAATATTGGGAGCGTGCGGCACACGTTGGTGTGTTGCCGAAATACGCAACAAAAACAGCGCTTTCCGGCGAATCGACGCGGCTCGATCGGCAAGTGTGACACCATTCGCGGACATAACCCAACAAAGTGCAGCATCGATACATCATGTAAGAATTATAAGATAAGAGCGAGTGAAATCAATCAATTATGAGAGTCGTATTTGATTAAAATTAATCGAGGAAATAAATAATAAGAAAGCAAAGCACCGCGGAATGAGAAAGAGCGTATCGGCGGCGGCGGCGGCGGCGGCGACGTCGTCGATTCAACGATTGTTATCTAAAAAATGGCTCAGCAATGATTTTCGAACGTATCACGCAACGAGTGTCAGATCGAGCTTCCTCGAACAAGATGAGAAGAGCGGTTATCCAAGGTTGTCGGACGTCGAGGACAAAGCAAAAAGTCCGTGGCAGAAGGCAAGGCAAGGTTGGAAGTTTCTCAAGCAGGAGCTCCGGATGTGGAGGAGCGAAGTCGCCGAAGAGATCCAACTCGATCCTAACATAATACTGAGGGAAGGAGAGGTCGACGTTCAATGGAGATTCCAAGGTGATCCGAGTATTCTGGAAAAGTGGGTCGTCACCGCCGACAGTGATTATGGGCAAGGAAGCTCGAGCGCGAGGTAAGCGGCATGGGCTTCCGTCCTCCGAATGAACGTACAAGCGAGAAAGGGAGAGAGCCTGTGAGATTGTCTTTTTACCTCACTCGTTTCTTGTCTCAGTATCGAATTAACCAAGAGCGGCAGAGGTATTTTCACCGGTAATCTGGATCCTCGGGTCTTCCGCGATGGCAAAATCAAACGATCCGGTTATTGCAATCTAACGTCTGTGAAATTGGAAAAATCGTTCGGGCGAACGACTCGCCTCCCTTGGGGTCCCTACACGCACCTAGTGATGAGAATTCGCGGCGACGGAAGAAACTATCTTTTGATCCTGTCGACTCCCGGAGAATGGGATCTCCTTTGGAACGACTCTTATCAATACGTCTTGTACACGCGAGGCGGCCCCTACTGGCAATACGTCAGGATACCGTTTTCCAAATTCTTCTTTGTCTCTCACGGCAGAATACAGGACAATCAGCAACCAGTCCCGACTTGCAATATCTCGACGATCGGCATTACCGCCGGCGACAAGATACCTGGCAAATTCAAGCTCGAGATCGATTACATAGGTGTCGAGTGTGATCTCTCTCACGAGGAAGAACACGCCTACGAAATGTACAAAACGCCTAACAAATTTCACATCTAATCGACAACGTAGTAGTTTCATCTGTAAACGCATGTGTTAAATGAGAATGCTTGAAAACAATAACGCATTTATTTATCTATAACGAATGTAGAAGAATATCGATGGAAGGGGAAGAGGTAGAAGAGGAGAAGGAGGCGGAGGAGGCGGGGAGGGGAGGAGAGACGTCGCCGATTCGCCTCTCTCAAGAGGACGAACCTTCGGTCACTTTTTTTTTCGACAATAATTTGTACGTATCGTTGGATACCAAATAACTCAAACCTCCGGCCAAAGTCGTTATCGCGGTGAGATAACACAATCCTTGAAGGACGGGATGATCGACGTAATGGAATACCGGAGCGGCGAGGGATCCGGCTACCAGAGACAACTGCATTGCCGTATTAAACTTGCTGGCTAACGTAGGAGCCAATTGGACGGTCGCGTGTGTCGGATCAAAGTACCGCGCCAGAGTTTTCTGCAACATTATGGGCCTGTATAGTTAGTTTCGTTGTTTGCAACGAAGATAGATAATTCGTCGTGTATTCTTACGGGTTTCGGCAACGATAGGTATCTGACGTACGAGGCGCCCGATATCAGGGCAACGTCCCGAAATATGACGAGGCACGTCAAAGGCACCGGTATAAGACCCACCCAAGTCAGAGAGACGAACATCGATCCGACGAGTAATTTGTCCGCCACGGGATCCAAAAAACTGCCCAGTTTCGAGGCCTGAGAAGTCCACGTTCTAGCTATCCAACCGTCCACCATATCCGTCAGACCGGCGAATCCCAGCAACCACAGAGCTATCTGAAAGAGCACGTTTCTTTTTTTCTTGCTTTTTATTTTCTTTCGTCGGTACGGCACGCGCGCGCGACCCTCTGACCTGATAGTCGTGCGACACGATCAAGTAGCCCAGATAAGGCGAAGTTGCAATTCGACTTATGCAGAGGAAATTTGGAACGGTCCAGATGTTCTCCCTCTCTATTATTTCTTCAACCTTTTCCTTAGTCCTGCGTATGTCGCGCACCAGTCGCCGCTGCAGGGCCTTTCTTTTGAACGCGTCCCCTGCCATTCCGCGTTCCGTGTCGTTGCCTCCGCCGCCGCCGCCGCGCCAGAGCCACCCAGTTCTCCGTACGTCCAAACATTTTTTTAAGAAACCTCTATTCGCCGCTTGGCTGTAGGTCCGCTCGGTGAAGACGCGAAGGCTCATGTCGCGCTCGCTTCGACGACAAGCTGAAAAACATTACGCCAACGTTGAGTTTCGAACGCGAGAGCCGCGAGAAAAAGCGTAACCCTTTGGTCAGTGACGTTCCAATACTTGAGAAAAGAATATTTGCCTCGCCACTGTTCGTTTGCGATATCTCCAAAAACGATAATCCCGAAAATTCAAGTTGTATCTGCTTCGCATTCTTGCCCTCGCGTCTCACAGCATCCTCTCACGCTTCACATTAATTTGGATTTTTGAGTAGACAAAATATCCTGTAACAACGTTACGAACGCGAATAGGTTATGTCCTCGCAAATAATAATATTTCCCAAAACTGAACCATCGATAATTCGCTGCTCTTGACGATTATGTGCTTACCGTATGATATTCACAAGTAAAAAATTGCGTCGCAAGTACGAAAGCCGCGGTGTGCGAGGGTATTTTCATTGTTGGAAACGTATCGGTTCATGCAAAAGGGTCACGGCCAGAGACGGCTGGTGTGTTGACGAACGCACACGGCTCTCTAAAACAGAATCGAATTTCACGAGAGGGACACGCGTGATCTGTGCCGCTTTTTAGGAGCGCCCCTACGCGTCGCTGCTTTCCTCCCAAATGCCAACAATAATCTCATTGTCAAACGCGATCTTCTTCCTATTGCGTCGACCGGATTTATCGCGTTAAATCTGAATAGGCATATAGACGAAACAAACGATTGACCCTTGTCTCAATCTTGTATTTATTTTCAGTATAAAAAAACTATAATCCAGGACGTGCTGGCGGCGGCGACGGCGGCGGCAAACTTGTATATTGTTACCTGCGTAACATCGTGGTCTCGTGCGTCTAAACGCGAAACTTCTCTCAACGTATACTCGACAAATAAAAGTAGAATAACGCTGCAATGATACATTGATATTTCGATGAAACAAGGGGGGAAGCGAACGTAGTAAAAGAGCTTGGGGATACACACGATGAGCCTTTTTTGTCACGGCGCTTCTTCATGAAAATTTCATTGGTGTCGCGGTGACTCCCCCTCGACTTGACCATTCGCTGTCAACTCGCGAGGGTGAAGGGAGGTCCGAATTGTCTTGCACAATTATTTGTTTTCCCCTTCTTCGTGTATAATCGTCTTGCGTATGTCGAAAGACGATTATACGAAGAAGGGGAAGTAAAGAAGAGTGTCGCATGGCGAGGAAGGGTAGTCCCGTGGGACACGCGCGATATCGTCCCGTCGCAGCAGCAACGCAGGCTACGGCAATCGCGTGCGCGCCTCGGTAGACGGGTTTTGCTGAAGGGTAGTCCCGTGGGACACGCGCGATATCGTCCCGTCGCAGCAGCAACGCAGGCTACGGCAATCGCGTGCGCGCCTCGGTAGACGGGTTTTGCTTCACGAGCGCGCAGGCGTACGTCCGGCTGAGGTGTTACAGGCGCGCACGCACACACGAGTCCTTCGGCGAGCAACAGACTGTCGCGTATACCCCCCGCCCACGTATTATATTGCCCGTATATAACACAGCACGTTTGTAATCAAACAAGCGTACCGCGCGAGCGAGTCTCCTTTCTTTAATCGGATAATGCGTCCGATATTCGGGTGCGGTTTGTCTCGTGCAATCGAGTAGCGAACATCGAGAAAGCGCGCGCGCGCTCCTCTCTTCCAAGCAAGGCGAGTATGATTCTTGCTGGATCGGACCATTTTCTCGCGGGTAAGTCCACTCTGCTCGTCTGTCAGAAGCAACACGGCTCGCGCGCCCGAGCCCGACTTGTTCCATCGACATCTCGCGCCTGCAAACACATTTCTTTTTCTCTTCCTCTATCCTCGCGGTGGCAAATCGTATATTCGTCTCCTATTCGCGGTATACTCCTTTCGAACGTAAATTAATTCTTACCGCTTTGCCTACTTCGTTCGCACCCTCGCGGCTCTCTCGCTTTCGAAACAAAACGAAACAACGTTTCGTAGCGAAAGATCTTTCCTTACGAATACGTCAAACGTCCGCGGAATTCGTTATCTTTCTGAGAATAGAATTACCGGAATGTCTTTGCGAATTGTCCAAGTACGCGCGCGAGTCTTGTACACGAGCGGCACCCCTTCCCCCCCCCCCGCATTGCGCAAACAGTCCAGTAAACGACGTTTTTTAAATATTTTTTAAACCTCACGCTATTTTTCGTAACATGCCAATTGCCGAAGACCGCGATCACGTTTCTACGTGCAACACCATGTGTATGTGTGTGTACTTGATTTGATATGCAACATGCGTAGTTGTCGCGAGCTTCTTCGGCGTATATACTTTGCGGTTCATTTATTAATTCGAGCATCATCGATCACACTGCTCGAAAGGCTTTGTTTTTCCTTCTTTGTTCCGTCGAGTAAACAACGCCTCTTTCCCTTTGTAATATTGTAAATATCGAATTTGCCAAACAATCGATAACAAGATTTTTCTTTGTAGAATACGAATAAATCAAATTGATCCATTTGTGCGGAGATTGTTTTCTTTTCTCGTCGGAATATTGTCGCGAAGCACTCGAAGAATGTTGAAATTGCAGGACCGGCGGAAGCAACTGCGTTGTTAGGTGCCGTTGCTGGATTAGCGGCACTTTTGGTAGTCTTGGTACTGTATCTGTCGCGAAAGTGGTGCTTCACACCGGTTCCGACTTTGGCGATTTTCGGGGGTATCTGCGTACCCCTGTGCGAATCAACCAATAATTCGCCATCGCACATATCAAAAAACTTGGGTAAGCGGGAACGTCGACGGACGATGGAAAGAAACAAAGAAAATAATAAATTCGGATGGCTCCTCCGTATTTCAGGCAAAACTTTCGCCTATTCCGATCCCGAAACAAGCTCCGATTCCGAGGAGGACGCTCTTCGAAGATTGCAAAATTCTCGTTCCAATCCACCGCCGGACACACTTACCATTCAAGCTGAGGATGGTCCGAGCCTTGTCGGTAAATAACTATTTTTTGTTCTTCATCTTTTCATTCTACAACGGCGCGACTAGTCTCGTTGACGCAAAAAAATATATTCGCGGATCAGCAGAGGCAGGCCCCGCGGTCGCCAACGCCGCCGCCACCGCCACCGCCACCACCACCACCGCCACCACCATCGCCACCGCCGTCGCGACAACCAGTTGCTGCGCCGAAGAACATTCGGATCAACGAGAGGTCATTTTTCCTCCCCCCCCCCCCTCCATTTTTTTCTCACCGATGAAAATATAAGTATGAATTATTTTGCGCGGGTAGTGCGTGGTCGAAGTTGGTGCTTCAACGTTGGACAGTCCCGAGCCGCCTACCGCCGGGGAGATCGAGGCGGAACGCGTCTCAACGTCGAACGAGATTCCGAGCAATATCGGAACGATGAACAACGAGGAAATTGGTACATTGGAAGTTGCCTTTCTCTACGATGCACCGATGCGAGAGATGACGGTAAATGTCTCTCTCGTTGCTCGTCGTCTCTTCCGCCTCTACCGCCCACCGGGGGAACTATCAATGTTTTTTTTTTTTTTTTCGTTCCTTCGAAACTTTAGGTGCAGGTATTGCAAGGTCGAAATTATCCCGCCGGCATAGGGGCGAGTCAGGTACGACTCGTTTTGCTTCCGTCGAAGAAGCAACGACGAAAGACTCGCTTGCGTCAGGGCACGTCGCCTCAGTACATGGAGAGCTTTCTTCTTCCTCGGGTCAACCCTGAGGACGTTAACGCAATGGGTATTCGATTGAGGGTCTATCTGTGGGGTGGAAGGATGCGTCGCGAGCGTCTCCTCGGTGAATCGAGGGTCTCGTTCGATCAGATTAATCTTCAACTCGAAACGACTCTCCGTTTGCCCCTTCAACCGCCTCCAAGTTCCTCGGTAGGCGCCATCGCCGCTGCGACTCTCTCTCTCTCTCCCTCTGTCAACGATCCGATGATCGAATGCCATCTCCGACGAATGAATGCAGAATATGTATGTACACAGATACAGGAGTGGGGTACAACGACCAGTTTGACTCGAAGCGACTCGACGGGTTCCCAGCAATCCGTTCAGTCATACGCCTCACCGACGACACCGCCATACGGGAGCAGCATGAAGGGCGGCAGTGTTGCCGAAATACTCATCGGTCTCGCTTACAACGGCACGACCGGTCGTCTCTCATTCGAGATAATCAAAGGTTCGCACTTTCGCGGTGGCGGAGGTGCCGACTCTAAGCCTCCGGACACTTACGTCAAACTGGCTCTGGTCGACAGTAACGGCCGCGAGATGGGTCGATCCAAGACCGGACTGAGGAGAGCTCAACCTAATCCTCTCTACAAGGAAACGTTCGTCTATCAGGTGAGCGAGAGAGAGAGAGAGAGAGAGAGAGAGAGAGAGAGAGAGCGCCGAAAAGCGCGTACAAAAGCGCGTACTGTGCTCTTTTTACCCTCATTTTCTCCCTTATCGGCAGGTTGCCCTCTTCCAACTAGGAGACGTTACGCTCTTTCTATCGGTGTACAATCGTCGTCGCGGTACGATGGGCAAAAAGGGACGCGAATTGATTGGATGGTTGTGCCTCGGACTCAACAGTTCGGGACCCGAACAACTACAGCACTGGAACGATATGCGGGCCACCCGACAAACTGGACAAGTCCAACGTTGGCACGCGCTCTTGCGTCCTTGAATAACAAACACCGATTCGATATAGTTCCTTATTGCGCTTATTTTCAAGGAGAAGACGGCTCGTAAGGCTTTCGCCGCCGCCGCCGCCGCCACCTCTGCCATCTTTCGAGATTGCGCTCGGAGAAAACAAAAGACGTGGTGTTCGGAGGACGGGCAAGCTTCCATTTTAAATGGTTACGATGCTGCTGCCGCCACCGCTGCTCCTGCTGCTGTTCGTCCCGCGCCGCGTCTTCGGGGTGATAAAAGCAAAAACACGCTTTCGTCGACACGATTCTAACTGCCCAATTTTAACAGCAAACTCGATACGTCACCATCTCGTATCGATAGGCATGTCTTATCGCTGTTCAAACCTGACGCGCTCTTTGCCAAAGTCGGCAAGTTTTCTTTTGCCCCTCTCTAATATCTCTCTTCTCTCTCGCTTTTCCCTATCGAACCCCGTTCGATAGGGGAAATTTCAAGAGATATAGCGGGACGATCTCGTGCCTGCTCGTGAACCAGCAACTTCAACTTTTACTTTGTACCTTTCATCCCTTTAAACGAGAACGCGCTTATTCAAATTGTTGTTGGCTCGGTAAATACTTCAATCGAATAGAGGACTAACAAAATATGTATAAAACGTGTACGTTCGAGACTGGCTGTGCTCGACGCGCCAAATCATTTCGACGCTAACATTTCGTACGGGAAGGAAAAGAAAAAAAGCCCAGACATTGACGATTTCTTGTACTTGACAAAACATTCAACGACGCACAATTCGCGGATGCACTTTTTGAAAAATGCAGAAAGCGATCGTAGTATCTCAATCAGTCGTTAGTTAATTGACTCATAAAAATAACACGAAATTATGCATTCGTGATGAGATATATTGTATAGATGAGCAGGATAACGTAGCTTTCCCTGCCCTTTCTTTAACGAGTAAGCCGCTGAACAAGCGTTAAATATGGAGGGAAATGGATAAACCGATGCTGTGAACTTTTACATTTCCCGTATAAGAGAGAGGGGTTGAGACGACAAGAGATTCGTCATTATGATATTCGTTCCCTCGTTTATTTTTTCCCAGTTGTGATAAAATTTGATAACGGCAACTCGTATATTTTTCTTCTCTTTGATCGATATTTGACTGTTTCTTTTTCCAATTTCGTCTCGTTTGACTGTCTTTTTTTTCTACACATTTGGTATTTTACCATTTGATAAGACCCCGACGTAACAGCACATTTTTGTCATTGTTCAAACAAAACGCGTTTGGCCGAGACGGAGGGAAAAAAGTTGGCCTATGTTAAAATTTATTGAAATCAGTTTGAAAAGAAAGAATTTTAACAATTGGGCAAACGTCAGCTATCCGGGTATGAAATATTAGGATAGCCGATTTTTTGCGGATGTACAGCCGAAAGGGGCGGGCCGGAGGGGAGGGGGGAGGACAAGGACATCTCCCGAGCGTCTCTGCTCAAAACGATGCAAAACAATTGGCCATTTTCGAATTCTCGTGACGCAGAGATATTCAAGATACGAGAGAAATGATCGTCGATGCAATCAATAATATTTCAGCGTGAAGAAGAAGCGAGCCAATTTTGTACAAAGCGCTCGAACGATTAACAACGACTATCGCGATGATCGTAAACGCGGTTACAAGCCCGACGATCAATTAATTTTCGTCCAACCTTTTATCCAAAGCACCCCTGTTCTCGAAACGAGAACTCATTCAACATTAAACGTCTAACTGCACAAAGAAGAAATCAGATTACCTTGATCAATGTTATTACATAATTATATATATATATATACACACACACACGCGCGCGCGCGCGCACACACACACACACACACACACACACACACACACACAACACACGTATATATATGTAATTTGTCGCGTTTTATATAAAATGTATACTCGGATGATATTACCGAAGTAATAATCTTACAAATAGCTGTTAACAATCGGCCGAGCTATGAATAAAGAAAAGTTGGAAAAAAAATATCAAAGTACGTATTTTTCTAGTAGTTCTTGCTTCTTTCTCGCCAATAATGCCTCCTTCATGTCCCGCTGAGTTGGAATGGTTTTTTGCGAGGTCACTTCGTACTCGTCCTCGGCATCTCGGTGGTTCCTCTCGCGCTCTTCCCTCCACGCCGTAATCTCATTTTCCCGGGCTTCTCGTTCGGCCCTTTGCTCCAATGGTAAGAGTATCCCGTCGTCGTCGTCTCTGTATCCGTAATAATCGGCGTCAATGTCCTTCATTAGTTCGGCCCGAGTTTTACGTGGCGGAGGAGGTGGCTCTTGCTCGAAGAGCTCCCGTACTCCAGGCAATTCTTTCGCCGCGCCGAAATATTTGTAGCCCCTGTTGCCAGGCACCTGCGAACCCGAATGCAAAATTCGTCCCAACAGATAATGAAAAATAAAAAAAAACAATTTTTTTTTATATCTACACTTGGCTTCGGAACGTACCTCTCGTCCTTCGTGATCCAACATGCGAGGGCCTACTCGCGAATAATCGGGACCCCCGAGTTCTTTGATCTGCGCTTCCCAATGCCTCTTTTCTCTCAACAGTTTGTTTATTTCGTCGTTGAGATCCCTTATGCGAAATTCGCCGAGACCCGCGTTCTGTATTTGCGCCACTTTTTTTCCAATCTCTCGAACAATCTGTAATCTCCATTTTTCTGCCTTGTTCGAGTCTCCGCACTCCGAAGCCAAGTACGGCCGACGCTCTTGTTCTTTTCTGGAGCCTTCGTTGCTTTGGGCGGCTCGCCACCTCGCCAGGGTAGTCCTGAAAAAAATATACATTTTTATTCCTTCCTCCGATACCGATGGAGCGGCTTACACGGTTTTTACAAAATATTATTTATAGAAATCCTACTCACATAGCCTTCTCCGCGTTACGCGCCTGTCCATTCAACAACAGCAACAACAAAAGTAGCGAGTTAAGATTTGCTTGATTTTAGTAACGGTAAACGCGACGATATTGACTCGTCTTTCATCGAGTATACGTACCATGCTTCCGCGGGGTTATATTCCAACAAAGTCGATCAAAAATGGCGATACCGGCTCGGATTTTGCCCGTTTAACTCGGCGGGGGGTATACGTTCGTGCGAGGAAAGTATTATTGTCACTCTCGCAAATTTGCTACAAACAACACGCTCTCTTGCCCCTTTGGAAAACTGCATAGAACAAGACGTAATGCCGTGCTTTTAGGTTATGTTTGTGTTTACCGGCGTCAACGTGCTTGTTAACATGTAGGCTAGAGTGGGAGGAGACCGAACTCTTGTGGAGAGACTTGAAAAAAGTGGTTACAAAAATGTGGTCAAACAGGGATGGCCAAGACCTCGAGAAGTGAGGCTATTGCCAAGACCACGAGAAGTGAGCTGCGTGTGACAGAGACGGATTAAATAAATAATGAGAAGTGAGCTGTGTATGAGGCAGAATGATACTTGAGAAGTGGGAGAGAGATGTAAAACGTGCGAGAGAGATGTGAAACGACGAAATATACCAGAGAGATCTCCGTAAATGCGTAAAGACAGAAGAATATTTTTAATTTAGCAATGCCCAATGAACAATATGTATTAGTTGCATAATTAACGGTGAAAAAGGTCGAAAATAATAATAATGCAATACGTAGTGACAGAAAAATATTTTTATTGTAACAGTGTTTAATTGTACAACGAATGGTAGAAAACGTCTTAAGGTATTCCTTTCACGAACCCAAATATTTTACACTTAACTGATTTTCGTCTATAATGACGTAAAAATACATTCCGGTATACTGGTAAAATTTCAAGCCAAGTTACCGAACCGTTCACGAAAAATTACGGCCCTAAAAATCGTCTCATTTATAAGGCGTTTTATGGACATGTCACGCTGGCCACATTTCTATCTAATAATTTATACACTAAATAACTCTAGATGCCTGATATAAACTGTTCACAGGTGTAAAACTGTCTAAAGATTCCGGAACGACAATAAAAGCAGAGGGTCACCGAACGTTTAAGGCGTTACCCCCATTTGTAGCGCAAAAAGGCCTTTTTCATGAATTTTTTAAAAGAAAACTACAAAACTTTTTTAATCGATCAATATACCATCTTAAAGAACATATCTTGAAGAACTTTCAGTAATTTTTTTATTGAAAAATATTACATTGTTTAGTGGCAAATGGCCGTCAATGAAATAATGTTTTTATATACACGGTTTGCGGTGACCAACATTGCGGCGAAGTGGATCATCTGAAAAAAAATGCGGATGGATTTAGTCAAATATAAGTATAAACTAGTCTTTAATCGAAGGATTTTAAAAAATATTCATTTTTCACAAAATGGCGGACAGTCAAAGTTAATGGTTCGTTTTTAACGAAAAAAAAAATCGACCGATTAAAGACTACATTTTTATGTATTAAATAAGCCTGCAAGATTTCAAGAAGATCGGTTCATTAGTGTTCGAGTAATCTTGGTCACCGACTTCAGAAATGCCATTTTGAGAAAAACACGTTTAAAGTTTCAATTTCAGTTTACACGAAGAAAATATTTTTTTTTGTTAACTTACATAGAGTCATCTATTCCGGGCATCAAAAAAAAAAACTGCACTTCAAATTGCACTTAAAAAAAAATGCAATAAAAAAATCGATTTTTTCAAAATCGCAAGTGGGGGTAAGCCCTTAAAGAAAATATTAATGTTAAAACTTGGAAAAATGTGACTAGCAGAAGAGTTTTCCTAGCTGTGATGTTTCAAATAAATGTAAAAATGTCTCAATCTACTAAATTTGCGGGAAATTTTTTATTCTAGTTTATCGTTGTGTATAATAATCCATTGTAACTTATTTTTTTACTAAGCGTAATTGTAATTTACCGACAATTCAGAAGGCCCTGCTTATGTCCCCACAAAAACGGCCCTCCGCGAAAGGAATACCTTAAATAGTACTGATGCTGTTTTTTCTTTAATCAATTTTTATTTTCTGAGGTAAATACGACGGTAAATTAATCCCTGCTGTCAAAGAGCAATGCTTTGCGATCTGTTTATATTAAAACTCGCAAACAGCGAACGGTAACACGATAATTTTTATGATAATGATATTTACCCCAACAACTCACGACTTATTTTTTTTACCGTCAAACGCATGACTGGAGTGCATATGCACCCCGTGCTTTTCCATGTCATTAAACCGGTCCTACGGGGATAAATGGACTTTATCATACCTCAATTTCTTCGTATTTTCATAAGAAAGTAAATAGCGTGCGAGCCATTTGATTTAATTAACATTCCTTTAGTGAACAATCCATTTAAAGACTGAAAAACGGCAAAAACCTCACTTTTTGCATAAAAATTGGGGGTGCGATCGGCCCCCAGTTATGAGTTTTCGGGTTAAATAAAAATTAAAAGATAATCATACACAAGAAATTGCAATTACTCATTGCCATATAAAATTAAATAAATTGTCCTGTATTTTTTTCTTGTACGACGAACGGTGGAAAAAGTCTTAAACAATATTTTTTTCTATTCTTGAATACATTTTTTACTCAGGTCAATACGATAGTAAATTATTCCTAGTCAAAGATCAATGCTTTGCGATCTGTTTGTATTAAAACTCGCAAAAAGCGAATCGGTAACGCGATAATTCTGACAATAACATATTTGAATGAAAATAAAAAGAAAATCATACGAAAGAATTGCAATTACTCATTGAGGTAAGAAGTTAATAAAATTGTCCAGTAGGTATTTCTCGATTTGAGAACAACACCGTGATAACAATATTAAGTCGAAGCAATATTGCTTGCTTTAATGTTTTAAAGATAAAAACATGCTTCAATGTTCTAAATATCTGTGTCCTCTTTTCAACTTCAAGGCTGGTTTGTCTCGATAAATCGATTTTAACAATTCTCGAATTGTTCGAATATTATGTGTATATTATCGTATTTGCTGGTACAGTAGAACCTCGTTCATCCGACCTTCGATTAACCACTTCCGCATTATCCGAGTCACCTAACTCATCCGAGTCCTACACAATCTCGGATAAAACGGAAGAATCTGCTATGCCGATGCGTGGAGTAGTCCTACATTGCTACTTTTTTCTGTATTATCGGAGATTTCCCTTGTCCGAGGTACCCTCTCCCCACATTACCTCGGATAAGCGAGGTTTTACTGTATTTGCCATGGAAGTTAGCATGCGTACTCGATCCTCTTCCATCTCTCTTACACGACATCGACACTCAGCTTACTTCTCGAGGTCTTACAGATAGTGGCGCCATCCCTGTTTGCATTCCCCACATTTTTGTAGCCACCATGGAGGCTACATACAGGAGCCCGAACTGTGTACTAGGGAAGTGGCCACAAAATCGAGGAACGGAAGGGCTCCCGAAAGCGTCACTTCGTGGTGCTGATTGTTATAAGCGACAGCTTAAATTCGTTGGACTTCGGACTCCTTTATGTAGTCTCCATGGCAGCCTCCAAGGAGACTATAGGGAAGGAGTCCAATCTCCGCGTTCTGGAGCGTCCGTAAAAGTGCAACAAAATTGGGTTCCGCATGAGCGGCGCTGGGAACGTTTGTCATTGTGTACTCTATATACATGTATGTTTTGCGCATGCATTGTTATCAGCTATCTGTGTTGTTATTAGCTGTCACATGACCTGAAAATTTTTATTTTCTTAACCTTAATTCATTTTATAAGTAAATTTCGTGTAGCTGTAGTAGTGCCTTAAGATGTTTCTACATTTAAGTCGTAGTGCAATTACGCAGATAATTATGAAACAAAAAAAAATACCTAAAAATGCCATAATAATTTATATCCGACGTAAATATAAATTCCATTCAAATGTGGATAGGTGGTCGAAATTATAGTGTATAAAGTACGTAGAAAATGTCAGCGACTGGAACATCCGAGTGTAAATTGCAACCTCACATACTACTGCGTCAAGTGTAGTGCTTCACACGAAAACGGAAAATGCACTTTAAATAACTCATCAGATAAACAGCTCCTCCGCTGTGCAAATTGCAATAACCTAGATCACCCAGTGAACTATAAGTGATGCCTATACTACGAGGCCTATAATACAAGCCCTCATAAAGTGAGAGACATGAGACACCGACAACTCATAGAAACAATTAAAGTGATACACCCGAAAGTCACATCGGAAATTTCCTTTGCACAAGCTATAGCACTACCCTCAGCGACAATAGCAAGATAGAGGTTCGCTACGCAGTAGCGAGCATCATTCCCCTGATGGAAATCCGCTTATTGGAATTCGTCAGATTTTAACAAAAAATGTCAGATTTGATAATATTCCGTCAACTTTCAATGAGAAATAATGTCAGAATATGTCATTTATACGACAGAATCTGTCATATTATTTCGAGATTTGACATTTTCTGTGAGAAGTTCATGATTTCTGACCGGAAATTGGAACATGCTTTACAGAATCTGTCATATTTTATCAGAAAAGTAATGTTATAATTCAGTAATTTCTGTCAGAATCTTACATAATATGTCATATAATGTCGTAAGAGTTTTCCATTTTATGTGAGATTTTCGTCACTTAATGTCATTTTTTGATGGAATAAAATGGAATTCTTCAACATTCATGAAATATTATGACCGAATCTGTCGAATTATATCATTCTTTCTTATTTTTTGTGAGATTTTCGTCATTAAATGTCATTTTTTTATGGAATATAATGGAATTCTTCAACATTTATAAAATATTATGACCGAATATGTCAAATTATATCATTCTTTCTTATTTTTTGTGAGATTTTCGTCATTAAATGTCATTATTTAATGGAATGAAATGGAATTCTTTAACATTCATGAAATATTATGACCGAATCTGTCAAATTATATCATTCTTTTTTATTTTTTGTCATATAATGACCGAACTTGTTAACTTTTGACATTTTGCATTATAAATATATGATATATTCTGATGAATTTTGACATTTAATTATCGATTCTGATAATAAATAGTCAGAATTCGTCAATATTTGATGGAATTTACAGATAATTTTCTAAATTTTAATGGAAATGCTGAAAGAAAGAAATTTGGGATTTTACATTCAATAATACTTTTATTTGGTGACACATATTTGGCAACTGTTGAGATCTTAAAAAATATTCAACATACAGAGACACAGATAAAATACATAGATAAAAATATAATTAGTACCGTTGAATATTGTTTGCTCCTTATTGAGCCCTTTTTACTTTCTTGCGAGATGAATCCGTTGTCCGGTTGAGATATCCGTTGAGTCCCGCTTCTTCCAACGCCTGTCGCTCAGCAGAAATTTTTTTGTTAAAAGATGACATTTTCCGACATAAAGATGACAGAAAGTATCAAATTCTGTAATTTAATGACAGCTGAAATCTGTCAGAATTCAACAAAAATGTGACAACAAATTATGATAAAAATTATCGTTTTCTATCATTTTTTGACATTTTGTGTCATTTTTTTCGATGCAACAATATGTCAAAAAATGGAAAACTTATTTATCATTTTTTGTTAAAAGATGACATTTTCCGACATAAAGATGACAGAAAGTATCAAACTCTGTGATTTAATGACAGCTGAAATCTGTCAGAATTCAACAAAAATGTGACAACAAATTATGATAAAAATTATCGTTTTCTATCATTTTTTGTCATTTTCTGTCATTCTTTTCGATGCAACAATATGTCAAAAACTGGAAAATTAATTTTATCATTTTTTGTTAAAAGATGACATTTTCTGACAAAAAGGTGATAGAAAGTATCGAATTCTGTGATTTTATGACATTCCGTAAAGTTAACATAATATGTGAGGTTCTGTCCGATTTTCATAGATTATTTCCGACAGAATCTATCAAAATATGTACGATTCCATCAAATTATGTTAGAATCTATTCATTTTCACAGTTTCTGACATTTTTTAACAGATTTCAACATTATTTGTCGAATTCCAATAAGCGGATTTCCATCAGGGCCCCAGCATCACAAGCCTGCTCGCGCGTGTTCTCTCTGTGAATATTGCAATAACCTAGATCACCCGGTGAATTATAAGTGATGCTTATACTACAAGTTCATATACAAACGTTCATAAAGTGACAGACATTAGACAGCGGCAACTCATCGAAAGAGTTGAAGTGATACCTCCGAAAGTCACATCGGAAATATCCTTTGCAAAAGCTATGGCACCACTCGCAGCGACAGTATCAACACAGAGATTCGCGACGCAGTAGCGAGCATCATCCGCAGCATCACGAGACTCAACGCTACCATGAGCTATCATTTTACATTTTACATTTATTAAAATAATATTAAGACCTAAAAATGCTGATAACAACGGCCCAAAGTCTACAATCTAACTATTACCGAGACGCATTTGTTTGTTAAGTTAAATTTTACGCACAATATTAAAAAACTGTATGACACCGCACGAGGTACTGCTTTCGATTCTCTCCTAGTAAAGTTTTTTTATAACTGAAATTATTTTTTTTATCGACATTTTTCGTTATGCCTTTTATTGGTAAATTAGTTTGATTATTGATTACATCTGCTATAAGAATCACAATAACGCAAATAAAAATAGTAATAATTCTTAAAAGCTATCAACGTCAATGTCTTTATTGGTGGTTGATGTTTTTTGTAACTATCCAAAAATGCATTATAAAAATTATTTACGAAGTCATAATACATTTTTCGTAATTAAACGAACATTTAAGAACTTTGTAAAAATTGTCATACCAATTATTACATAAAACTAATTAGACGAAATCATACATGAAATATTGTGCGTCTGAAATAAAATTTCGACAATCAACACTTGTCATGGCAAAAATATATTTTTGAATGTAGTAATTAATTTGTTTGTCTTTAATAAAATTACGTCAACAAAAATAAATGATCGTGCGAAAAAATGATTTATGGTAGAACCTTTCTAATCAGCAGGAACAAAATGAAATGAAAACATTTTAAGAACATTCAAAGAATGTTCATATTTCTTCTCTCGTTTTATGCAGTTTCTGGCCGCCACGTCCATGTTCATCATGCACAGGTTGTGTTTGTTTGGGTACGCCTCACATGCGGAAAGTAAAAAGAATATGTTTAAACATCTCACAAATATCACAGATATGTATACAAATAAAAAAGTAATGTGCAAAACACTATCCCTGATGCAAAGTGGTGCGACGAACACGTTGTTTTGAGAACCCCGAGGATCTGAAGCGCCAGACATCTTCGTTAAGGCCTGTTGGGAGCGAGCGGGTGGCGCTGCTAGCCGGCGTCTGCGAGAGGCTCGAGACCTCTCCCCGCTTGGCGGGGGAGCAAGGGTCAGTCTCGGCTCGACTGGCAGCCATTGACATGTGCCCGGCATTCTTTGTATCTGGAATAAAGTCGCATTTTACATCCACCCGTTGCACTAAATAGATCGAACTCAACAACTGGCGCAGTCGGAAGCTTCGTACCTATAGGTCACAATTTCGCGGAAATATTTGCGTGCGCGGCCATGGAGGAAGTGAAAGAAATCATCTTGCAACAACAGCAGACAATAGACACGCTTCTCAGAGCGCTTCAGGCACAGATGCCTCGCGCTGCGGAGGGAGTGACTGATCAATCGTTGTACCTAACGAAGGACGACACACAACGTTACGACCAGCTTCGCAAACGCATAACGCAATACACGGTAAACGACGCGGAGGGGACAATAAATCCGTTCAAAGACTGGCATGAAAGCTACCGCGCCATCTTGGGCACCGACGATGCTACTCTCCCCGAGGCAATGCAAACACGGCTATTGTTTCAATCGTTGGAACCAAAAGCTCAAAAACAAATCCGAGAACGACTCTCGCCAGACGACCCTCTGGCGAAAACGGTAGCAGAGCTCGTCGCATCACTTACAGAATTGTTCAAAGACCCTCGGTCGGTAATACGCCGACGCATCGAGTATCTGTGTTACCGATATAACGACTCGATGACGCAGACCGAACACGCGTGCCGCATAAACGATAATTGTACACGATTCGACTTCGATAATTGTTCCGCGGATGAGTTTCGGGTGATTGTTTACGTGTTAAGTTTTGTTTCTCCGATAAACACGTGCACATCAAGCGATTATTGCTCAAAACGCTCGACGTGGAGCCGGAAATTAAACTGTTCGCGCTTATGGACAAAGTAGTGCCGAGTGAACGCGTGGACACCGAAGTCAAAGCATTCGAAAATCCGTCAGCTGTAACAGGGTTGAACGTTCACGCGATGCGAAAGAATTTTGTTCAAAAAAAAGAAAACGGACACGGTGGTAAGCGACGGCGCGACGGATACGGTTTTAAAGTGCCGTGGGTGTGGGGCGAACCACCGACGTTTTGAGTGTCCGTTCCTAGAAGCAGTGTGTCACAAATGTTCGAAGAAAGGTCATATCGCGAAAGTCTGCCAATCCGGTGCTAAAGAAGTACTAAATAATAATCACATTACCGTGCAAACGATAACCACGCCGCACCGGAACCGCCGGGTATTTCTCGACACGACACTACGTGATATAAACGTTCGCATGCAGCTGGACTGTGGATCAGACATTACGGTTATCGGAGCAAATGAGTGGAAGGCAATGGATAAGCCACCGCTAATTCCTTCGCCCATTGTCAACCACGCGGGAGGCTCAGGCATGCAGCTCCTCGGTCGATTTCAAAGTGACATTTCAGCGTTCAACAAAACCGGCACAATCGACATTCACGTCACCGAAACCCCGAGTCTGAACCTTTTCGGGTTAGATGCAGTCGACGCACTGGACTTATGGGAAAAACCGTTGGCGGGTTTTCGTAGTCAATCGGGGACACGTGAGAGCGAAATCGAAAATTCTACGGTGCAGGAAAGTTTGCTGTCAACTACTACCTTCACAATATCTAAAGGCACAGACTCATCACGATCGCAATTGGCCGGAAAGCAAAAGGAAAAAGGAGTCAGCCCGGAAATTCATCATCGTTTCCCTGCCCTATTCGCTGAGGGCTTGGGGAAATGTCGGAATTTCGAAGTCTCCCTCCGACTTAAAGAGGGCAGTACAAGCGTGCACATGCCCCGCCGATCAGTACCGTTCGCGATGGTAGAAGCGGTGAACGACGAGATAAGCCGGCTCCAAAGCTTGGACGTGCTACAACCGGTGGAATTTTCTGACTGGACGACGCCGATTGTAACAGTCAAGAAACCATCCGGGAAAGTCCGAATATGTGCTGACTACTCGACGGGTCTAAATCGGGCTTTGGAAGATGACAAATACCCACTACCCAATATCGAAAGGGTTTTCGCTATGCTCAACGGCAACAAATACTTCAGCCGATTGGATCTGAGTGACGCATACCTGCAATTGCCCATAGCCGAAGACAGCCAATCGATAACCACCATTGTTACGCCCAAGGGTTTGCTGAAATTCAAAAGACTACCGTTTGGCATCAAGACAGCTCCAGCAATTTTTCAGAGATGTATGGACCAAACGCTGGCTGGTTTGCAGGGCACATTCGCATACCTGGATGACGTATTCGTGATGGGTTCGACACGAGAAGAACACGATAAGCATCTTCATCAGACACTCGAACGCTTGGAAGATCGTGGTTTCAAACTTAACATCGACAAATGCATATTCGCCGTAGTGGATCTAACGTTTCTTGGACTATTGGTCAATGCTGACGGAATTCAGGCAGACCCAGAGCGAACTCGAGCGATCGCCGAAATGCCAGCCCCACAAAATGAGAACGAAGCTCGCAGTCTGCTGGGGATGGTCAACCATTATGGTAAGTTCGTCACACATCTACACGAGCTGAAAGGGCCGATCGAAGAACTGACGCGAAAAGGGCAACCCTGGCAGTGGACGGAGCAACAAGAGGAAGCTTTTTTTCGCATAAAAAAAGTGATGCTAAGTCCATTACTCTTGGAACATTACGATCCTAGCAAAACGCTTGTCGTCGCGGCCGATGCGAGTGCGTCGGGAATCGGAGGTGTCCTCCTACAACGCGATGCTAACGGAAGAGAGAGGGCTGTATACGGCATGTCACAGAGTCTGACCGATGCACAACGTAACTACTCTCAACTGGAAAAGGAAGCATTGGCTCTCGTAATAGCCGTGGAACGTTTACATAAATTCGTGTGGGGACGTGAGTTCATTCTGCAAACGGACCACAAACCGCTCCTGGCCCTTCTCCGGACTGACAACTGTGCCGGATTGAAAGCAACAACGGCAGCCAGGCTCAAGCGCTGGGCATTGCGTCTACTCGGCTATAACTTCACCATCGAGTACGTGAAAACAACAGAGTTTGGGCAAGCCGACGCCTTGTCACGATTGATAGCTGAATTCCGCAAGGACAACGCCGATGAGTTACAAGTCGCCACGGCATGGAGGATCGAAGAGGAAATGCATCAGCTCCGAGACAGCATCGCTGGTCACTTCGGGCCCAAAACACGAGAGCAATTAAAAGAATTGACAGCGGAAGATGAAACTATGCAGATCATCATGGAGAAGATTCGCTCCGGTTGGAAGAAGGATGACATCAAAGACGCTAAGCTGGCACCGTACGTGAAACGACAAGAAGAGCTATCTATCATCGAGGGCACTATTCTGATGAACGAGTGTGTCGTAATACCGAAATCAATGCGACAAGAGGTCCTTCAAGTCTTACACAGAGGACACCCCGGCATTCGGCGCATGAAGGAACTAGCACGACAGTACGTGTACTGGCCCCAACTGACGGACGAGGTGGAACAATACGTGCGGGCATGCAACCCATGCGCTATCGCTCGAAAATTACCCGTGAAGGAACCGCTGCAGCCTTGGCCTCCGGCATCGCAACCACTCGAGCGCGTCCATATTGACTACGCAGGGCCTATCAACAATCAGTACTTGCTCATCTTCGTGGACGCTTTCTCGAAGTTTATAGAAGTAGAGATCACGAGCACTATCTCGGCCGAGCGAACAGTAGAGTTGTGTCGCGAATTCGTGTCAAGATACGGGGCTCCAGAGATGATTGTCAGCGATAATGGCACCCAATTCACGAGCAGTTTGTTCCAAGGATTCTGTCAAGAAGTGGGTATCTTACACCTATTCAGCCCTGTGGGACATCCGCAATCCAACGGTCAAGCCGAGCGAATGGTCGACACAGTAAAAACAGCCATAAAAAAAGAACCAAACGACTGGAAGAAACATCTGCAAGAATTCTTATTCAGTTATCGCTATACTCCGTGCTCCGCCGCACCTGAAGGAAAGCCACCAGCAGATATCTTCTTCGGAAGGGCAATGAGGTCACCGTTGTCGGCATTGTTGCCGCCGAGGATACGATCTCCATCGGCGGAAGCGATAGCAAAAGCTAGTGACATGAAGCGACAATTCGATCGACACCATGGAGCACAACGACGAAATCTCGTAGTCGGTGACAACGTCATTGTACAATTGCGGGAGGGACAGCGTGAGCGTGGACGACTAGATGGAGTAGTGGCTGCAAATAAATTTAAAGTTCGCCTAAGCGATGGTCGCCTGGTCGAACGACATAGAAATCACATGTGGAGGGGCGGTACTGGACCTGACGTTGAAAATCGCCTTAGAGATTGGAGCCCGATTGGAACAAAGAAACCAACAGCCATACCTATACGCCCATCGACACCAGAAACATCGTCATACAACTCCGCGGTATCAAGTCCGACAAACTCCGTCAGTGCAGGTTCAAGAATCCTAGAACCTGTACAGCAAGAGCTGCATAACCTGCCTCAAGATCATCATCAACCGGGAGTGCTGAACACACTTCCCGACCGGCTCCAAGATCAAGAACGTCTGGAAGTGCCCATGCCTTCGGCGTCGCCCCGACGCTCTACGCGCCAACGTGCTCCACCCAGGCGTCTAACCCTGGACCCTAATAAAATAATATATGACATATCTTAAACCATCTTGGGCAACGAGGACAACGTTTTATTGTCCACGACATCGAATCATTCTGGGGAGGATGATGTTGGGAGCGAGCGGGTGGCGCTGCTAGCCGGCGTCTGCGAGAGGCTCGAGACCTCTCCCCGCTTGGCGGGGGAGCAAGGGTCAGTCTCGGCTCGACTGGCAGCCATTGACATGTGCCCGGCATTCTTTGTATCTGGAATAAAGTCGCATTTTACATCCACCCGTTGCACTAAATAGATCGAACTCAACAAGGCCTTAGGCCACAGTAACGGGTAAAAAAACATGTGTATCTCATCTTTTAAAAATCTGTGTCATACATAGTGTTTGATTATTATCAGCATTCAATTACATGCTACAAGAGATGAAAAAACAACAGCAATATATCTTAGAAGTCGGACGTGAGCATTGGAAAATATTTTACGTGGCTACGAAACATCCGAGGTTACAAAACCTCTAGAAGTGTATGGAAAGTGCTGTACTGTAAATATTTTAAATAAAAGCATAACATGCGTAGAGCAGATTAACGCATTAAATAACTCCGTTGCCTTCGGAATGGAAAACAGAATACGGCGGTGCAGCCGTAATCTTTTTAGCTGTGCGTTATCTTTGGGAAGGCCGCTGTGGCATCCTCGCAATGCACACGTTCTCCCCATCTTTCTGAAATAAAAATAGACATGTATGAAATTGTAATGAGAAGAGTTTGTGGCTTCCGGATGGAGGCCGTGTTGAGGCATCTCGCACGTTATGTTTTCCAAGGACCCTGCCTATGCGATCGGTTATGCCCTGAAGGTAGGGAAGGGAAATTGTTGCAGTTATTTGTCCTTCATTCTCTCCATCAGGTGCTGTAACCGTTTTCGGATCAGCTATTTTTCTTTTTAGATTTTTGATCGTTCTTTCGATGTTGCTTGGCTTGTAGCCATTGTCTCCTAAAGCTTTTCGTAGGTGTTCTAGTTCAACCTCTAGGGAGTCTGGTTCGGAGATCGCTAGAGCTCTGTAGACCAGAGAGCTTATGACCGACTGTTTTTGGGAAGGGTGGTGATGGGACGTAGCGTGGAGGTATCTATCCGTATGCGTTAGCTTCCGGTAAACTTTATGGCCCAATGTGCCATCGCTTTTCCGTTGAACCAGTACATCCAGAAAAGGGATTTGATTTTCCTGTTCTATCTCCATGGTGAATTGAATATTGGGGTGTTGGGAGTTGAGGAAAGTGAAGAAATGATTGAGGTTTTCTTTGCCGTGACTCCAAATGACGAAGGTGTCATCGACATATCGGAACCAGGTGGAGGGCTTGAGGGAAGCTTCTTGCAGAATTCTGTTCTCGAAGTTCTCCATAAAGATGTTGGCAATGATAGGGGGACCCATGGCTGCGCCTGAAGTTTGTTCATAAAACTGGGATTGAAATTGGAAGTATGTAGAGTTTAGGCAATGTTCTATGAGGGGCAGTAGGTTAGGGGCAACTTTTTTGGAATTTTTAACTATGCTTAGGGTTTCATTGGTTGGGACGTTTGTAAACAGGGATACAACATCGAAACTCACTAAAATATCTTCTGGTTGTACCTTGATAGACTGGATCTTGTTCACAAAATCCCGGGAGTTTTGGATATAGGAGTTGTTGAGACCTACGAGTTCCTGCAAAGGTTTGCAGAGAAAACGTGCCAAGTGATATGTAGGACTGCCTATGTTGCTAACAATGGGCCTTAGTGGGATGTTGTTTTTGTGTATTTTTGGCAGACCGTAAAGCCTGGGCGGTAGGGATTCCTTGGGTGTAAGGGCTTTGGTTAGGTTTTCCGATAGACCAGCCTTCTTTAGAAGTGTTGTTGTTTTCTTTTCTACACTCGATGTGGGGTCACGTGATAATTTCTTGTACGTGTTGGTGTCCTCGAGCAGGTTCATAATCGGAGCTCTCAGCCCTGATGATGCAGACTGTAACGTTTGCGAAACGTCGGCACAACGCTGATCCTCAACACGGCCTCCATCCGGAAGCCACAAACTCTTCTCATTACATAAAAAGCCGCGAAAGCCTTAAAACTAAAATGTATGAAATTTACTAATCTTAAGATATTTTGAAATTTTAAAAATAAACATTAAAGGTTTGGTTTATTATATTTCAAATTCATTTAAATTCTCGATTTCGAGAAAAGCTTCAGAACGTACAAAGACTGATCATCATTGCCAGGAACATAGATCTATGTTCTCTGTCAGTGCATAACGGGCAGAAGGGAAAAATAAATATATTATCTTGAATAACCGCGAGGTCCGCGGATCTCAAAAATAAGTTCCACGTATAACCTAAAATTTAAACAGAAAGACTTGGAAAAAAGATCAGATTAGATTTGTAATTAAAAAGTAAATTTTTCGACACTCCTTCGTCCGATACTCTTTCAAAGTCGCCGTCGCAAACAAACAATCTTAGTGGACGATAGGTGTTTTTTTGACAAGCGTCAACAATTAGCCGCCATAACACTCAGTTTTACCCGGTGCACTGGCTGTATTACTATATTTTTGATACACTAAAGATACGGACGACGCCTACACGCCATATTTAACACCACGCTCTTGAATCAAATTTTCGGACGTTTCTGATACCCATTCACCATGCGAAGATTGGACTCCTTCCCTATAGTCTTCTTGGTAGCCACTTTGAAATGCACAGATCGGACTCCTCCCACTCTAGCCTCCATGCTTGTCAAAAAACACCTATCGTGCACTAAGATTGTTTGTTTGCGATCTACTTCGTCTAATTAGTTTAATACAATAATTGGTATGAACATTTCACAAAGTTCTTACATTTTTGTTTAATTACGAAAAATGTATTATGACTTTGTAAATAATTTTTATAATGCATTTTTGGGTAGTTACAAAAAAACATCAACCAACAATAAACACATTAACGTTAATAGCTTTTAGGAATTATTACTATTTTCATTTGCGTTATTATGATTCTTATAACAAATGTACTAATCAATAATCAAACTATTTTACCGATAAAAGGTGTAACAAACAATGTCAATAAAAAAAAAAAATTCAGTTATGAAACAACTTTACGAGGAGATAATCGAAAGCAGTACTTCGCGCGGTACCATACAGTTTTTTCATATTGCGCGTAAAATTAAACTTAACAAACAAACGCATCTCAGTAGTAGTTAGATTGTAGACTTTGGACTGTTGGTATCAGCATTTTTAAGTCTCGATATTATTTTAATAAATGTAAAATGTAAAATGATGGCTCATGGTAGCGGTGAGTCAGGTGATGCCGCGGATGATGCTCGCTACTGTGTAGCAAATCTCTGTGTTGCTGCTGTCGCTGCGGGTGGTCATAGCTTATGCAAAGGATATTTTCGATGTGACTTTTGGGTGTATCGCTATAATCCTTTCGATGAGTTGTCGTTCTTTTATGCCTGTCACTTTATGAGCGTTTCTATATGAACTTGTAGTATAGGCATCACTTATAGTTCACTTGGTGATCTAGGTTATTGCAATTTGCTCAGCGAGAACACGCGCAAGTCTTGTGATGCAGTGGATGATGCTCGCTACTGCGTAGCGAATATCTGTGTTGCTACTGTCGCTGTGGGTAGTGCCATATCTTATGCAAATGACATTTCCGATGTGACCTTCGGGTGTGTCACTTCAATTCTTTCAATGAGTCGTTGTTGTCTAATGTCTCTCACTTTGTGAGCGTTTGTATATGACCTTGTAGTATAGGCATCACTTATGATCACTGGGTGATCTAGATTATTGCAATTTGCACAGCGGTGGAGCTGTTTATCTGGTGAGTTTATCAAAGTGCGTTTTCCGTTTTCGTGTGAGGCACTGCTTTTGACGCAGTGGTATGTGAGGTTGCAATTTACACTCGCATGTCCCCGTCGCTGACATTTTCTACACATTTTACACACTATAATCTCGCCCACCTGACCACATTTGAATGGAATGTATATTTATGTCGGATGTAAATTTTTATGGCATTTTTAGGGTTTTTTTCTCGTAATTATGTGGGTTATTGCGCTAGGACTTAAATGTCGAAACATCCAGTGGCGGACTAAGCCCGTCGGAGGCCCGGGGCGGCATATAAATCAGGCCCCCGGTCTGCTAAAAAATGGTTGTATTATTGATGATATGTAATTGTAATATACGCCCTACTTATGATATGGCTAAAAAAGTTAGAATACGGATCAGCATTCAGCACAGCACCTAGCAGGTAGAGTGCAAAGAAATAATGGAGACTATAATAAGAAAGTAACTTTTAATGTACTTATATGTTTAAAAAAAGGTGTTGCTGTGTAACTATTTTACATGTTTGTGTGCTTTCATATTACTAAACGTCTCAATAACGTCATTGAAATCTATTTCCCTTGAAACTTTCCTTTCAATTGATAGAATGGACAGATTGACTAGCCGTTCTTGGTTCATCGTAGATCGAAGATAATTTTTTATAAATTCCAGTTTATAAAAGCTTCTCTCGCATAATGCGACCGAGACACAAATGGTCAAGAAGTATTGGATTGTAAGTGATAAACAGGGCAAAGATTCACTGAAGTTTCATTTAATAATAATACAGGTTTGGAAACGACCACAACATGTTAGGCGCGCTAAGCCGATCCACCTTTCTTTACATTTTTTGCCACTACGTGGCATTGCTGTTAACTCGTACGTGTGCGACATGGACAGAATAGCTTCTGTCTGTCTCTGCCACTCTCCAGATATAAACTGACTGATAGACCCATTCTCTGAAAAGTCTCAGCTACGGAAACTCTTCTGCTAGTCACATTTTTCTAAGTTTAATCCTGAATATTTTCTCTAAACATTCGGTGACCGGCTGTTTTTATGGTCGTTACGAAATCTTTACAGCATTTTACACGTGTGAGCAGTTTATATCTGGCATCTAGAGTTATTTAGTGTTCAAATTATTAGATAGAAATGTGGCCAGCGCGTTATCTCCATAAAACGCCGTATAAATGAGACCTTTTCTAGGGTCGTCATTTTTCGTGAAAATTCCGGTAAATTGACTCGCAATTTGACCAGTACACGTGGATGTATTTTTACTTGATTATAGACGAAAATCAATTCAGTATTAAATATGCGAGTTCGTAAAAGAAATGCCTCAAGAGCATGCGATGACACACGGACCGAGGTTATCGTTCACATGACAACACGGAAATTATAAGTGGGGGCGAAGGGTGAGATTACAGAAGACCGTGGGTGGAGGATGTCCGCCGATAGGAGCGACGCATGTGGTGGCAAACGGAATAAAAAGTGGATCTTGTAACGGTGCCGCACGGCATCATTGAAATGAGGCTTCATTTCCAGACCTGTATGTAAGACCGTGGGTCAGGAAAGTCCCGCAGCGGCTAACAGTGTCGCCAACTTAGTGGATTTTCCGCGTAAACTGGTGGTTTAGACATCCCTTTTAGTGGATAAAATTTGTTTTTAGTGGCTGGTGGTTTTTGTTAGTGGTAAGCAAGATATTCAATCACTACCGTGTAAACAAATTTATAACACATTATATTTTGCTATGACAAGGCCCTTTGATACAAAGTGTGTCAACTTTTATGGTGTAGGCAACACTACGATCCTGTAAATACCTACCAGCGCCATAGGGATTCCCTGAATAATGTTTTGGCTGTATATAGACTTGATTGAATGTAGACCATGGGGTATAGTAATTGAATCGAGTTCGATTTGTTTGAAAAAATATGTTTTGACATACTTAAAATTTTTTTTATGTAGTCGCTTACTTACTAGACAGTAAGCGGTAACACCAGGTGGTATTAGAGGTTTTCTGGTGGTTTTTTAAAGAACCGCTTATGGTGGCTATAAGAAAATAAGTTGGCAACAGCGGCGACTACTACCCGAGTGGAAAACGTAACACATCACCGCTTAGCCACAAGCTAGTAAAGTGATGTTTCGAATCGCCATTAGCTAGCCGTCTTAGCGATTGACTACTAGCCTTGTAACGCTTTGGTCCTCTAGTGACTGAATACAAAAAATTGGATGGTGACTAGATAGATAGAAATATCTCACGGCTGTATTATATTTCTGACCTATACATGACCTAGTTTTTTTTCAGCTAGCGATTGGGAACAAAAAATTAGGTGGCGATTGGATAAAAAAATTTGCGGCTATATATTTCTATTTTCGTGATTTTTTTTGCACATTATTTACATCATTGGACCCTTTTACGATATTCGTGGTTGTTCATTAATTAGGGTTATGATATTTGCGCTGTAAATATATTAATGGTTCAATTTTAAATTATCTCAGACAAACGCTTACGCCGTAACGTGGTTTCGATCCCGGGGCCTCTCGGTGATGGGTTGTGACGTTGACCAACCTATGTTTATATTTTGCATACACTGTAAAAAAATTTCTGTACAAAAATTAATACACAAGTGTAGGAAATTTTTATGCGGATACCGCTTATGAAATTTCAGATACGATTTTGAAAATCCAAAACAGGTTATTTAAAAAATGAAAGTGTAGCTCCGTAATATTAATATACTTGTGCGTTTGAAAAATAATGCACGTGTAAAGAAATAATCACATACAAGTATACTGAAATCAAGAGCCATTTGCAGATATCAAAATACTAGTGTATATTAAATTCAAGAACCATTTGTTAATATCAGCATACGGGTGTGTATTAATTTCACGGAACCAAAGTATTACCTTTAATGTACACTGTAAAAAGCTTCTATGTAAAAATTAATATACAAGTGTATGATGTTTTTATGCGGACGCCGTTTATGGAATTTCAGATAATATATTGAAAATCCAAAGCAGGTTATTTTTTAAATAAAAGTGTAGCTCCGTAGTATTAATATACTTGTACGTTTGAAAACTAATGGACGTGTAAAAAAAATGTTCACATCCCTGTATATTGTAATCAAGAACCATTTGCTGATATCAATATACGAGTGTATATTAAATTCAAGAACCATTTGCTAATATCAATATACGGGTGTATATTAAAATTACTGATCCTAAGTATTAAGTTTATTTCAGAAATTGATAATTGCAATACGTTTTTATGTAAAAATTATCAAATTAAGACCACTCAATTCATATACTGTATGATACTTTCGTGATACTTATGTATATGATTTTTTCGCAGCTTTACCCCATAATTAATATTGAATACTTCAATAATAAAATTTAAATGCAGTGAAATCACTGCACGTATGTATTTTTTTTATATATGTATTCCTCAGAGGCACGGGGTCCTTCCCCTTTTACCATCCCCTCCTTTAATCCTTCCATTCCTTCCGACATTCACAATCCTTCCATAGCTCCCCCCCCCTCCCCAGAGTATTGACCGCAGCCACTCTTTCCACTCTTTTCTAATGCACTACTGTATCGCATTTGCACGACGACCCAGGGAAACTGCGGAAAATCTGGGTCGATACATGCGGCTATATTTGGCTGAGTTTCAGTTGTATTATCATCAGAAACTCAGACAAACTGCCTTCCACTGAGAGGTTAACGCGTAAACCAGTGCACGGGCAAGCGGTCACCGCTCCAAGTATTGGCATCCTCCAATGCTGCTTAACTTCAGTGACCGCCGAGCCCGCACACCGACCGCGTGCCCCCAACAACTTCCAAAAGTTCTTCCAAAGTGACAAAGTGAAGCCCATCCCCAACCTAGCTAGGGCCAGGACAAGATCGTCCTCCAGTGACCCGAGCCATAACAAAGAATTCGAACGCTCAGACCCAACGGCGTTCGTAAAACCGAAGCGAACGAGCAGGGCACCTACTGTCGATAAAGCAGGGACCTCCACTGCCAACCGGTATGAGACGCTCTCGGACGATATGGACATCGCGGAAGGGGACACAGAATCCCCTACTAACACACAGACACGGGCCTCGACATCCCACAGGACGCATGCGTCAAGCAGTGACACCGAGAACACGCATAGAGTCCCAAAACCGAACGTGAAACCCCCACCTATTCACGTGTATAATGCTAAAACGCGAAGCGTAATAAAAATGATTACTGACGCCAACATTGCAGAAGAGGACTTCTGGATTAAACAGAATAATACTGAGTACGTGCGAGTCATGCCTCAACGCATGGAGACCTTTCATGCAATACAAAAATTACTAACCGAGAACGCGCAGCAATTTTATTCGTTTACCCCCAGAGGGGAAAAAAATAAATCCCTCGTATTAAAAGGCATCAGAGCTGAGTACAACGAGGAAGAAATCAAGGATTCTATCTCCAGCAAAAACCTGCCAAACCTTAAAGTGGTAGGGGTCACGAAGCTCAACTACGACAAAACGGATAATACTAAATTCCATTTCATTATACAATTAACGCCAGATAGCAAGACGGCAGCGTTAACCAAGTTAAAATTCATCCTCCACCAACCGGTGAAATGGGAGAGATTGCGAAAAAAGACTATCTTCCAATGCAAGAGATGCCAACGCATTGATCACGCTAGCAAGAACTGCCACCTGCAATTCAGGTGCGTTAAGTGCGGTAAAGATCATGGCCCAGCAAGTAACGGTGGCGTGTGCGAAGTAAATACAGCGGAAGACAAGGAAAAGGTTCGATGCATAAACTGCGGAAATTTTGGCCATCCAGCCTCGTACCAAGGATGCCCATATCTTTCAATGGCCCAGGCGATAAAGAAAAAGGCTAACGGCCTGAGAAAAGCTCTGAAGTCAGAAAAACTAAGCAGAGTGGATCGACTTGTTAATCCAGACCTATCTTACGCAACGTCTGCGACCAACTACAACACCAACTTCCCCCCGCTCTCGAGACGAAGAGAACACGTGAACGCGGGTGTAGCAGAAATGCACAAAGAGCTTAACCCAGCCATCCCCCACGAGCTACCTCGTATGAGTCAAGGCCCAAATACTAGCATAAGCTTCGCACACGAAAGTAACAACAACAACACCAACAGCAACAACCTCTCTCAATTAGAGAGCATGTTGAATCAATTCAAGGAAGGGATCATGCAAATGCTCGGCACCCACCTCTCAGAAATCGATAAAAAAATTACTGATAACTCAAGAATAATAGAGTACCTTCTATCTCAATACAACTACTAATGGTGAATCCTATAGCGAATCCTCAAACAATTAGATTTTGTGCTGTAAACGTCAACTCAATAGCTACAAACAAACGCCGCTTGGACCTCGAGAATTTCATTCGCGAGAACCAAATCGATGTAGCTCTATTATCAGAAACGAAACTTAATAGCAAGCACAAGCCTACCTTCCAAAATTATTCGTTCATCAAGACCGATAGACCAAACAACAGAAATGGCGGTGGAACAGGAATATTAATAAACAAAAGAATCAGCTGGACCCCAATCACCCATCCAAACTCGACAGCAAACAAAATCATCGAATACACAACGATCAAAATAAATGTCAACTCAAACAACAAACTTTTTGTATTCAGTGCCTACGCTGCCTGCAACAACAAAAGATCATTCATCGCGGAACTGAACAAAATCTACCAAGCTCACAATATAGGAAGAAACAACAACTACTTCATTATAGCCGGTGACCTAAATGCGAGACACTCGAGCTGGGGAGATCACAGCGGGAATGAAAGAGGTACTCAACTCCGCAACTGGGAAGATGCCAACGGAATAGAGCTCAGAACAAGCATATATAACCCAGAAAAACCCACCTACCCGAGAGCTGGATCCTACCTGGATCATTGCCTAGCAGACGCTTGTATCAACCTCAAAGAACTGAGAAACAACAAGCTCGTCACGCTCCCCTACGATAGTGATCACAACGCTATTTACTTCGCTATTGACTGCAACGAGTTGTTCATGGGACTCACGAACCCAAAGGATCCAATCACCAGATACAACTATAAACGAACCAATTGGAGAAACTTCACCCAACATCTTGAAGATTCATACTCTTCCCAAATACCTCGAGATAAAAATCTATCTGTGGTCGAGATCGACGCAAATATCCTAAAAATTGAAGAAACAATATTAACGACCATAGACACAGTCGTGCCCAAAATCCACACCGACACGAATATTGATTGCATGAAATACGTGAACAACAAAATTAAAAAACTCCAATCTCTCAAAAGCCTGCTTATCTCAGAACTATTTAAAAATAATAACCCAAATACACAGTTCGGATGGTATATCAAATCCAGAATTAAGAGAATTAGCAAAGCGTTGGTCAAGGAATTCCGGAAAACAGAAACCGCGTACTGGACAGCTAAAGCGAAAAGCATCGATTACAAAAACTCCGCGAACTTTTTTCCCAATATCAACAGATTCTTTAGATACAAAGAACCGCCGAAAATCGACACCCTCGCCATCAATAAAAATAATCACACGTTATTAACAGAAGAAATCCTAAACAATACGGATCTCATCGGACAAGGAGATGATTACATATTCACGCACCAATTGATCAAGCTCAACATCATTGGAAAATACTTTGAAACCATCAACTCGCCCAGATACACCAACGAGGGAACGGAGATAAAACGCTTAGCAGACGCCGCAGCCGAAGAGGTCAAGAGCGCACTTACACAAATAAGGACGCACAACTCCACCCACACCGAGTTCTCGAACGACAACCTAGCCCATCTTCCAGCACGACACCCTGAAACCCCTAAGTTTTTACACTCATTCGCTGAAACAGCTCTACTGCTCAAAAAGGCTAAGAACAAAACCTCAAGTGGACTCGACAATGTTCCAATGATCGCTCTGAAACATCTACCACGCAGCATAATCATTGACTATACCATAATTTTCAACAATTGCTTTAACCATTCATACTACCCAGTGAGATGGAAAAAAGCAAAGGTTATTCCCATAAGAAAAAAAGATAAAGACCCGGCGGACCCGGCAAGTTATAGACCAATCAGCCTCACCATCAACATCAGTAAAATTTTTGAAAAATTAATAAAAACTCAAATAATGCAACACATTGAGCCAAATAAAATTATCCCCGATAACCAGTTCGGATTCAAAACGAAACATGCAACAGTTCATGCCATCCACAAATTCTCATCGGACATCAACAGATATTTGCTGAAAGGAAAACTCGTCGGAGCAACACTCATCGACTTAGAAAAGGCCTTTGATTCGGTATGGTTGAATGGATTAATGTACAAACTCATAACCCTGAACTTCCCACAACCAATCACTCTCCTACTCTGTGATATGATCCACCAAAAATCATTTGTCACCTGGGACGGGTACAACTGCTCGACCAGCTCGTTCAACATCAGAGAAGGACTACAGCAAGGAACGGTTACCTCGCCAGTCCTATTTAACATTTACAATTCTGAAATACTTAATCTATTTAACTTAAATACCGGAAACAACACGCACTCAGGAGCTTTCGCAGACGACATGGTGGTCTACGTTGCAGATACCAAAATTGAAATTATTCAAGAAAAACTCAACACCATAGTCAACCAAATATACGGATACTACAAAAATTGGAATTTAAAAATAAACCCACTCAAAAGTGAAACCATCCTATTCAGAAAAACCGTGAACGAGATTTCACCAAGAACAGTCCCGCTCATCAGAACATTCCAAATTTCAATAGAAGACAGAGATGCAAGAACTGTAACAGCGATACCAAACAAAGAATTAGTTAAATACCTCGGCGTTCACTTTGATTATTTACTAAGACTGAACAAACACCACTCAATTCAACTGGAAAAAGCAAAAAAGGCATATAGAGCAAACTACAGGATTTTCTACAATAAGAGTCTAGAGCCAAAAGCAAAGGTAATATGTTACCAACTTCTAATAAGACCGATAATAGCGTATGCAGCTCCAATATGGTGGAACGTAGGACCGTCGGTGATGGAGCACTACCGACAATTTGAACGATCGTGCTTGAGAGCGTGCCTGGGCAGGTACCGCACACCGGAATCGAATTACATACGGCGAATCACAAACAAAGATATTTACGACACAGCAAATATTCCGAGATTTGATACCTTCTGTCTCATGCTAACAAGGAACTACTTCAGCAGTGCATACCAAATTGACAACGAATTGATCAACGAACTACGAGTACTCGATGAACCCACCATGATGAGGATGGCAAGGAGCAACTACTCCCCCCCCAGAAATCTTCACGAACCTCGACAGATTGGGCTGTATACAAGATGAAAACAACATTCCAATCATCTACCACCTACGAAGACACTGCGCTAAAAAAGCTGTGTGTACTGACACTGATAACATCCCAAGAGAAAGCTGGGTATTCTCGAAGGACCTACCCACGAGGGATTGCAAAAGTCTTGACAGACTCTGCAGAAAATTCTGGTGGCTTCAGGGTGAAGCAAAACACATGGATGAGCTGAGAAGGAGAGCCAGACTTAAAATGCTCCGACAACAATGGCAACAGAGAGAGGCCATCAGAGCACGCCTAGGACGACAAGTCTAACGAGAGAAAAAAAAAAGTGATCGTCATTCCCAAGACACCCTAAATGACAAAGCGCAATTAGCTTACATAGAAAAGAATGTATTAGAATAAATATGTAAATAACATACCCCCCTGTCCCCGTCCCATCCCGTTACTAACTCCACACACTCTCCCTACACACCCCTCAGAGGCCAAGACTGATTCTATGGTTTTTATCTAAGAAATTTATCTTACCTTTTTCCATAGCTTCACGTATATCGAAGGAACAATAAATTCCAGACACTAAAAATATAGCCCAATAATAAAAAATAAACACACATATATACAATAAGAGTTAATTGGTCAGTCTCATCACTGGATGACAAACCTATTCCACGAAATTACAGCTTAAGTTTAATAAGGTGTTTATTACTTATGTATGTACAATGATTTGTCACAAAATAAACCACCTTTTACAAACCAAACAAACCAAAACCGACCGCGTGCCCATCTCTGTCGGTTCCACTGCACGCATGTATTTGAAATTCATGTGATTTTGAGATATCGTCCGGGTCAATGATTATGCAAATCAGAAAATGTTTCTTTAATATTAATATACGAACACATATTAAATTCAACTTACCTGTGATTTGTTTTTGACAAACAATTGTTATTCTCAGTGGCTTTTGTCTTGGAATTTTCTGAATCGAATCACAGTATTCATGTACTGGATGGTATTATTCCGAGAAGTATATCATCGATATTCCTAAAGATTTGTCTTATATTTAACTCCGCGTCGATGAGAAATAATATCAGATAGGGGTACAATCACGATACTTTCCAATTCCAATTCAGTTCCACATGTATTATATTTTTCAGGCAGCCGTAAATAAATTTCAAACTTGTTTTGTATTTTCAATACTCTGTTTTTTATAGTTGAATTAATATGAAACTGTTGTAATCTTTAATTGAAGGCACGGGTTGATGCAATACATTTTCCATAAATTTGCAAACTTTTCTTGGAAATTCCATGTTGCATCTATTAAATTCTATATCGGCGTTAGAATTTCATGTTCCTGTTTTAAATTTACGGTACAAGTGTCTTAAATTCAATTTCATTTACTGAGTTCGTAAAATTCAATTATTTTGTGCCTTAAATGTAGTGTAAATTTAATATAATTTTCACATTGTTTCATGTGATTTTCATCAGCGTTTATGAATTTTTTTTTCAATTCCAGTTTCGCACTTTTAAATAAATCTGTTGTGATCATGCATTGTACGTATCATAAAACTCAGTTCCACATATATTATATTTTTCAGGCAGCTGTAAATAAATTTCAAACTTGTTTTGTATTTTCAATGCTCTGTTTTTTGTAGTTGATTTATTATACATCTGTAGTAATTTTCAATTGAAGACACGGGTTAATGCAATACATTTTCCACAAAGTTACAAACTTGTCTTTGAAATTCCATGTTGCATCTATTAAATTCTATAACCACGTTAGAATTTCATGTTCCTGTTTTAAATTTACGGTACAAGTGTTTCAAATTTAATTTCATCTACTGAGTTCGAAAAATTCAATTCCTTTGTGTCTTAAATGTATTGTAAATTTCATATCATTTTTTACAGTGTACGTACCTTCCAACCCCAAACTGTCCCTTACTGAACATATTTTATCCTTGGTTGGAATTTGACTAAAAATGACTTCTCGAGATTTGGAGGCCCCCCAGGACGAGCGGCCCGGGGCGGCCCCCCCCCCCCCCCCCCCCCCTAGTCCGCCACTGGAAACATCTTAAGACACTACTACAGCTACACGAAATTTATTTATAAAATGAATTAAGGTTAAGAAAATAAAAATTTTCGGCCATGTGACAGCTTATAACAATACAGACAGCTGATAACAACGCATGCGCAAAACATACATGCATATATAGCATACAATGACTAACTTCTCCAGCACCGCTTATGCGGAACCCAATTTCGTCCAACTTTTGAGGACGCGCCAGAATACGGAGACTGGACTCCTTCCCTATAGTCTCCTTGGAACAATGGTTCCTGTTGGCCGGCGAAAAAAAAATTATCGTACACGATTAGTGTGAGCAGTGGTGGGAGAGAGTCGTCTCTGCTCCCTCGCGCTAGGCCGCTCACCGTTCTACTTCTCCCCATTATACACTAAGTACTTGACACTTGTCAATCGTTACGAACGGAGCGACAAATGTTGGTTAACGTAAAAACTTTGTTAAATAAAAAATCCTAGAAACTCGCGATCATTCTAGCCAGATAAAGCATTCCTTTATTTCTCTAGAATTTGAATGGAAAACTATGATCATAAAGCACACAAAGACCTGTCGGTCTTTGTTATAATTATTCGTATCGTCATTGTTGTTATTACGGTTAGTGTGGTCCGGCAAGAAACAATTGGTGAAACTGGATCACTCCATAGGCTTGCAGTCCGTTATTCGCATCCCTCTGACATTTAAGAAATAAACGTCGAAATAAAATTCCTTTTTCCTCGTCATTGATGAGCACGTTACTTTGTTTGTTTTTTCTCTTCTTTTAAGGAATATTACGTTACGAGAGTGTACGATAAGTAGCAATATTAGAGCGTCAAGTGACTCGAGTGGTGGCAGAGCACGCGTTGAGCCTAGCGGTAGTGTTGGTCCGATCGTGCGCTGCGAATCCATAGGGATACTATACTCATGTGCGTATCGTTCAACAGCAAGTTCAAGTGGCGAATCGTTTGTTCTTTACGGCGCGGACGAAACGCGAATTGATTTGAACGATAAACGCGAGCAGAGCGGCTCCAAAGTTCCAAACCCTCACTCATTATTTTCGCGTTTCCCGATACAATCGCAATTCAAAAAGCTCAATAGCAAAAACTGTCGCATACCGGCGAGTCGAGAAATCGAGTTGTTCTTTTTTTGCACGAGATCGTTGATTGCGCACGGTCGCAATCTACGCTTCCGCCGCTAGATTAAATTCGCCTGCGATGGCAGCTATTCTTTTTCGCGCCGCGAACAACCCTCGACGGAGAGCAAATAGAATTCCTTGTAAATTCGAATTTTTGTTGCGCTCGCGCGTGGACGGGCATTCGCAACGGCAACTAGGATAATGGTGGCGGTACCTGTCACGAGACTACGGGTGCGCCAAAATAGTCCAGTCGGAATGTACATGAGACCTATTCTCGGTGGCCAACACGGCGCCAATTTTTTTGTAGGTTTTTTGGCTTACCAGGAATGTATCCTAAAGTTTTCCTTATAAAAATTGGTGTTTTTCGACCACCAGAGATTGTTTCTAAAAAATTCGGTTTCAAATTATGTCTTTTTTGGAATTAGTTTCATCGAAAAATGATTTCTACAAAAGTTGTGCGCAATGATATTACCTATAAAATAAGTCCTATACAAAAATCACGTAGAATTGTTAATTTAACGGCAAATCATCGGTGAAAGAATTTTTTTACATGCACTTCGTTTATTAATGAACTTAGTGTTCTGAAACTCAATCGGTATCTAGAAGAATCCATCCCCAAAAGATATCTTTAAATTTTATTGAGCTAGGTCATATAGTTAACGAGAAATGACCGATTTATGTAAATCTGGCATCTTCTTATAGCAAGTGATCCAGAAGGGCGACAAGGGAAAAGAAATTTACGCTATGGTCATTAGCGTGCACATTCAAGATCCAATGCGAAAAAGTGATTTTTTCAAAAGAAAACATACTTTTTCTTCTAAGCTCAAAGATTTTTTTATTATAAACAAATCCAATAATGTACTTGAATTTTGAGGCTACTTGAAATATTCTTTCAGATTCTTGTAAGTCTCCGTGAGACGCGCAATTTCCAAAGAAAAAGTAACTCGATATCTTCATCACAAGGGGAGATATAGTCATTTGTACGTTTCTTCCATTTATTATTGTTGTTATCAACATTTTTGCGCTTTTTATCATAATAATGTTTCCCCTTTATCGAGAAGTACCGCGGTCGCGCGTTTATTATATCGAACCAACCAACATCGCGAGTCTCACAAAATAGTTCATTTCCGCTTTGTACTTCTACTTGACGAAGCTTCGTACACCTTTTCGTTACCCCTTAGCCGTGCAAGCTCTGAGATGTCGTATATTTTTCTGATAATCGTGGACGATGCTTTGCGATCGAACCGATAAGAACTCCATTCCGAGCAAATCGAGCTTCATATTTTTTCAAGGTATATTTAAATAATTTGATTGATCGAAGTTACAAATGCAAAACGACGCGAAGGATGTTGTTTTTTAATTTAATTGAACAACAACAAAAAATACGACGGCTCTAAACTTTTTAGAGAGCCGTAGGGACAGAGGTTGGGGGGAGATGCTCTTCGGCGAGGCTCCCCAACATTCGCGTGAAAAATCGCAAAATTCTGATACGTAACGTTTGAGGAGGATTCATACACGAAGGTGTTCAGACTTTATTTGCTTCAAGAAATATTCGAGAAATACAGATAGTCGTGGAACAGGTGACACGATTAAACTAGAATCAATGGAAGGACACACCGCGTTACAAGACTCGCTTCCCTCTCTCTTTCTGTGTTCTTCGTACAGTCTGCTGCGACGGTGACCGCCACCGCCTCACGGTCTTTCCAATTAACAACAGCTATGTTCTTATTGTTCTACTCGTGCGATTCCTATCTACGCGTCCAAACGAATCGAATTATTCATAAGCATAACAAAAATCACTTTTTTCCCGTGTTTCGATTTATTTTGACACACGAGGTTCGCGCGCTTCCTCCAAATCTTTAATCCCGCATCTTTTTTGATATGTAGGCGAATTCGAGCGACAAACAATCGTACAATGATGCGTCGGTTTTTCAGGTGTATCGACGCTGTATTTTTTTTTTCCTTTTTTTTTCTCGAGAATTCATATTTTCCACTTTTTATTGATTCAACATCAAGGTGCTAAAGGGACAAGGCACGGCAATGAATAATACGAGCGAAGAGGAACACGTCTTGACCCTTTGGCGTCGATGTTGCGGGCGGAAGTGAGATACCCCCGTAAGCAGGCTACCGCGATCCAGGCCCTATATTGAATCGCGGTCGCGCGCGCTCATCTGTAGGGAGTACCTTTCTTTTTATACCAAAATAGTATTTATCTATTCTCATAAAAGTACTCTCGGATATTTAGTTTTCCTCTTCTTCTTCTTCTCCATCTTCTTCTTTATTTTATACATGATACGTCATTGCAATACGGACCGTTCTTTTTACCATCATCGAGGAATTTTCGGTCAAGTTTTAAAATCGTGCAAACAACTCTATTCGTCCTTCCTCCTCGATTCTCACACTCTCGATTATTTCGTTCTTGACGTTTTTGCTGTATAGCTTTACGGAGGAAGGAGGATTAGATCGTTCTACACTTGTTACGAGACACGAGTCTCGTTCTCGTAGAGCTCCTTTGCTTTACGAATATATTCATTTATATTTCTATATTTCTATATATATGCGTGTGTGTCTGCAAACACATGTATAAGTATATTATTGATATGTATACGTGTCTGTACATACATATGCACAGAATGATATGTATGCGATTTTTAATTATAATAGTAATACCAATAATCGGTATCAATATTTCCATTGTCAAGGACATCATTTTTCCGTGAGCTTATTTCCCTACGGTAATATTTGTGTGTGTTTTTTATCTCTTTGTTTTCCCTTGGAGGGGAATTATTTATTCCGTTGGGTGTGAGACCCACACGAGCCGTAGTGTATATATATATATATATATATATATATACACACGATACGGCTACATGAGTGTGTGTGTGTGTGTGTGTGTGTGCGCGCGCGTGTGTGTAGAGAATTATGTAGTTTCGTCAAAGGCTACGGCAAGCGATGCTTTTCTCAATGATGCATCGACGAGACGTTAAAAAAAGTTCTAGTCTCTGATATGTCTTTGATTCGCCACCGTGCAGCTCTCATTCCGAGGCTTTCCAACATCACCAATCGACACGTCATCCGCGTTTGCGTCGTTTTCCCCCTCATATGTATAGCATGCGTAAAATACCGAGGCAATTATCAACTTTATTCTACAGCACGATTATCGATTATCATTACTAACATTGATCGTTGCAAAAAATATTGAATTACGTGAAGTTTCGACGTAAGTAACTTTTTTTTTCCAATCTTTCCTTTGAAAAAACGATAATTCACGTGGCGAGGCGAGATAATATTTGGCCAATGATTGTATGTGCGCGTTTTTTTTTCATGCCCGCGTAAGTGTGTGTGTGTTTTTCTTTCGATAATTCTTCATCGAGCTTAGCCCAGTTTCCCTCGTCACTGTAGATGACAAGTCGAAGCGCTCGTGCGTATCGGCAGGTAGCTTCAACTCAAACCAGTTTGCAATTCTTCGAGCAATTCTTCCTCTCTGAGGCAAGGGATACATTGTTGTGACGATTCGATTGTGAAACGTGCCCTCGCGAGCTCTTTACTGTTTTTCTCCGACGCGTGTTCGTATTCTCTCCTCATCGATATCGACATAACTGCACGAGAGCCTTGTAAATATTGCACGCTATGGAAGAACGAAGAAAACGAAAAAACAAACCGTACGATCGATAGAGCGTAAGGAAAGGAGGTCCAAAGCGAGCATCCTCCATACGACTAACGTTTTAAAACTTATTGCGGTTTCGCGACGCCACGACGTTGTCCCCGTCTCGTTCGACTTGCCGCAGTCGTGAAGCTCAACTGCGGCCGACCTCGAGGCTCGTGTGGCAAAAAACCAAATTCCACGGGTTAAAAAAAAGCAAAGTATGTGCATCGTGTTTTGTTTTTTTTTTGAGCAAAATAGATCAATACTAAAATGGGACTTTTGTTTTATGCCTATTTCACTTTGTTTTATTCATATTTGCTTGAATGTATTCCAATCATTTACTGGTCAGGTTTGATGAAAACCTCAAGTGGAGCAAAATGGCAAAGCGAGCAAGGCAAAGCGTGCACGTGCCCGCATGCCCAGTATAAAAGATGGTTATGCGAAATGACGTTGATACTTTAATTGAATAATTTCCTTATTTTTCAGCATTATTGTAGGAAATTGTGCACGTGCCCGATATGCTTTAATGACAGATGACTATGCGAAATTAAGATGTTAATAGAAGATAGAAGATGACTATGTGACTTCATTTTGATAATTTTCCCATTTATTTACCTATGTAGGAACTCACCAAAACGCTATTATGTATTGCAACTATGTTTTTTTACATCTTTAAAAGTGGTATTGTTATCTTCGTATATCGATATCCACTATTATTCGCAGATGGTAAATAAATATAAAAGAAAGACACAACAAGCTGCTTGGGATGAGAGCCTTAAGACCGGATGACACCTCATCGTCATCTATTTGACGTCGTTTGGCAAAGTTTCGACGGGGTCTGAAGAGCCGTTTCAGAGATTTCTGGGAATCTATAATTGTTCTACCATGCCGACCGCGATGAGGTATCATTCCGTCTTAAGGAGTTTCGATACGGGCGATACAATGTTGCCATGCCAAACCCTGTTAAAAACATAACAAATTTCAAAAAGTTCAGAATTTTATAAAATTTTGTGAACATATACTTTAGTGTCAAATTTGACAATACAAATTTTTTCAGATTTTTCTTCTGCACAGTTATCGAGTAAGTTAACACCAAAGTTCACGTGTATAAGCATAGCGTTTCCATATATATATAGGTATACATTTCGGGCATAAGAAATCTCGTTGAATGCTTAATTACTCGATAACTAAGGAGAAGAACATTTTGAAAAAAAATGTGTTTTCGCACTTAATGTTGAAGAACATTATCACCAAATTTGATAAATTTCTTAACATTTTGACTTTTGTACCGAAACTCCTTAAGAAGGTTTGAAAACTAAGGGAAAGCCAGAAAAGTTAAAAAAGAAACAAACTACAGACAAGGACAATGACGTGTGCATTATATGTAACGAACCATATACAAATCCTCCCACCGAAGACCAAATGCCAAAGACCATGATTGCCAAAAAATGAAGTTTACTGACTGTTAAGAAGACAAGTTAAGTTTTTGATTTTTTTTTAAATGATAATTATAATGATTTGTCTGCAATAAATATGTGGGTACTATCATAGCCCCGCCCCCCCATCCTATGATTCCCTATTGTCTTCTTATTTATGCCTAATCTCAGGAAAAAACATACTGGGTGCTCGCTTTACCCTCTACGTGCTCGCTTTGTCCAGAAGCCATGTCCGCTTTAGGCTATCCCTTGGGCAAAGCGGGCATTTCTTTAAGTTTTCAAATTGGTTTCATTTCTCTGTATTTTGAAGATTTACTGGAAATGAGTGAATGTACTATTAAACTACGATGAATTGAGCATGTTATAGGAAAACAAATTGTTTGAATATGGCATTTTATAACTGCTTTTTTTTTTAATTTCCCTTAGAGTGCCCACTTTGGGCCTCCCTCCCCTAACTCATCAATCGTGTTTACCAAGACTTTGGCAAAATACTACGCGTCGCGCACAATTGGGTTGTAAAAAAACGTTGGATCTCCCCCCCCCCCCCTCCCTCCCCAGAATTGTACTTTTGTGATAATAAAACAGAATGCCACGGAATTTGCTAAAAAAAATCGTTCTCAAGACGAACGTCACGGTTGTGACGTCACGATGCTATATAGAATTAAAGAATATGGATGTCACGGCTTATGCGTCGGTGTAAAAAATAAATGTGACACTTGGTGAGATTTTGCATATAAAAACATGTCAAAAACTCTTAAAAAGTCAAAAGCTACTGTAATTCTTGTGCAACTATGTGTGAAAGTGGGCTTGTCGAGGCAAATTCGAGTAATTTGCAGATTACAGGCATTTTTATGTTGACAGAGTTTCCCAGCGATGATTCTCGATTTAACGCTACAAATATTCGCGGGGCCAAAGCTTCATTGTAAGTTTAACTTTCGACCAACTACTGTTCGTGGTAGTCAACATAGAGGAACAGAAAGTTTTTGACAGAATGCTATTATACTTAAAGAGTTGTTCGTGCAAGATTGTGACGTCACAACGCGCTCGGGTAACTTTGGAAACACGCGGCGCGTTTTTCCGAGCCGAATGGAATGAACATTTCAAATTGCCCAAATTTGGTTGATTATTGTTTGCAAAAAGAAAAAAAAAACACATTTTTCACAGAAAACGCTCATGATTCTTCCAATGAATTAAAAAAATAATAATAATAACCTTACTATCCAACTCAATAATATCAATACCGACAAGCTCTTTTTCCTTTTATTGTAGACATTTTACCCTACCGATAAGTTATTCGACTCTTCATATATTTTTCTTTCTCGTTAGTATCCGATTGCTCTCGTAGCACTTGGCGATCAAAGATTCAGGAATCATTGTAAATTGGGTCATTGTCGAGCTGTTGCCCAAGTTTCGATGAGAAATCCAAAGGAATAAATTGTTTGCGCTGCTAGAATTAATCGATACCAATTCGAGCAAGCACAGGTACGAGTTTTGTTTTTCTTTTTTTCCGTTGAAACAGCAGGGAGTCTCGAGTCGAGCTTGCGAAACTGCCTTTTTCGACGATGAACGAGGCTCAAAGAGTTTCTCACTTGTGACAAGATAAAAGAAATTATGTACATGGCAGACGAGAGTTTAGGATTGTCAAGTCGAAAGCTCCTCAAAAGAAAATGTCCGTTTTCTCTAAGAAATGTGACGCAAACAGACTGGAAAAAAGTATCTTGTCGCTTCTTCGATACCATATTTTTCACGTCTGCGTAGCGCTTATTTTCGATGACGTTGATTAATTCGCCATTGAAGAGTAACCTTAAGCGTTAGGGGACACGAGACTGTTGCACATCGAACTGCACCCCCCCCCCTCTCTCGCTTCAATTGTCCGGGGACTTTCGGCCATTATGAGAATGAATTGATCCTACGGATAAGAGTGTGTCACGTAGGCCAAGTGTATCATTGCATCAGCACGATTATTATCACACGGAATTTTATGCAAAACGCGACTATAGCACCCGAGTCCTCGTCCCGCTCGAGGAAAGACAAAAGATGGAAGAAAAAACCCGCCCCCCCCCCCCTCCCTCCCGCCCTTTTTGTGCAACATTACACGCAAAGCTACAAGCTCGAATGTATTAGGAAGAGACACGACACAAAGATTGTTCTTTATCGTTCGTTCGAGAAGGACGATACAAATACGGAGATAATTGCCAAGGCTGCGAGAAAACCTTTTTTCAAAAGTTTGACAAGAAAAAAGTAAAGATTGTTTACGCCTGGTATCGCATCCCGGTACATTCGTCTTACTCGCGACGATCCGATAAATGTTTGACTCTGGGTGGGCTTCACTGCAACCCCATTGACAACGATTCTCCGCCCGTCTTCCTCACACTCGACGGATAAATCGTACATTTTTCGATCAATCGGTGGAGGCAGTAGCGATGACGCACAAAGACCGCACACGCGCGTGCAAAGAAGGACTCGGTTCCCGCTCTCTCTCTCTCTCTCTCTCTCTCTCTCTGTCTCTCTCTCTCTCCCTCTCCCGTCCGTTATCCTGCCGACACTCCAGTCTAATCGAGAAACCCAGTATTTACCAGTTTCTCGAGGAAAAATTTAACATCACCGAGTTCCGAGTCCTTGATGCCGATGGATTTGAGCATACCAAGATCGCCGTTCTCGACCGCCATGAAGACCGAGCGCAAGTGCTCGAGATCGGCCCTCATCAGATGCAGTGCCGCTCCGAAATCTTCGATCGTCTGGGATTCTAAAAAAAGAGAAGAAAAAAAAACACAATCCGGTTTACGCCCTGAAATACAAGAAAGGCAAACGACGAATGAGACGCGGTACACGCGCAAAGGTGCGTTCTCTCGAAAAGCGCGAGGAGACAGCTATCGTAGCTGGTTTCATATGACGATTATCCTCGCGAAGGGGGCGTATGTAAAGGGTGTAAGGGGCATGGGTGGCCAACCCGCGGTCCGCCGGGGGTCGGTGTTGTGGCCCGCAGAGCTGTGTCAAATGAACATAAATGTTAACTTTTATTGTACATATATGACCAAAAGAACATAACATCATGAGGAAATATGATTTCGAAAATTTGGCTCGCATGCTAAAATGGTTGGTCATACCCATGCGGCGACCGAATAATATATCTACGAATACGCGAGAAGCATGGCTCGTGGACGAGGGCGATTTTTCCAAGGCCCGGATGCAGCAGGGATTTGATAGCGCGTGCGATGAATTTTTCCTCGCGCGCCTGCTACACACACGCACGCACGGACGCACGCACGCACGCACGCACGCACGCACGCACGCACGCACGCACGCATGCGGGATGAAATTAGTTTCGCCCTCGAATCGCGTTTGTCGTACTCGCCCGCCACTGCGATACCTCCCCCCCCCCTCCCCGCCATTTCGCTCGCTTCCGCAATGAATTATTCATTTATCGAGATTGCGACCTCGCGTTATTTATTCAAGTTAAGCGCAAGGGGCGCTTGTAATACGTAAAAGAGAGAATTTTGTGCGTGGTGATATCGCGATGATATCACCCTTTACGAACCTTGGACACGCGCGAGGGACCTCGAGGGCTCCGATAAACAAAAGACAAAAATATAGACTCACCGGAAAGGGCAATGGCGACCGTGTTGACACCCCCCAGCGGCTGAAGCGTGTCCCTCGCTTTCGAGCCGAAAAGCTTTTCGAGATAATTCGGACCGTGGCTAGCGAGCAACGAATGCAGGAAACTCGCCGTCTCCTCGACCGGTGGTCTCTTTGCTGAATATCGGAAACATGTTTGCATCAGCGTACAGGGCGTTCTTTTCTTTTTCTCTTTTCCCGCATTTCAAGGCCATTGAAATTGCTTTTCGCCAATTTTTTACGACGAGTATAACTCACCCGCTGTGCAGAGTCGCGAATCCTCGTCATATCCATCCTGACAATCGGGTGCGCCGTCGCAGAGATACTGGATCGAGATGCATATACCGTCGCCTGGACACCTGAACGGCTCGTACGGGTGGCAGGCATCCCCTGCGAAAAACCCAACGTAAAATTGACGCGCAAGCGTTATTAGACGCGATCGCGCGCGACTCGTCTCTACTCGCGATCGCCTATTCTACAAAAAACTATGTTTTTTCTTCTTGTTGTTTCTTTTCGCTTCCTTTCCCTCGGTACGTTGACGGTGTAGGTGGTGCTCTCCCCTGCTTCGGGCCGCAAGGCTTCGCCGGCCCCGGCAACTGTACTTTTTTGCATTCTCGCAGATGGCCCGAGAGATGTACGCGGCGCATCTGCCCCACCCCGCCGCGCGTTCCGTGCCGCCCGCAGTGAAAAACACTTTGGTATTGCACGTTCGGGGGAGCAACTGGTGACTCGTCGCGAGCAGTTATCGCGGTCTATCGATCGAGGAAGAGCACCCCGCAAAGGGCACTCCCCCACCTGACACGAGCGTAACGATCCCTCCGCGAGCCTCGTTTTTTTTCTTTTTTTTCATTCCAACGAATCATTCCTGTGCCTCTTTTTTCTTAAAAAAACGCCAATTTGCCGAATATCACGAATATCCCTTTACTACCGAGAAGGTGCGAACCTACCGTACCGCGAGTGTTTTTTTCGAAATTAAAAAATGTTGCGCTTTCGCGTCCCGCAGACCAACGCCTGAACACGGATAAGCTTTGTTCGAAAGGGCTTACCTTGATCCTCAAATTTCGAGAGCAACAATATTGACCAAGGAATACGGGGGAAAAAAAGAAGTACAACGAATGGACTCGGAATTAACTCACCGCTGCGCTTGGTAAGATGCTCGTAGAGTCGACTCAAGTCGATCGCCACCGAGTCGCGAGGCAATTGAGCGCAGAGCGCGAGGGTGAGGCAAAGAGCCAGACTCGGCCTCAGGGAACGTTCCATCGTCGATGTTTTTTTTTTCAAAAATGAAAAAATTTATTGGAAAATCTTGTGAAACGTGTAATTCCCCTCGTATCTAAAGATAAAAATGAACGAGAGCCGTTTCGTTTCTGACGCAAAAAAGGCCGCCCCCTCCTCCTCCGCCGCCACCGCCACGAGCGCCACCGCCCGCCGCCGCTGCCGCCGCCGCCTCCTCGTACGTCGCTCGCGAGTACACGAGTAAAAGTTTAAGTCTCGTGTTGCCACTTGTACTATCGCCCGATGACTATTACGGGGCTGGTTTGCGCCCTCCTGCGAGAGACACGGTCGAGGGTGTCGAGAGATATTAGCGCGCGCGCGCGCGCGCGCCGACCAGGTCGTTACGAAAAACCCGACCACCTCCCGAACGGGGCCTTTGTCGCGAACTTTCCGAGCCGACGGCGGTTCGTACCGGGACACGAGTGTAATATAACGCGGAAAGGGGCAAAAGAAAGGATGAGCGTGCGCACCACGGCCCGAGGGATTCTCCCGATACGACGCGACGGCGAGGCGCGATCTACGTGCGCGCGAATTTGAAGAACCACATCGGGGCGAAACAAATACAACTGATTGGCATATCCGACACGAGTCTACGGAGGGACCATCCATCTGCCCGGATTCAACATTGTAGGCTACTGGATCTACGCCTCTTGAAATAATACTCTTTCCGATTTCTTTTTAAAATCATTCGTTTCCGAAAAAATTACACAAGTGTACGACGAAAAATCTCGATCCGCCCGGATCAACCCTAGAAGCCCAACGTTCGGTCATTCGGTCAAAAAGGTAACCCATCGTTGGGGTAGAGATAGAGGTGAAAAACCATTTTCTAAAAATAATATTTATTTTCCCACCAAATAAAGGTTGAGTTGGTGCGACAAAAGAATAACGGGTTTGCCTTGATTTTTTAAAAGCAGAATAGCGGCTCGTTCGAATGACGATTTGGCGTTTAGCTTCGGTCACAAGTTCGATATTTGGCCGACGATGACTCGGAAGAAGACGAGACCGCGTCCAAGAAGAACAAGCGATTTCGAATCTAAAGAGGAATGTCATTATTTAGACGAGGATGAAAGTGACGATTTGGGTCCCCCGTTTAAGACGGAGAACCCACCACAATTACTTTGCAAGAGCGCATATACATGCGATTTGATGAATAATCAGTAAGGACTCGATGCCATTGGAATCGTTTGAAAAAATAAACGTGAAATTCTGTCGTCATTTGTTAAACCAGTACCGCCCGCACATACTCGTTATGCATATGGCAACATAGCAGAGCAATCGCACTTGTTTGTTTTTGTTAAAAAAGAAACAGAATCGTTTTGCTCCTATGAACTGTCCAGAGGAAGGTCTAGCTCGTCGTTCGACGAAACCTCAAAACATCGAATTTTACAATCCAACGAGAGAAGGAGTTGACATATTCGATAAAATAATCTCCGCGTGCGTACACTACAGTCGGAAAGGCAAATAGCCGGCCCATGCGGTTCTTTTTTTCGTCATGTCGCGCATCAAGCATCGATAAATGCAATAATCTTGCATTATTTGATCGCTGCAAAATATATTCCGCAAGTTCCCGCAAATGATGCTTATTCGGCTCAAAACTCAACATTTTCGCACGAAAAAAATTATGCGATGCTGATATAAAATCGCTAATATTTTAAGGTTATGGTCTTGCCAGATGTCCAACCTTACAATAGGACGTTTTACATCTGACAATTCCAACCATAACCTCTTGGTGAGGCCATCTTTTGTCAAACGACGGAGACTTATTTTTACTCCCAATACAAATTATGTTTATACGATAATTATACACTCATTACAAAAATTAAGGGAACAGTAAAAGTTCAAAAAAATTTCATTGATTTTTTAATAGCTGTAACTTCGTAAAAAATGGTCGTATCGTAAAAAAAAAATGGGGTTTCAAAGCTTGAAATCTCTCGTTTACGAATCTCACCGGTGAACATTTTTTTAAGCAACACGCTCGGCGTGAATCTAAGAAATAGCGTGAGGCAAACATTTTCGAATTTTTTTTTTAAATCGTCCACGGGCCTAAAAAAGTTTGTTCTCACAGTTTCGCAATAACTTTTCTTTAGATCTTGAAAAGAATTTTTTTTCAAAATCCTGAATTTTTTTTTCAAAAAAAAAAAAAAAAACAAAAAATACGACAGAAGCCGCAATGCCCGTCGTGTCACCTACAATTCGCTATGGGTAAACCTCCTCAATGAACGTGTCTTACCGAGCAACTTCAACTTCCGACAAACGTCGTCTCACCGTGATTGCGCAAAAAAAAAACGAAAAATTAGAGAGCTTTATTTTTACCAAAAATAGGGAGATTGGCAAAAAACTAGTCCTGGAAGCGTAAAATGTGTGATTGATAAGTCCGACAGCGATACGTGTAGAACGATGAATGAAGATTTAGTTGGGGGTAAATCGTATGCAGATAAATTATGGCATGCAAACGAAAAAATCGCACTAACACAAAACAAATAATGATTTCAAAACATTTTCTACAAATTTTAAAATAAAAAAAAAAATTATTCAAAATTTTGAATTTTTTTCTTTTTTTTCACGATTGAAAGAAAAGTTATTGCGAAACGGTGAGAAAAAATCACGGTAATTTTTTTTTTGCATTTTAATCATTGTTAATTGACATTTAAGGGGCTATACCAATATGAACGCTGAAAATTTGGATGATTTTCGGGAATTTTTTGGAAGAAAAGTACTCAATTAAATGTTTCGGAAAATTAAAAATATATTTGGCTATATTTGCCTTATATTGCATAATTTTTTCATAGAGAAATATTTAGATCCAAGGGACTTATGCGGTGCCGTCGGAGGCGCCAAAAAAAAGTTCCTCCACTGCTCACATGATTTCGCCCGATTGAGTAGCTGAAACCGAAAAAGGAAAAAATGTCGTTAAACTGGAAGGTATTTCCTGTACAGTGACGTAGGATTTTCGAAAAATATCAAAATCTAACAAAATGGCGTAATTTGAAAAAAAGCCTGTTTTCTTGCCTGTAAAATGGTCGTTTTTTTCAATGCCAAATCGTCAATTTTCATCCAATCAAAAATATTCTACGTCGTTGTAGAGTAAATATATTCAAAAGTACTCAGTTCAAATTTCAAGTCAACTGGATAATTGCTCTTTGAGTTACAATGTCAGCAAATTTGAAAAATCTCATTTCGAGAAAAACGCGTTTAAAGATTTAACTATCGATTTTTGCAAGATGAAATGATATTGATATAAATGATATAAATAATAATGATATTCCTGAAAGTATAAACTGTCGAAAAAGGCAAAAAAAATCGATTTTTTTAAAGTATCACACTGGTATAGCCCCTTAAGGAACAATAAAAGTGTTCCTGTAATTTTTTATAAAACTTTGACGCTTCGGTAAAAAATAACGGTTCAGCCGATCAATTTTAAATTATGGGGGGTCTTTGGGCATGTATTGAACTCAAAAAAAGCCTAGATACATGAGGCATTTTCGCAATATTTTCAAAGTTGACGTGGATTTTCCAAAACGGGAGAAAAAGTCATTTTTTCGTACTTTTTCAAATCAATATTGAGGTTAAAAAAAATTCTTTAAAGTACCAAGGGGCGCTTTTAGGGATTTATTCCAGTTTACGAAAGCCACCTTTAGCTCGCTTTACGATAATTTGTTCATGAGATATTAATGATCTACGAAAAAAGCTCCTTTTTTCTTCAAGGTAGTTCTGTAGTTTTGGTCAAATCTTAGGAATTGGCTGAAATCTGAGTATGGTGTAGATGTGATCTTCGTGGACTGATGCCCAAAAATTCAATTCGATTCACCGTTTAGTTCATGAGATAATTGCAAATGAATATGGGTATTTTTATACGCGATCCCTATACCTAACACGAAAACCGATAGGGGTTTGCTCGCATTTCACGATATAGGTTCTAAACGGATCTTAGGATTTCAAAATAAAAACACACGTGTACGCAGTACTAGTATGGGATTGATTTAAAAAAAAAGACAAACTTTGACCGTTTAGTTTCGGAGATATCGACTTATGAAAAGTGGTAATTTTATTCCACACCGAACTCGGGCCCAACCATCTGTAACGGAATGGCAACAATGTACACTGTAGCCAGCTGATCGGCGCGTGGTCTGGAAACTCGAAGCGTGTCTTTTTCCCGAGTTCTAGTAATTTTGAGAGGGATGTGAAATAAATTTATTCTGCAAACAAATTTAATTTGTTCAATTTATGCATGTATTCATTTATGCATGTTATGGCTATTCTCATCGTGTTTAGCCGCACTTCCTTGACACATGGCTGCTACAGCTTTTAGTCTTTTAGCAAGCGCCTTTTTTCTTGTAAACTTTCCTTTGTATCGCATTTCGACACTGGCTGTAGGAAAATCGCGCTGTTGCCACGATTACAGCGCCGCTCTCTATACGACCATGAGACCTATCTATACATGAGGTGCGAATGTTTCGGACATGTAGAGGGTACAAGTTCTGTCAAAAATTTACAACCAACAGCATCGTATAGACATTGGATGTTACTATACCAGTGGCGTAGCTCGGGGGGGGGGGGGGGGGGGGGCAGAAGGGGCGCCGTTGCCCGGCTACAGCATCAGGTCATAGACACGAGATCAGATAATTCCTGTCACCGGGCCTACAAAGGTACTTATGCAAAAATTTTAAGGCAATTGAACAAGTAGAAGTCGTTCAAAATAGACTTGCAAGATTTTACCTAAACAAATATACATTACCGTTCTATATAGCATGTAAAGTTAAATAAAAGCTTGTATAATATTTAATTCAAAAGAAGAAAATATATTTCATTTATTCTACTCGGTACGATAATGGCTTGTGTGAGGAACTTGGCATTTCTATTGAATATCCAAGACGAATCAGGAGGAGGCCCATTTTTGGCGACGGGAGTAGAGATGCTAACTTATCGCACGAAGATTATTTAAGACGAAAAATGTTTTCTTCATTAGATAGAGTAATTGCTGAGATTCGAGAAAGGTTCCAGCAACTCCAGAATATTGCGGAAAAATATGCCTTCCCAAGGCCTGCAATAATATTGGGCGTCGATGACGACGAGTGTAACCTCGACCAAGCTCCTCAAGATATTGACAAAGAAGAGTTTAAGCTTGAATGTGTGCGTCTACGAGCTTTCGTAGCTACAACAGTCTGTAAAAACGAACTTATGGATTCCGGGGCACAGGGCTTATTGAACTTTATTTTTCAGAACAAAACTTGAAGAAGGGTTACCTAACATTGTCGTAATGCTGCGAATATTCCTTACGGCTGCTATCAGTAATGCCAGTTATGAGAGAAGCTTCTCGAAATTGAAATTGATAAAAATCATTTAAGATCTACAATGTCAACGTTGAGACTAAGAAATCTAGGTATCTTGGCAATCGAACAAGAGGTACAAATTAACATTGACCATTGTATTAAGGAGTTCACATTGCAAAAAAATGTCGAATAAAATTTTAATTTAAGAAAGACGTTTTCTTTTGAATCCTTTTGAAATATTGACAGATTATCACAGACTTGTTTACCGATATTTTACTTAGTTGCGAAAACAGAGGGGTGGGGGGGGGGGATTTAGGGTTGACCCCGGGCGGCAAAAATCCATACTACGCCACTGTACTATACGCTTCGACCGAAACTTTTGGCTCATACGTGTACCTGCAGAATTACCTCAAGCGCCGATATCTCCGCGACAAATGGTCGTACAGAGGTCCAAAAAATACCGTTTTGAAGCTGAAGAATCAGGCTAAATGAACCCAGTATTCATCAAGCTAAAAAAAATGAGCCCATGAACGATTTTGAAAAAAAAATCGAAAATGTTTGCCCCGCCCTATTTCTTAGATTCACGCCGAGCGTATCGCTTAAAAAAATGTTTACCGATGAGATTCGTAAACTAGAGATGTCAAGCTTTGGAACCCCATTTTTTTACGATACGACCATTTTTCACGAAGTTACAGCTATTCAAAAATCAATGAAAATTTTTCGAAATTTTACTGTTCCATTAATTTTTGTAATGAGTGTATTATTCGTTGCGATAATTTATTTCATTGCAACCAATTTGTGGCTCACGTTTGATTCAAAGTTGAAATTTAATTTGAATGAGATTTTATATTTCCGATAGAAATAAAAAGATGTTATTATGTTTGAGTTATTGTCAGGTCAAAAGTTGCATTAAAACATCAACAAAAAGTCTTTGATGAATAAAACGCGAAAAAATGAAAACGAGGTTGTCATTCCAAAGCTCGTAATAATGACAATTATTGCTGAAAAAATCTGAAAAAATTTGGTCATTATACCATCCAATGTGCACAATATGTGTGCCAAGTTTCAGATTTTTCCCACCAATACACTAAGCATAAGGAATAATTAAGTAATAATTTGGCAAAGCACATGTATTTTTGCATTGAAAATTCAAACCCTCACAGGTACCATTAAACTTTTTCGAGCACCTTAAAACTTTGCACATATTTTTTTTTATATATCTTGATTATGTTTTTACAAGGGGACTTTGAAAATTCAAATTTGACCCAGATTGTAGCCACCCTAATATATATTGTAACGGTTTTCTCCCGGTTTCAACGCACAAATTTATTTCCCTCGTCGTTGGCAATTGGGCGCCAGTCGTTGGGTCACCCACCGACGGATTTATTTTCAAAGCGCCGTCCGGCTCGGCCGTCCCTCAGGTGGTAGAGGGCCGTGGGGAAATGTGTGACACGGAAATAAAAAGAAAAAAATGATACAGTCCACACGATTCCTTCGGGATTATAAACTTTATTTTGACTTAACTAACCTCGTTCTCGCGAGAGGCGGGAACGAGCCACACAGTAGGGGCAATTAAAATGCCCAAAAAAAGATTTAGAATATTCTCTCTCGCACTGAGAACAATCCGTTCACGACCAATTTGCCAGTTCTTACACGATAGTATAATATAAATAAATTTTCCGGGACACATTGGCACTACGGTAATTAACAATCAGGCAAGACGAACATCGATCTAAGGACTGACAATGAGTTCGGTCGTCAAAGACGAGAGCCCCTCACGGCGGTTTTAAATAAATTGATCCAACGGCAGCTTCGCGAGAAATGAAATTCGGAAAGAGGCGTTACAGTTGAGTCTTTCTCACGCGTGACCTATATAATCGACGCGACAATATCGCTCTTTACGGAATACTTAATATGCCTAATTATATTTCACAAAGGTTTGGGGCAAAGAAAATTTGCGCATTATGCGACAAGCAAATCTGGAGCGAAACGACAGCTCACCGCTACGGCTTCCTTTGCATCGGGATCCGGTGAAACGTAGGACTCGAACCTCGCAAAAATTCCGGGAGTCTCAATTTCTTGGGCGCCGGTACGGCTCGGCTTGGGAAAACCGGCCTTATCTCGTCGTAGAGCAAAACTCAAGTCGTCGCTAATTATCGAGAAGGACGTTTCAGCCACTGCGAGACCTAACTCGCTCCTACTCCTTACCTGTTCAAGATAACCTGTCGATATTTCGAATCTATCTACAGATTGATTAATTGATCTTCGTTCCGAAAGGAAATTACAGAAGCAGATCATCGTGAGAATTGGGATGCTTCGACTCGCGTCGTTTCCGACGAAGATGCAGATCGGTGACGTTCCATCCAGAGAGGATGTGGAGGGACTGTGAGCTCGACAGCTCGGAGTGAGAGCTTTACAGTAGCGTCTCGCTGGTGGAGACTCGACATTTCGCGCTTTCGATTCGATGATGACGAGAGGGACGCTCGAATTTTCGCGCTCTTGCCTTGATAACAACCCAGGTAGCAATTTTCAAAACGTTGTCCAAAAGTCGGCTAAAAGGGTGCCAAATGTCCGCCCGGAAGTTATATTAAAGTCAACAACCATCCAGAAAGATAACTGTTGGACACATGATAACTTATACGTAACTTCCAAGCGGACATTTGGTACCCATTTGGACAACTAATAGACAACTATTTTGAAATTGCTACCTGGGAAGGAGCAACGACAATGACGATGTGTGTGGCGCTGGTGTAGCCTGTACCCCGTTCTATCAGGCGTTCTCGACGCTCGCGTTGTCGATCGGGCGGCTGACGTTTGCTCGCGCGAAATACAAAATAAAATATACAAATCAAATTCATTAAAGTCTATTAAAATATCTAGATTAGCTGTGTTGGGTTGCCCGTGAGAGGCTCCCGGGTGAAATAAATCGCATCTTCGCCGTGCCGCGCCAAGTCTCGATATATTTTTGTGACGTACAAAACGAGCCCATCACAACCCACACACACACACACACACACACACACACACACACACACGCACGCACGCACGCACGCACGCACGCACGCACGCACGCACGCACGCACGCACCCACGCACGCACGCACGCACGCACCCACGCACGCACGCACGCACCCACGCACGCACCTATATATATATATATTGTGACGTTGCGTCACAAGGAAGTTTGAGAAAAAGCCCGCGTGACCGCGCTCGGGCTTAATCTCCGCCACGCACCTTTACAGAAAAATGTATTTGTTAATTTTACGGTAGTTTTAAGGATTTCTTTGTATAGAGTCTGCGACAAATCCCTCCCGTTCCTCCCCTGTACCCCCTTTACGACGACCCGCAAAAGGACCACGCGGACCGTCGACTGGGGCCATGTCGGCCCGGCTGTCAACTCGACAACGCAGAAAGTGGACTGGCTGTCCGAGGGCATCCGGCTGCCATCTCCCGAGGCTCCGGCTTACCGCGCGTCAGGAGAGACTGCAGCTCAAGAAGACTAGAGGTAAGGAGTACGAACGCAGTGTTGAAGAAACGTCCATGGAAATCCAGATGAGAAGGGTGGCGCTGCTCTCCACCGAACCGAATTGAAATCAGGAACGAACCAGTGCCGTACAATATGCAGAAAGCACCCCTTGCTACTTCATATGATAATTTGATCAAATTAATTTAAAAACAGTGCCGTACGATATGCAAGAAGCACCCTTTTCTTCTTCATATGGAACGGTAATTGGATCAAATTAATTGTGAAACCAGTTGGTGCAGGAAATTTCTTTATATTAGATAGATAGAAGTCTTATATAGATAATATAGATTGTTTTGGAGAATAATAACGAAATGTGAAAATTCAGTCAATATGTTTCTTTTCATTGCAGAAGCAGCAATAAACAAAATTTATTTATAGACCCAAGAAAATTCATGAGAATTTTGAATGCAGACAAAATTTTACAAATGACCAGACATCATGATACGTGGTATAGATAAAGAATAATAATGAAATAAAGAAATTAAGTCAATGTTTTCTTTTTCGCTGAGGAAGCAGTAACAAACAAAATTTATTTATAGACATAAGAAAATTCATAAGAATTTTGAATCTAGACAAAACTTCTAAAATTATCACTCATTATGATATCATATTCACACATTATAATATGCTGTACAGATAAATAATAATAACGCAATACAGAAATGAAGTCAATATATTTTTGTTTTCGTTGCGGAAGCACTAACAAACAAAATTCATTTATAAACACAAGAAAATTCATAAGAATTTTGAATCAAGACAAAACTTTTACAAATTATCACACATCACATTCACATGTTATGATACACTGTACAGATAAAACGATCTCACAGATTTGATTTTTTCCGCTAGATCACGCTAGAAAGGATCCTCCCATGACATGATAATAGTTTATGACTCTGACAAAATTCATAATAATTTTGAATCTAGACAAAACCTCTACAAATTATCACACATTATGATACGCTGTACAGACAAAGAATAACAACTAAATACAGAAATTAAGTCAATATGTTTTTTTTCGTTGCGGAAGCAGTAACAAACAAAAATTATTTCTAGATACAAGAAAATTCATGAGAATTTTGAATTCAGATAAAGCTTTTACAAATGATCACACATCATATTCACATATTATATACGTTGTACAGATAAATAATAAAAACGAAATACAGAAATTAAGTCAATATGGTTTTTTTGTTATGGAAGCAGTAACTAACAAAATGCATTCATAGACACAAGAAAAATATATAAGAATTTTCAATCACGACTGAGGTTTTGCAAATTATCACACATCATATTCCCACCGATGATACGCTGTACAGATAGAGAATAATAAAGAAGTACAGAAATTAAGACAATATATTTTTTTTCATTGCGGAACCAGTAACTAAGAAAATACATTTATAGATACAAGAAAATTGATACGAATTTTGAATCACATTATATTCACACTGATGATACGCTGTACAGATTGAGAATAATAACGAAATAAAGAAATTAAGACAATATTTTTTCTTCGTTGTGGATGCAGAATTTATTTATAAACACAAGAACATTCATAAGAATTTTTTAATCCAGATAAAAGTTTTACAAATTATCACACATTATATTCCCATATTATGATACTATACGTTGCACAGATAAAAAATAATAACGAAATACCGAAATTCAGTCGATATGTTTTCTTATCGTTGCGGAAGCAGTAACAAACAAAATTTATTTATAAACATCAGACAATACATAACACTCCTTCGATAGTTTTCGCCGCAGATCACGATGAATATATTTTACACCGAGACACAATTATTTTTTATTAAACGCGAAATTCGTTAGTCCGCACGGTCCGCACACGCTTTATTCCAACATGGATGACGAGCAGGAATCATCGTTGGCGGATGGCGTCGGTTGCGTTCTTGTCGCTCAGTTCATTTCGGTTCGGTGATGAGCAGCGACGCACGCGGTGAAACCACCAACCACTAATAACTGGATTTCCGTGGACGCTTTTGGATCGTGATCGCCGTAAGCGTTCGGACTCCTTAGCTCTAGTCTTCTTGCTGCAGCTCTCGCGCGGTATGGCCAGAGATTATTGGGGAGATGCACAACGCGGCCCTTTTCGGCGTGCCTCGAAAATGGCGCTAAATCGCGGCGGCGAGTTCGGGAGTATGATTTCGTGATCATCGCCTCTGTCGAGGTTGCAGATTCCCTTGTAGCCGCGCGAGTCCGTGATCACCGCTCAAGTTGGTATCGCAGCAGCGTGAACACGAATGGGTAGCTCGGTGGGGGAAAAGTCTCTGCCCCTCGCTCGCTCGACAGGCGAACGGAGCGAGGTTTTCCGTCCGATCGAGCTCGACATATATGTGTGGCCGTACTGCGGATTGGAATATGCATTAAATGAATTTCAAAGTGAAAAACATGTATCGAGATCATTGTTTTCTCTCGGTTGCCCGTTTATGCCGAAAATGCGGGTTAAAAAAATTAACGACGAACCGCGTTGAAAAATAAAACGCCGAAACGACCGTGAAAGGTTCAAAAAGAAATCTTGAGCCTTTGCCGCGATCGTTTCGGCATTTTTTTTCAACAGTAAACATTATGGCAAAGGGTGTATCATAAATATTTCTTTATCTGCAATGAGCGTCGTGGCTGAGTTGTAGCGTGACGGATTACGATGCTGAACGTCCGGGTTCAATCCTCGGTGAATAAACTTTTTTCTCTTCATTTTATATTCAGAAAATTTCGAACTTACTCTCGCTTTAGCTATTCTCGCCTGTTCAGGCATTATTTATGATATTTAATTCGTATATGCTTAATAAAAAAAAACAAGACATTGCTACCGGGGATCGAACCCGCGTCGTCTACACTCAGAGCCCGCACGCTCATATCTCAACCGCGAGGCTCTTGTGACTGCAAACCTGCCTTACGTATACAGTAGAATCTCGATTATCCGAACCAATTGGGACCGAGACTAGTTCGGACAATCAAAAGTTCGGATAATCGAAACGTGGGTTTTTTGGGACGAGATCATCAACAACACGTTTTTACATTTAAAAAAATACATAAATATACATAAATAAAAAAACATAAAAATACATAAATATATTAAAATTTGACATACATATTAACATTGATATATATATATACACATACACGGTGGCCGGAACATTGACGTCTAAAAATAAAATTTAGGTCCCTTGTATCGTGGGGTATCCGAATAACCCCCATGTATGTCGCGCGACTTTTCATAGTTTTCGAGTTATGAATTTTTTACTGCATTTTTGAGAATTTCCGACCTGACCAATTGAAAAAAAATCTTTAAAAAAAGTAGAAGACTATCGAGATTTTTTTTGCAACTGAATCTTTATGAGTAGTACTTTTATGCATAAAATAATCAGCTTCGTAACTGTGATGAAAGTTATGAAAATGTTGGTCTAAAGTGAAAAATTTACGTTCGGTAAATTATGACTTAAATTTTCAACTTTAAATTAAACATCTAAACAGGTGACTTCATGGTTCCTAATTAGGCCCTAAGAATGCGCCAGACTGTCAGCTTTCATAACCATTAAAAAGAGTAGTACTTGATAGGGCTACTTTGGCTACAATTGACCTTCAATGACAGCGAGGTGGAAAATTCTTATAATTACCCATCTGATTAAAAAAAAAATTTGCCCATTTTATCATTCCTAAGGCTATTTAGTTTGTTAACTAACCAAAAATGACTGCAGGGAAAGCTAAGATTGAAACATTTGGAGGTTTATTTTTTTTAGTTTAATTTAAGTTTAATGAATTTTGCGCGATCCGTTTTCATGGATCAGGTAAAAGCTCGTTTACGCGATCCGTTCTCGTTACAAGAACGGATGGCGCAAAATTCATTAAACTTGAATCGAACTAAAAAAAAATAAACCTCTAAATGTTTAAATCTTAGCTTTCCTGCAGTCATTTTTGGTTAGGTAACAAATTAAATATCCTTGGGAATGATAAAATGGGCAATTTTTTTCAATTCAAGTCAATTGTAGCCAAAGTACCCCTATTAAGTACTGCTTTTTTAAAAAATGATTATGAAAGCTGAGAGTCTGGCGCATTCTTGAGACCTAATTAGGAACCATGAAGTCGCCTGTTTAGATGTTTAATTTAAAGTTGAAAATTGAAGTCATAATTTACCGAACATAAATTTTTCACTTTACACCAACATTTTAATAACTTTCATCACAGTTACGAAGCTGATTATTTTATGCATAAAAGTACTACTCATGAAGATTCAGTTGCAAAAAAAATCTCGACAGTCTTCTACTTTTTTTTAGATTTTTTTTTAATTGGTCAGATCGAAAATTCGTAACTCGAAAACTATGAAAAGTCGCGGGATATACATGGGGATTATTCGGATACCCCAAGATACAAGGGACCTAAATTTTATTTTTGGACGTCAATGTTCCGCTCACCCTGTATATTTATATATGCGTGTGTGTGCGTGCGCGCGCGCGCGCGCGCGCGCGTGTGTGTGTGTGTGTGTGTGTGTTTTAAGCACCTGAAAAAAGTCGAGTGCCTTTTAAAATATTTTTTTTAAATAAAATCGTCCATTTTTAATTGACGAACGGCTGCAACGCGTTTTTGAGCGTCTAAGTCTCGCAGCTGTTTGAGAAGAAGAAGTTGCGTTGGGTTGCTTATTGTTGCTCACGGTGGTGGCAGCGAGCAACCATGTATCTTTCGCGCCAACGTTCGGATAATTGAGCTTCCGGATAAACTAAGTCATCGTTCGGATAATTGAGGGTTCGGATAATTGAGGGTTCGGATGATCGAGGTTCTACTGTACACACTTATCCAACCTTAAAAAAAATCGCTGCAGGACCAACTGCATATTGTTTTTATGACCCCAAAGTATTTTTGAAGCCAAAAGAAAACGATTTTTCCAAATTCCTAGAATGGTGTTATCCCTTAAAGAAAAGAAATTGATTTTTTGATCATTGTAAATGTATATCCCCTCTTAAAGACTTTAAAAGAATCTCGTACGTGTTAGCGAAAATCGGCAGAAAATTAGGAAGCAACTCGTCCACTTCTTTGATGTTCGCTATTTCGGTGTTCGCTATTATGGACCATCGCTCGTTTGCCTATCTGAGATCAAAACTTTCGAAGTTTGTATCCTCGATATCTGGCTTTTTGCTATAGATGGTATTACCAATATTAGATACTCACGTCTTTCTATTTCGGAGATGTGAATGTTCAAGATTGTTTAAATCTGTGTTTGTATGACTCAAACTCCAAACAAACCCAAACAAACTCAATAGGAAAAAGAAAAAGTTCCGGAAAAAAAATAATATCGTTTTTTTTTACGAAAATCTCATTTTTTTTCATCTTTAAATTTTCTCCGAATATCTCCGCAGCCGTTCACTCAGGTAATAGGAAAAAAAGAAATTTCCGAAAAAAATAATAATAATAAAAAGTTTTTTAACGAAAATCTCATTTCTTTTCATCTTTAACTTTTCTCCGAATATCTCCGCAGCCGTTCACTCAGGACATAGGAAAAGGAGAAATTTCCAGGAAAAAAATAAGAAATCAGAAAGCCAGGAACGCTACCAACGGGACCATCTCATCGCTTGTAGAATATACGCGGTACTTACAATTCGCGGCCGGATGGATGATTGGCTTGTTTTTGGGGATAATGCTTTATCGCTTGATGAAAGTATGAGAATTAATATAATAATACGAATATAAATATATTTCCGCTTACTTTTATGAATTATAATTTATTTGGCATAAGGATGGGTGTGAGTAAAGCGTAAACAATTTTATATAAGATAAATAAGTTGTAATTTAGATATATTATTATGTTTAAATTAACGTATAAACTAAAAAAATAAGCGACCTGAGTGCGCAATACATTTTTTTGTATACATTAATAACGCAGAGAATCAAGAACTAACTTAGCATTGAAATCATCTAAAAGCCTCGCGTGTGCCGTCGGGTGACGTCACGCGCGAGTCGTGCTCAGATTGCTTTTTCCCTCGAAGCCTTCGTTTCGGCTTGGCCGCACATGAACGTGCTGCTCAGCGTCCATTGGTGTAGCAGACGAAGGCGCGGTCGGGACGCTTCGCCTTGCTCGGCTCTTTCCGAAGATGTCCGAGCATCGCTCGCTCACGGACACACGCTACTACGATGGTGTGATGGGCGCGTAAGAAACTAGAGAGGGGGTAACTTTTACGCGCGATCTGGCTGCACTGCGTCCGAGCTCTGAGTACGGACGGCGCGGCTTCGATGCCCGTAGCAACATTTTTTTTTGTTATACATATATGAATTAAATATAAAAAATAATGCTTAGACAGGCGAGAATAGATAAAGCGAGAGTAAGGTAGAAATTTTCTGAACATAAAATGAAGAAAAAAAAGTTCATTCACCGAGGATTGAACCCGGACCTTCAGCATCGTAATCCGTCACGCTACAACTCAGCCACGACGCTCATTGCAGATAAAAAAACATTTATGATACACCCTTTTCCATAATGTTTACTGTTGAAAAAAAATGCCGAAACGATCGCGGCAAAGGCTCAAGATTTCTTTTTGAATCTTTCACGGTCGTTTCGGCGTTTTATTTTTCAACGCGGTTCGTCGTTAATTTTTTTAACCCGCATTTTCGGCATAAACGGGCAACCGAGAGAAAACAATGATCTCGATACATGTTTTTCACTTTGAAATTCATTTAATGCATATTCCAATCCGCAGTACGGCCACACATATATGTCGAGCTCGATCGGACGGAAAACCTCGCTCCGTTCGCCTGTCGAGCGAGCGAGGGGCAGAGACTTTTCCCCCACCGAGCTACCCATTCGTGTTCACGCTGCTGCGATACCAACTTTAGCGGTGATCACGGACTCGCGCGGCTACAAGGGAATCTGCAACCTCGACAGAGGCGATGATCACGAAATCATACTCCCGAACTCGCCGCCGCGATTTAGCGCCATTTACGAAGCACGCCGAAAAGGGCCGCGTTGTGCGTCTCCCCATTAATCTCTGGTATGGCTGGCGAGCGCCGTACCGACTGGGGCGCTCAACGACTCGGGAGAGAGAAAAGCCATCGAGGATATCGGCCGGAAGAGCGAGCCACACCGATCGATCACGAAAATCAATCGGAGGTCCGTCATCTAGCACGGGATTGGGCGAGACGAGGAAGCCGGCCGGCGTGGTCGAGTATTGAGTCTCTGAGCGTGGTCAGCGATGGACGCGATGGATCGCAAGCCCCGGCGTAGGAAGAAGGGAATCGAGTAGAGTCGAGGACACAGGGTTCATTGAAATTGACTGAGAAAGAGTTCTCAGCGCAACCTGTAAGTCCTTTCCTCTTTTCTTATTTTGCGAGAGCGGCCAGCGAGAGCCGCGTAATATTTGTCCGGAAAAATGTGTCGCTCGGGCGACTTTAGAATCGTTCCCTTTCACCCCTCCCCGTATCCCCAAATCGACGTCCCTCTTCCGTGCGCGTCGCCGCGAAAAGTCATTGTAAATTTTGTAATATTTCCGAAAAGTTAATACGAGTAATTTAGAATAATTTGTCCCAGTCAGGAAAAATTAAGGATCAGTATGATTTGTAAAAAGGTGCCGTGGTGGATCCCCGTTGTCCCTTGAGAGAATTTCTCTCGCGCGCGCGTAGCCGCGGCCCGGCGGCGCGTAGCCACGGCCGTCGGCCGAACCGAATAGCACCTTTCGCGAGAGGACATTGCGAAAGGTTGGATCGAGCAATTCGTATTTTGCTCTCCTTTTTTTTTCTTGGTACGCGGCATTCATCGAGTAATGTAAATTAAAGTTTAAAATAGTCGTGGTCCAAATAAGAGGCCATTGCGTTCGTAGAACCCCGTCTGTCCCCGATACCCCGAGATGTCCCGTAACGTTTAGAGCGAGTCTCATGCGAGCTAGCGTTTGTTTTGGTTTTTTTTTTTGGTTGTTGATACCTTGCGTACGCGGTCGGCCGCGTTGCCCGAGAACGGCTGGCGCCCAAGAATTTGTAACATGAAAAATATTCAAACGGGTCGAGAAATCGAGTAGGGACTTCGCGTGTCCAGTAACCCGTTAATTCGAGTCAAAATTATAGGAGTATTATTTAGTGAATTTATTATATAGAGCCTTGCGTGAACTTAACTTTTTTTTTGTAATTAATCAGTTAACTTCTTTCTTTTTGTATCGAGCTTTCATTTCTTTATTGATGTAAAATAAATACTATTTGAATTTTTCCAGTTGTCGACCCATCAAGTTTCTCCTTCCCCCTCCCTCCGCCTACGTTAACACGCGATACCCGTCATAATATATATATATATATATATATATATATTCTGCAAAATATTTAAGCAATTGCTTAAAAAAATTTTACCCATTGATTGTGTCTATTTGTGATTTTGCTTATCTAGGCTGTGAAAAAAATTTTACCCATTGATTTTGTCTACTTGTGATTTTGCTTATCTAGGCTGTGAAAAAAATTTTATCCACTGATTTTGTCTACTTGTGGTTTTGCTTACTTAGGCTGTGAAAAAAATTTTACCCATTGATTATGTCTACTTGTGATTTTGCTTATCTAGGCTGTGAAAAAAATTTTATCCACTGATTTTGTCTACTTGTGATTTTGCTTATCTAGGCTTGTGAAAAACATTTTACCCATTGATTTTGTCTACTTGTGATTTTGCTTATCTAGGCTGTGAAAAAAATTTTATCCATTGATTTTGTTTACTTGTGGTTTTGCTTATTTAGGCTGTGAAAAAAATTTTATCCATTGATTATGTCTACTTGTGATTTAGTTGAAATAAAAGAAGTATTAATTGAGGGAAAGATTTGTTAAATTAGTTTAATAATTTAATAAAATTAAATTTTTTCAAAATATTTAATAATTTATTAAAATTAATAGATATTTTCTAACTAGCTAAATTTATTGAATTTATTGAAATATTTTGAAAAAGTTTAATTTTATTATAAGTGTGTAATTTTTTAATTAATTTAATTTTAGTTAATATATTAATAATTTCTTTTAAATATTTAATAATTAATATTTTTATTAATAATTATATAAATAAATTTTTGTAAAATTTTAATTTAAATAGTTAACATTTTTTAATAAAAAAAATTATTATTTAAGTAATTTTATAAATAGAATAAGATTTAATAAAAATAAATTTTGTGCCAGCAATTGCGGTTAAACAAATATTTATAAATTAACAAATTTAATTTTAATAAATTTGTTTATATAGAATTTTATGAAATGAAAAATGATATTTTATGGTGAAATATAAATATTTTTATTTTTCATTTTTTATAAAATGAAAGTTATATGTTAGTTGAATAAACTAGGATTAGATACCCTATTACAATTAATTATATTAAATAAAAAATTGGATATTAATTGTTAAATCAATAAATTTTAAAAATTTGACGGTATTTTATTATATTCAGAGGAATTTGTCCTATAAATGATAATACACGATAGGAATAACTTTAATAAAAAATTTATATATTTTCGTTATCTAAAAATTTTTAAAAAATATTATTATTATTATTATTAAGATTAAATACAAGATTTCAGATCAAAATGTAGTTTTATTAAAGAAAGAGATGAATTACAATAAATTTAAATTATATAGTGTATTAAATTTAAATTTAATATTAAAGTGGATTTGAAAGTAAATTTAATTAATTAATTAATTTGATATAATATTAAAATATGTACATATTGCCCGTCATCGTGAAACAAGTCGTAACAAAGTAAATTTACTGGAAAGTAAATTTAGAATTTTTACATTTAGTTTATGTAAAATTTATTATTTACAATAATAAGAATTATATTTTTAAAATTTAAATGAATTATATATATATATATATATATATATATATATATATATATATATATATATATATATATATATATATATATATATATATATATATATATATATATATATATATATATATATATATATATATATATATATATATATATATATATATATATTGATAATAATTTTCGTTAAATTTTATTAAAAAATTTTAATTTATATAAAGTAATGTAAATGAAATAAAATTTAAATATAATAATTTTAAATTAATAATTAATTTTTATTACCTTTTGTATCAGGGTTAATTAAAATTTAATTTATATAATAATTAATTCTCGAATTAATAAGAGTTAATTAAATAATTTATTTAATATGGGATAATTATTAAAAATATTTAATTTGAAGAGAAATTTTAATCGATTATAAAGATATCTAGTTTTTTAATAAATGAATTTAATTCAGATAATTATTTATTAATTAAATATTTTACTTTTATTTAATTATTTAAATTTTTAGGGGTAATCTTAAAAATTATATTATATTTTTAATTGATTTTAGATAAAAATTATAAAATTAAAAATATTTATTTTAAGAAAAAATGTTATAATTTATTTTTATTAAAATTTAAATTTAAATAAAAATTAATAATTTATTAAGATAAATTTAATAATAAAATTTAAATTTAAATAATGATTAAATTAGTATAAGTTTCATTAAAATTGTATTATATTTAAGGAAATTAATTAAAAATAATTAGGCAAATTTAATTTAATTATTATTTATTAACCTGTTTAACAAAAACATGGTTTTTTTATTTTAATTTAAAATTTGACCTGCTCAATGAATTTATTTTGTTAGAAGACATAACTCATGGAGCGACGTTCGGACTGGACTCAGCTTTGTTTTTTGTTGCTATGGTGTTGTTTATGTTTGAGAGACGACCGTCAGTTATGGCGAGACCATTACCGCTGATACATCGTTACTGTGATCAATAAATCATATGTTCTTCTTGCTTTTGTAATCCGGTGTTCATTATTATTCACCATCCACTTATCAAGTTTCAATAGGTTATGGGCCCAGATAACGGAAAAGTGTGAAGTAATATTAGAATCACAAAAAAAAAAAAAAATGTCCTCGTCGGGATCCGTGAGAATCGAGCTACTAAACAAAAATAATTATGACACATGGAAAATACAAGTGGAAGCTCTTCTAGTAAAGAATGACGCGTGGACATACGTAAATGGAGAAAGCAAGAAACCGGAAACGATCGCAGACGATGCAACGTCCGCCCGTGCCGTCAAAAAGTGGGAAGACGACGATAGAAAGGCCAAATCGGACATAATATTATCGATTAGTCCGTGTGAATTGAAACAAATAAAAGGCTGTAATACATCGAGCGAAGTATGGCAGAAACTTCAGACGATATACCAATCGAAGGGACCAGCTCGAAAGGCAACGCTCCTAAAACAGTTGACGTTATATCGAATGGAAGACGGCGACGATATACAAGAGCATTTACACAGATTTTTCGACACAGTCGATAAATTGAACGAAATGGAGATTGAAGTCAATTGCGATTTACTGACAATTATGTTATTGTACAGCTTGCCAGCAGAATTCAATAATTTCAGATGTGCAATTGAATCTCGAGATGAGTTGCCTTCTCCGGAAGTACTGCGCGTGAAAATTGTAGAAGAAGCCGAAGCGCGCAAGAACGATACGTGTAATGGCATTCAAAATGCAATGATTGCTAGGAGATTCAAGAATCGGCGTCAAGTGTGGAATAAAGGAGGGAGCAGAGGTACACCCGAGCAAGAACCTTTTCGATACAAGTGTCATATTTGTCACAAGCTGGGACACAAAGCGGCGTTTTGTCCAGACGCAAATGCAAATAATGCCAACGAAAATTTGAGCCTGTACGGATCGCCAGAAGAATCGACCGAACACGAAGCTTATAAGGTGAAGATAAACAATCGGGACACAGATTGGTGCCTAGATAGTGGATGCTCAGCACACCTATGCAAAGACGAAAATAAATTCGTGACATTGGAGGAAATAAAATCTGGAAAGTTGAATCTAGCTAGTAATGCTTCAACCGAGATAAAAGGAAAAGGTGCCGTGAACATACAATCCGACTTCAAAGGAAGGAAGACAGATATCAAATTACAAGAAGCACTGCATGTTCCAGATTTGCGCACCAATCTATTATCGGTGGGAAAAATAACCGATCAAGGATTCAAGGTGATGTTTGACAAAGATTCAGCAAGAATTATAAATAGATAGATAGATAGATAGATAGTTTAATTAGTGCTCTAGGATATTAAATATCCTCTGGCACACAGACCTTCATACAATGCTTACAAATTATTTTTCCGTACAGTACAGTTTTACAAAACCTTATAACTAACCGCATATTAATGATACATTTAACAATTACGTATGAGTCAAGCGCCTACCCGCTCTCGCATTCTACTTGTCTTTCCTATACATGCTGCATAGAATACAGTTACATTTGTCCTTTGAGTAGTAAATCTCGTATAAGGTCGGAAAAGGCCCTTTTGCTGAGTTTAATGCTATCAGATGGAAGCGAATTCCACATGTATGAAGCTGTAATGCCGAAAGAGTGTCTTTGGCATTCAGTTCGAAAATAAGGAATAGCTAGAAAATCCTGCTCCTTGCGAAAGTGCCTATTGTTGCTACAATGATTTATTTTAAGCTGCGACCTAAGGTACGCCGGCCTGCCCGAGCTGAGGACCTCATAGGCGATGCATAACATATAAAATTTACGCCTCTCGTCTAGTCTTAACCAGGGTAACTTCGCCCAATATGGCGTAATATGCTCGGACCACTTCGCATCAAATATAAAACGTACACAAGAATTTAAAGCAACCTTAAGAATAGTGTTGTATTCGTCGGATATCCCGAATAAGATGCTGCAGCAGTAATCGAATATTGGCATTATGAGGACAGACACGAGTTTTACTCTAGCACGCTGTGGCAGGAAACTTCTGCAGGTTTTCAAAGTATAAAGCCGTGAGCTAGCCATTTTCGCAACGTACTCTGCTTGCTCCTTCCAACAAAGGGTGTCGTCGAGCCATATCCCCAAGATTTTTACAGAATGACAGTACTGAACGATGGCACAACCATTTTTGATGGCAGGAATGTCGGGCAGGTTGAGGCCCCTGACTGACCGTGTGCTACCAAGTATGATAGCATGCGTCTTCTGGTCATTAAGTTCTAGCCCATTGAGGGACGCCCATATACGGATTAAAACGATTTCTTTATTGATTTTGGCAATGCTGCCATCGAGGTCAGAGACTGGACTTTTGATAAATATTTGGAGATCGTCTGCATAAATGTTATGAGCGGCAGAGGACAGTGCATATCTCAGGTCACACATGTAGAGCGTGAACAAGAGTGGGCCAAGAACCGATCCCTGTGGGACTCCAGACACAACCCTGGCCCAGGACGATCGGGAGCCATTCGCATCGAATACTGCCTGGAATCTACTACTTAAATAGGATTTTACCCACGCTATAACCGATGTAGAAAATCGTAAATTCTTGAGTTTGTCAAGGAGCACGTCGTGATCGACTCGATCGAAGGCTTTTGAGAAGTCGAAGAGAACCATCACCGTTAACATTCTCTCATCTATGCCCTGTCGTACATAGTCACAAACCCTAATCAAGGCTGTATGGGTTCCAACTCCTTTTCTATATGCCGATTGATAGGGATCAAGAAGTTCGTTTGCTTCAAGAAAGACAGTCATCTGATCTGCGACGATACGCTCTAAAATTTTTGATAACGCGCACAGAATTGAGATTGGCCTGTAATCAGAAGGGGACGTTGGTGATTTGACCTTGGGTATAGGCCTAATCTGTGCTTTTTTCCAAATTGCTGGGAACGAGCCATGCATTAGCGAGTAGTTAAAAATGTGGAGAACCATATTGAAAATTGCTGGCAGTGCCAAGCGAAGGAGTTTTAAAGAAAGGCCGTCGGCACCCGTAGCATTCGATGAGGCATGATTGAACGCGCACAAGAGCGTATTGGGGGAAATATCCCCAAAATAAAAATGAGAGTCATTAAAGCCTGAGGGAGAGGTGAGGTTGTAAGCTGGCCGAGTGACAGTATCACTAGTACCTACGGATGAGAAATATGCGTTGATATCCTCAATGGGCACTGCTAGCTGGTGGTTTTCAGCTTTCGATTTTAAAATTCCGAGGTGTCTTAGTCTATTCCAAGCTGACGCTGTGTTTTTAACCTGATCAAATGCTTCGCCGTAAAACTTACGCTTAGCTTTTTTTATTGCTGCTTGAACCACATTCCTGAGCTCCCTGTATCTGCCCAATAGTTCCTGTGAATTTGATACTTGGAAATTGGACTTGTCCCCGCTTGAGCGTTTTTGACTGAGAGTGAATTGCTTCCAGGCTTTATTTCGTTTTCTCATCATGTTCTTAATGTCCTCAGTTAGCCAGGGGGAAGGTGTTTGTTTCCAGACACAACGTTGTACTGGAGCATGTAGATCCAGACAATCAAGGACTATAGTGTTTAGAAAAGATACCTTGTAGTCAATAGATTGAGACTCAAAGAACGTCGACCAATCCAAGGAGGTCAGGTCGGATAAAAATGCCTCTCGGTTAAAATTCTTGAAGTTTCTATTAAATGAGTCATGGTGAGAGAACTTAGCTATCTTGTATTTATAAGTCACCCAGATACAGTCATGGCCCGACAGAGGGACAGATTCTTGACCGCTGTTAATTATTTTGTCCTCTGTGTCAACGATGCAATGATCAATATTGGTATCGGACGATACCGTATGATGGGTCGCTTTGAAGGGTACTAAGAATAAGTCATTTACGGTGATGAACTGAGCTAGGAATTGACTGTCGTGATACCTTTGCCCCATATTGATGTTTAGGTCCCCCATCACAATAAAGTTGTTATAGATAGGGAGCGTTTTGTTACAGAGGCTTGTGAAGCTAGAGAAGCCTTTAGTCTTAGGTGCTCTGTACACTGTAGCGATAAGGATTTTTGGGGCGTCACCATTTGATATCTCTAGAAACAAGAATTCAGGTCCGTTTGTAGACAAACCGGATGATGCGTGGATTATCTTTGCACTCAAGGAGGAATGAACATATACGGCAACCCCACCTCCCCCGCGGTCGATTCTATCACATCGGTATGTGCGATAGTCCCCCATGCCAATCATGCTATCGGGCACCGCGGGTCTTAGCCATGTTTCAGAAACGCAAATCACATGACATTTAAAATGAGAGAAGTGATCTTTAAAATTGTCGAAATGGTCCTTAGCAAGTAATGACTGGGCGTTAACATGGGCAATACGGAGGTTATCATTGCTATTTAACATTCTGAGTATTCGATCAAACTGACTTTTTCCTCTATACGCCGCCTTAGCAAGGGACATTTCTTGCCATCGAGGACCGAATGACTGTCATTTTGATTGGCTGATCTGCAGTTGATGCAACACGGTGCTTCTCGTCTGTTCCTACAATCTCTCATCTCGTGATTTCCGGCGCAGTGACCACAGCGAGCATTGCCCCTACAGTTTTGAGCCATGTGACCGAAACCGAGGCATTTATAACACTGCAAAATCTTGATGTAATCCTCAACTGGGAAGGAGTTCCAATTTGCAAAAATACGACCCCTGGCAAGTAAAGTTTTCCTGACCTTGGCAGTTACTTCAATGACAATGTTCCTAGTGGCACGACCGTTTCTAGGCACGAAGGAATATATGACTTTGATCGAACCCTCCATTGCGTCTGTTGCGTTTGTCTCGATTACTTGCTTCATGAATTCCTCAGGGGTGAGGTCTGATGGTACGTATCGGACTAGCATTCTAGGTCGCAGCCCATAGTCCTCCTTTACCTCCAATCCTGCCTTCTTTAAACTTGCGAGAGATTTCAACTTGTCAAGGTCAACCGAATCTACGTCAAGCCTAATACCTTTGTCCTTGGCCCTTTTTACGTTAACTATCTTTAGATTTGCATCGGCAGGTTTGATCGCTTTGAGAACCGCGGACTTGGTCGCCTCCGAATCGGAGAAACAGTCGGCCTTGTTTGCCCGTGGGCCAATGAAAATTTTTTTGACGTTAGATACTGATACCGAAGGCCCGTGCGCCACTCTGACCCTGTCCTTCGTCACGCCAGTAGACGCTACATTTGCATAGGAGCGCAAATTACTATTATTCCCTTTATCTAATTTGCCTATGGCCGAATCAACTGCGACCTTGACTGCCGAGTGAATTTCAGTTTTTATAGACCGGCTAAGCGACTCCGTAACCTTGAGCGCGGCGATTGCCTGGAGATATGCAGCAGCCATCGCGTTAAAAGCGTCCATATGCTCATGTAGCACCTCCAGAGTCTTTTGTCTCCTCTCAGCAGTTGTCTTACTTGAAAAGAGATCTCCGGAGAGGGCGGATTGACCGCTCTTGAGGGTAGATTTCAGCAGCTCGATGTCCTTTTCTGCGTAGGGTGGAGAGAATCCGGTAGACGCTGTCGGTTCTTCGTACAGCGATTCCTCGTCACTGAGATCGACCTCACGATGAGCGTGTAGTGAGATGGCCATTCTTCTGTCATCGACTGGTGAAAAGTTTTCGGAGCCGAAGTCCAGTTGAGTTTTGCCGCCATGCGCCATTTTTGGCGCGGCGGGAGTGCCGCTATACTAGATCTCGATCCTTCAATCGAATCGTCGATAAAGAGGACAGCACGCCTCGCGCAGCCGACGGATGGCGCCACGAGCAGCCGCCTCGCGCAGCCGAGGGATGGCGCCACGAGTTCCGTATCAATTTTTCGACAAGCCTCCAGCCCCGAGTGGATTTCCAGTAAATAGCGTTCCGAGATATAGGTTAGGAAATATGTCAATTTTTGTTAGATATATTGCGCTTCAAACAAAAGATTGACGGCTAGTTGTTATTGCCTGAGGTTTTTGCATAAGGGCGCGTGCAAACATGCTGAAACAAAAACGCCCGTAGGCAAGCGGCGGCAGAAGAATTTCTCAGAAAAGCGAGCGCAAGCAAGGAAAGCGTCATGCAGGTACTCACGTCAGAGAGAGAGAGAGGGAGATGACGTATTATCCGCTGATCGAATTAACGGATTGTATTTTCTACGATTAAGCGAAGAACGGAGTGATTCTGCATTTCAAGTAAGCACTTCTGAAAACATATTAGGTGCTCGAGCAACTGAGAGCTGGCATCGAAAAATGGGTCACCTGAATATGAAAGATCTTATAGAATGCAGCCGTACCAAAAGTGTAGAAGGAATGGATCTAGGGAGCTCACCAAAAGAATTTACGTGCGACATTTGCATTCAAGGAAAAATGACCAGAGCAACGTTCCCAAAGAAATCGATTAGAATAACGGAGCCTCTAGAAATAATACACTCCGACGTATGTGGTCCCATGCAAATAGAATCAAATGGAAGGGCGAAATATTTCGTGACATTCATTGATGATAACTCACGATGGTGTGAAATTCGATTACTCAAGCAAAAAAGTGAAGTTTTAGATGCTTTTAAGGAGTTCAAACGTTACGTCGAAACCCAAACAGGGAGGAAAATAAAATATCTTCAATCAGACAACGGAAAGGAATACCGAAATAATGATTTGATGAGTTTTTGAAGGAAAACGGCATCAGTCGGCGATTGACCGTCACTCACACCCCAGAACAAAATGGAGTGGCAGAACGAAAAAATCGCACGTTAGTCGAAACGTCAAGATGCTTATTAATCCAATCCGAACTCCCGACATCATTCTGGGGCGAGGCGATAAACACGGCCAACTACATCCGAAACCGAAGTCCATCGAGCAGTCTTGGGGGAAAGACACCATTCGAAAAATGGACCGGAAGGGTACCAATTGTTAAATACTTTCATGAATTTGGTTGCAAGGTCTTTACACTGAACCGCGGTCCAAAAAGGGGGAAATTCGTTTCTCGAGCTAAGCAAGGAATATTCCTAGGCTATTCAGAAGAATCAAAGGCATACCGCGTGTGGATTATCGAGGAAAGACGCGTGGATATCACCCGAGACGTAAGGTTCAATGAAGGAACCAAACACATAAAGGGCGATAAATACAAAGATTTTGCACCAACAGGAGATGTAGCGCCAGAGGAAAAAGAAATCGAAATAAAAATAAAATCCAAGTCCAACGAAATCAAAAATGATGAGTCCGACGAATCGAACGAGGAAAGTGAAAATTCCGAACCCGAAAACGCTCGCGAACATCATGATGAGAACGATGAAGAGGAAGCACAGAATAACAATGGAACAGACGATCATGAAATGGAAGGAGTAAATCCGCCAAAAAGAGGACGTGGGAGGCCACGCAAAATATTAACGGGTCTCAAAGGAAGACCGCGAAAAGAATATCAGACAGTAAGTCACGCAGAAGAAAACAACAGACAAGATCATGACGAAAATATAACAACTACGGAATGTATTGTCTGCATGGTCGAAATCCCCGTTCGCGAAGCTATAAGAGGAAATCAAAGCAGGGAATGGATTGAAGCAATGGCTGACGAATTAAAATCAATAATAAAAAACGACACGTGGACGCTTGTCGATCGTCCTAAAGCACGAGCAGTCGTCACGAGTCGAATTGTATTAACTAACAAATATAATCCAGATGGGACATTGAAAAGAAGGAAGGCTAGAATTGTCGCACGAGGTTTTTCTCAGCAACCCGGCATTGATTTCTTCGAAACCTTTGCTCCTGTGGCACGAATAAATTCAATACGCCTCTTAATCGCCCTATCAGCTGAAAATGGAATGAAGATAAAACAATTTGATATAACCACCGCATACATGAACGGTGAATTGGAAGATGAAATATTTATGGAAATTCCAAAGTACACTAAGGAAATGTTGGAAGAAATAATCAGCACGGCACAAGAAAACAGTTTAATAGAGATAAACGCGAGAAAAATGCTAGAAGACTTAAAAAAAGGAAACAAAGTTTGCCTACTAAAAAAGGCATTATATGGCCTACGACAAGCTGGGCGTCAATGGCATAAAAAACTAACCCAAGAATTGATCAAGTTTGGAGTACATCAATCAAAATCAGATCCGTGCGTATTCTATACCGGACAAGGGGAAGGTATAATGCTCATAATCGTATACGTTGACGATATTCTAATTGCATCGAAAAATGAAGAAGAAATTGACAGAATCTCGGAGTACCTGTCAAAAACGTTCGAAATCAAGAAACTCGGTGACATCGATTACTGTCTCGGGATAGAATTCTTACAACAAAAGGATGGGATATCAATGAATGAGAGAGGATACATCAACGATATTCTCAATCGTTTTGGCATGTCTGAATCAAAACCGACAACCACTCCAATGGACCTTGGTACGAAACTCGTGCGAGGAGACAAGATCGAAAACGAAGCATACCCATATAGAGAGTTGATCGGCACTCTCATGTATCTAGCTGTATGTACACGGCCCGATATAGCCCACGTCGTGAGTTACCTCAGCCAGTATAACACCTGTTACAACTCAACACACTGGATGGCGGCGAAAAGGGTTCTTCGATATTTGAAAGGATCATCCGAAATCGGTCTCAAATACAAGAAAACAGGCGAACGGCTAAAAGGTTACGCAGATGCTGACTGGGCCAATTGCGTAGAGGATAGAAGATCGTACACGGGGTACACATTCATTCTCGGAGGATGCCCAATATCTTGGGAATCCCGAAAGCAGAGGACCGTAGCATTATCATCGACGGAAGCTGAATACATGGCCCTCGCTGAAGCTGTAAAAGAAGGAATATACACACAAAGATTCCTTGTAGAGCTCGGATTCAATCATTTTACTAAGCTCGTTATATTTAGCGATAATTGTGGAGCACAAAAGTTGGCAAAAAATCCAGTTTTTCACAATCGAACAAAACATATTGATATTAGACATCACTTTGTTCGAGAAGCCATCGATCGAGAATAAGTTGATAGATGTCAACTACGTCGCAACCAACGAAATGGCCGCAGATGTTCTCACCAAGGGTTTATCCGGACCAAAGCATCGAGCGTGCTTGGATATATTGGGAATTAAGGTCATCTAGATGATCGTTGAGTATAGTCCACACGTCGAGGGGAAGTGTTAGAAGACATAACTCATGGAGCGACGTTCGGACTGGACTCAGCTTTGTTTTTTGTTGCTATGGTGTTGTTTATGTTTGAGAGACGACCGTCAGTTATGGCGAGACCATTACCGCTGATACATCGTTACTGTGATCAATAAATCATATGTTCTTCTTGCTTTTGTAATCCGGTGTTCATTATTATTCACCATCCACTTATCAAGTTTCAATATATTTAAATAGCTGCAGTATTTTAACTGTACAAAGGTAGCATAATCAATAGTTTTTTAATTGAAAGCTAGAATGAATGGTTTGACGAGATAAATTCTTTTTTTTTATTAAATTTAAAAATTTTTATATAAGTAAAAAATCTAATATGAATTTATAAGACGAGAAGACCCTATAGAATTTAATTTTAGTTTAAATAAATTAAATTAAATTTATTTATTTTATTTAAAGTATTATTTGATTGGGGTGATTATTAAATTGAATTAACTTTAATTTAAATTAACATTAATTATTGAATATATGATCCTAAAATTTGGATTTTTAGAATAAATTACCTTAGGGAGAACAGTATAATTTTTTTGGAGAGATCATATTGATAAAAAAGATTGTAACCTCGATGTTGAATTAAGATAAAATTTAAATGGAAAATTTTAAAATTTTTGGTCTGTTCGACCATTAAAATCTTACATGGTTTGAGTTCAGATCGGTGTGTGAGCCAGATCGGTTTCTATCTTTAATTATTATAAATATTTTTGTACGAAAGGACTTTATATTTTAAATATTTTATTAAATATTAGAATAAATTTATTAATTTGGCAGATTAGTGCAATAAATTTAGAATTTATTTAAGTAAAATAAATATTACATTTAATAATAAAACAAATTTATATATATATATATATTAATTACTATAATTATATTGATTTTAGTAGTAGTTTTAATTTTAATAGCAGTTGCTTTTTTAACTTTAATAGAACGGAAAGTTTTAAGATATATTCAACTTCGTAAGGGCCCCAATAAAGTTGGTTATTTTGTGGTTTGCTTATTTAGGCTGTGAAAAAATTTTACCCATTGATTTTGCTTATCTAGGCTGCGAAAAAAATTTTATCCATTGATTTTGTTTACTTGTGGTTTTGCTTATTTAGGCTGTGAAAAAAATGTTATCCATTGATTTTGTTTACTTGTGATTTTGCTTATTTAGGCTGTGAAAAAAATTTTATCCATCGATTTTGTCTACTTGTGATTTTGCTTATTTAGGCTGTGAAAAAAAATTTTACCCATTGATTTTGTCTACTTGTGATTTTGCTTATCTAAGCTGTGGAAAAAATTTTATTCATTGATTTTGTTTATTTGTGACTTTGTTTATTTAGGCTGCGAAAAAAATTTTACCCATTGGTTTTGCTTATTTAGGCTGTGAAAAAATTTTATCCACTGATTTTGTCTACTTGTGATTTTGCTTATTTAGGCTGTGAAAAAAATTTTACCCATTGATTTTGTCTACTTGTGATTTTGCTTATCTAGGCTGTGAAAAAAATTTTATCCACTGATTTCGTCTACTTGTGATTTTGCTTATCTAGGATTGTGAAAAAAATTTTACCCATTAATTTTGTCTACTTGATTTTGCTTATTTAGGTTGTGAAAAAAAATTTTACCCATTGCTTTTGTCTACTTGTGATTTTGCTTATCTAGGCTGTGAAAAAAATGTTATTCATTGATTTTGTTTATTTGTGATTTTGCTTATTTAGGCTGTGAAAAAAATTTTACCCATTGATTTTGTCTACTTGTGATTTTGCTTATCTAGGCTGTGAAAAAAATTTTATCCACTGATTTTGTCTACTTGTGATTTTGCTTATCTAGGCTTGTGAATAAAATTTTACCCATTGATTTTGCTTATCTAGGCTGTGAAAAAAATTTTACCCATTGATTTTGTCTACTTGTGGTTTTGCTTATTTAGGCTGTGAAAAAAATTTTACCTATTGATTTTGTCGACTTGTGATTTTGCTTATCTAGGCTGTGAAAAAAAAATTTACCCATTGATTTTGTCTACTTGTGATTTTGCTTATCTAGGCTGTGAAAAAATTTTATTCATTGATTTTGTCTACTTGTGATTTTGCTTATCTAGGCTGTGAAAAAAAAATTTTCCACTGATTTTGTCTACTTGTGATTTTGCTTATTTAGGCTGTGAAACAAAATTTTACCCATTGATTTTGTCTACTTGTGATTTTGCTTATCTAGGCTGTGAAAAAATTTTATCCACTGATTTTGTCTACTTGTGATTTTGCTTATGTAGGCTTGTGAAAAAAATCTTACCCATTGATTTTGCTTATCTAGGCTGTGAAAAAAATTTTACCCATTGATTTTGTCTACTTGTGGTTTTGCTTATTTAGGCTGTGAAAAAAATGTTACCCATTAATTTTGTCTACTTGTGATTTTGCTTATTTAGACTGTGAAAAAAAAATTTCCCCATTGATTTTGTCTACTTGTGATTTTGCTTATCTAGGCTGTGAAAAAATTTTATTCATTGATTTTGTTTATTTGTGATTTTGCTTATTTAGGCTGTGAAAAAAATTTTACCCATTGATTTTGCTTATCTAGGCTGTGAAAAAAATTTTACCCATTGATTTTGTCTACTTGTGATTTTGCTTATTTAGGCTGTGAAAAAAAATTTTACCCATTGATTTTGTCTACTTGTGATTTTGCTTATCTAGGCTGTGAAAAAAATTTTATTCATTGATTTTGTTTATTTGTGATTTTGCTTATTTAGGCTGAAAAAAAATTTTATTTATTGATTTTGTTTACTTGTGATTTTGCTTATCTAGGCTGCGAAAAAATTTTTATTCACTGATTTTGTTTATTTGTGATTTTGCTTATCTAGGCTTATGAAAAAAATTTTACCCATTGATTTTGTTTACTTGTGATTTTGCTTATCTAGGCTGTGAAAAAAATGTTATCCATTGATTTTGTTTACTTGTGATTTTGCTTATTTAGGCTGTGAAAAAATGTTACCCATTGATTTTGTCTACTTGTGGTTTTGCTTATTTAGGCTGTGAAAAAAATTTTACCCATTGATTTTGTCTACTTGTGATTTTGCTTATTTAGGCTGTGAAAAAAAATTTTACCCATTGATTTTGTCTACTTGTGATTTTGCTTATTTAGGCTGTGAAAAGAATTTTACCCATTGATTTTGTCTACTTGTGATTTTGCTTATCTAAGCTGTGAAAAAAATTTTATTCATTGATTTTGTTTATTTGTGATTTTGCTTATTTAGGCTGTGAAAAAAATTTTATTTATTGATTTTGTTTACTTGTGATTTTGCTTATTTAGGCTGCGAAAAAAATTTTATCCACTGATTTTGTTTATTTGTGATTTTGCTTATCTAGGCTTGTGAAAAAAATTTTACCCATTGACTTTGCTTATCTAGGCTGCGAAAAAAATGTTATCCACTGATTTTGTCTACTTGTGGTTTGCTTATTTAGGCTGTGAAAAAATTTTACCCATTGATTTTGCTTATCTAGACTGCGAAAAAATTTTATCCATTGATTTTGTTTACTTGTGGTTTTGCTTATTTAGGCTGTGAAAAAAATTTTATCCATTGATTTTGTTTACTTGTGATTTTGCTTATTTAGGCTGTGAAAAAAATTTTACCCATTGATTTTGTCTACTTGTGATTTTGCTTATCTAGACTGTGGAAAAAATTTTATTCGTTGATTTTGTTTATTTGTGATTTTGTTTATTTAGGCTGCGAAAAAAATTTTATCCATTGATTTTGTTTACTTGTGATTTTGCTTATTTAGGCTGCGAAAAAAATTTTACCCATTGATTTTGTCTACTTGTGGTTTTGCTTATTTAGGCTGTGAAAAAAATTTTACCCATTAATTTTGTCTACTTGTGATTTTGCTTATTTAGGCTGTGAAAAAAAATTTTACCCATTGATTTTGTCTACTTGTGATTTTGCTTATCTAGGCTGTGAAAAAAATTTTATTCATTGATTTTGTTTATTTGTGATTTTGCTTATTTAGGCTGTGAAAAAAATTTTACCCATTGATTTTGTCTACTTGTGATTTTGCTTATCTAGGCTGTGAAAAAAATTTTATCCACTGATTTTGTCTACTTGTGATTTTGCTTATTTAGGCTGTGAAAAAATTTTTACCCATTGATTTTGTCTACTTGTGATTTTGCTTATTTCGGCTGTGAAAAAATTTTATCCACTGATTTTGTCTACTTGTGATTTTGCTTATCTAGGCTTGTGAAAAAAATGTTACCCATTGATTTTGTCTACTTGTGATTTTGCTTATTTAGGCTGTGAAAAAAATTTTATCCACTGATTTTGTCTACTTGTGATTTTGCTTATCTAGGCTTGTGAAAAAAATGTTACCCATTGATTTTGCTTAACTAGGCTGTGAAAAAAATTTTACCCATTGATTTTGTTTACTTGTGATTTTGCTTATTTAGGCTGTAAAAAAAAATTTTACCCATTGATTTTGTCTACTTGTGATTTTGCTTATCTAGGCTGTGAAAAAATTTTATTCATTGATTTTGTCTACTTGTGATTTTGCTTATCTAGGCTGTGAAAAAATTTTATTCATTGATTTTGTTTATTTGTGATTTTGCTTATTTAGGCTGCGAAAAAATTTTACTTATTGATTTTGTTTACTTGTGATTTTGCTTATCTAGGCTGCGAAAAAAATTTTATTCACTGATTTTGTTTACTTGTGATTTTGCTTATCTAGGCTTGTGAAAAAAAATTTACCCACTGATTTTGTCTACTTGTGATTTTGCTTATTTAGGCTGTGAAAAGAATTTTACCCATTGATTTTGTCTACTTGTGATTTTGCTTATCTAGGCTGTGAAAAAAATTTTATTCATTGATTTTGTTTATTTGTGATTTTGCTTATTTAGGCTGTGAAAAAAATTTTATTCATTGATATTGGTTATTTGTGATTTTGCTTATTTAGGCTGCGAAAAAAATTTTATTTATTGATTTTGTCTACTTGTGATTTTGCTTATCTATGCTGCGAAAAAATTTTATTCACTGATTTTGTTTATTTGTGATTTTGCTTATCTAGGCTTGTGAAAAAAATTTTACCCATTGATTTTGTCTACTTGTGATTTTGCTTATCTAGGCTGTGAAAAAAATGTTATCCATTGATTTTGTTTATTTGTGATTTTGCTTATCTAGGCTTGTGAAAAAAATTTATCCATTGATTTTGTTTACTTGTGATTTTGCTTATTTAGGCTGTGAAAAAAATTTTCCCATTGATTTTGTCTACTTGTGATTTTGCTTATTTACGAGGGGACAATACGGCAGTCGGATTTTTGTAATTTTTCGTACTCATGGTACGTGAAGTTCAGAGCTCGAATATTAATATCCCAAAGCAGTTCGACGCCATATTCAGAAATTTTCGAGTAAATTGAATTTGAAGTTTTCGAGCGCACTCTTATCCCACAAAGATGCAACGATATTCGAACCGGGCTCGTGGCGTACCCGGTAGCGCTCGAGTCTAGTAATCGCGGGGTCGCTGGTTCGAGTCTCACTTCGAAATTTTTTTTTTTTTTTTTCATTTTTTTTTAATTCGCATACCTCCGTCATTTAAATATCCCGATAAATTTTTGTTGTATATAATCCCATATTATTATATATAATTAATATAATATATCTATATATGTTTATATATGGACAAAATCCATATATAGTTATTTATGTACAAAATTCATTATAGTTATACATAATTATATATTTTCTCATATATGATCATATATTATTTATATATAACAATAGGTGATTATTTATAAAAAAATAAATAAATAATCCCGGGATAAAAATCATAAAATCTATGCTAATTCACATATATGTAATTATAATTGTCAATGATAAATGTGTCTTATTTTTTATTATCTCTTGCTTGAAATTGCGAATAGGCGACGTAAAAATATCCAGTAATAATATTTACATAAACTCCCTTGTAGATTAATAGGAATATAAATAGAAGAATAAATGTTGAAATATGTGAATATAACGCTTGCTTTGGCAACCGTCGATATTGTGAATAACAGTTCTGCGTACATCGTTTGCCTTTGTCCTGATCATCTACCTGCGAAGCGGGCACAGCTGCTTGTGCACAAAAGATTTCTGGAATGAAGTTTGTTTTCCGATCGATGTATTGAAAAAAATTGCGAATGTAACAATGCAGCGTTTGTACGGTGTGCGAGATGCCGTGAAAATTACTGTTTTCCTTGTTTTTACGATGGTTATCACTCTGGCTCGTGTAAAATTACACCCGATGTATAAAACAAACGAATACAGACCGAATAATAAAGTATTCAATTCCTTACCCGACGTTTTTCATTTTCATCCTAAAAATGTTGTTGGTTATAAATATTGATACTTGAAAATGTATGTTTATAATCAAGAGATAATTAAAAATACGACTTGCGTTTTTTCATTTAAAAAAAATGAAAAAAAAAAAAAAAAAATTCGAAGTGAGACTCGAACCCGCGACCCCGCGATTACTAGACTCGAGCGCTACCGGGTACGCCTCGAGCCCGGTTCGAATATCATTGCATCTTTGTGGGATAAGACTGCGCTCGAAAACTTCAAAGTCAATTTTCTCGAAAATTTCTGAATATGGAGTCGAACTGCTTTGGGATATTAATATTCGAGCTCTGAACTTCGCGTACCATGAGTACGAAAAATTACAAAAATCCGACTGCCGTTCTGTCCCCTTGTTAGGCTGTGAAAAAAAATTTTACCCATTGATTTTGTCTACTTGTGATTTTGCTTATCTAGGCTGTGAAAAAAATTTTATTCATTGATTTTGTTTATTTGTGATTTTGCTTATTTAGGCTGTGAAAAAATTTTACCCATTGACTTTGCTTATCTAGGCTGCGAAAAAAATTTTACCCATTGATTTTGTCTACTTGTGATTTTGCTTATCTAGGCTGTGAAAAAAATTTTACCCATTGATTTTGTCTACTTGTGATTTTGCTTATCTAGGCTGCGAAAAAAATTTTATCCACTGATTTTGTTTATTTGTGATTTTGTTTATCTAGGCTCGTGAAAAAAATTTTATCCATTGATTTTGTCTACTTGTGATTTTGCTTATCTAGGCTGTGAAAAAAATTTTATCCATTGATTTTGTTTACTTGTGATTTTGCTTATTTAGGCTGTGGAAAAAATGTTACCCATTGATTTTGTCTACTTGTGATTTTGCTTATCTAGGCTGTGAAAAAAATGTTATCCACTGATTTTGTCTACTTGTGATTTTGCTTATCTAGGCTGTGAAAAAATTTTATCCATTGATTTTGTCTACTTGTGATTTTGCTTAAGAAATGTATATTTCTGCAAAAAATGCTTAAGAAATATATATATATATTATGACGGGTATCGCGTGTTAACGTAGGCGGAGGAAGGGGGAAGGGGAAACTTGATGGGTCGACAACTGAAATAAAATTCAAATATAATTTAATTAATGCACAAAAAAATTAGGCTCGATACAAGAAAAAGTGAAGGGGTAATTTACAAAAATCAAGATGATAAAGAAAATGTTTCGCAATAATAATAATGACTCGAATTTGACGGGTTACCGGACACGCGAAGTCCCAACTCTATTTTCTCTACCCGTTTAAATATTCTATACTGTATAAATTTCGTAATTATATTGGGCGCCAGCCTTTCTCGGGCAACGCGCTTAACGCGTACGCAAAGTCTTCAGACTCAAAAAAAAAACAAAACAAACACGGCCTTCGGCCGGCAAGCGAGAGACTCTATACAAATTAAAATGGGGACGTCTCAGGGTATCTGGGGACGGACGGGGTTCTCGAACACAATGGCCACTTCTTTGACCACGACTATTATATTTTATCTAACGCAAAACTCAAATTAATACGGCACACAAGCCGAAAATATCAAAACTCTACTTGCGCGATTTTATCGCGCCGCGATGTATTCTCACGGCGAAATCACTCGACTCGGCCGACGGCCGTGTTACACGAGGCGACCGCGGCTACGCGCGCGCGAGGGGAAATTCTCACGAGGGACACCGGGGATCCGCCACGGGCACCTTTTTACACTTTATTCGCTATATTTAATACGTTAATATTCGGGTAATGGCCCGAATCACTCGCACGGATTTTTCGTTCGTAAATCTACTGTACACTGTGTTAATTTGCGACGCGCACGGAATTGGGACGACGATTAGGACTGCCGGGGGATGGGTGAAGGGAACGAATTTTAACGGTCGCCCGTGCGACAAGATTTTCCCGAACTGACTTTAAGGGTTCTCGATAGCCGCTCTCGCACAAGAGATAGAGGAAAGAACTTACAGTTTCGCTGGGGAGTCTTCCTCAATCAATTCGTAATTATGCTTTCCTTTCCTCGGCTCGATTGCCCGGGTGCTCGCTGGGATTTTCCTTTTCGTTTTCGCTTGCTACCTCGCTCGACCACGCTCCAGGACTAAGTGTCGGTCCACGCCGGCCGGCTTCCTCGTCTCGCCCAATCCCGTCCTAGACGACGGACCTCCTATCGATTTTCGTCTCGATCTCCGTGGCTCGCCCTTTCGGTCGATCGCGCTGCTGAATCCTTGTCCTCCCGAGTCGCGGAGCGCCCCAGTCGGTACGGCGCTCGCCAGCCTTACCGCGCGAGAGCGGTAGTCTCTCCTGACGCGCGGTAGGCCGGAGACTCGGGAGATGGCAGCGGGATGCCCTCGGGCGGCCAGTCCATGGTCCGCGTCGTCGGGGATGGCGTTGCTGGTTCTCGGAGTCGACGGCCGGGCCGACGTGGCTCCAGTCGACAGTCCGCGTGGTCGTGCCGCGATCGTGATAAAGGGTGCGGGAAGGACGGGAGGGCTAGTGTCGCGGCTTCTATACAATAAAAGAATACCTTAAAAATACCTTAATTTTAACATGTGAATTTTCCTCTATAAAGGTGCGTGGCGGAGACTGAGCCCGAGCGTGGTCACGCGGGCTCTTTCTCTATCTCCTTTGTGACGCAACGTCACAATATATATATATATATATATATATATATATATATATATATATATATATATTGTGACGTGATTTTTTGAGCCACGTCACAAAAATGCTACCGATGATCAAGATATGCTCTCGATGCCCGGGTTGCGACCCATCCGTTTGTGTTAAGGGTCTTTTCTCTAGAATGTTTGTCTCGTTACGTTTGAGGTTTTGGGTTGTGTTTCCGTTTTGGTTAGGTTGGCGTGCGGAACTCGATCGAGCGGCGTGTGGCTCAACGTACTGAGCAATCCCGACCGAGGGATGCACCCAGTGCATCCCTCGGTCGGTGATAGATAGAATATTCCGAAAGGAATATTCTATCAGAATATTCCAGTTCTCGAAATAATATTTCAGCTCTCGATATTATACGAGATAAAGTTCTCGCTTGAACCGGCGATTTCGCATGGTCCGATCCCGCGAGCGTGTTGACATTTTTTTGGGTTTACGCGCTCTGTCTCGCTCTCGCATAATCCCTCGCACGCCGGCCTTGGTCGCGCGAGGTACAGAGTTGCTACCGAACCTTCGCGTGAGACGGTTGTCTCCAAAATCGCGATCGCTCCCGATTTTCCGGATATCGAAAGAGTTGTCAATCAGACGTCGCGATGGAGAGACGTGTCGCGTCTCTCTCGCGCCCGTGTCGTCGCGCTCTCGGTCTCGCGTAAGAGGCACGTCGTCGTGCTCTCTGTTCCCGTGCGTATGACGTTTCGCGTGCAGTTCGCGTTCGCGTTAAGTTTCGTCTACGTGTACAGTTCTCGGGTGGGTAATCCACCGGCTCCCGCACTACAAAATAAAACCTTGTTTTATTTTATTAGTGACGTTTCCGGTGTCGCGGAAGTGACAGATCCCGTGATCGTTCACGCTACTCCCAGTGAATCCCGACCCCTCTACCACAACCGACAGCCTGAGCGGCCGTGCTGTACCGCAACCGTCCTCCCGTGCAAGTGCATCCAGTTAGTCCGGTTATGATTCCGGCGATCCAAAAATCAGGGAGGTCTCCAGACTCCCAGGTCATACCGGTTATGATTCCGGTGAAACAAAAATCAAGGAGTTCTCCAGCTCCGCCTGGCGGGTCGGGTTTGATCACCCCGACCCCAGTTTAGTCCGGTTGAGAAATCCGGCGATACAAAATTCTCTGGCGCCCCGGGTATTGCGGATGCACGCGCACGGGGTGGACGGCCGAAGGTGACGGTTTCTCGAACCAGATCCCGATTTGAGTTCTCGTTCAGTTCTCGTTCTCGTGGTTAGAGAAATATCGTCCGTCACAATATATATATAGGCGTGTGTGTGTGTGTGTGTATAGCTGTCGTACTCGGCTTCGCTCGGCTGTCTACAGTTTTCACTTGGTTGACGAATCAAGAGCATTGCTGCTAATCTCAATGTCCGCGAAGTCGCCGTATTTCGGCAACGCGTAATATTAATTAATGGTAATAATAAATAATCTCGTAACATACACATATATCGGCATCATTATAAATCACTGAAAGTTTCATTCTAAGTTGTATAAAACATTTGCTGACACAGCTTTTTTTTCATAATAATCATCGATAATGTTATACTTTTTCGGGTTGGTAGTAACATAAGAGGTTTTCTTATTTACGTAATAAAAATATAAAAATGCACAAATTAGCCCTTAATTTTTTAAATTGAGGTCTCAATTAATTCCTGATTCAAAACGTATACCCTCGCGGGTTTTTGCGTATGACGACCCTTCTCCATCACTCCTTACCCGCACTTCTCTAATCTAACCTAACATCAGTTTCGTCCACAGCCGTCTTCAGCTGCACTACACCGCATTTGGCGAGGGTACGGGACAACTATGGAAAACCCGTACTTGTATAGACACGGCCCTGGATATGTTCTTTTGATTCTCTGGTGCACATACTTTAACTCAAGTATATACACTGATGCTATCAGAAGTATTGACCTTCCGCTCTCTGGTTGTTGCGCCAGCTGGTGCACGGCCAAGTGGTCACCGCTCCGAGTATTGGCCACGCACAATGCTGCTTAACTCGAAGTACCGCCAGAGCCAAACCACGACTGCTCATCTACCAGTGTCGTTCCCTTTAATGATATATCTAATGAAAAAATTGCATCTACCGAATAAATCTATATTTCGTACGCATTTTTTTGCGGCTCATTGGAAGAAAAAACAATTGTATAAACCGTCATTTGACTCAACTGGAGTCAACGCGTCAACCTTTTTGAAATACGTAAGTAACATCACCTGATCCCGTTAACATAAATAGTGCACTCCGCTCCTCGAGGAGAGCGCGCGGTGGCGCGCGCTCACTCGCGGATGTTATCGCTGTAAACCATTTTTTTCGCCAGGTCTGACATGTTTGTTGATTGCTCGGCCCCCCGATAGCCTACCGTGAAGGTACGTAGGACAAAACCTGCACCGGAAAATACGTCACACACACGGGTGAAAACTGCCTAAAGATCGGAGGACCATTGATTCGGAAGTATATCCAGGACGGACAGAAAACGGACATTTTTTTATAGCTATAGAGATGATGATGACGAAGAAGAAAAAGAAGAAGCAGAAGATATATACTTACGTGGGACTGCGCGCTATTAACTTTACGATATTCCTCGAATTAAAATAGTTGGATAGTCCGCGGTTTATTCCGGTATGCGTATCATCTTCTATAGATAAGACGATTAATCCTTTTGTCTATGCCGGCAGCATATATGCCGCTGCTCTCAACATGCGTTTTTTCCACTCAAGGCGTTGCATCTGAGTGGAAAAAAAAGGTTTACTGTTTTTTTTTATTGGCTCAAATGATGTATAAACTTCACAATAATGATATACAAAAGGATGTACGCGCGAAAAAATGGCATAGCTCTTTTTTCGAAGCGCCTCCGAGCGCCCTGAAACGCATGAAACAGCGTAAACGCTGAAAGTACAAAAAATATACCTGGCAACTGAAACTGACCTGGCTTCTGGTGAACGCAGAATTTAAATGAGAGCTTCAATTTCGCCGTGTGGACGATGGCGGCTCCCAAATAAGTTTTGAAACTTTCAACGCATTTTTCCCGAAAACACGTCTTTTTAACGTTAGCTTCTTGGATAGATTTGCCAAAAAAGCACGCTTTGTACGTTTCGTAAACAATTATCGTTTCGATAAGCGAATCGAGGCTAACTTTTTAACGAAAAAGAGAAATGTCCAAAATGATGCCATTTTGCGAGAAACGGCATCGTTTTGTATACCTAGCAAAACTAATGTAAATGACGATTGTTTTACTTTGCGTTCTATAAAAGATGCTGATCTATAAAAGTGCCGCGTCCTCTCGCAGAACGTCTAAACAAAAACGCTCTCAGTGTAGCTACGACTGAACGGCTATTTTATATTTTTTCGCATACGTCAACACATTTAGAATAAATCCTCGAAACCTCATTCGGATTGCTTTTTTAATATTCTCAACGACAACAAAAAATGAGCCTAAACAGTGTCATTCTTCGCTGAGCCACATAGATCTAACTAACATAGCCTTAGTTTTTCCTCTCTTTCCTTTGATTTGTTGCTTCTCATATTTCCTTTGTTTCGAGCGGAACTGCCTGCTCGCGTCCTCTTTCTGCAAAAATAACGAGTGCGTCGAAAAAAAGGCCAAGCCAACATCGTCCTCGCGTACATCCCCTCTATCGTGGCCACCCAATTACCGGCTCGTCCGTGGCTTTGCCCGGACAAACCCCGCTGCCGTCCGCATCGGGCTATACGAGAGCGGCGACACGGGCTGTGAAGCCCCGGCTGTCCTTCCTTTCTCCCTTCCACCACACAAATTGACGAATTTTCTTGGAAATTTATTTATTTATCGCAGCCGATTGAACGCTTTTGTCATTCTTACGAACAGTTAATCTTTCAATTTTATCACATTTTCCTTTTTCCTCGCAAGATTTTCCATACGCCTCTTTCTTCGTGAAACGAGGGAAATCCGTCGCAAAGGAACACGATTTCTCAAGCGAACAGCCCCCATGACAAAGCTACATTTCCAAATTTCTTTGCAATACAGCGTACATTTTTTTATTTTCCTTTGGCTTTCCAATATTTAAGCTGTCCCCTCCTGCCCCACCCCCATGTCGTGAGCAAGAAATCGAGCGACGAAATTTGACGCTGTCCAATTGAACAAACAAATTCCGTAAATATACTCTTCATCATTACGATCTTACGAAAGACGCTTTCTTTTATTCTCAGCTAACGGTTCAGTATTATGTTATTCGATTAATATTATAAAATGTTTATTTACACGTATCCAACTCAGCATATACAGATGCATATATATGTGTGTGCGTGTGTGGGCGTTTGTGTACAAGTATATATTGCGGTGTATAATGAAAACAATTTGTAACATTAATAATATCGTAATAACTAATCAAACTGTACATACATCGGAATGATCAAAGTTCCGTCTTAACGATTATCATTTCTCTCCCTCTCCCTCTCGCCCTCCGTCTCGCGACCGAATTATACGTACCAATAATCATTTTAACAATCGAATGTAAAAATAATTTAGGCATGTTTTTTTTTGTTTTCCATTCTGCCTTCAACAAAGTCGTGTTAATAACGAAACGCGTATAGCGAATATATTTCTACGATAGTTATAACATGTGTTAAGTGGTCTCTCGTTTGTCGTCGAGCTCTCCCCCATCCACTTGTGCAACTATTTTTCCGCGTTACGGTATTTCTTTGCGTATGATCTCGATATTTGTGTGCATATTCTCATTAACGAGGATAACGCGTCTTTCCTCCATACCGATTCGGTACGATATGTATTCGCTAATTTATTATACCAATCCTCAATGAGGATTCACACCGCCGCTTGAGTCACACACACACACACACACACATACACACGCGCGTAGGTCTCTCATTCCTTCTCTCTCTCTCTCTCTCTCTCTCTCTCTCTCTCTCTCTCTCTCTCTCTCTCTCTCTCTCTCTCTCTCTCTCTCTCTCTCGTTTTTTTCGTATTCGTTCACGCACAATTATCGCGCGGTATAAAAAACAGTGCGGGATTGGAGAATAACCTCTGTATGCGACGGAGAGCAACAACATTTTCGAAATAGCTATATTATTACGTTTGTCCATCGACTATCGCGCTAGTACCGTATTTTCTTTTCTTCCTTATCGCTTTGGAGTTTTTTTTAGCGTACGGTGGTTCCGCACGCGCATAATCGGTAAACGGGAATGCTTTCGTCAAGCTTGTCCCTCCCCAAGCTGTCCTTTCCCAACTTCTCGGAGATCCCTCGCAATAAGCTTTCCACTCGATCGAGTACAATGTACGTAGATAGATCAGTTTTTCCATTTTATTAGCTTGCACGAGACACACGTCTGTCTCCGTGTTTTATTCTTTCATTTTACACCCATTCCATCAGGAGTGTATACAATTGCCTCCCGCTTCTTCGTTTAACGTCGAAACGCGAAATACCCATGCGAAAACTGAGAGATCGAGCCCGACGTAACATCGCGCAAACTTTAGCCTTCATTGCCTGCTTTTTGCCTTCTACTAGCGGTGCAGGCCCATCGATATTATACGTTGTCCTATAAAAATAACTCTTGAGACGAGTCGTGCCCGGGGAGCGACCAACATGTGTATACACGTAGATCTTACTCTATAAACGTCGATAGGTCACGTGTATCTTTGTACACTATAGTATGTTTATAGATTTTTTCTAAATAGGAATCTAATTATTTCCCTCGATCGTTCATATTGTCCTCGTCGTATTTCTACCTATGATATACTTTGCGGATAAGCGACGTGTATGCGAATAAAGGAAGAAAAAAAACGAAATAATCAGAGTAGGCGTTAACGCGGTCTAGGCACCCCGTATAGTCAACAATTGTTCACTCCACTTTTGTGTTCCCTCCGTTATATTCTACAACGTGAATTCCACTTACGTGTCGGTTATAGTAATCGTATCGGTGGTGCCGCGCCGTACATAAAATATCACATTTAAAAGAGCCAAAAGTAAAAAATATTTCCATCCGCCCGAGGAACGAGGAGAATATTAATGGCTTTGAGAAACTTGATTTTTCATGAAAATGTCAATATAGGCAGACGTCAAATGGACGCTCAAGTAGTAGAGCAAGTTTTTTTTCCCCGACCAAACGAACGCAGGCTCTGCTTTCGTTTTTGTAGAAGAACGGAGGCTGGTGGTTCGAGGATGCGAGAAGCGATCGAACCGACTTGGGAAAGGATAGAAAAGTAGCGCGACTACCGGTTAACTTTTCGTACAGCGTGTGCCTGTCGGGATAGCAAGACTTCTTTTGCACGATGCTAACAATTAAAAAGTATACCGAGCGCGTAAAACGACACTGACCTTGCGATATATCTTCGTGCCAATTCTCTGCCGCGACTTCTTCTTTATAATTACTGTATAGCGAGATAGATTATTAATGATGTACATGACCGCCCCCGCGAGTACAATCATAGTCTTGCCTCTTCAACGGATCAGTGTGTAGGACGTGAACACGGATGTGAAAAAGAACGGAAGAAATTTCGGGGCGGCACTCGAGTACAAGATGCGAAGAAAACAAAACGAACAAAGAGTTGAGATGTTGAAGATATATTTGTCTTCTTTTGGGGAAATAATCGCATCGTCTCTGCCGTAGAATTTAAGATCGAGCCTCGTTTATGCATCAACTCGGACGCAACCCTGTCAACCGAAAATCTAATGTATTCATTTAAAAAGCAACGAGCGTCCGATACTGGGGGCACCAGAGGAATTAGGATATAATTCCTTTTTTCTTCTTTTTTTTCCAATCCCGAGCCCCCCTCCCCGTCGTCTGAACGATTGAAGCATTCGAGTTTGCACACTGATATCCTACGATTATTCTTGCTGCAAAAACTTGATGTCCCCCTCGTTTTCATTTCATTTACAAGTTAGGGAGTATATCGATCTACCTAGTCTCCCTTGTGCGATGGTATTTCCATGTGAAAACAAAAGTTAAACTTTTCAGTGTTTGTTTGTGCCTGGTGCAAAGGAATTTGCCTTTCTTCGTCCTCCCGTTGTTTGTTGCTCGGTCGACGAGCGGGGTCTCCTACGTAACACATCGGGTAACGAGTCTTTTCGGCGACCTCACCTCTGATAGGATACTCATTATTTTGTATTATTTTCATCTTTGAAAGCTTATTCGTTATCGATCCTATGATCCCGCTAAAATAACTTTAACTAATCCGTGGATCAATGGTTGGTCTTAGCGTAACACGTTTGCTACACGGATGTATACGGATTTGCAATGGTTCCGTATTTAATCTCTTCTTTTTCCTATCCTACTATACGGCTATAATACAACTGTGGAGAGAGGCTACTTGGCCATTGCCCGAATGCTAGCGCGCAATTTTATCCCGAGGTGGTTCTTTTTTCTTTTTCAGTCATAAATTGTGCCGTTTGTTCGTTTCGTCCTCGTTAATCTCACTCGAGACATCTTCAACGCTATATCGTATACACCAGCCAACTATGAATTATCAATAAAGTTAAACGTACGAAATGGGCGGCGAACTTGCTCGCGATAGCTCGATGACTAGGCCTCCAATAATACACACGCCTACTACTACTGATACTACGATTAATGCTACTACTACTACTACCACCACTATTCTACTACTCTAGAGTCACAGACGCGTGTCTCACTCTTTCACCATGCCGGTGAAAATGCTGAAAATACTGTCTCTCGGATGGAGAAAAAAAAACCTTGGCGCCACGTGACTTTTCAACAAACATTTTCGATATTCCTTGGCGAATATCACGACAACGAGTCAATGTACGGTACGAAGGTAGGCCTGGCTCAGGAAGGTTGGAACCGAGTCCCTTTCTTGCCGCTACCGCCAAACGTAAACCACGTGCCAACCTTGCGGCCCAACGAGTGACTCGAGTTGGCTTGGCTCGCGTACATCTCGTAAGAAGCTTCTCGTTTGTACGTTTTGTCTGCAAGAGAATCGAGAGAGAAAGAGGGGATAAAGTTTACGCGCGAGTCCGCTTCCCCTCGGTGTGGCGAGACTCGTCGTCCGAGAAAAAAAAAAGAAGATAGATATAGAAAATGGATATACTTGGAAGTTTGATCGGAGGCCTGCAGCGCTGTTGTCTCGTCGCGGCGAGTCTGGCGAGCTGTCGCGCAGCCGCCGGAAATTCCAAACCGTCGTTTCGATCCTGCTCAACGAGCCGTCTCTCTTCCGCCATCGCGTTCAGCCATTTTTTCTTTTCCTCCCCCGTTCTACAGCAAAAGAGAAGCCACTTGTCGCGTACGCAACTGTAAACCTTGAGGCAGTGTCGCACCGTGACGCCCAACTGATGATCTGGCCGAAAGCGAAAGGGAGTTACTCTCGGATATACTTGTCTCGGCACCATCCCGTTATTATTATTATTATTATTGTTATATTGTTATTATTATTGCTGCTATTCCATATTGTCTCGGCACCATCCCGTTATTTTGTTTTGTTATTATTATCGCTACTATTCCATTTACCTTTTCCATCGGGAACGTCGATCACCTGGCTCGTGTCCAAATAAATACGACCCTTGTAGACATAAGTGTCACGTTTTAGTATATCCTTTTTGCAATAGACTAGCTGATGATCGAAGAGAAAGAGAGTTATGTTGTTGGTCCACATGCCGCTCGTCACGCGAATCGCCTCACCCTGATAAATCAGCTGGGACGAGACTTCGATAAGATCCTCGCCCTGCAAGCATCGTGAATTGTAACTCTCGTTTAGTTTGAACGGGGTGGGGTGGGGTGGGGCAGGCATCTTTCTTGTTTTTTTTCGTACCTCCCAACCCTCGACTCTCAACTGCCACGCGGCAAGTTTTTCCAGGCTCTCCATTCGTCTCTTTCTTTCGTTAATGAGGACGGCAACGGCCCTCATCGCTTCGAGAGCCTCGCGTATCTTCTCGTAATCCGGATGATCAATTTTCGTATACTTGAGCAATTCGGCCAATTGGAGGGGATATTTGCAAATTCTCTGAACGGGAGTGAGCAAATAACCGTCGAGAGGTATCTCGATGAGACCGCGCATCAGCCTACACGCCTCGAAGAACTTGCCGTATCTGTTGTGCCGGTAAAGCTCTTGCAAAGTTGCCATTGCCATTGGATGACCGTTGCAGTATTCCGAATACATGCGGAAGCCCCGTCGCTGAAAGAGTCCTTTTGAATCGTGTATCGAGTTAGGCAGAGAGGCATACGCCTCGAAATAAGACAAGACAAGACTCACGTGGAGGAGAAAGCACTCGGCGAGGCAACTTTTGTGGGGTGCGTTCCAGTCGATACGAGTCTCGAGATCTTTGAGAAATTCGGACTGAAATTCCGCGAGATCCTCGAGATTGATGAATATCGTGTCGATTTGATCCTCGGTGAACATGTCGGGGCGTCGACGGCACTCGGCCACGTAGCCCTCGGCAACGTCCCGCAAAACTTTAACAAAGTCACGCTCCGTTTGTACGAGCTCGCGGACAACGCTGCTTCGGACTTGCTCGTTCGACAAGAGCGACACGCTCGTTCTCCTTCTCGAACTCGTCGAACCTCCAGCCCCCGATGCCATCGCCGCCAGACAATCCTCGACCGTTTCTTCCTGGCTGACTCTCAACTGCTCCGCCGCGATAAACGTTTTTCTCGTTATCGCGACCCGGTCAAACTCAGATGCGACTTTTCGTGAAAATACATACCCGAACAAAAGCCGCGGGAAACCATCCGTGTCGAGCTCTGCAACTTCCCCACCACCAGTCCTTGTCCATCGTGTCGAGAACGTCTATGAGGTCTCCGGCTCGAAAGGCGAGCTCCTCCGGCTCGATCGCGACGTGATCCCAGACAGCCTCTGCCAGTATCACCGATTCCTCCTCCATTCTTTGCTCCAATGATTTTTTTCGATCCGTCAAGGATGCTATCGACGATTCCGAATCCGACATCATCTCGTCGTCGGACGTCCCGATTCCTTGGCCACCCCCGCATCTTCCGTCCTGTTCGTCCTCCGAAGGAACGTTACCACCGGGATATCTCGCACCTGATGGGTATCACCGACACCCCGAAAACAATCATTAGATACAAAAGACGCTTTTATAGCCGCATCGGGCGCGACTTTTTGAAAACCTCCAATTCTTTTCTTCTTCGATCCCGTCCCCCTTTCTCTTTCCGCTTATCCTTTTTCTTCTTCTTCTTCTTCTTCTTCTTCTTCTTCTTCTTCTTCTTCGTCTTCTTCTCCCTCTTCGTCCTCTTCCGTTTTTTTTTATCATTTCAAGCTCGACGCCAAAGGCATTTTGCAAAGAAAGGCATCTACTCTGAGATTTAAGTTCGCGAGGGGAGCCAACCATGCGCCGAGTCTACTCTACTGGATACAAAAGTATGCGACGTACCTGCAGTTTTGGTGCGCGTCAACGGGGAAAGTTGATTGATTCCCAATGGCTGACTGAGAGAACGTCTCAAATTTGTCCGAGAGCTCCTCCCTTTCGCGTTACTGACGTTGAAAAAAAAGGAAAAAAAAAGTCGGAAACAAATGAAATATCTGTTAGTACATCTTTCGATCAACGTAAATGGAACGAGAGTTCCGGTGGGTAATCTTTGTTTTTGTCTTGGTTTGACAAACAGAGGACAGAGGCGATAGATGGGTATTCTCGTTCGGGGACAATCAAAAAAGGGGGAGTTATGGCAAGCGTGTGTACGTTACTTTCGTATTTGTAAGCTCGATAAATACAACGCATTCAGCAACGTATTACAATATTTCCTGATATCACATACGCGTACGTACACGGCAGATGCGTGCACGTATTCGTATATCTTTGTGTACAACAGAGACACGACAAAATACGGTGTGTGTGTGTGTGTGTGTGTGTGTGTGTGTGTTTGGCAGTCAAAAGTTCTTACGAGGAATTGGTTGAGAGAAGCAGGAATTGTGTACGTATGCCGCGTCGTCTACCTACCACTATTTTCCCTCGATTTACTGGAAAGGTTCCAACAGATAATTTTTAATTTCGCCGGACATCGATCGGTTATTTTAGGTTTGAAATTTGTGGCTCATTATCAAAGAAAAATCCTTGCGATCGTGGCGAAAGAAGGAAACGGTCGAAAGAGATATCTGTCATCGAATGATTTACCGCGCGCGTCTTTCTCTCTCTCTCTCTCTCTCTCTCTCTCTCTCTCTCTCTCTCTCTCTCTCTCTCTCTTGCTTTTTGCACAAAACATTCTTCCGTATACACGTTTATGCCACTCTATACGGTTTTCTAGTGGATTTTTTTTAATCACGAAAATTTTACGGATCGCGGAGGGGTGAGTCACAACATTCCTAAACTTGTGACTTTCGATGCGATAATCTTCGTTTTGCCCGGCACGTCATTAAAAACCGCGTCAAGCGTGCGTACCTTTTCAGTGTAACGATGTCATGGGAGGAGTGTCTCGGGCTGAGCCTCGGAGGTCGCGTCTTTATGGGAGACGGGGTCGAGAGGATCCTTCTGTAATTGTGAGCCGCTGCTCCGTATCCCGATCTCGTGTCCCACTGAAGCAGACGCTGACCGCCGAGATCGCTGTTTGTTCGGCGTACGTGACCGTGACGGCTGCTGACGCGGCTCTGTTGCAGATCGGCCTTCGAAATGACAACTCGATTGAGCGAAATATTGACGGAGTCTCCCCCCCCCCCCCCCCTCCCCCCAACCCGCCGTCTATTTATTTTCATATACAAGTATTTATATTTGGTCGCAAGTTTAGACTCGCTCGCCGTTTCCACTACGCGCACGTGTCACATTCTGTGTCACATAGCGATATCGTTTCATCTTCCTTTTAATATATTTATATGCACTTATCGAGCGGGAAAAAAGGTCTCTTTTCCCACAATCCTATCTCGAACGATAGCGGAATTGAATTACCTTAAACTTGTCGATGAGTATCTGGTTTATGAGCTCGGACTGGGGTCGAGATTTTTCGGTGACTCTTCGTCGTAAGGCCGGTGGACTGTCGGTTTCGTCGGGAACGTCGGTGTCGTGCGACTCGGAACTGTCACCAGCCCCCAACGTTCCACCGCTACTGCCCCCAGTCATGGCTCTTCCGCCGGATACCATCTTGAACACGAAAATAGATGAGTGCTCGATTCTGTTTTTTTTTTTTTTTCTTAAATTTCCAATTCCAGTGAAAATAATAATAAAAAAAAGCTCGAACCTCGATCTGTATTCCGCTATCACCGCTGTTGCATTTGGCGCTGCGAGCAGCTTTGTTGCTCTTCTTTCTCTCCTTGCTGCTTCTCCAGACGAGAGGTCCAAATCTGAAAGATGAAGAAGGAAAAGTTGCTCAAATATTTAACGGTAAAAAGGAAAAAGATTGCACGCCATAGAGAAGTTTGTACAAACCGAAACTTTTGGTTCATGCCGAGATCTTCCTCATCCTCGTTGCCATCGTCGTCGTCGTCGTCGTCGTCGTCGTCGTCGTCGTCACCGTTGTCGCCGTTTTCGTCGTCGTCGTCGTCGTCGTCGTCGTGGTCGTCGTCGTCCTCGTCGCCGTCCACGTTGTCGTTGACGTTCAGTAGAAGACTGCAAGGATCGGTTCTCGCATCGTCAATGGAAAGTTCAATCGTCGCAGATCTGCCTTCACCCTCGTTGCTTTCCTTGCTGCCCTTCTTGTGAAATCGAAGGGAGAAGCTCTTGCGAAACTTTTGCAGGACGCTCTCCTGTTGAGTCTGCGTCGAATTTCCAGTTGGCCGATAACTCTGCCGGTCCGTAGCTGTCGTAGGGAGATTCGACGGGTCCCGGTGTCGCAATTGGGAAACTAAGAGGGGTATCGTAGCTTCGGCGAGCCGATGCTCGTGTCTTCTGCTACGCGACGAAGCCGTTGCCGCTTCCTCGTTCGCCTCGGTATTGGCACGTCCATCCTCGCCCGCTGACCACTCACCGCTGCAATTCCATTTTCAATGCACGACGTTAAACGCGTTTATTTCGAACAAATACCTCGGTCAAAGGTGAAAGAGTGTAGGTTTGTATTGATTTTTCAACGTTGCGAAGGGAGGTAGTGGAAGGCGAGTAGGTTACGTCGGTATTAAATAAATTGTTGCTAATTTTATTTCGAGCAACAGTTTCTTTTTTTTTAAATTATATTATTGACTTTTTCAATGATTATTTCGAAATTATCAATCATCATCACTCTGGAATCTCATTCGTTTTAAAGGGCCGGGTTTAACAAAATTTATCTCCATAACCGTGAGGCCGACAAAAATTGTGTAGCGAGCTTTTTTGCAGGTTATACAATTCTCCATAAATTTTATCAATATCTTTTCGCGCTAATATTCATAATAAAAAAGTTATAAACAAAAAAAGATAAACAACGAGAGGATAAGAAACTTTGAGGCAAGATTATTATTTGATTAAAAATCTGACAATAAAAATGCTTGTTACCTTTGTTATACAGCATTTCGTTATGAACAATTTGACCTATTCCATTTTTCATTCAGTTTGTTTTTCTTGATTCTTATGGTTATTTAATTCTATTCTTTCTACTTAATTTAATTTAAACGGAATAAATTCGAATTCCTTTCTTCTTTTATTTATTCATAAAAGTAAATAATACTCATTTTTAATTTAGAATTTAAGAAATGTGTAAAAATATAAAAATCATACGATGATTAAATTCTTCATTAGCGTTTCACAATAATTCAATATTTAAAAACCAAAAAATTATATCTGAATGAATTCAAACAAATCATTGAATTCGAACATTCTCCATTAGAAACAATTTCGAGTTATCAACATTCAGTCAATTCAAATTAATTAAATAACAAATAATTAACCTCGATGATAAATAATAAATTCCAATAATTCATAAGCCATGAATACTTTTTAAACAGAACGAATAAACTTTCAAGAGACGACACTCTTTTCTCGATTAAGAATAATTGATAATTTAATTATTTGATTTTTATAAATTCATAAATTTCTAAATTTAAGATTATTCTTATTTACCTTTATGAATAAATAAAGGAGGAAAGATATTCGAATTTATTCCATATAAATTAAGTGAAGAAGCAAGAATAAAATTTAATAACCATGAGAATCAAGAAACATCAACCGAATACAAAAATGGAATAGATCAAATTGTTTATAACGAAATGCTGTATAACAAAGGTGAGAAGCATTTTTATTGTCAGATTTTTAATTAATTAATAATCTTGCTTCCAAGTTTCTTATCCCCCAATTTATCAGCTTATTTTTGTTTATAACTTTTTCATTATTGACATTAGCGCAAAAAGTTATAAGAAAAAGTTATGGATAATTGTGTCAACTACAAAAAAGCTGTCTACAAAATTTTTGTCAGCCTCACGGTTACGGACAGAGTTGGGCGTAATTCTATTTATAAATACGAATACGAATATATTCACATCGTGATTTTCGTGTGAATATAAATGCAAATTTATTCATACTTCACTTATTGTAAATACGTGAAGTACATGCATAAATTCCTATTCACAAGTGTAAATACGAATTTATTTGTATTCACATCCCTGCATGCAAATACAATTGTATTCACAAATATTCTGAACATACAAATAAATTCACAGAAAAAACTGTGAATATTCACAAAAAATATGAATATTTACAAGAAATCCTGTGAATTAAAAAAAATACACATCAAAATCTGTGAATACAAATGTATTCACAAAATAAGTTGTGAATTTTTTCGTATTTGAGACAAATTAAAATCAAATTCACAATGATTAGATTAAAATTTACACCAAACGTGAGTTCTTACGTATTTTGAGACAAAACATTCCGTCGAGGCAAAGAAATGTTTGCAAAAAAAGTTGTGAGTTTAAAATATTACATTATAAATGTGAAAAAATTCACAAAATGAGTTGTGAATTTCCTCAAGTTGAAGAAAATTAAAATCGAATTCACGACAATTATATTAAAGTTCACACCACAAGTGAGTTCTTACGTATTTTGAGAGAAAACATTGTGTCGAGGCAAAGAAATTTTCGCACAAAAAGTTTTGTGCAAAAATTTCTTTGTCTCGAGGCAATGTTTTCTCTCAAAATACGTACGAACTCACTTTTGGTGTACATTTTCATCTAATCATTGTGAATTTGATTTTAATTTGTCTTTAACACGAAAAAATTCACAACTTATTTTGTGAATTTTTTTGTATTTACAATTTTTTGTGAATACATTGCATTCACAGATTTTGATGTGATTTTTTTTTCATTCACAGTATTTTTTGTAAACATTGCCATTTTTTGTGAATATTCACATATTTTTCTGTGAATTTATTTGTACGTTCAGAATATTTGTGAATACAATTGTATTTGTATGCATGCATGTGAATACAAATAAATTCGTATTTACAATAAGTGAAGTATGGATAAATTTGTATTTATATTCACATGAAAATCACGATGTGAATAAATTCGTATTCGTATTTATGAATCGAGTTACGCCCAACTCCGGTTACGGAGATAAATCCACAAAACTAATTCGCCCTTCATTCCAAGATGACGGCCGTTCTAACACCCTTAACGTCCCGGAAACTGAGTTTCACACTCATGGCCGTTTCACACCCTACGAAAAAAATAGCGTTGTACCCAAAATTTTCACGAGGCCTTTTTTGAAGCACCATTTGACCATACTAATAGAAATTTGCCGAGCCCGAATCGACGAGAGGGAGCAAACAATCAGAAACGAGGGAGAGGTGTCCAAAAGAGGGCGTCTCAATGATCGGATGGAAAGAGCTGACCCCGAGGGATACGCACTTTCCTCGGAATGTCCGACGACTCTATCCAACTCCGTATTCGACAAACCTTTTCACGGCTAATATACTCTCCGTTTAATAAGTATGAAAACAAAAAAACGTATGGATTTTTTTATTACAGACTAAGGTGGTCGAAAAAAAAACTTCCTCTCATCTTGTCTGGAGAAAGAATTTTTTTGCCGTCAAATGCCTTGTTGGTGGTATTCGGGGTAAAAGTGGACACGAGCAGTGTCCTCGAAATAAAGTCTTTATCCGCGAGCTGACTTTGCAAACACGTCTGGATGGCAATTATAAAGAGAGAATTTTCAAGCGAGCCGAGCGAAGAGCCTCACGTGGAAAGCTTCACGAACTTGAAACGGGGTCATCTACTCGGACGCAGTTTTTCCGGAGGCGCGCGACAAAATTGGACAGGCCGAATTTATTCGCTAAAGTTTGCGCTGGCACCCGGATACTCGGTATAATTCTTCTTTCACATACTTTATACATATGAGAAAGCAACCGTGAGTATTATTAACCCGTTGACACAAAAAATAACGAAATCCGGCGGTCGCCTTGTGCTTAAAAAAAAATGTTTCACCTTGATGGGCACTAGCATTTGGTAGGCGAAAAATAATAATATCCTTGCCGGAAATTCTTTGTAAAATTCTTTGGAAATACTTTTTGCTCAACTTCGGTAACATGATACGAGTTTAAAGAATGCAATGTCGGACATTGCGCATATTTTCTGGAGTGTCACACCGTGCAACATTACTAATAACATTTTCTTCGTTCAATAGACGTTGTATTGTGTTAATAGAAAGTAAGTCGACGAGAGTTATAATTTTAAAAAAGTTCGTCGAGATCGGGCTTTGAAGAAGAGACGAAAGAAGAGAGCGAAAATACCGCGCGACAACTTTACCAGTAATTCAGCCAACATTGAGCTATTCATTTACACACACAGGGTGATATACCAGGGTGGTACCAGAAATATTGATTTCAGACGAAAAAGTCCGAGACTCAATTTGAATGGTTTTTTCAATCTGTACATATTGGTAGGGTCACATTTTTTTTCAAGCGGAGGTGCCAATCTGATTTCACGGTCAACTCGACTTTTATCTCAAGGGAAACTTTCCCTATTTTATCGGCTACACGTGTAGAGCACAAAAGTAAAACAAAACCAACGACCTACGATTTGACCATGGACTTGAGATGACCTTGAAATAAATAAACAATTGTGGATCGGTGGAAACGGTCCGGCACCGCCTGGCCACCTCGATCGCCCGATTTAAGACCATTGGACAATATTTTACGGGGTGGGTTGAAAAGCAACGTCTACGCAGAGACGCGTGTATCGCAACGCGACTCGGGAAGATACGAAGAAACGGAAAAACCAGGCTTGTACAGTCATTTCTAAGGAGACGTTGCAAAGAGACGATACTACTCCATTTAGAAATTGTATCGTTAAATGTATCACGGTTGATGGACCATTTTTTTAACACGTCGGACAATAAAAGACACGAATCGCGTCTAAAAGCATTTTCTGTTGCTATTCGAAGTTCATCCCAAGGTCACGATATTGTAGGTCATCGATTTCGTTTTTTCGCGCTCTACATTCGTGGGCGATAAAACAAAGCGGGGCTTCCCCTTTTAAAAAGTGGAGTTAGCGGTGAAATCAAATTGATACCAACGTTTGAAAAGAAAAAATCCACAGCTACGTCAATGTAGACATTGACGAAGCATTCAAACGTTTTCGAGTGACTAACTTTTAGCGAATGAGCCTGTATATTCGGAAGCGTCGGTTCGTTAAATTTTCGGTTGGATAGAAAGAAAAAGAGTCGAACGACTGACCTCTCTTGATCGCGATCCAGCAGCAGGGCCGGTGTACTCGATGCTTTTACACGCCTCTGGGCTCTCGTAATCGTCAGGCCTGGCGCGCGCTTCCTCTCGAATGCATTTTTCTCTCTCGTCTGCTGTTGTTGTTGTCCGTGCGAGGGCTGCCGCGAGATAAAACAAACGATCAATTTTCCGAACGCGAGGCGAACGGGGCATGCCGACGAAAAGGTTTCATTATCCGACTGCCGAGCAAACTGATCGGCTGTCTTTGGAAAAGTCTCTTATTCGCGCCGCCTCCCGCGTCTATTCCATTTTTATCACGCCTCTGCCTTCGATCCAAACTAACAATTACTTTTTTTTTAACTCAGGCTCAGCCGCGCACATGGTTGGTCAAAAAATCATCCGCCGTTCTAATCGACCGAATTGATCGTTCTCCGCTCACGCGCCTCCCTCTCTCTCTCTCTCTCTCTCTCTCTCTCTCTCTCTCTCTCTCTCTCTCCCTCTCTCGTACACTTTAGTAGCAAATAACAATCGGGTACTCGTGGCTTTCTTTGTTTTCCCTTGCTCTCTTTCCCTCGCATCGTCGCGTGGACACGGGGAAATTTCGATCGGTGAGATAAATAGCCCCCCGCGACAGCTTCGTCGGCTCGCCCCTTCCCCCTCGTATACTTGTTGCGCGATATACGTCTCTTTAATGATCACCCTAAGGTTGTTGCTAGATCACTTTTGCAGGGTGGGGGGAGCAACCAAGTTCCTATGCTGATACATTGTGTGACGTCACCAGTGCCAACTTGTGGTAGCAAAATATTAATAACGTGTACGACTGAATATCGCGAAAATTTTCATATGTACGGTAGATAATCGTTATTATTATTTACATATATGGTAATTTGAAGAAGTTGGGATTACGAGAAAATTAAATGTTGATGTTTAAAAATCCTATTAAAATAGACACGAGCTTTGGTACAGTCGCACGGTTCTGTCGTTATTCGAGGCTGTGAGTATTACTGCAGTGACTGTCACAGATGTTACGCGCGTTTCATGCCGGTCGGCGTTTTCAGAGGTTATGCCAGGACAAAAGGAGGCAACAAATGATTCAGAAAAAAAAATTAGCTTTCGATGGAAAAGACGATTTGTGAGTACTGGTGCCCACAAGTATCGCGCTATGCCCACCGAAGCTAGAAAAAAATATCATAATAAATAAATTAATAAGTTCCCCTTAGTCGCATTTGACTTTAACGTATTTGAAATTGACGCGCTAGGTTTTTGATTGGTTCTGCTATTCCCATATTTCATCACTTTTTTTTCGTAAACTGGTCGCATATTTTTCACACATTTTCATTGATCGGATCGGTATGATCTGTCTACTTAAATCGCGCGGAAGGTATACGCGAGAAACTGAAATGGTTACGACGTGTTGCCCCGTACAACCAATGCGATCGAGTGAAGATTGATGTAAACTTTAAAATGTATTATTTAAAAAAAGAGAGCGGAAACCTTTGTTCTCCTTTTGCTAGTATATTCAGAACATATACCATAACGATTGGTACAAATTTCATTAATATCTATTTACCCCAATACTTTTAAGCAACAACCTTAACGAGTTTGGCCATCGTATCTTTACGTTGCGCACTTTATTCTCTTCTTTCCGGCTCTTGATAATATTTTAACAAGAGGCTCTTTGGTCTCTCATTCAATTCGAAGGACGTTTTACGAAACAATCGAGGTTTTTTTCGGCCAGTACGCTCAGTCAAGTTGGAAAAGTGAAAAACGAGTTTCCAAGCACCGAGGGACCTTTGCATTTGACGTATCGCCTCAACGGTGTCGCAGCAGCGCTAATCGCGAGTGTCTCTCGTCGCGCAATACCGCAGACTTCCGCAACGTGACTGCGAACAAAGCGCGGAGCGTCCGCAGCGATAAGGAATCGAGAGAAAGATGGCCACGTTCTATGTGGGAAAATGGATTCTTGAGTATGGGGTGAATCAACGGGAGAAATAGCCTACACACGACTCGCACGTGACGTCCCTTTGCGTACACAAGTTTTTAATCCGTATTTACACTCGTCTGTCCACCTATGTATCTAACGATAGAGAGAAAGAGAGAGAGAGAGAGAGAGAGAGAGAGAGAGAGGTGGATGAAAAAAACTTACAGAAGCGGGAGCCGTGTGGAAGGCAGCCGTGTCCGGATGGAGGCAGTTCGGGCTTGGTGTCGATCTCCTGGAATTCTCGGGACGGTGACGCCTGGGCGGTGAACTTCCGAGAGAACTGTTATTGCTGCGAATAAATAAAGATATATGTTGAAAAATTGAAGAGAGACAAAAGAGGCGGAGCTCGGAGGGGTCAAAGTTTGGCGAGGAACGCGCCGCTGCCAAAACTTTGTCTCAAAGTTCTACGGTTATCATAAAAAAAAGAAAGAAAAGAATAGTCGAGGAAAGGGTTGAGAGCCGTTACGAGGAAAAACTTGTGCCTACCGGATGAGAGAGGAAGGAGCATGTCGAGTCGCACGGAAATCTTGGTTTGTGCATAAAGAAGAAGAAGCCCCCCCCCCCCCCCAGTGAAATTGGGCCGGGGAGTTTGCGCAATAAAATAGTCAGGAATTAATAACGTCGAGTGGATAAGAAAAGACGAGGGGGAACGAGGCACAGACTCGCTCCTTTCCTTCCCATCGCGCTTCTTTGCCACGTCACAGCCACGAGGTAGTTGACACGGTGTCGCGGCGGCACACGCGTTACTCGCTATTATTCCGCTTTACCCATTTTCCGAGTCAATAAAATATTACGCCACGTTACGCGGCTCTCACCCGTCTCTCCCGTATCTTCCCGTCTGCCGTGTCAATATATATATATATATATATATATACACGCGTGTGTGAAAACTTGCTCGAATTCCGCAGGGAAATCGGAAGAGAGGTTTTCCATCTTTTTCTTATTTTTTTTGAGGCAAGGAAAATACTAGGAATACTCGCCATTTGCCAAAGGGCTTTTTTTGTCCAATGATTGCCTCGGTGAGCCAACGTCGTATTATCGCATGCAATTTATACCTGCTTCACCGCCCGAAGCAATACATTCTTTGGGGAGTGAAATTTTGTACGCCCGTCCGTGTGATATTTAACAGCAGCGAGCGACTTTAGTCGTCAAGACTTTTCTTGCTGAATATCATATTTATCGTACGAACATCGATTAATGGGAAACAAAAAAAATTACGGCGCAACGTATGTGCTCTCGCGAAAACGGAGCTTTACCCTTGACGCTGAATAGCTCCTTTACTATACGACAGGCACGAGAGTAAACGAGCTCTTGAAAAACCGGTTTTAAATATACTCCCCCAAAGGCGTAGCCAGAACTTGCTTCGGGCGGGGGTAAAAGCGGGGAAAGTCGATACAATGTACTTATTTTTTTTTAATTCTGCAAACTTTAATCGACTTCAATTCCAGGTAAAACTCGATCGGACCAAAACTCTTGACCTGAGACACGTTTATATTTAAAAAATCCATCTTCTAGGCTGAATAAGCCCTGGACGAGAATGGAACTCGAAAATTCGTGACTACCAAACGATTTTACATCGAATAAGAGGCTGCCTGATCGATTTTACCGAGAAATAAAAAATGATCAATTTTCACGTTTTGTGTCCTATCGATTACTACCAGTTCAAATCTATAGTGATCCAATCGAGTTCCTGACACCTTGGAATGCACGCTCGAAAGTGTGCTCCGCCGTGACTACGTCCATGTTCTTTCCGTCTATTTACACTGCCTTGTCTGCTCGACGAGTAGGCAGCGGCGGCGGCTGAGACAGCGAAGACGAAGATGATGATAAGGAAGAAGATGACGAATTCGAGTTGAGGCAATCCCTCGATCAACCTAGCGCACGCGTCACAAACGCGATTGCAAATCGATCCTAGGCTCGATATTTTTAAATATAAGGATGGTTGAAAATAATGGTTGAGGCAGAAACGCGTATTGAATTGGACTGCGGACAAGTCGTGACGTGCCGCAGATCGTAAAAATAATTGTCATACGATATTCGTGTAGACGAGTGTAAAGGCGTGGAGCGGGCTCTCTCGTAGTGCTGGTTATTACGGATCGCCTCACATCCGCATTGGAGTCGGCTTTTTCCACTTTCTCTCTCTCTCTCTCTCTCTCTCTTCCTCTCTCTTTCTCTCCGTTTCGTTTCATCGATTGCCACGCGGTATGAAGAAAGACTTGTGAAAAAACCGGCGCGGCCGGACAGAGGAGGGCAACGGAATTAATGTATCTGTGAATGCGTAAAAAAGTCAAGGACCGACCAACAACTAGAGGACGATTATTTGAAACACGAATGTAGCATTGTTTAAACGTTTGGTATGGCGGCGACGGCGGAGCACGAGACACCGATGCGAGAATTATTCCCGCCAAGTCACTCGCGGAAACAGCTCTGGCGGAGAGCCTCCCACGCAGAAATTTGTTGGAGCGTTCCCAGATCCTGCAGTGTCCCTATGCGGACTTGATAGGGACGTCGCAGGTAGCGAGGCCTCATTGTAAATTAGGTGGATTACCCGCTATTTCCCCGTTTACGTCGTTTGAGAATGTTTTTATTGGAATTGCTCATACGGAATTTGTCGGTTCTTCCAAAAGAGTCCTTTCGTCATCTCGTGCAGAAGTATATTTGTGAGTGCCAAGATGGACCCGTATCTATACGGCGATTTGTTTGGAACACTGCACATAGCGGGTTCTCATGGGGATCCTATTGGATTCTGCACTGAGTTCTCCGATCAACGCCCTATTGACAATTTTCACCACGTTCAAATCGAAATTACCTATGTGAAAAATCACGAGAAAGAAAAAACTTGCCGTCTGTTCAATATAACCTGCATGCTTCGCGAACGTGTACGTGGGTACCCATACTTTTCCCCGAAAAAATTTCCCCGAATGACACTTTCCCCAACGACATTTCCCCGAAAACATTTCCCCGAATCGACATTTCCCCGAAAACATTTCCTCGAAAACATTTCCCCGAATCGACATTTCCCCGAATGACACTTCCCCGAACGGCACTTCCCCGAAAAACAGTTCCCCGAATCGACACTTCCCCGAAAAATAGTTCCCCGAATCGACATTTCCCCGAAAACACTTCCCCGAATTGACATTTCCCCGAATGACACTTCTCCGAAAAACAGTTCCCCGAATGACACTTCGTCGAAAAATATTTCACCGAATGACATTTTCCCGAATGAACACTTCCACGAACGACACTACCGCGAAAATGAGTGAAAAAGTTTTTTTATTTAAAGTCAAAGTCAAAATGGGTAAAAATTATTAATCGAAGGGTAAATAAGATGACAAGAAAAAATGAGTGATAAAGTTATTTATTTAAAGTCAAAGTCAAATTGGGTCAAAATGGGTAAATGGGTGTGAGCGCAGGGCACCTCGGATATGCGTGGGGAATAGTGGGGTATGTGGAACACTGGTGTGGGCTCAGGGCACTTTGAATGTGCGTGTGGAATATTGGGGTGCGTGAAATACTGTTGTGGGCGCAGGGCACCTCGAATGTGCGTGTGGAATAGTGGGGTCCGTGGAACACTGGTGTGGGCTCAGGGCACTTCGAATGTGCGTGTGGAATATTGGGGTGCATGAAACACTGTTGTGGGCGCAGGGCACCTCGAATGTGCGGGTGGAATAGTGGGGTGCGTGGTACACTGGTGTGGGCGCACAGCACCTCGAATGTGCGTGTGGAATAGTGGATTGTGTGGAACACTGGTGTGGGCGCAGGACACCCCGGATATGCTTGGAATAGTGGGGTGCGTGGAACCCAAACTGACCTAAATAAACTGTTTTTCGGGGAAGTGTCATTCGAGGAAATCTCGATTCGGGGAAGTGTCATTGGGGGAAGTGTTTTCGGGGAAATGTACTGATATGGTTTTGGCACGAGGACGTTTGGGCGCATATCATTTCCCCGAATCGACATTTCCCCGAAAACACTTCCCCGAACGGCACTTCCCCGAAAAACAGTTCTCCGAATCGACACTTCCCTATATTTGTCATCTTATTTACCCTTTTATAATAATTTTTAACTATTTTAACTTTGATTTTAAATAAATAACTTTTTTACTCATTTCTCTTGTCAGCTTATTTACCCTTTGATTAATCATTTTTACCCATTTTGACTTTGACTTCAAATAAATAACTTTTTCACTCATTTTCGGGGAAGTGTCGTTCGTGGAAGTGTTCATTCGGGAAAATGTCATTCGGTGAAATGTTTTTCGAGGAAGTGTCATTCGGGGAAGTGTCGATTCGGGGAACTGTTTTTCGGAGAAGTGTCATTCGGGGAACTGTTTTTCGGGGAAGTGTTATTCGGGGAAGTGTCATTCGGGGAAATGTCGATTCGGGTAAATGTCACTCGGGGAAGTGTTTTCGGGGAAATGTACTGATACGTGTACGTGTGTGATGATATCATGTCCAAGTGCAATAATATGAATAGGTAACAAACGATAATTACAGGGACGCAATATAAATCGAGTTTTGAGCGAGCGATTTATAACTTATTAAGACTCTCTATGAGGAAGCATATGGAAACGCGCCGCCCTGACTTAATTTACTAGTCAACCTCAGTGACTTGTCTTGGTGTCAACATCGAACGAAGGCTCTCCTGGAGACAACATATTGCAGGGGCCGCTGGGAAAAAGAGGTCGTCTCTTTACCAACTCAAACGTTGCCGTGGAAAACGAGTGTCCATTTGATGTTGGTTTAGGCACTCACGTTACCACGCCTTGATTATTGTTTTCTTCTTTTCACTTCCACATCACTGATACCCAAAATTAGCAACTGCAACGTGCACTGAACACAGACGTATGGTTCGCTTTCGATCTACATCGTTATGACCATGTCACGCCTTACTACATCCGGTTGGGATGGTTGAAGACTGCGGAGCGACGTAAGCTCCTTCATTTACGCAATCTGCGAGGATGAGAAGCCGTCCTACTTATACCACCGATTTGTGCGCCGTCTGCGAATACCATCGCATACTCTCCGGCGGCCATTGACGAGCAGGGATTTCATTACACCCAACTGTAGGACGAACTATCTTAGGTCCTTCTGTACCACCCCATGTTACCTCTGGAACACTATAGACCCTCATATCAGAGCCTGTAAAAGTCGTCTCATGTTTAAGCGTACCTTAACACGAATATTGTTAAACGAGTCTATGAGCTGATTCCATCATAGCCAAACTTTCAATTTTCAATAATATTTTTAATTGTAATTATATCTGTATTTTTATTAATTATTTTTAACAATATTATTTTTTACTATATAGTATTTTTTATTTTGCATTCTGTTCTTGTTATGTTTTTTTTTTATTATTGTATAGTCTATATAAGCTAATTTTATTCCATCACACATGTGTAAAGAATATGCATATGGACGCTGTACAAAAATTTGCACGGTACTCTTAGAGAGCATACGCTCCAGAGTAAGAAATAAATAACTCTCTCTCTCTCTCTCTGTTTCTTGTAATGACGCTCATGAGTAATGACTTTCTTGAACCAACGACACGCACCAACTACTATTATTACAAATCCTTCCTAGCCATGGCTTGTCGTGTCTGGAATGGTATAGACTATGCTACGGGGGCTTGCAAAACCCAAAAGAGCTTCATGGTGGCGCTAAAACGAGACCTGCTACGAGCTATGTTTGAGTGAGGCATTTTTGTGATCCACCCGCACTTCGATATCATGTTACGATTCAGTCTCTTCTTGATGTCTCGTTTTCACTCATAGTTGTAAAATAATATTAACTAAATTTGTATACACATATACACTACCGGCGGAAAGTTTTCGGACAAGAGTTGGAAAAAGTGCCCGAACGGTTCTTTATGCCATTTCGCCGGTAGTTGGGCTAGGCCAATTTGACCAACGGCATTTTAAAGAGGGGGGATTTACCTACATTTTGGCTTATCAAAAAAAAATTTACGATTTTTTTTACACTTGGCACCCAGTTTTGAAAACGACAATTTTTTGTCGTTTTTTTGTTGTTTTGTGAGTGGACCCCGTTTACAGTAAAAATCTTTTTTATGCATTTCTCCTATTAAAATCATAAAAGGGGAAGCCTAAGCTTCAATTTCGTTTTGTAGAAAAATTTTTGCGATTTTTTTTTCCCAAAAATATTTCTTTTTTTCGATAAAAATATACAATATGAAAATTGCTCCGGAGTACGAAAACGACGAGGTTTACAACAAAACCTCAAGATGGTAAAAAGTTGCGTTACTTTTTGTTGAGTTCATGGGAATTTTTTCAGATTTTTTTGCGAAATTTTTTTTATATTTATTTCCGGTCGGAACTCGATTGATCTCAACACCATGATAATAATATAATTAATTTTTTTATTTACATATTATACTTTGGTCTCGTCGAAAAAACCTCCTCTCGCTGACAGCACGCTCTTAATCGTCGTAATTGAAATGTTTTTTCCACGACTTTCGACAAACTGCGATTGGATGTTTGCCGCCGTGAGTTTTCGATTCCTTTTAGACATCACAATTATTGATTAGTCTTCCGCTTTGGAAGTAACAGGAGGCCTCCCGGAACGATTTTTATCGCGGTTCGATTGTGTCTCTCTGAAACGTTTTATAGCATCCCCAACGGTTGATTTGGGTATTTTCAATCGATTTGCAATGTAGCGAATTTTGAACCCTTCATTGCAAAGTGCAAGGATTGATGCACGCTTTTTGATGCTTATATTGGGTCGACGACCCAAGAGAGGAATTCAGTGTACGAATCCTAAAAGATACGCACATTATTCGACAAAAGCCTATACGATTTTTGAATTTCCGACGTTGAATTTCCTAAACAAAATATGTATACTAAACGATTGGATCTTAAGAAAGTATGAATCGCTTAAAAAAATGTATATGCATGTCATCTTTCACACGTCGAGATCGAATTATGCTGAGACATATTAATTTCTCGGATGAAGGTTGATTTACGGTTTATTAAAAATGTTTGAAGGCAAAAATCCCACCCATTCTATCAAGAGACGCGGCAGCGTCTTGATGCCAAGTAACAACGAAAAAACTTCGATGCCACTGACGGAGTGACGAACATGCCACGTACTCGATGTCACGCGAAAACGTGTCGATGAATTGAAAATCTAATGACATTTTACCAATGTTATGCGACTTTTTTCCTATCGATTTTGTTTATGTTATTTTTCGATCCGTCAACTCAAACCTGAGATCCCATAATATGCGGTTGAATTTCCGAACGCTTTTTTGACCACGGAAATTATTCCACACTCGTCGGTTTTAGTTTTAAGGCTTCCACGGCTCTTTATGTTATTAGAAGAGCATGTGGCTTCCGGATGGAGGCGGTGTTGAGGATCTGCGTTGTGCCGACGTTTCGCAAACGTTACAGTTGGCATCATCAGGGCTGAGAGCTCTGATACAGAAGGTCTCGTGTCTCGAGTATTCCTTATATAGTTGCAGTCATCGTTCTAGATCACTGCACCAGCTAATCAGATGTTTTAATTGATGAGCTGGTCAATTAAAAAACCGGGAGGACGGTGTAACGAATAGGATTGACGTTTGGATAGGAGAATCCTCCATCGCTGTTTAGATTGTCCGGATCTTTTCGGATTTCCAGGCCTTCTCGGTGTTTCCTGGAAAAATAGCTGTTTGATGGGGCCAGACTTTGGGCTTTGTCGAACTGAATGGCATGACCAGTCTCCATCCAATGTTCGGCCAGCGCTGATTGTGCAATATGGCCATATTTGATACACCGTTGGTGTTCTTTGATCCGTGTACTGATCTTCCTCCCGGTTTCTCCTAGGTACACTTTATCGCATGAGCAGGGTATTCCACACTCGTCGGTTTGTTGTATCGAACAAAAGTCATTCGGTCGTGCCGTGAACATACTGCATACGCCCTTTCAAGTATCACTTAACAGTTTCTCAACAGCGCAGTAAACGCGTTTTAGATTCTCTGCGCAACTTCGAGCTGTAGCCCGGGCATACCCAGCGCCCCTTGTCTGCTTGACAGCTGACATGCTTGCGATATATATACATATATAAACAGTGTTACAATGGTCTTTGCGGCTCAAACCTCTTACGAGGGTAGAGAGTTTGTTCAAATAGAACAAACGGCCCTTTTGACAGCCAAAGTCAATTTTACGAAGGTTGTCAGTGTCGTGTATGATAACCTTAAAAAGTTCTTCGAATACGTCAAACAAAGCGTATTTTTTCAGGGCTGAAAATTTATTTTACGAAGGTTCTTAGTGTCGCAAATTCTGACATAAAAAATGCTTCGAAACCGTGAATGGGGCGGCGGCAAGCAGAACATCGAGGTCATCTACATAAAACGTTGCACCGAAGAGAAGAAAATGCCAAAAATATGGAATTTGCTTGTATCGAAAACAGGTATGGAAAAAATATAACCTTTTCGTTATTCAGAGACAGGGACAGATCTATACCCGTAGGTAACGAGAAATTGAAACTACGACTTAGCTTCGCATCAAGCTCAACAAATAAAAAAGGCTAGGCATCGCCAAGCCAAATCTGTCGATTTACTAGCTAATAATACGTACGTATTTCTCTATGAGTTACTAAAATACTCTCTATGAGTTACTAAAATAATACGTACGTATTTCTCTATGAGTTACTCATGCCTTGAATTAAATAATTTATCCCTATCATTTGCTTCGCCGCATCACCCTCATTTTTAATGCCCCGTACAGATCGATTGCATATATCCTACCTCCTTGCCCAGCGAGAAAACCCGGGGCGGAGGTAGAAAATTGTGCAAGGACCAGAGTGTCGGAAATCTGACTCATCTGGAGATGGCGGTTTCGCGTGTTTGATCGCACACAAGAAAAAAATGCATACCTGTAGGTATCAAGAGGTTACCGATATCAATTTTTCTTGCACCGAACATAGGGCAATGAAAAATTCTTAGTGTATTAGGTTCATGATTATTAATATAGTATTAGATACGAAATTCTTAGAGGTATCCAACGGATTTGAATATTACTCCAAAAGATTCGACAAAAAATATTTATCCTTGGGTACTGCTGCGATCTAGGAACTCGTTCGGAGACAATGAAAATGTATATCTTCTAAAGCGGCATAATCAGCATAATGATGAAGGTTTTACGAGAAGTCTTTTTAAATAGATTATTCAAACTGCTTTATACCAAAGGACTAATTATAATTTTTAATTTTTTAAAATAATAATTTTTTTTATCAGCGCTATATTGAATTTCTGGATTATTGAGTAATCTCAAAGATACTGTGTACCGGCGATGGAAGAAGTTTAAAAAGTACGTCAAGGCTCAGTAATGTTTTTTTGAAGTTTGTTCATGAACATTTTTCATGCCTTGTCTCGCAAACGACATTTTCCGCTGATCGTCATGGCCAGAGGGTCTGACGACAAAATCAACTAGATTTCCCCATGCCTATAAAATATAATAATAAATATATTTAACTTTTTCAACAAACCCTCGAAAAATAAACATTAGTGGGAAATGCCTTTTCCGAGACGAAGCCTGGAAAGTTTTCATGAACATGAGGTTTACTCTGATTGCTTGGATTATGAATTTATTCAATAAAAATTCCTTTGATTATTTCGTTTATATTGATGTTCTTTTAGTTCTTCGATATCATTTCAAAAATCAAACTTTCAAATTTATGAAAATAATAAAAATTGATGCTTATTTGCTACAACTGATATTACGGATGCTATTTCCCAGGTTCCGATCAATTCAACTATCCGGAAACACTTTTCCCTGCTCAATACGAATTTAAAACTATAGACCTATAGTTTCTTGAGACATCGTTAAAATTCGCTTCTCGTTCAACTGAATATATCACTCTATACGGAGAAAACAGGGCCCTCGAGGTTTAGAATAAATACTATGCTTCTAAAAAAAATATCATTAAATATCAAAAAGTATTGAATGGAACATAAAAATTGTAATTATGGTATAGTAATAATGAAGAAAGTTAAATTTTAACCTACGATATGGCCCGTAAACTGAAACAAATAATACATTTTATTCGGCATATTGTGATTTTTTGTATTATTCAAAAAATATTTTGCCCACGTGATTGGAACAATTAGTTTCCAGTATTTTACACAAAGTACGGTATAAAGAGTCACATTTTACTAATAACTTCGTAATATTTTTCGCTATATGCCGAAGATTTATGCTATGCGTATAGTGAAATCTATACATACACGAAGATTCATGCTATACGTATAGTAAAATCCATATGAAAATATAGCATATATGACTCAGCATATAGGACTCGCGCCTATGCGGGAATAGTTTCAAATGTAATATGCACGCATCATTTTTACTATACGGTGTGAGAATCATTTTTACACTTCTATAACAAGTCTTAGAATTCCGAACTGGTAGTAAACTGCTATACTTTTCTAGCACTGAATGTTAGAGTTCTGGCAGCCAGTGTTAGAATTTGAGGCCGTATTTTCCTCCGTGTAGGTGCGCAACTAAGTTCCCGGGTTTTTTTGTCCAATAAAAAATCGACAATTTCAAGACAAATACAAAAAATGATTCATTCGAAGTATTGTCCCTCGCTATTTACACATTTTTGCCATCTCTCTGGCAATACATAAATACCGCGACGATAAAAAGACGCGTCTTTGGACTGAAACCATTCGTCCAATGAATTTTGTACTGCATCGTAATTGGCCAAGTGTAGTCCACCCAAGCCATGCGCCATCGACCGACACAAGTGATAGTCTGAAGGGACCAAGTACTGGTTTTTATGGTGTCCTGGACGATGGAACTGCGATGGCACGGAGCGTTGTCGTGCTCCAATATCACACGTTCGTGTCTCGTGTCCCATTCTGGCCATTTTTCGAGCAATGCGTGGTTAAACTTGATTAGTTGTTGTCGGCAGCAATGCCCATTGACAGTTCCGCCCGGTTTCAACAGCTCAGAGTACACGATTCCTTTCCGGTCCCACCAAACGCAGAGCATTGTCTTTTTTTCCGAAGCGATTTGGCCGTGCCGTCGATGTTGACGCTTCGCCAAGTGAAAGTCACGATTTTCTGTGTTTGGGATCTCGAAATATATCCATTTTTCATCGCCAGTAACAATTCGATACAGGAAACTCTTTCTGTTGTGCCGCAAAAGCAAAATTTCGGATGTGGCTCTTCGATTTTCCATTTGTCTCTCAGTCAACTCATGCGGCACCCATTTTCCTTCCTTATGAATTTTTCCCATGGCGTGCAAACGTTTCGAAATGCATTGCCGAGTCACATCTAACGCCTCGGCAAGTTGATCTTCTGTTTGAGTATCACCTTCATCCAATAACGCTTGCAGATCGGCGTCCGCAAATGTTTGCGGTCTTCCCGAGCGCTCCTTGTCCCCAGTCTCAAAATCGCCACTTCTGAACCGCTTGAACCGATCTTCACACGTTGTTTTTGATGGTATATGTTCGCCGTAGGCCTCCTCAAGTAATCGACGTGCTTCAGCTGCTGTTTTTTTTAGGTTGAAGCAGAAAAGCAATGCTTCCCGCAAATGCTGTTTATTTGGCAAAAATTTTGACATTTTCGAGGTTAGAAAAAAGGTCGTTGTGTTGCGATATTTGTTTACATTACGACTGGGTATTCTTAACAGATGTCCAAGCTATAAAGACACCCCATTTCAGACCTGTATGCCGACTACATGTGTCGCTAGCGCCATCCATGTGTGAAACCCGGGAAATTAGTTGCGCACCTAGTAGTTGAAATTCGCTTCTCTTTCAACTGAATATATCACTATATACTGAAGTAAGAATACTACACGAGGCACAACATTTAAAGGATACAAGAAAATTTATAGGTGATTTTCGAAAGGCGAACTTCGCGAAAAATAATCGTAGAGCAATAGCAAAAAAAGCAAATTCACGCTTAAAGTCTCTAGTTTTGAGACACGGAGGTAGAATATTTTTATCGTTGACCGATTCTGAGTAAGCTTAAAGAGATGAGCGGAAAACAAATTTCAAAGTTTTTGCTTTCGTTTCAAAAGGTCCCCGAGTTTCATTCTTCCTCTTCATTTTGAGAGGTTTGTGAGCTTTGTGCGATGATTTCACGCCGAGGTATCGTCGTTCGAAGCAAAAATGACCTTTTTGGCTTTAATAATTCATTACTCGGGAACTACCCAGATAGACAGTCATGATCATCACGCCGTGCATACAATTGATGAAGCAAATTTTACAGCATATTGACTACATGTCATGATGCAAAGCCGTGAATTCATTTAGTATAGTGAATATACAAAGCATTTTGATCTCAATATGTCGTTTACAAATGCATCGTACGTTTGAAGCACGTTGAACTCATATCGCTGTGCTCAAGTGTCCACAATTAATATCTGCAAATTTTACGTCATATGGAAGTCATCCAATGACTGTGTTGATGAATTCACTGGGTTAGCACTGGTAGTAGACATGCCATGCAAGCAATATGACGGCGATATGCATGTTTGTCAGTGATACATTCGATGGGCGCAACATGACGGCGATATGCATGTTTCTCACTGATACATCCTATGACGGTGATATGCATGTTTCTAAGTGATACATTCGTTGAGCGCAATATGACGGCGATATGTATATTTTGTCAGTGATACATCCCAGGAGCACAATATGATGGCGATATGCATGTTTCTCAGTATTACATTCCATGACGGCAATATGCATGTTTTCAGTGATACATTCGGTGAGCGCAATATGACGGCGATATGCATATTTCTCAGTGATACATCCCATGAGCGCAATATGACGGCGATATGCGTGTTTCTGTGATACATCCTATGACGGTGATTTGCATATTTCTAACAAGGAAAAGGCAGAGCCTGGATGTCGCAAATCGGGTTCGCCTTTCGCGTGGTGAAAGTTGAAGACCTCCGAATTAACGTCGCTTTTGATTTTTGTTCCAATAAGCCTTAGTTACTGAGATATCGCGATTTGAAAATTTGGGAGTTTCGTCTCGTGCCTAGAGTACGTTGAGCGTTGACACTTGAGACAAGAGCGGCCGTAGCTAATACGGGAAGACGTTAGACCGGCACTCTGAAAGTTCACGGTTCGCGTCCCTATGCTTTTTTTAATTCAATTTTTTTTTAATTTTATAATCTCTCATAAGACTTTACATGTGCAGGTAAATAAGAAAATTCGAAAATATGTTTTACTAGTTTTATTTGTCTATTATATTAAAATAATTAATCCAATAATGAAGTCACAATTACAAAGCAAAATAATATGGTATAAAAAATAAATAATTAATATAATTCACAGGAAAGCATATTTGAAGATCTATATCTTCAAATATGCTTTCCTGATAGAATTTATAAGGTTAAATATGGTTGCGGTGGTATTACGTTCATTTTATGTTAGTGGTGTCGTAAGTCTTTGTGCTACCCTTGCTTTTACGATGGTTTCCACCCTCCAATTTCTCAACATACTGATCTTATAGAAGAAGAATCAGAATAATTACCTGCCGCGAAATTTGCAAGTGTGAATTAGATTAATTATTTATTTTTTATACCACATTATTTTGCTTTCTCATTGTGACGTGATTAATAGATTAATTATTTGTTATACAATATTATTTTGCTTTGTAATTGTGACTTCATTATTGGATTAGTTATTTTAATATAATAGATGAATTAAACTAGTAATACATATTTTCGAATTGACTTCTTTACCTGCACATGCAAAGTCTTATGAGAGATTATAAAAAAAAATAAAAATAAAATTAAAAAAAAGCACGGGGACGCGAACCGTGAACTTTCAGACTACCAGTCCGTCGTCTTACCGTATTAGCTACGGTGGCTCTTGTCTCAAGTGTCAACGCTCAACGTACTCTACGCGCGAGCCGAAACTCCCAAATTTTCAAATCGCGATATCGCAGCAACTAAGGCATATTGGAACAAAAATAAAAAACGACGTTAATTCGGAGGTCTTCAACTTTCACCAGACGAAAGGAGAACCCGATTCGCGAAATCCAGCCTCTGCCGTCTCCTTGTAAGTGATACATTCGACGAGCGCAATAAGACGGCGATATGTATATTCATCAGTGACACATGCCATAAGCGCAATATGATGGCGATATTCATCCAAATCCAGAATGATACAAATAAGCAGACACAAAGAAAATTTGTACAAGTGTTAGAATGGCTAGGTAGGTAGCGCGCTCGGCTCTCGTTTTAGAAGACGTGGTTCAAACCGTAGGTATGTACAAAATTTAACTAGGCAGAATACGTTTTTAATCCATTTATCATATAGACAGGAACATCAATAAAACGTATGCGGATAATAAAAATCCTACCAGATTTTTTTTATCAATATTTTTGGATTTTTTTTATTTTTCACGCTATGACACTCAAATGAACTCCATATGAGCACAGCATAGTTACGTCACGCCATGCCGCTATTATGACCTCCGTATGAGTACAGCATATTTACGTCACGCCATGCCGCTAATATGAGCTCCGTATGAGCACTACAGTTTCTTCACGCCGTGACACCCATATGAGCCCCATATGCACTCACTTATTGTTAGATATTCGTGAGCCAAATTTGCTAGTCTGATGAATTCACTGCATGCATATTCGCGTGAGAACAACTTTGCTTCATTTGGATGTATTATTGTGAATCATCATGTGATGCAAATATGACTTCAACGGGAGCACTCATAAGGGATACACAGCTGTGAGACTTTCTATGCTGCAGTGATGATGTACATATGATGCCAATATGAGGTACATCTGTCTATCTGGGTAGGTATCGCGCTCAGCTCTCGAATAAGAAGACGTGGTTCAAACCGTAGGTAGGTACAAAATTTAACTAGGCAGGATACGTTTTGATCCATTTATCATATAGGCAGGAACATAAATAAGGCATATGTGGATATAAAAATCCTACCAGATTTTTTTAATCAACATTTTTGGATTTTTTTATTTTTCACGCTATGACACTCATATGAGCTCCATATGAGCACAGCATAGTTACGTCACGCCATGCCCCTAATATGAGTTCCGTATGAGTACAGCATAGTTACGTCACGCCATGCGGCTAATATGAGCTCGGTATGAGCACAGCATAGTTACGTCACGCCATGCTGCTAATATGAGTTCCGTATGAGTACTACAACTTCTTCACGCCGTGACACCCATATGAGCCCCATATGCACTCACTTATTGTTAGATATTCGTGAGCCGAATTTGCTAGTCTGATGAATTCACTGCATGCATATTCGCGTGAGAACAACTTTGCTTTATTTGGATGTATTATTGTGAATCATCATGTGACGCAAATATGACTTCAACGGGAGCACGCATAAGGGATACACAGCTGTGAGCAGAGATGGGCAATAATGTAATTGAATAAAATTCAATTATAGATTATCCCAGTAATGTGTAATTGAACCTCACATTAATTACTCATTGAATGGGTAATGGATAATTGAAACACGATTTAATTACACACTAAGCTGGTAATGGATAATTGAAACAAGATTTAATTACACATTACACGCTTAATGGGTAATTGGACTCTGTTAAATTAAGAATTACATTGAGCATTAAATACCAATTGTAATTCAATTACAATAATAATTTAATTACATTTGTAATTTAATTAAATTTGTAATTTAATTGCAATTGTAATTCAATTAAATTTGCAATTTAATTACAATTGTAATTTAAATACAAATGTAATTGAATTACATTTGTAATTTAATTCCCGTTTCTATTTAATTATATTTGCAATTTAGATACATTCATATGATTCGGATGGGAGTAAATGTTAAAGAGACTATGCGAGGGTGCAGACCACCCTATCTGTACCCAAGTGCGTGTCTTTAAGTGAAGATATGTGACTGTGGGCTTACCTGGGTGAGTGGATGTCTAACATTACGAGTGCGTGTATGTGTGTTCGCAAGCATGTGTGCATGTGTGCGTATGCGTACGTGCGCTTGTATGTCGAAATTCAAAATGACGAATCAAAAAAAACAATATTTAATTTTTTTGAAATAACAGCTGATACTCGGGGGTTTTCAGGGTCTCTGAATCCGAACCTGAACTCAGATTTTCAAAATTCAACATGGCGGATCCAACATGGCGGATAAAAAAATCACAATTTTTTTTTTAATAAAAGCTAACCCTCAGGGGTTTTTCGGTGTTGTCGAATCTAAATCTGCAATCAGATTTTCAAAATTAAAAATGGCGGATGTACTTAACGGATCGGAAGAAAGAACATTTCAATTTTTGGCGGATATAGTGGAATATAGCGGATGCAAAATTCGAAAAATCGTTTGATTCCGACAAAAGTATCTTTTGTTTTCAAGGTCGTTAAATTCAAACCTAACATAAGTTTTTTAAATATTTTCAACGGTAGATACAATATCGTGAATGCAAATTAAAAATATAGTTGCATTTCGACAAGAGTGAGTATACTTCGGTTTTTGAGACCAATGAATCACATCTGGGGTTTTGGGGTTGCTGAATTCAAACTTCGTATTCAAATAATGAATTTGAACCTAACGACTTCAAAATGGTTTCTATAAAACTCAAAAATTGTCGGATTAGGATGAAACTTGTGCTTCCCATCTCTTCCACTCAGCCAAACTATATTTATGTTTAGTAAAGTTGGCGTGATCGTTAGATTTTTTTCTGATTTTTTTCTTTAATGTCTCATTTGTTCAATTTTTTTCAATTCTTCGCAGACGTTTTAAAGCTCTTTTGATTTTCGAATATTTACATTAACTTGGGATCGTGTGACGTCAACAACTTTCGAGTGACAGTTTTTGTTTTAATGAAAAAACATTTAGCTTTTTTGATCCACCATATTGGCTCCGCCATTTAGAATTTATAAAATTTGATATGGGATTTGAATTCAGTGACCCCAAAATCCCCGAGTGTTAGATTACATATCAATATAGTATTCGATATAGCATTCAATCATTTTTGTCGAAATTTTCAAAACAATCAAAATATTGAATTTTGAATTATATTCATTCTTGAATTCAGTACATTGTACGATTCAATTTTTTTTTAAATTTTATTAATCTTTTTGCATTCTTGTGTTATCGTCGATACAGCATACGTCGGAATATGATAACAAAATCAATTCAGGGGTGAGTTTCGAAGTCAACGTGAGTTTCGAAGCAAAAAAAATATTTTCTCTATTAAAAAAAAATATAATATATGAATTTTTAAATCAAAATGCTAAGCACATAGAACATCAATATTCCAACAATATTTTTTTAAAAATTCATCCAAAAATTTAGAAAATTCAGCCGGTGGAACCTGGTTTCCGGAGACCCCTCAAAAACGGTGGACACAATTTCTCAAAGCCTAATGCACCTCTCATATTGAAATTTTGCACACTTCTTCAAAATAGCATTGACTAGTGATTGAATGAAGGTTTTTTTTTATTTAGATTGCTACTAATTCTACAAGGCTATACGTAGTGTAAATTGTACCAAAAATTGAACTTTTTTGCATACAACTCTGCCAAAAATTCAAATATCAATTTTTTTAAAAATCCTTCGTCCAATCACTAGTCAATGCTATTTTGAAGAAGAGTGAAAAAATTCAATAAGATCGGTGCATTATTTGTTGAGAAATCGTGTCCACTGGTTTTTTAGGGGTTTCTGAAAACCAGGTCCCATCGGCTGAATTTCCTAAATTTTTAAATGAAATTTATCTAAGTATTGTTGAAATGTTGCTCTTTTATATGCTTAACATTTTAAATAAAATAATTTATATGTTATATTTTTTTAATAGAGAAAATATGCTTGTATTGGCTTCGAAACCCACGTAACCCCTTAAAACAAAATTATTATGTTTAGGCTTGATGCCCGTTTCTCCCACAATTCCGGTATTCAGCCGAGGTGCCCGTTTTGCTCTACTGTCCATTTTGTTACAAAAGTAATTAAATTACAAATGTAATTAAATTGCAAAATCAATTTAATTACAAATGTAATTAAATTACAAAAGTATTTTTTTTCCTTAGGTAGACGGTTATCGCATTTGTTACCTATCTTCCCCTCATTGTGCCCGTTTCTTTCCTCTACTGTTTACTCCTTTTTTCTCCATCTTTCTCACTATCCCCCCCCCCGCCCATCTTGCGGCCGCAGAGGACTTCGCCCTCTGTATTATATTCATCATGACATTTCTGTCATGGGTGTAGGGAAACTGCGAAAAACCTAAACCAATACAGCCGGTCATGGAGTTCGCCCCCCACTCGTGGAACTAGTCTTATTTCGCCGCGAAATGCCGAAGAAAAACATTTCACGACGAAATGTACGCGACTGGGATTCGAACCTCCGACCTCCCGGTCCGCTGGTTTAGTGGCGAGCACGCTAACCACTAGACCATCGCACCGGTGTCTAACTTACAAAAGTAATTCAATTACAAAAGTAATTAAATTACAAATGCTGGAAGGCATTTGCAATTAAATAAATTCTAATTACAGACGCTCGAAGTAATTTTCAATTAAATAATTTCTAATTATAAACGCTTGAAGTAATTTGTAATTAAATAAATTTGAATGACCAACGATCGAGATAATTTGTAATTAAATGATTTTTCATTACAAATGCTAAAAGTAATTATTAATTAGATATGTAATTTCATTACGTGGGTAATGGCCCACGCCCATCTCTGGCTGTGAGACTTTCTATGCCGCAGTGATGATGTACATATGATGCCAATATGGGGTACATCCGTCTATCTGGGAATGATCGTACAGAAAATGAAAGGTGCCCAGATAGACGGATGCACCTCATATTGACATCATATGTACATCATCACTGCGGCACAGAAAGTCTCACAGCTGTGTATCCCTTATGAGTGCTCCCGTTAAAGTCATATTTGCATCACATGATGATTCACAATAATACATTCAAATGAAGCAAAGTCGTTCTCACGCGAATATGCATGCAGTGAATTCAGGAGACTAGCAAATTCGGCTCACGAATATCTAACAATAAGTGAGTGCATATGGGGCTCATATGGGTGTCACGGCGTGATGAAATTGTAGTGCTCATACGGAGCTCATATTAGCGGCATGGCGTGACGTAACAATGCTGTGCTCATACCGAGCTCATATTAGCCGCATGGCGTGACGTAACTATGCTGTACTCATACGGAACTCATATTAGGGGCATGGCGTGACGTAACTATGCTGTGCTCATATGGAGCTCATATGAGTGTCATAGCGTGAAAAATAAAAAAATCCAAAAATGTTGATTAAAAAAATCTGGTAGGATTTTTATATCCACATATGCCTTATTTATGTTCCTGTCTATATGATAAATGGATCAAAACGTATCCTGCCTAGTTAAATTTTGTACCTACCTACGGTTTGAACCACGTCTTTTTATTCGAGACCTGAGCGCGATACCTACCCAGATAGACAGATGTACCTCATATTGGCATCATATGTACATCATCACTGCAGCATAGAAAGTCTCACAGCTGTGTATCCCTTATGAGTGCTCCCGTTGACGTCATATTTGCATCACATGATGATTCACAATAATACATCCAAATGAAGCAAAGTTGTTCTCACGCGAATATGCATGCAGTGAATTCATCAGACTAGCAAATTTGGCTCACGAATATCTAACAATAAGTGAGTGCATATGGGGCTCATATGGGTGTCACGGCGTGAAGAAACTGTAGTGCTCATACGGAGCTCATATTAGCGGCATGGCGTGACGTAAATATGCTGTACTCATACGGAGATCATATTAGCGGCATGGCGTGACGTAACTATGCTGTGCTCATATGGAGCTCATTTGAGTGTCATAGCGTGAAAAATAAAAAAAATCCAAAAATATTGATAAAAAAAATCTGGTAGGATTTTTATTATCCCCATACGCTTTATTGATGTTCCTGCCTATATGATAAATGGATGAAAAACGTATTCTGCCTAGTTAAATTTTGTACCTACCTACGGTTTGAACCACGTCTTCTAAATTGAGAGCCGAGCGCGCTACCTACCTAGCCATTCTAACACTTGTACAATTTTCTTTGTGTCTGCTTATTTGTATCATTCTGGATTTGGATGAATATCGCCATTATATTGCGCTTATGGGATGTGTCACTGATGAATATACATATCGCCGTCTTATTGCGCTCGTCGAATGTATCACTTACAAGGAGACGGCAGAGCCTGGATGTCGCGAATCGGGTTCTCCTTTCGCCTGGTGAAAGTTGAAGACCTCCGAATTAACGTCGTTTTTTATTTTTGTTCCAATAGGCCTTAGTTGCTGAGATATCGCGATTTGAAAATTTGGGAGTTTCGGCTCGCGCGTAGAGTACGTTGAGCGTTAATACTTGAGACAAGAGCCACCGTAGCTAATACGGTAAGACGACAGACTGGTACTCTGAAAGTTCACGGTTAGCGTCCCCATCCTTTTTTTTGAATTTTATTTTTATTTTTTTTATAATCTCTCATAAGACTTTGCATGTGCAGGTAAAGAAGTAAATTCGAAAATATGTATTACTAGTTTAATTAATCTATTATATTAAAATAACTAATCCAATAATGAAGTCACAATTACATAGCAAAATAATATTGTATAACAAATAATTAATCTAATATTCAAGTCACAATTGCAAAGCAAAATAATATTGTATAACAAATAATTAATCTATTAATCACGTCATAATGAGAAAACAAAATAATGTGGTATAAAAAATAAATAATTAATCTAATTCACACTTGCAAATTTCGCGGCAGGTAATTATTCTGATTCTTCTTCTATTAGATCAGTATGTTGACAAATTGGAGGGTGGAAACCATCGTAAAAGCAAGGGTAGCACAAAGGCTTACGACACCGCGAACATAAAATGAACGTAATACCACCGCAACCATATTTAACCTTATAAATTCTATCAGGAAAGCATATTCGAAGATATAGATCTTCAAATATGCTTTCCTGTGAATTTGATTAATTATTTATTTTTTATACCATATTATTTTGCTTTGTAATTGTGACTTCATTATTGGATTAATTATTTTAATATAATAGCCAAATAAAACTAGTAAAACATATTTTCGAATTGAATTAAAAAAAAGCATAGGGACGCGAACCGTGAACTTTCAGAGTGCCGGTCTATCGTCTTACCGTATTAGCTACGGCCGCTCTTGACTCAAGTGTCAACGCTCAACGTACTCTAGGCACAAGACGAAACTCCCAAATTTTCAAATCGCGATATCTCAGTAACTAAGGCTTATTGGAACAAAAATCAAAAGCGACGTTAATTCGGAGGTCTTCAACTTTCACCACGCGAAAGGCGAACCCGATTTGCGACATCCAGGCTCTGCCTTCTCTTTGTTAGAAATATGCATATCACCGTCATAGGATGTATCACAGAAACACGCATATCGCCGTCATATTGCGCTCATGGGATGTATCACTGAGAAATATGCATATCGCCGTCATATTGCGCTCACCGAATGTATCACTGAAAACATGCATATTGCCGTCATGGAATGTAATACTGAGAAACATGCATATCGCCATCATATTGTGCTCCTGGGATGTATCACTGACAAAATCTACATATCGCCGTCATATTGCGCTCAACGAATGTATCACTTAGAAACATGCATATCACTGTCATAGGATGTATCACTGAGAAACATGTATATCGCCGTCATGTTGCGCCCATCAAATGTATCACTGACAAACATGCATATCGCCGTCATATTGCTTGCACGGCATGTCTACTACCAGTGCTAACCCAGTGAATTCATCAACACAGTCATTGGATGACTTCCATATGACGTAAAATTTGCAGATATTAATTGTGGACACTTGAGCACAGCGATATGAGTTCAACGTGCTTCAAACGTACGATGCATTTGTAAACGACATATTGAGATCAAAATGCTTTGTACATTCACTATACTAAATGAGTTCACGGCTTTGCATCATGACATGTAGTCAATATGCTGTAAAATTTGCTTCATCAATTGTAGGCACGGTGTGATGATCATGATTGGTTATCTGGGAGGTTTTTCAACACTTCAGAGCATCTTTTTTTGATAAACAATTTTTTTCTCGACGCAAGAACCTTGATAAAAACTGCGTTTTTACATATTTTTGTTAAACTTGAGATAACTTAACGAATAATAGATACATTTCTAACCTCAAAGTATTCCCAAGAAACCCAGACGAATTTAAACCGCTGTGGTTTTTCTTCCATCGCGATCCGAATGATTGAAATTGTCACTTTTGCAAAACCTATTCATTAAAAAAATGGATTTTTTAAAAATTGTTAGCCGAAAATAATGTAAGATTAACAATAAAAAAATTTTTTGAAAAAAAATTGAAACACTTTGTTTTTACAATATCCATAATGCAAAACAGTCGTCAAAAAATCGTTCGTTTTTTTTACGACCCTGTCATTTTTTTTACCACCGACATTAGCGTTACCCAATGCGTATCCGGTGGAGATTGTGCGGATGGATTTTCTTGTTATTTATGGTGTGTGATTTCTTTTTAATTAAAATGGGACCCTACGGCTCGACAATTCCGCATCAGTTTTAGCTTCGGAGAAATGTCGTCGCGGCGAGGCAACAAATTTTTTTTTTTTTTGAACATGCGGAAAAGATTTTTGGGTAAGATAAAAAAAACATTTCTTTTCGAATAAAAGTTCGTCGAAACGACTTGTGCGTTACGAAACTCGGTAAGTATTCGAGATTTTCTGAAGAAAATTCAGCGATTGATTGGGGGTATATGATTTTTCCAATTCATTTTTGAATTCTCAAATAAAAACAAGGTGGAATTAACCAACAAAAAGAACGAATGATTTTTTTGACGACCGTGCAGTATCGTGGTTATTGTAAAAAAAAAACATTTCAAAAAGGTTTTGACTGATTTGTGCCGTAGAAGACTTAGTGTATTTGAAGTTTGCCGGAGAAAATACGGCGATGGCTTGGGGAATATGCAACGTTTAACAATTAATTTTCAAGTTGACAATTAAAAACACGGCGTAACCAGCCGTAAAAAATCGAATGATTTTTTTAACGATTATGTAGCATTGTGAATAGCTTAAAAAGTCAGTCAGTTTTTTATGCGAAAAAAACGTAAGTAAAACCCACTTTGTTTTGTGATTACACGTCCAATATAAGATAAGGGTTTTAAAAAAATATTAAATGGTTACAAAGCGGTTTTGAAAAGTTGGCTTGTTTTTGTACATTTATTGTGAAGTAATTACCTTTTCACGTATTCTAACTTAAATATGAAAACAAAAAAGACGTGTTTCTTTCTATTAATTCATATGGCCATCTCTCTCTCTCGACCAATCGGGATAGATGGCCTTATTTTTTTCCGGGGGAAATGGCCATAATTATCTTTAGTACTGTTTTCAGAATATCTTTAATCCAAAATGTTGGAAAATAAAAGAAAAATAAGAGACGAAAAAAGAGAAGTCTAAGAGACCAAAAATGATAAAACAATAAAGAAAGACTGACAGACCTAAGGAAAACAAGGCTGTTAGGAAACGTAAAGCCATTCGTAGGATCTCAGACAGCAGTTGCGAAAAAATTTCCATGGTCCTCTGCGATTTATCTCATCGGCGCTGTATTTTTTCTATGCCCAATTGGAATGAAATAAACGGTCACGTACGCGGACTCGATCGACACCTGGTGTAGCGTTCAACTGTCAGCTTTTGATTTCACTTCTCCCAATATCCTGTAGTGCAGGATTTTCGATTATCGCCCGAGGAGTGGGATTTTTTTTCTTCGGGTCTTTCAATGCGTACGAGAAAGTCGGAGAACAAAAGTAGGATAGTATAGAAGAGCGAATAAAGGTATACCGTGGGCGGGTGTGGATGCGGTATAAAAGTCTTACGCATCTTGCTCGTGTGAGTCGCTTCCTATATATATATATATATACTTGCGTGTGTGAAGTCCTCGAACGCCGGCAGGGGGGGGGGACGCCGCCGCCGGATTCTCATGTATCTCCGTATGTCGTAGCGCGTTCTTTGCCTCTCGGCGTATCTGTACGCAAATTCGCATTCCCGCGGCTGCACCGGCGGGCCAATTTTCATTCGCCGAGGAATTGCCTTTTCTGCAACGCGTGTTTTCTCACGTGAGCCCGGAATGCGTGCCGCCACGCCACCTGCATCGTTCCTCGACATTTCTTATTAGCGCCGCATATTACGTTCGTTGAGTGGCCCCGCCATGTCTTGAGATTTTTCCATAAAAAATTATCAAAAAGCCGGGCGAATATGCGATAACTGAGTTTGCTTTCCGATCCGTATGGACGGTTTTGCGCTCGACGTCTATCGGCCTTACGAATTATTTATCGCGGCCTTGTTTGAGGGAATCGATAGTGAGAAAAGAGGCGGAACAAGTCACGCCGCGATACCTATGTACGGCTCCCCATGCCCCGCGTCGACAGATTTTTTTCGTCTTTTTCATTTTATTTTTTAAATAATTTTTCATCATCTTTTCATGGATTTAAAGAACGAAAGCAGGCTCGCAAAGTGTTTTTATTCGATGTCGAAAAATGCCAAGTTTACATACGTTCGACTATTGTTCCTCGTGTACTCTTGACAAGCACTGCTATTATTTACGAGAACGAGGAGTCTCAAATGTTCCTCTTCTCAATCGGTCAAGCGACGAAAGATAATAACGAAACGAGTGCACTCTTGTAGGTGCGTGCGTAGCCTTCGTACATACCGCGCACGTACTATACGTATCTCGTTCACTATACGCCTCCTGGATATCATGGCGGAGCGACGGCAACGCCGTCTGTCAGTTAACGGCGGCAACTCGAGGTCGTTCTTCTCATAATAGTAAACATATGATTCGCATACAAATCACTGCACGTTTTCGATTATTTATTTTTTTAGCGCAATACGAAATTGTTAAAGTGAGCCAATTATGACCCACACTGTTATCAAGTGTGACTTCCACAATATTTTTGGAGATTTCTTTAGCCGAAAATTTGTATCTAAATCTAAAAAGTAAATACACAAAACATGAGATATTCCGTCAAATTCATTGTAATTTTTAGTACGTATTGATTTTCAGGATTACCGTATCATTCATAACACGATGATAAATTCATTAAAAATGTATAGGGCATAAACTATTTCAAAGCCACCACGTGTAAGAGGTCGTCGAAATCCGTGATGCAGCTAGGGGAGAATGAATCGTCCGTGGGAAAGTAATACTACAGACTAGAGTGAATTATCCACCGTACGATGTAAAAGTAGAGGTATGCGTTAATTATGAGATCAATTAATAGTTGAATAATAATGTAAAAAAATAAATTTTGTTCAGCAACTTTTCAACCATACATGTAAAAAGGAATGGAAAACGAAGATGTATCTCATCAAAGAAATATGAATAACAAAGGAATAAGTATATTGGTAATTGAAATTGATTTACTAAAACGGATTTTTATTTCACTATATAACAGCATTAGCAAATGACAGATTTTCCTTCATTATTTGGGATAAGTATGGAATGTTAAATAAATAATATAATATGGTGCACGTAATCAACAACCGATCAACCGCAATGCTGGAATCAGCCTAGGCAGAACCAATAAGTTGACAAATATCAAAACAGTGGCACTATTCTAAGAATATTCCCGGTAAAAATAAAAAGACAATTCCCGATTTCGAGATTGGGAATTTTCTACCTGATAACACAATAATACCTTGTACCACCCATTTATTCTTTATTTCACAGAGCCCTTTTTAACGAAATTGATGTGTAAACCGCACAGCTGATCGGAGTCGAACGTCCATGAGTTGCCTGAATCTACCACTAAGCCGCGCCACTAGAAATATCCAAAAGGCGTATTCGCGTCTATCGCAAGGCTCTCCGAAGCGCGCGGCCGCATCGAATTTCATTCTTCTCTCTTGCAGACCGGAAATGATGTATACGAGAAACTCTCGGCATCTGTCATCGTCTCTCTTTCCCTTCCTTGTCCGTTGAGCCGTCCGTCCGTCCGTCCGCTCTCGCTCTCTCTCTCTCTCCCGACAGAATGGAAGAAGGCGCTTGTATGCCCTGTCCCAAAGAAAAAAGTGCCAGTAACCACTGGGGATTATAGACCAATATCGTTATTTTGCAATTTCTCAAAAATATTAGAGCGTGTGGTAGCTGATCAGGTAGTACGCTACCTGATGATTAATAATTTAGGTGATCCACTACAGTCGGCTTTCAAAAAGCACCATAGCTCGCAGACGGCATTATTGCGTATTGTCGACGATATGCGACTTGCCATAGACAGGCGCATGGTGACGGTTCTTGTGCTTTTTGACCTATCAAAGGCTTTTGACTGCGTACCTCATAATCTGCTGCTTGAAAAATTAGCTCAATTGCGTTTCTCCAGAAGTACCGTGACATGGTTCCATGCGTATCTACATGGACGTTCACAGGCGGTTTACGATTGTAGCAGAAATCGATCAACATGGGGTTTTTTGCGTTCTGGCGTGCCACAAGGGTCGGTGTTGGGACCGCTTCTCTTCTCTATTTTCGTTCACGATCTCCATACAGTACTAACTGACTGCCAATACAGCATGTATGCTGATGATCTCCAGATCTATATACATTGCTACCCGTCTCAAATAAATGCTGCAATTACTCAAATAAACCACAACATAACGGCCATCTGTGAGTGGGCTACGAAGTCTAATCTTAGGATCAATTCTGCCAAAACTAAAGCCATAATCATCGGAACCCCTCGTTACTTGGCATGGCTCGACGCCTCACCGCTCCCTACTATTCAGGTGGGTCCAGAAAAAATCCCATGGTCCAGCTCTGTCACCTGCCTCGGAATTCATTTAGAGCGCACACTCTCTTGGTATGAACACATCATGAGAGTTGTCGGAAAAATGAACGCCGCGTCATACCAGCTCAAGTTATGTCGTGGTTTATTGCCATTCGCAGTTCGCAAGATGCTAGTCGCAGCACTCGTTTTGCCACACTTGGATTACGGTTGTCTCTTATTCACTGATATCACAAACGAGCTAAACTTGAAACTGCAGCGAGCTTTAAATACAGCAGTCCGCTTTATATTTGATCTACGCCGTGATCAACACATAACACCGTACTATTGTAGATTAGGGTGGTTGAAAGTGGCTGACCGTCGCAAATTATTGCTAGCAACATTTATGTACGCCTTATGCCAGTATGAGCAGCCGGACTATCTTATGAGGCGTTTTGAAAAATGTAGGCGTGTAATGCCCAGGCTGCTGCGACGGCCATTGAGAAGTGCAGACTTTGTAGTCCCTACCTGTCGAACGAACTACTATCAAAAGTCCTTTACTACAACAGCGTGCTATGTGTGGAATGAAATCGAGTATAGTACTAGAGCGTGTAGCACACTAGGGAATTTCAAACGTATTTTCAGTAGCACATTACTACAAGTTATGCGTGCGCAGATGACTGCAGTGTGAGCGGCATAAATCCCTTAATTTTAACTTAAATTTAAGTTTAAATTTATATTAATATTTATAGTTTATATCTTAGAGTAATTCTAGTCATAGTTTTAGGATAAGGATTTCATAAGATGTAATATGCCAATTGTTATTCGCCTGTATTTCACTTTGCACGGTGCTCTTAGGGGACAGCAGTCTCAGAGCACGCAATAAAAAATCTCTCTCTCTCTCTCTCTCTCTCTCTCTCTCTCTCTCTCTCTCTCTCTCTCTCTCTCTCTCTCTCTCTCTCTCTCTCTCTCTCTCTCTCTCTCTCTCTCTCTGTCTCCCTCTCTGTCGGTGACTGTGTTTCGGCAGGTTAGCTCTACCGACCGCCTGCCTCCCTTATTCTCCGAAAGTTTTGACGCGTAGAGTCGTAGCCGTACGGGGGGTGACTCGACTGCAGTCTTGTCTTAACCGAGCGCGAGAGTGCCCTTCCGTAGGATTTCACTTACGAGCGGGGCTACCTATGCACCGTTATGGAAAAAGGCAAGAAAAAAGTTTGCACTGTACTCGGCCTCCCCCCCCTCGCTCTTTTTCTCTATGGCTCTTCGGCGCCGTTTCCGAAGCTGCTCACCAATGCAACCAGTTTTCAAGTGCAAACGCGTCCGCCGAGATGCCCTCGAGGATTCCCGTATACGTCGGCATATACGTATATATACTGGGTGTTTGGCGCATGAACTGAGACAACTTTTTGGGGGATTGGGGGTGTCATTTGCTACCTTTTTCACCCTTAGACCCTATTACCTAAGTATCACGGTAATTAAGATGTTTTTTTTTCGTTTCTTTTTAATTACACGAAATTTCGCCTTTAAATCGTCCTTACCTTTTTGTTTGTAGCTGTCATAGCGCGAAATAACTTTTGTTGTATTCTGTAATGTATGTTTATTATAAATAAATTATCATTTTATACAATTGGTTTCAAGAAATGACTCATGAGCTTCCAAAGTCTTAAAAATACGTAAATGTATGAAAAATGTCAACTTCTAAATTCATTATAAAAAAAACTAAGGGCTATTTTGAACTTAGCTTTGTTTTAAAAAGTTCTATAGTTTACACCCTTTCCAACGGTATGCCCCACGCATAGAAATAATTCATCATGTGGTCAAAATAAAGAGAATAAGGGGTTTTTTTATAATGAATTTAGGAGTTAAAATTTTTCATAAATCCATTTACACGTTTTTGAGACTGAAAGCTCAAGAGTCATTTTCTTGAAACCAATTGTATCAAATAATGATTTTCTTATAATAAACATACATTGCAGAATACAACAAAAGCTATTTCGTGCTATTACAACCACAAATAAATAAGTTGCGATGATTTAAAGGCGAAATTACGGGTAATTGAAAGAAAATCATATCTCAATTACCGTGACACTTAGGACATATATACGGTCTAAGAGTGAAATAATTATCAAACGACGCCTCCCCCCCATTCCCCAAAAATGTGTCGGTTGATGCGCCAAACTCCCTGTATAAAGGGTGTCTCAAAATAACCTGGCATTTTTATTTATTAACAAAACGTATTATTTATTTGAAAAGTACAAATACTTTTATTTTAATATAAGGTGCAATCATGGCGATTATGTGTGGAACACAATATCCGATAAATGGCATAAACGGCATGAACTTGGAAGACATATTCTTTCAACACGATGGCGCAACCTGCCGCACTACGGGTGACACAATGCAGTTATTGCATAGATCACCAAGATCGTGTGATTTGACGCCATTGGACTGGTTTCTTCGGGGTTTTCTAAAAGGAAAAGTGTATGCCAATGACCCACAGACCATTCCGGAGCCATCCGGAAATTAGTCCGCAATTATGCCAAAATGTTATGGAAAATTTCGTCAAACAAATAAACGTTGGCAAACAGGGACGAGGCGACTATTCGTCGGATATTGTGTTCCACAGATAACCTCCATGTTTGTACCTTATATTAAAAATAATACGTTTTATTGATAAATTAAAATGTGTATATATATATATATATATATATATATATATATATATAGACGGGAATTGAGGGGCAGGGTAGGTGCACGTGCGCGGGATAAAGAGTGCGGTGCTTTACTGTGCGCGCGTTTACACGTACGGGTTGCGGCTCGTGTTTTTACTCGTAGGCAGCTACTTGTTGACGCGCCCGAAAAGTCATCCAAAAATAAAGAAACAAACCTTGAATTTTGTAAAGAAGAAAAACACGTGGCCAACGTTGCGCGATTAAGATAGAAAAAAAATCTCGTTTATGAAATTCTTCCTTTCGGTGAATGGATAGGTCGACCTGACAACGGTGAATGAAGAAAAAAAATATTGAAGCGGTGCATAAGACATCGGAGACGTTCTTTCATCATCATCTTTGAAAAATGCCCCGCCGAGCTACTCTCCCCGCAGCAATATCTCGTTTATATTGTGCGTCTGTGCACAAACTTGTCATTATTGTACGTATACAATGGACAATTTGAAAAGCCAAAGGAGACCCCGAGGAGCGAATTCACTCAGAATACATAAATGCAGTGTCAGCATTGCGAATAGAGACCCCTTGGCCTGTTTTTTCCCTCACGAGCGTGGACTCGCGCGCGGCGTAACTCGGAGCTTTTCAATTGCTTCGCGATCCCCGAAGAGTGCAATCGCGAATTTAGTCCAAATAATCGTAACAAATATCAAGGATTTAACGAATGACTACGAGGGATCTCGATTCTATCATATACACTCGTTGATGAGCATTCATTTGAGTTGCAGGAACGTGCTAACGATGTACGACGAGAGAGAGAGAGAGAGAGAGAGAGAGAGAGAGAGAGAGAGAGAGAGAGAGAGAGAGAGAGAGAGTCTATAATAACTATTATATAGTCTATATAATAACAATCAAGAGGATTGCCGATATCCACCAAGCAGGCTCGACCGCGCAACGATTCGACTCCGGCCGCTATTAAACGTTCGTATTGAGAATAGATAGTGACTCGCGAAGTGGAATACGATCAGCGAATGATCGATTTCGCCAATCCAGGGTAGGCCACGAGAGGGAACTTTGCGAAAGCACGTCGGGCGTTTTTTTTCCTCCACTTCCATCAATGACGACACTCATTCTCTTTATCATTGTCGAGTGTATACACGACGAGAGTTCGTTCGTTTATCGAGTAAGCGGGGGTATCCGAGGCTCGGACGGACGCGGCATCTTTCGCCCATTTCGCGTTATCTCGATCCATTTTTACATCAGCAAGCTCCGCTCGCAATTCCATCTCGACAAAGCAAAATGAGGATGCTTGAACAACTATCATGGTTTATTGATGTGAGGGGGGCTACGGGTAAACACCCTTAAAGGGTATATCTTGGAAATAAAGACTACTGCAATACTATCGTCGTTTATTTTCTCAAGAAAGGAAGCATTCGGATTTGTTATTGTGGAAGAAAAAAAAATGCCCCCCGCTCCCCCCCCCCCCCCCCGCCAACGAGGGACGATGCTCTTTACAGACTCAACGCTCTCTCGAGGTGTTTGACCGGCTCTGTTGAACTCGACACGAGCCTACCTTCAACTAGACCGTATCTCTCTCAGGGTAGAAATATTTGGAGGGAAAAAAAAGGTGAAAGGACGAGCCGAGGTTTGAGAAAGAGCGAGTACCGCTAGATACGCGGGTGTGTAAAGATAAAGGGGTTTATTGGCCGAAGAAACGAGTGTCCGAGATCGCGAAGGCGCACCATGTTTTCTCACGATACATTTATCAAGAAACTCGTCAAGGAAAGACAGCAGCCCGCGGTGCGCGGAAAGATTACCTGGAGATTTTCGAGCACGGCGAGACGACGTTCTCCCAGCTGTGACGATTGGGAGCGGTGAATGTTGCAGGGGAGGGAAAGGTATCCGTGGGCAGGTGGCTGCAGTGCCAACTGTGACGCGTAAACGGGCGACTCTTGCTCGTTGTTGCGGCGGTGGTTACGGGACCAGTCACTGTCTCCGCCGCCGCCGCCGCAACCGCTACCCCCGTCGCGTCCTCCGCACGTCCACGTTTCAACCCGGCTGACAACATTTCTCGTATCCTCTCGTCCATCTTGCGCTATCGATTCGTACGCCCCTGTTTCCTTCTTGACTTTTTTCTTTTTTCTTTTTTCTCCAAAAGGAAAAAACCTATCGCTGCACCGGGTACGCGTCATTTATCTTCCCGTCGATCGCGATCTTACATTTCCTTTCAACTTTGTTGGATGAGAAAAAGAAGAGGCAAGAGCGCGTGGTACGAGTGCGCCGGCCTTTTGCGAGTGCATCATCGTTACGAAAGGTGGACGCGATGGTGGCGATCTGTTCGCGCGCACGTGTCGCCAGCTCGTCGAGAGTCGTATTCTTTTGTTACGATCAGGTATTTCGCGCATTGATGGTAACATCAATTTGCTCCGCGATGGCTCTTGGGGCTATGGCGCGATTAACCGTTCGAGAGGGTCCTCGGGGTGGCAATTACGAATTCGGCGAGCTAACGTAAACAACCGTGGAGTGGGGGAGGGAAAGTGTTAAAAATCCGTGTACGCGCGTGTGCTGTCGTTTCAACGGCGTCCGACTGACTGGTGCACTTGGAATATAGACGATTGACGCAGCCGCAGCAGCAGCAGCGACCAGCGCGCAACTCGCCTCTTGGTCCCCTCCCCGACCTCCCTCGTGGCTCGGCCTCCTCCTGTTTCCCGGCTCGCGAACCTTGCAACACGCACAGCCACCGAAACGTCCGGCAGAGGTCGGCACGGCCGTACTTCTATAGTCCGCTCCGCACATCTGTGCGGAACAGGACGGCCCGTTGCAACCGCGTGCGCGATGCGCCGTGGTGCCTCCTATTCGCATCTACCTGCGCCACCGACAAATATTCGATGGACGCCCGGAATATTCCGACGCCATGGCAAGCAAATATCTATCAATATAATACACAGCCTTCCTCGTCTCGTACATCAAATTTGGGAGTGTATCCGCACTATCGGATTTCGATGCGATTATCGGTGACTCGGCTACAAAGATGAAACGGACTCTCGTTGGTTCGAAATAATTGCCCCCCCCCCCCCTCCCCACTCATCCCAATCAATTTTGCGCGCCTCGTTCCGCTTTTGGCGATTGTACCGATTTGATTTTTCAGAGCAAGTCGGAGAGGATCGTCCCCCGACCGAAAGCTTGGTTCGGTGTGATTTTTTTGTTCTTCAATTTCGCGACGCCTCGTCGCGGTGCCTCTCCACGAACATCATCGACCGGTGGTTACACCAATTGGCGAGCGTCGATGCGAAAATGCGCGCGCTCCAATTGCTCTAACCGGGGAAATAAAATATCGCGTGTACCGAGGTCAGGAAATGGATATTTATAGACGAGAAGCGGAGGATCGATCGGTGGCCAGCCTCGCTCTCGGTATGCATACGACGCGACAACCCCTTTTCCCCGATTTTTTACCTCTTCTTGCAACAACGGGACCACGATTCCGACGCATCATCCTCCCTATTTTTTCCTTTTGCACGCACGCTGATTCAGCATCCGTCACGAGAGCCCCCTGCAATTACGCAAATGACTTTTCCAACAAATCGTCTCGATGAAGATTTTCATTGAGGATCGTATGTGGCTACTCTTCGGACGATTATCTTTGCGAATTTCGTTGCTACCGCAACGCGAGCCTGGGTTCCCCGAATCCAGAGTATCGGGACAAAGCTGACGCGCGGAACGGTGGACATCTGTATACTTTTACCTGCTGGCAGAGACAACCGAGGGGCCATCTGGCAGTACGCGAACGAAGCACGTGCGGCGAGGAGAAAAATCGGTAGGTAAGCGGCCCGCGAGGCTCGACGACGATTTGTCGGTACGAGTCCATCTGACGAGGAACATCGCTTTATCCCGTCCGCCGTCGATTTTGTTGAAACTCGTATTAATATGGTGAAGCATCGAAAACTTCTGGATACCTTTTTTTTTTCTTATTGGCGGAAAAACGGTCTCAAGCGGTGAAACCATCTTGCGGTAAAGGCCAAATCTTGCAGTTCACTCGCAAGCATCTACCGATTTCGATGAAAGGGAAACGAAAATTCTTCCGAAGCAAAACGGTCGGAAATTCACTATGGGGACGATGAAAAAAAAATCAATTGATGAACCTTTATTGTTCCTTCTCCCACGGGTAACAACTTTGAAGGGGGGTAAATTAAGGGGTCTTCTCACTTTAGACTGTAAAAAAGGCTATTTTTGATGAATTTTTTTGATACGTTTATATTGTGGATATTCATATAAAAGTTGTTACACTTGATAAATACACTTTCGAAATACATTTCGAAAAAAATACAAAAAATTATTTCTTTGAGTCAGTATTTATACACGAAAATGGTAGTTAGAAAAAAGGTCCGAAAAATTGTAGGTCTGCGCTGTTGACGAAATCTCGGAGATGGATCATCCGAAACAAAAAAATCAAACGGTTTTACATTCAGTATTTTAATGGCGCATATCATATGATTTTTCATATACGCAAAAATAACAAAATGGCGGACATTTTTCGAAAAAACGAAAATAAACGTATTTTTCACCGTTTTTGGCAAAAAGGTAAATATGAAAATTTAAAAAAATCCTCGATATGCACTATAACGATAGTTGTAAAGAATATGTGGTTAAAAATTCATAAGGATCGGTTCAGTAGTTTCAAAGACTTTATCAACAAGCCGTCGAAAAACGTTGTTCCGAGAAAAACGCGTTCGTTTGGGTTACATAAATACATACAAATATATTTTTTATGTATTTCGAAAGTGTATTTATTAAGTGTAACGACTTTTATATCAATATGGAGAATATAAACCTATGAAAAAAATTCCCGCGTAGAAATTTCGATAAGGCCCAAATCAGGGCCCGTTCAGGTTGCCTGACTGCCCTGGTAGAGCACTAATAAGGCAGCCTGAAAGCGCCCTACTAAAAAATGTAACGTTGTGTCACATATGGGCCTGATCAGGCCCCTATCAGGTTGCCTGATCAGAAAGAAATGCATATAATATTTCAAAAATCCAAAATGGAATGAATCACTTAATTTAGAGTTCCACTACAATGATTTTGTATAATAATTCGTCATTCCCTGGCCTGCTGAAATGTTTTTGTTCGACGAAAACATTTCGCCTATATGGGAATCGAACCTCGTACCTATCTACCCAAACCTACGCACGCTGCCCCTATCCTACCGAGTGCTTGTAACATCTTGGTCCCAGATATGGCATAACAGACCAAATTAATTCCCATAACTATTTGTTGTATCCCATAAAGTATATCAATTAGGTAATATCATTGTGACAATTAAACAGGTTTACCGAATAACATGCTTTTTTCAACACTTTTTCCAACACTTTTCAAACTCGCTCTTTGGAATGCGGTTTGATTAATTGAGCCGCGATTATTATTCGATTTTTGGCAGAATTTCAAAGACGAAGCATTGATTTTACCCTGAACATGAATTTGGAGCTTGTAGAAATTATTCCAATCGATATACACATTTAGAATTAAAAAAAAAAACAACAACAAATGCGACAAGGAACCTGTGACAAGGGGTGGTTCACCTCCTTAAGCTGGGTATCCGGAAAAAAATTAAAAATACCTGTACACGAGTTTTATACCCCTGTCAAAGTGCGAACTGTTTTATTGAATCGCGAATGAACCTCTTTCGAATGTAAACTGAGAGAAAGAAAAATTAAGGGCTCGTTGATGCCTTCATGTTCGTTTGTTAGTTTGTTTTAATGTACCGATGGTGGATAGTTCTGGGCGTTTTGCGTGAGAAGAATTTTCGTTTTTGTTTCACTGAAATTGGTCAACTGCTGCTCGCGGATGGAATTGCAAAGTCAGCGCTTGTCACATGCTTCACTCCGCGGTGTGCTTTTACCCCTGAAAATACTTTTTCCGCTGATAACGAACAACAAGAAAAAAAATACGTATCTAATAGTTTGTAGCCCTCCACCGTGCACACGAGTTTTAACAAAATCGGAAGCGGACATCAAAGTGACGTTTCTACTGAGGAACTCGCCAACTCTGTACCGCATTCTCTTTCCTCGGTATGAGTGTTGACGGCGCGGCGACCGGATCTTGCTACGAGCGATGCAATTGCGACAGCGCACCTCGAGGTAAGAGACCTTGACTCGAGACATCTTCGCTTCGCAGAGACGTTTCTTTTTCTTATTTCATACTCACCGTGAATCATTAGCGAGCGCTAACAATGAGGCGCTACTTATCTATATGGGCACGCATTGTTTCGCAACAACTCAAAGACAGCCTCGTTTATTTTATAACAAGAGAAGAAACAAAAAAATCCCATCCTTCCTCTTTGGTCGTTGGTAACGAGCTAATTAATTGGCCGTTTTCGAGGCGCGCATGACTTATGCTGGAATAGCGAGCGATCAAAGGGAATGATATTGTTACGCGGTCACGGGGAAAACTTTGAACGTAGCCTCGCTAATATTCTTCGCCTTCCCCGACGAACCAACAAAGAAACAACGGACGGTGCGCCAAGATGAGGCTGCCAAACCATATAGGTACCGAGGGAGGGTTAGACGAACGTTTTATCATTGTGCCTTATCCTCCTCGATCGACCGTCAACGTTTTCTTTTGTCGAAACGCATCTAGCACCTTCGTCCCTCAACGAGATATTGCGGGCTGTTTGACTTCGTCTTTCTTACGTCGACCCTTCGATGCGGCATTAATTGTTCCATCTGTCATCGTACTTGGATAGATATCAATAACACTATCCGCTATCCTGTCCAATCCAATATTCGGAAAAAAATTAAAATCCTATGGATTGAATTGCCTGGCGATAAGATTACCTTTTCCGGGAAAAAAGTTCATATCTGAATATATCTGAATCATATCTGTAGAATCAGATATGATCAGACAAGAAAAATGGCCATATCTGTTCATGTAGTGTCATGACAGATCATGTATGCTTATATCTGCGCATGTATGATCATATCAGAGCCATTTTGATAATTTTGAGAGCAGACCTGTCCATATCGCAGCAGGTCTGACCAGATCCAATCCCCAGGCAAGATCTGATCTTGTTGGACCAGAACTGATTTTATTGGGCCAGATCTGATCATGTCAGGCAAATCTAATCTTATTGGACCAGATCTGTCTGTCCGTATAAGAATAAAATACCGTGGATCCCAGTAGACCTGGACATCTATGAACAATAGACCTGCCCATATGATAGAATCATAGTTTATCTGAACTATCAGACCAGGTATGACACCGACTATATCAGAGCAAATCTTACCATCTTGAGACAGATCAAATCTTGTTAGTGCAGACATGAAGATATCAAAATGTTTACATATATAGAGCGGGGTTATTAACACGTCATCACTTGACGCGTTAATAATTAATAATATTATAGTAACTCACGTGATCACATATAATACAGTCAGGTGAGGTGCCATATCTGATCGGATATCGTCTCATATCCTCATATATCGTTTCATATATTCAGATGTTTTCATGTGTGAACAACTGAACTGCATATACGATAAGGTATGAGTGTATAAGACTTGGTATATTTTCCAGGTTTGGTATCGTATCTGATGGGATAAAATTTTATCTGATCATGTCTGCTAATATATCACATCATATATGTTCAGATATGGTTTCACGCTGCCAACTCGCCTTGGTACCTGACCAGATAAAAACATATATGAGATCTATATGGCGGAGTCTGGTACCGTATTTGATCGGATATGATCTTATACGAACAGATACGTTCACATATCACATCATGTATGTTCAGATACGAATTTACGGTACCAACTCACCTTGGTACTTAGCCAGATATAAATAGATATGAGTTTATATATGGTCAGGCCAGATACTGTATTTGATCAGATATGATCTTCTATATGCTTATGTGATGTGGAATATGATCAGACCTAATCATATATAACACTGTAAAATGTCAGATATAAATATATCTGATACATATATGACAATATCTGAAACACATATGAAGATATCCACTCACAAGGAACATCCCTCAGGTGTCCGCCTCCGATTTTGTTGAAACCCATATATGTGATAGAGCATCGAAAACTTTGAGACACGTATTTTTTTTATCGGCGGAAAAACGGATTTAAGGGGGGAAACCGCCCCTCAAAGAAAGACGTGTCGAGGGGTGATTTTGCAGTTTTACCCAGAAGCAATCCACCGATCTGAATGAAACAAAAACAAAAATTCTTCTAATGAAAAGCGATGAAAAATCCACTATGAAAATGTTAAGAAAACATTAAATTAGGGGGTAAACCACCCCTCAATTTGCCTTTTTTCCACCCCACACTTAAGAGGGTTGTATGCAAATTAATAAAACAGGTATCATTTTGAAGGGCAATTAAAATTAAAGTTGACGGGTTTTTGCGTTTTGGCGGTATAGCAAATTTAAGGGGGTAAACCACCCCTAACATAAATTTATTTATGATGGTCGTTTTTTCTGTGTTTAAAGTATATCCGCTGATTAAAAATATTTTTATAAGCTACAATTTAATGTTTTATCATATTTCAAAATGATTACATTCGTCTTAAGGGGTAACTACCCCTCTGACGAGAAACATCATTGAAGTATCCGCTTTCGATTTCGTTGAAACTCATATATGTGGTAAAGCATTGCAAACTATTAAACATGTTTTTTTTGTCTCGGCAGAAAAACGGTGTTAGGGGATGAAACCACCCCTCAAAGTTTCTCCCACAAGCAGTCCACCGATCTGAATGAAACAAAATCGAAAATTCCTCTAATATTAAGCGATGAAAAATCCACTACAAGAGTGTTGGTTAGAAACATAATTAAGGGGTAAACCACCCCTCCATTTGCCGTTTTTCACCCACGCTTAAGAGGGTTGTATAAAAATTAATAAAACAGGTATCATTTTGAAGGGGAATCAAAATTCAAGTTGACGCGTTTTTGCGTTTCAGCGGGACAGCAAATTTAAGGGGGTAAATCAGCCCTAACATAAATTTGTTCATCACCGTCGTGTTTTCTGTGCTTAACATGTATCCGCGAATTCAAAATATTCTCCCGCGTTTTTAAATTATTACGTTTTTAAATTTTTATATTTTAAGGGTAAACTACCCCCTCTAATTGCTTTTCGTTTGAAGTTTCGCGAAAGGTTTCACGAAATTTCGTTAAAACTGTTTTCATTTCATCGGTAATATCAATTTTATGTTTGTGTGTGCAGGCATATTCGTTTGGAGCTTTAGGAGCGGTACTTTGGGAGTGGGGACGTGGGGCTATCCCTTACTCGTAAGACATATTTTCGTGTCGAAACGCTTCCGATTTTAATATGCACGTTCTACGATAATTTAGCCAGCGACGTAGTTTTGTGGAGGAATGTATATTTTTATTATTTTACCGTTTATTTAATTAAACATATTAATGAAACTGAGGGTTTTACAGTAGGTTAACGAACATGTTTTTAATATATTTTGACATATTTCATTTGGCAATCATATCAGCTGATTTAATTAATAGTACTTGTGAAAAGTATCGCAGTCATATGCCGTCAAATCATTTTCTTGTGATATATACTTTTTTTTCTAGTCTATCAACTATTAACCATAAGTTGATTAACCAACTATTAACCATAAATTGCAGGAATTATGAGCCATGATTGTTGATGGTTGATAGTTGATAGACTAGAAAAAAAATTATATATCACAAGAAAATGATTTGACGGCATTTGACTGCGATACTTTTCACAAGTACTATTAATTAAATCAGCTGATATGATTCCCAAATGAAATATGTAAAAATATATTAAAAACATGTTCGTTAACCTACTGTAAAACCCTCAGTTTCATTAATATGTTTAATTAAATAAACGGTAAAATAATAAAAATATACATTCCTCCTCAAAACTACGTCGCTGGCTAAATTATCGCTTGATCCAGGCGCATCATCGTTCTGAAATATACGAAGTGAGCCTTATAACTTATTCTGGAAATGATTATAATTAATGATATAGTACAAGTGTATGTTTATTCCTATGGAGATGCTTAATGGACGTGCAAATTAAAATCGGAACCGTTTCGACACGAAAATATGAGTCTTATGAGTAAGGGGTAGCCCCACGTCCCCACTCCCAAAGTACCGCTCAAAACGAATATGCCTGCACACACAAACATAAAATTGATATTACCGATGAAATGAAAACAGCTTTAACGAAATTCGTGAAACCTTTCGCGAAACTTCAAACGAAAAGCAATTAGAGGGGGTAGTTTACCCTTAAAAAGTAAAAATTTAAAAACGTAATAATTTGAAAACGCGGGAGAATATTTTGAATCCGCAGATACATGTTAAACACAGAAAACACGACGGTGATGAACAAATTTATGTTAGGGGTGGTTTGCCCCCTTAAATTTGCTGTCCCGCTGAAACGCAAAAACGCGTCAACTTGAATTTTGATTCCCCTTCAAAATGATACCTGTTTTATTAATTTTTATACAACCCTCTTAAGCGTGGGGTGAAAAACGGCAAATAGAGGGGTGGTTTACCCCTTAATTATATTTCTAATCAACACTCTTGTAGTGGATTTTTCATCGCTTAATATTAGTGGAATTTTCGATTTTGTTTCATTCAGATCGGTCGACTGCTTGTGGGAGAAACTTTGAGGGGTGCTTTCATCCCCTAACACCGTTTTTCTGCCGAGACATAAAAAAAACATGTTTAATAGTTTTGCAATGCTTTACCACATATATGAGTTTCAACGAAATCGAAAGCGGATACTTCAATGATGTTTCTCGTCAGAGGGGTAGTTACCCCTTAAGACGAATGTAATAATTTTGAAATATGATAAAACATTAAATTGTAGCTTATAGAAGTATTTAAAATCAGCGGATATACTATAAACACAGAAAAAACGACCATGATAAATAAATTTATGTTAGGGATGGTTTACCCCTCAAATTTTCTATGCCGCCAAAACGCAAAAACCCGTCAACTTTAATTTGAATTGCCCTTCAAAATGATACCTGTTTTATTAATTTGCATACAACCCTCTTAAGTGTGGGGTGAAAAAAGGCAAATTGAGGGGTGGTTTACCCCCTAATTTAATTTTTTCTTAACATTTTCATAGTGGATTTTTCATCGCTTTTCATTAGAAGAATTTTCGTTTTTGGTTCATTCAGATCGGTGGATTGCTTCTGGGTGAAACTGCAAAATCACCCCTCGACACGCCTTTCTTTGAGGGGCGGTTTCCCCCCTTAAATCCGTTTTTCCGCCGATAAAAAAAAATACGTGTCTAAAAGTTTTCGATGCTCTATCACATATATGAGTTTCAACAAAATCGGAGGCGGACACCTGAGGGATGTTCCTTGTCAGACATGAACTTTTTTTCCCGGGTTAAGATAAAAATGTGACAACGTATGGCTTCATGGAAAGAAGATGATGTTCTTTTGACTAGGTTTCATGTTTAGGTATGCGTCCTAGTATCCATGACAGTTTTGCACATTTTTTAACTGTATCAAATTATTAAGTCATCGGGTATGAAATGTCCGATTTCGAGCTTTTCAACCTTACCGATTTATTTTACATGGTTTCAAATATTCTTGGAATAGTTGTGTTAAAACTTGCTTCTAATTCACGCCTAGTTTGAGATGTACCAGGTGTGTAAGTATGAAACCGGAATTTGCCCATAGGTGGCGCTAGATGTCGATGCAGTTACCGACACATCACGTCAGCGGTGTCTTGTTATTGTATTGATATCCGACAAAGATTTCCAACTCACAATAACACGAGCTTCATTCAGTAGCATTAGTTTATTAGAGATAAACATGTCGAGTTTTGTGCCAACAAATTACGATTTGCGGACAGCACTACTTTTCTGTTTTCATCTGAAGAAAACCGCAGCCGAATCGCATCGAATGCTTGTGGAGGCGTTTGGTGAGCATGCTCTCGGTAAAACACAGTGTTTCGAGTGGTTCAAACGGTTCAAAAGTGGCGATTTTGACGTGAGGAACGAAGAACGTGGAAGACCACCGAAAAAGTTTGAAGACGCTGACCTGCAAGCCTTGTTGGACGAAGACGACGCTCAAACACAACAACAACTGGCGGATCAGTCAAAGGTGACCCGAGAAGCCATCTCCAGTTATTTGTATCATATCATTACAATAAACGTGTTTTTTCTGTACAAAAATTCCGGTTTCATACTTACACACCTGGTATCCCTTCCCACTGAAGCTTTCGGCTCATCATAACCCACTCTCCTCTTAAATATTCTACGTGGTAGATTTTGAAGACGAAACTCGCCGGATTGGAACTTTTCCAACCATCGCTGTACTGTGCGCGTCCATTGGCCATATCCATTCCAAACACTTGGTTGACACTTTGAATTGTCTGCGCTGCATTAGTTCCACGACGGTACTCGCATTCGTAAATGGAGCGATTTTTCTTTCTTATTCATGCTTAACAAAATCAAATCTGCAAAAAACAGTTCGATGGATAATCAATCGAAAACATACGTCTGAAAGGCCGATGACGTACATCACGACAAAAAAATTGAAAACAAAATAAAAACCAAGAAGTGGCACAGTGGAATATTACAGAGATCGGGTATCAAGCTTGGTAAATGGGGCCAGTGGACATTTCATACTTTATAACCTAATACAAATTTCCAAGAGCCTAAGTTGGTTTACTAATACGAGTATATCAGGTATTCATCGTAACATTTAGAGCACTCAAATGAGTTCATTTTTTTACAGTGTGCACCTCTACAATAAATACTTTCGATTTATACATGATGTTACATACAAATAACATTCACTGTATAGTTTGGTTAAAATAGGTATGTACGGCGCGATACAGAATTGTCACTGCACTCGTGTAAATGAAATCCCGTCATATACACGCTTTAGGTCTCAATGGCGTTCAAGCTTGCGTCGTTGCGATAAAACGAAATATATATATATATATATATATATATATATATATATATACACCCTTGGCCAAAAGTATAAAGCACCCCGTAATGTTTCTATCGTTGTTTCAAAAAAACGGCAATAAATTAATGAGACTATCAACAGAAAATAGCGATACGAAGAAATTTCGGAAAAAAAATCTATAAAAAATGTAGTGACTTCAATAATAACAAAATAGAACTTTTTACTCCTTAGACTTAATATTCCAAGCCTCATAGTTTTCAAGTTACGCCGCACAATGCCAGCTTTTCGGAAACCTGCGACATTACTCTGCGAAAAAAAATCGCAATTTTTTTTTTTCAACAAAACTGAAGCTAACGGTTTCTTTTTCGAAGATCTTATCACTAAATGGTGGGATTACTATTTTTTCCAAGTCCAGCACGCGATTCCGCAAGTTGCGAAAATGGTGAAAAACCGGCATTATCAAAATTACGTACCGGGTACATAAAAATCGCAAAAATAGTAATAAAAAGCAAAATTAAGCTGGTTTTATCCTCTTCAAAACGCCGATTTTTTTCGCCGGGATATTCGATTTTTTGTCCGGATAGAAAAATTACAGCGTTCTTTATACTTTTGGGCAAAATTGTGTATATTTTTTCAAATTCTTTATATTTCATGATTAACTAGTTGCTTTGCCTATATATTCGGCAGCCTCGGCGAACAAAAATATGTAAAAGAACGGGGAAAAAATTTGAGCCCCGAAAGAACTGCCAAAATGAGGGTATGCGAATGAAGATTATTGAATGAATGAGTAGTGAATTGGCGGATCATTGATTCGTTATATCGCAGCCACTTGTGAACTAATTGGGCTTCGTAACTAGGGTTCGGAACATTTTTATGACGTGTCGGTTTGTGTCGGACGGGTCCGAGATTTTCTTAATCAGCGATCAATGTTACATCGACTGGGGCCTTTGGGAACTTAATAATCTAATTACACATTTGGCATTGATAACCCTCGTTTACGAAAAGCATTTTCACAAATTTGGAGGATGCCGTGGATCCCGCCGTCTCGATATCTTATCTCCTACGCGAAGGAGCCAGCCGAAAATCGACATCCAAAGGGGTCGATTTTCCAAAGGTAGTCGGATGCATGGGTCAGAATCCATGCAAAATTTTCCAAAAGCCCTATCCGATATACAACTCATCGCTGAGTGCGAAAATCTTGGTCTCGCTCGCTGAAAATTGAGGTTTCGTAGGAATATTCCTGAAAAAAAACCATTTTCACCCCGCCCCTCCTCTAGTGATTTTCTTGCAGCGGCTTTTTTTTCTAGAAAAAAATGTCAATTGCCGGATAAGCCCAACGCACAGTAGGAGAAAAGCCCAAAAACCTGGCCAAAACCCCAAAAAATAAATTTTCGAAATAGGGTCAGTTGAGTAGTCATTCAGGTAGAGGACTAGTAACTGCATTCTATTGTGGAAGGGAAAGCCCTTTAAGTGTATACCTGCGCCGCAGCGTCAGTTGGCAGTTAGTGTTCGTGAAGAGTGTACGTGTCACGCGCTGAACAGACGAAAATAACGCTGACTTCAAAAACCCATAACTTTAAAGTGACGGGTTTAATTTCAATTCTGCAACATGGATACGACTTCTGGAGGTATGTAGAACATGTTTTTACATCGGTTGAATCTAAAGTTTATGTATAAATGATTGAAATGTAGTATAGCCTTCGGCATAAATAAAATTGAATAATTTTGAAAACTTATATTTTCAACGGTCCGAAAAGTTATATATTTTGTCACATTTTGCAAAGCTCCTAGTCTCGGCCTTTAGTTTAATGTATAAGCTTTCGAAATTTACAAGAGTTACCTGCGGAAAACGTGCGTCTTGTCCGTTATGATTTTTTTCGCATCGTGCGGTAGCCGAGCGTGCACGCGGCACTATTGAGCAGCCTCTGCGCCTCTACCTGAGAATGGGTGAAGTAGCATCATAACGGACAAGACGGCTGTTATACGCTTGAAATAAATTATTTTAATATATATGTATGTGTATATATATATATATATATAAATTTTCTGTGATTTAATTATGATATATACGTATGCATATATATATATATATATACATATTAAAATCAACCACATAAAAATTTCTTAAATATGAATGAAATGTTATAACATTCAAATAAAATATTTGAATATATATATATATTATATAGTAAGCAAAGCTTTCTTTTAACCAAATCCATGTCAATATTTTCTGTCTAATTTTCTTAAAATTATTTCAATTATTGCGGTTATTTATTTGGTAAAATAATGTACATTGTTCAAGTTTTTGTATTAATTGAAAATTTTATCTTTTCCTTTAACACCAATTTTCTACAATTTTATGTCTTTATTACAGGATCCGGTTACAAAGAATTGGTGCTGACAAGGAAAGAAGTATTTCTGATAATCAGCGAGCATTTATCCGATAAATTCGCTTCCTTGATCGAATTTATGGTAGAAAAAATTTCCAAGGACACCGGACGTACAGTTGTAGTGCCTGAGGACTCGAAACAGACTTTTTCGATACTCTTCAATCAAATGAGAACGAGGTGGCAACAAGCTCACAGAAAATCCTGTGTATTTTTCAAGAATAACGGTGAATGGCTTAGCAAGCAGGTATGTTTTGCCGCACCTACAGACACTGTAGTAACAAGCCCGGGTAATACGGGCGGCCGCCCGTCCCTTGAGTTTACAATGTCCAGTGAAAGATCTAAACGAAGGAAGACCCAAGATATTCGTACATCGTTCAACTCGGTCGAGTTAGCATACGCTACTCAGATGAGCCTTCGCTCTTCAGGACAATCCGACGCCGCAAAAGTTATTAAGGACGTAACAATGACGAGTCCTTTAAGAGCTTCCAAGTATCGTAAAGCTTACTCAGCAACGGATGAAATTACTTTATCCGAAGAGGCTGCACTTTCCGCTATGATTGAATATAAATTCTCCAAGAGTACTTACCAGGGAATGAGAAGATTAGGGAAGGAAAATAACTGTAAGCTATATCCGTCTTACGAAAAAGTGATGAAAGCAAAAAAGCGTTGTTATCCACCACGTGATGCAATCAGGATTACAGAGAGTAGTGCAGAAGTCCAACTACAGGCACTATTAGATCATACAGTTGAACGTATTTTACTCGTCCAAAATGTACTCATTCAAAGATTGACTCCAGATAATGTTCGTAAAATGGACTTGATTTGCAAGTGGGGTTGCGATGGAAGTTCTGGGCAAAGTGAATATAAGCAGACGTTCAGTGATGACAGCAAATCTGATGCGCATGTATTCTTTACTTCAGTCGTGCGATTACAACTCGTGTGTTATGATCAACAATCGAAGGAAGAAATAGTTGTTTGGAAGAACCCCAGACCCTCGTCTCCACGATTTTGTAGACCGCTTAGACTACTGTTTCTACGCGAAGACACAGAGTAAACACTTAATGAAGTCCAAATTGTTGAAGAACAAATAAAGTCACTTCGTCCATTCGAAAGTGTAATAGATGGAAAAGAAATCTCCGTAATGTACAAGTTGTTGTTCACCATGATAGATGGTAAAGTTTGCAACGCTGTATCATTGACGAAATCTGCTCAACGGTGCTATTTGTGTGGAGCAACCAGCAAAGATTTTAATGCCATCGACACTGTATTGCAAAGGGAAATCAATGAAACAAATTTGAAGTTCGGATTGTCGACGCTGCATGCGTGGATACGGTGCTTCGAGTATTGCTTACACGTGTCTTACAAACTCGGCATTAAAAAATGGCAAGCTCGAAGTGCCGAAGAAAAAAAAATTACCCAGGAACGCAAGAGGGCCATTCAAGAAGGATTCAAGAAGCAATTGGGTCTAAATATCGATCGCCCAAAGCCTGGATACGGCAGCAGCAATGATGGCAACACAGCTCGGCGATTCTTTGAAAATTCGACGGTTTCCGCTGCGATAACGGGGGTCAACGAAGAAGTTATTAAACGCTTGTACGTAATCCTACAAGTTATATCGTGTGGCCACGAGATAAACTGTGAAAGATTTGAACAGTATGCTATTGAAACGGCAAGAAAGACCGTTGCATTATACCCTTGGTACTCCATGCCTACTTCGGTGCACAAACTATTAATTCATGGTCCAGTGATAATAACTCATGCTCTATTACCAATCGGCCAATTATCCGAAGATGCTCAGGAAGCTCGAAACAAAGACATCAAACGATATCGAGAAGATTTTGCGCGAAAAAGTTCCAGGGTTAAAACTATGGAAGATGTTTTTCATCGGCTCTTAGTTACTTCTGATCCGTACATTTCAAGTGTCAGAAGACTACCACAGAAGAAGCTGAAGAGTTTGTCGCCGGAAGCTGTAGCGATGTTGATCGCTCCTAAAGTGACTGCTGCAGCAGACGAATTTTGCGCCGAGATTGAAGCCGTGCCGGGAGTTGTAATAGATACAAACTCGGATAATGATTCTGACTCCGACTCCGACTCCGATTACGATTTTGATTAAGAATAAAATTTTCTATTTTTGAAACGTTCCGTATGTATTTTGGAAATAAAAATAATAATTGCGTAGAATACACTGTTCACGTTTATTTTATTATGATGATTTTTTTAAATATATTAATTTATCTATTTAGCAGGATACTCGGCCATTTTGTTTATAACAATTTGCTGTAAGCTCTTTGTTGCAAGTTATAAACAATAGATATCGGATTGGTAATCAGCGACCTTGAAAACCCGTATATACCAATTTTTGTCAACATCTGGTAACTTTTTAACGTTCATGTCGGCCATATTGGATCGGCCATTTTTTTTACGATAATTTGGCTTGCGGATTCGTAATCAGCGACCTTGAAAACCCGTAAATACCAATTTTTGTCGACATCTGGCAACTTTTTAACATTCATGTCAGCCATATTGGATCGGCCATTTTGTTTACGATAATTTGGCTTTCAGATTCGTAATCAGCGACCTTGAAAACCCCTGTAAGCCAATTTTCATTCCCGTCAAAGGTCATTTGAGGTTTTGGCCAGGTTTTTGGGCTTTTCTCCTACTGTGCAACGGGATGGATTCCACGTTCATGAAAATCCGTTTCCGAAACCAGGTTACGAGCCCCAATTGGTTATTGACTGTGGATATATGACCGATGAACGTTCCGCCGAATTGCAAAACCGGCTATCCGGATCTTCGAAAATGCATCTTTTCGCGTTTGGGCTTATGCAGAATCGCTCTTTCGACCTTCTACCTGGGCTTATTTACCGCGGGATCGAACTAGCTTTTGAATGGATTTCAATCCATCCGGCTAGGACCACTTGCCCACCAGCGGTGGATCGCCCCAGTGTCGGCCGTCCGAATTTCGCCCTTTCGATTTAGATTTTCGGAATTATTGGGTATTTGCCAATTTTCCCGAGCGTCCGCAAACGAGAATCCGCACGGGCTTGGACCTTTCAGCTCCTCTGTTATAACGATACGTGCGTGGAAGGCACTCTCGTCCAAAACGTTAAGATATATTCAAACATTATTGAAAAAGAAAAAGTACGATATTGTCCGTGCGACACGATCCTTAAAAATTTGTCCACAAAATGCGATAAAATATGATTTTTGAAAGTGAAGGGGTGCCCGAACACGTACGCAGAGACGCGCGGATACGGAGAAAGTTGAGGGAGAGCGCCCGCTGGAAAGTCGAGGCGGAGCGATGGCGCGGCGTCGAAGAACGGCGTCTCTTCTAGATAGTCGGTAGCGGTAGCATTTGATTTTAACGAATACCTAGAAGAGACGCGCTTCACCGACGCCGTGCCGCCGCCAAGACTTTCCAGTAAGCGCTCTCCCTAAAAGCCAAGATGAAGGGAGAGGCCAAAAACGCCACTCCGTTCGCCGTTCAATCAACTGCGTCGTACAAATATCAATTTAAAAAATCAATCTTCATTTTCGAGAGACGGATTACGTCCTTTTTTCCTCTGTCGTTCCGCCCCAAAAAATTCCACGAAAAGTCATTACTTGGACGAATTAAAGAGAACGTTTGCTTTATGCTTGTTTTCATCGTTCAAGCTCGTTGAAACTCCCATAGTCGTCGACAATGTATTTTTTTGGCTTTTTATTTGGAATAAGAATATTCCTGTTTGAAAGTGGCGTTGCGTGCCTGCTTCGACGAGATGAAATATTTCACGAATGGGTGTTACGTGCCAGCCTTCACTTTTTTTTCTCTTTCTTGAAACCACGACGGTAAATACGCACGGTAGCAGCACCCTCATTAATCGACCAAAGACCTATATTTTTCTATATAACGCTAAGCGAGCGCTAGCCGAATCGTATCAAAAGACGAAAAGCGAAAGCGTCGCGCGTAGGTCCCCACCCATAAACATAGTCAACGACAAACGAATTCACGAGAGGAGCATATTCGCACTCAAACAAACACAGGGACCGAACTGCGCCACAATCCCTCTTTGTCCTAAGACTCAAACAATCCGACGAGGAAAAGTAGCCCGAGCCAGAACACCTCACCCGGTCATATTGCAAGACCCGCGAAACCACGGTTGCTGAACCCGATTATCGGACATAGAACAACGACCGCGTCTATCATAGCGGTAATGCAATAAATAAACGAATATATCCTACTACCACGCATGACACCGACCGATCACGTAAGTCAGCGTACATTCTCACAATTGATCAACCAATCACTAAGAAGCTCCGAAGCAAAAATGCGTTCCCCCAAAAGCCCCTTCCCTCACGAACGAAACTCGATTATTTTTATATCGCGAAGAAGTAGTCACTCTGTACTCGATCTCCGAACAGAAAGTTGACTTACAAGATTAGATGGCTCTGTGTTCCATCTAATAATTGTACGCGTATCTATTTTTGTACCCAACTCTAAGTTTGTAAGAGTCAAACTTGATAAACTTGAATTATGTGAATTAAGACAAAATTTATGCGTTTGAACATTTATTTAATCAACGATCAAACCATCGTGCGGATCCAACTCTCTAACCAGAATCACGCGCCTGAAAATCATTTAAATGCGATTTGTTATTAAATTGTGTTCGGAACTCTCGTGAAAGCCAAACGAAGACTCACCGCGAATCTAAATCAGTTCAAAATTCGCCCTCTAACTCGGCAACCTCGCGAGTCCTTTCTAAATCTCCCTCCAGGACGTAACAGGGGCGCGCGGGCGCGCGTTGTATCTCACTGAAATCTTGAACGACGGGCCGAATATTTTGATTCATAGGTGCTTACGCGTTTATAGGCGAGACGGAGAAATGAGACTTTTTATCTGACTCATTCTCCTCTCCATGAAATTTTGACATTTTAGCATGTTTCGCAAAGATCCCGCCGCAAACAAACTTTATACCATCCTTAAAAACTTTGCATCAGAAATGTCCGTGTATAATAAGTCAAATCCAACTGTAAAGAAAAATTGAGCCGCGCTCCGAGGGGTAATCCATGTACGTATATAATTAGACGTTACATCTTATAGAATAGTTTAATCTAGATTCTAACTATAGCTAGTTTTAAGCTAGATTAAAACTAGCAATAGTTTTAGTCTAGTTTTAAAATTAATCAAATCTATACAAAAGTGAGATAACATTTTTTTAACTAGCCAAGCCAGTTTACTAGAAACGTTTCACACAAAACTGTTAAACCTTTGGCATAATATTTATCCAAATATTTTACTTTCATTGCAAAAAAATATATTACTATTATAACATAAAATTGATATCACCATTATTTAACGGTACAACGTGTGTACCACAAAAGTACACTGGGAATGCTGTGCAACGACTTGGCGTGCAGGGTTAAGGAAACCAGCTCGGCTCGGCGAGCGATCATGTCCTTTCTACTACTCTTAACTCTCAGGTTAAAAAAATATTAAATTGCTCTATATCTCGATCTTAGGAATACGAGTTGATCAAAAAGTAGTAATCAGTGATGTAGTCCTAGACCATTTGATACTTGAAATCTTATTTTATTCATATAATTTAAAAAATTATTGGCAGTACAAATAAGTTTGACAAAAGATGACCCCACCAGGAGGTTATGGTTGAAATTGTCAGATGTAAAACTTCATATCGTAAATTTGGACATCTGGCAAGACCATAACCTTGAAATATTAGCGATTTTGTATCAGCATCACATAATTTTTTTCGCGCGAAAATGTCGAGTTTTGAGCCGAATAAGCGTCATTTGTGGGAACTCTTGCCCTTAGCACAAATCTCCCTCCCATAATGCTTCCAATTCCGCGTCTTCATTTCGTCCTTCCGCTACGTTCTTTGTCTTCGACGTAAAACTTACAGTTCTTAAACTTTTCAAACCACTCACGACAACTTCTCTCACTTAAAGCAGCCTTACCATATGCTTCTACAAGCAAACGATGCGCCTCACCTGCAGATTTCTTCAAATTAGAGAAGTAAAGAAGAGTTATAAAGTTCACTCTCACATCCACCGAGTGACCATGAATGAGTGCGAGAAAGATAGCGCTAAATTGCACATGCCTAATGATTTCGGGAACAGTTGACGTTTCGGAAAAAAGAAAAGGTACTCGTTACGCTCTGTTGAACGGTGAACAACGGCCATCTCTTCTTTTGCCCGAAATGCGATCCGTTCAGGAGAGTAAGGTTGGCAGTAAGATTTTCACCGACCGAACGTTTGATAATTAACAAAACTGTTTTTTTTTTCAAAACTAACCGAAAAATCAATTTCTTCTGGAAAGAAAGAAACATTTTTTGTTTTCACATGTCGCGTCGACATCTGTCCGCAACGAATGTTGCTCGTCGTAACACCCTTCTGGAAGAGGGGAAAAATGAAGGTCAAGTTGCGGCCATCATGGAAGTGAGCCAATCAGTGGTTAGTCAGGATTTCAGGAGACAAACAACTATGAGCGACGTTTAGGCCAAGGTAGACGGCGAATCACTACTGAGCGAGATAACCGAGCTATCGTTCGACAGGCTCGTCGAGATCCCACAGTGCATGCTCACACAGCTGCTCATCAGTTCCGAAATCGCCAACAACTACATCCTCAGCGATACATTTCGGCCTCAACGGTTCGACATCCTTTCCAAGAGCAAAGGCTACATGCTCGACGCCGAAACCGCGTGCCAATGCTTACCGTAAATCATCGAGGAAACCGATTAGCTTGCGCCAGAAATCACTACCATTAGGATCGAGATAGGGTCGGCAGTAACAGACCTTCTCACGTATGGCGCCGCCGTGGAGAACGTGATCGCGACAATTTCACGCAGCCAATCGCCGTTTTTAATGGTGGGTCGTTGATGGTTTCGGCAGGCGTATCCATCAATACCAAAACGCTGTTGGTAATCGTTCGAGGAACATTGAATCCTCAAAGGCACGACAATGAAGTCCTGGAACAATATGTCCTGCCCATACGTAGATGCATGGGCACTCGTTCTTTCATTCGTTTCTTTCTTATGTCGGATAATGCTCGTCCTCATACCGCAAGGCTGACGAGAGATTTTTGTTGTTGAGAACAACGTGACGACTCCCAACCACCCAGCCCTGAATCCTGATTTAAACCTTGGTCGTCGATTGCGTCGTAATTATCCGCCATTACAAAATCTTCGACACTTGAGCCAGGCGCTTCTTCGAGTTTCGCGAGGGATCACGACACGACGTATCCGGCGTTGCATAAACATGCGAGAACGTCTGGATGCGGTAATTCGCAACAGAGGCGGCAATACGCGGTATCAAATCGGGTCCTTCTTCCACATGACCACACTTACACATCTTACGGAATGAGTTTGGAGTCGGTAAATACTGCGGAACTGACAAGCCGTGGTGTCTCATATCGTTAAGAAAACACACACACACACACACACGCGTGCCCGCCCGCATACACACATGCGCGCGCGCGCACGCACGCACGCATAAGAAGCGTAAATCCAACCGAGCTATCCAATCTCTACGCGAAACGATCTAGTCGGACAGCGTTCCAAACATTGTTTTTTTTTAAATTTTATTTGACATTTTTTTTATTGTTCAATAATAAACCTTCTTGATAGTAAAAATATGGATAATTGACAAAAAAATTCATCTTGAAAAAATGCATGAAAAATTTATCCTTTAATTGACTTTTCTATATAAAAGCAACTCATAGAGAATACTCTGAAGTTTTCAGAACCCCCCCTTTATTTTCTGTACCACCATTAATTAACGGGTACTTGGTGATCAAAGTCAAAAGTGTCTTTTTTGCTTTGAATACCGATAACTCGGCGAAAATCCATTGTACAGAGCTTTCCGACCGCTCACATTAAGGGGTTACTCCCACTTGCGATTTTGAAAAAAATCGATTTTTTTTAATTGCATTTTTTTGAAGTATAAGTATCCGGGCCCATACAGAAGTATGGGCCCGGAATAGATGACTCTATGTAAGTTTACAAAAAAAAATATTTTCTTCGTGTAAACTGAAATTGAAACTTTAAATGCGTTTTTTTCAAAATGGCATTTCTGAAGTCGGTGACCACGATTACTCGAACACTAATGAACCGATCTTCTTGAAATTTTGCAGGCTTATTTAATACATAAAAATGTAGTCTAATCGTTCGATTTTTTTTCGAAAAAATGGCCGTTTTATAGCCAAAAAACGGCCGTTTTTTTCGTTAAAATCGAACCATTAACTTTGACTGTCCGCCATTTTGTGAAAAATGAATATTTTTTAAAATCCTTCGATTAAAGACTAGTTTATACTTATATTTGACTAAATCCATCCGCATTTTTTTTTCAGATGATCCATTTCGCCGCAATGTTGGTCACCGCAAACCGTGTATATAAAAACATTATTTCATTGACGGCCATTTGCCACTAAACAATGTAATATTTTTCAATAAAAAAATTACTGAAAGTTCTTCAAGATGTATTCTTTAAGATGGTATATTGATCGATTAAAAAAGTTTTGTAGTTTACTTTTAAAAAAAATCATGATAAAGGCCTTTTTTTTTGCGCTACAAGTGGGGGTAACGCCTTAAGGGAAAGAATCAAGCTAAAAGAGTTTTCAAAAGGAATTGCCGATAAAATTCATTGACGCCCGTGCACCTTTCGAGAGAAGAGCAAGAATTTGAAAAAACGTTTTTTCCGTCAACGATACAAATATATTGACGTCAGGATCTCAAAACTAGAGACGTGTAGCTTCAATTAGCTTTGTTTCTATTTGCTCCACGACCATTTTTCACACCGTGATAGCCTTTTGAAAATCAGCGCAAACTTTCGGTTTTTTTTCATATTCTTTAATTTTTGTGCCTAGTGTATATAGCATATTACCCTCGAAATACCGCATATTATCAATTAAGGGGACGAGTTGAAATGCCGAGTTTAGACTCATGTATGTCGCCATGCTATACGGGTTCCCTATTTTATGCTCCTGGGCAAAGGGAATACGTCTGAATTGGTACGAGCTTTCATAAAATTCCATCGTTTTCATTTATTCAGTTGCTCACGCACTCTTTGCGATCACGAATAAAGTTAAGACGAGAAGTCTGGAAAATTGAACGAGAAGCGCGATGCGCGCACAATGGAACAAAAAGCCAAGCGTATATTATCCGCCAATCTCTGTAAAACTTATGATCGAGTTGCCATTGTAAAATGGATAGGAACAGTTGTAGCGTTTCAGAGGAATGCCGTTTGCGGAAGAACGAGAGAGAGAGAGAGAGAGAGAGAGAGAGAGAGAGAGAGAGAGAGAGAGAGAGAGAGAGGTAGACGCTGTGCGAGAAGGTACATCATCGTGACGGTCATTGAGGATATTTCACGTGGACGTTAACAACGATAGTAAAAAATTTCTCATCCAAAAGAGAGGTAAAGGCGTTAACGCTGCGCGATTGTACAGACACGCGTGAGGCGTAGAGTGGAAATGAAACGCGTCGTCGAGGCATTGTGCAATAAGAACCGATAATAGTTCGAGTGGCAAGGATAAACGGGAGGCGGGGAAGGCATTGTACGAGTTGTCAGTGTACGGAAAAGCTTTTGTTCCTTCAGTCTAGGAGGAAGCTTTTTAGCGCCGCGAGCAAGACAAACTCGATAAGTCTTTTTCGTTTACCGAAAACCAAATCCAAACTCGTCTCCACGAATCAACTTCTGCCAGACTCGAACGAACAAGAATGGGCCAACAGTCCAATCATTGCGATCGATTATCGATACGTTTATTAATAATAATTATTCGTGAAATCGTTTTACAAAGGATTACTCGATCAAGCACGCTGCAAAACAAAGTGTGTTCTTTTAATACATTTTTGTTGTCACTTTTTACACATTTCCGAGTGTGTCATTTTGGGATTTACTTTATGCGTTTTGTATCTCACACATGTGCATTCGAGTGTATTGTTTAAATGCGTATTTCATGTGTGTTATAAGATTGTTTTTTGCACGCTGCATGTGTGTAGGTTCAAGGCATTACCGCCCGACTACCAAATGCATAGAATATTTCATAAATCCGAAATAAAATGAATCACTCAACTGACATTTCTACCCCAATAATTTTTATTATAATTCGTCGTGTCTTAACCTTCTAAAATGATGTTTTCCGGAGAAAATATTTCGCCTACACAGAACCAACAGCCTACCTCTGTCTATATATTGTGCCTATACTACGCACGCTGCTCCGACGCTATCGAGTGTTCGTACTATCTTAATTCCGGATATGGCATGACAAACAAAAGTAATTCCTATCATTATTCGCTGTATCAGATCAATTATATCAATTAATCATTGTCATTGCGATAAAAACAGAGAGTTTTATCAAGATAGATTTTTTCAAACGTAACTTACATCCCGAGTCAATAGTTTTAGCCTCCTCTGAACCCTCGCAGGACTCATTTGTTTTGTAATACATAAGCCGCCAGCCTCCGTTGAACCGACGAAACCTGGTCCAGGGTAGCCTCTGCTAGACCTCCCAAACCTTCTCTCGACCCCCAGTTTCAGTGAAACGTGCAGAGCACAGGCCTCCTTAACCTGCTTTCAATCTCAAACTGTTGCCTCGACCCCACCTAACCTGCTTTCGGCCCAAATTCGATATCTCCTCCATCATCATTCCATTGTGGCCTGATCGGTAACCCGTTCGATGACGAAAATAATACGAAATCAATAAAAATACATCGTCTCCTTATCAAATTATTAGTGCAATATTAATATGCGAAAACAATCAAATTTGCTCAATATCGATTTATTATTATTTTATAGGCAATTCATAAAAGAATGCTTGTATATACAGTCTTACGCCAATTCTATCGGATTAATGGGCGTTTTCCTGTGAGAAAAAATCTCACAGGAAAATTCTTTAAAAAATGCCAGTCTATCCAGTATAAGCTTACGCGACGTTTTTCATCCTTGACATTTCTTCTCAAACCCTGTAGTTCTTGAGTTACATTGCATTATCTAGAATTAGTATTTTTTAGCAAAAAATGAAATAACATTGCGAAAAAAATCGTACAAAACTTTATAAAAAACGCAAATGAAGTTCCTGCTACCCTGCTATTTAAGTTCATCATGGATAAACGTAACAATTTTTTTTTGCATAAGTCATGCGCCCAATTCTCGATGGTCGAAAAAAAGCCGAAAATCAGTCACGTATAAAAGTGCGTACCGGGTCGAAAAGAAAATTATAAAAAAATATTTCAGAAAAGCAATATAAAGCTGAATTTATTCCCGTCAAAACGCCGTTCGGTAAATTTGGTTATCTTTTTTTTACGAAGCTATGTGACTTTTAGTGCAGCAAGAAATATCGACTGGTGTATCCAAACTTTTAAGCGACGGTATATATTATATAATACTATATATATATATATATATATATATATATATATATATATATATATATATATATATATATATATAATACTCGAAATATGTGGTTGCGTTAATATATTCGAATATACACTACCAGTCAAAAGTATTCGGAGACTTCAGATAACTGCAAAACTTAATATCACTTTGGATTATTGCAAACTTATGGTAGAATAATAATTATTTTATGAAGATACTATAAAGCTCTGTAAAATTACTTAATCATATAGATCTTCATAGTATCTTCGTGAAATAATAAATGAAATAAATTATATTACTCTAACATTATTTGGCAATTACCCAGCGCTCAAAAGTTTTGCGATTATGTGGAGTGTCCGAAAACTTTTGGCTGGCAGTGAAGATCTAAATAACATATAATTTTGATTTCTATATGGAACGTTAGGGTATTAATTATAGTCTATTTCATGTTCTAAAGGATTGAAATTGTCGGTTTAGAATTCAACCCCATTCGATTTTTTCTTTATTTTTTCTTTTTGTTTTTGTTCGTTTTGTTTTTTTTTTGTTTATTCAATAATGAGTTGATAAATAGCGACGGCCTATTACCGTCGATTTCAAATAAAATGTTTGATTTTTCTTTGTTTTCATTTTTAGCACGTCGAAAATTTAAAAAATATTTCCACGTGTATGTATGAAGCATATTTTTATTTTTTTCCGCTAAATATTATGATATTAACTAACCGCGTCTATTTGGTTCTTTTTTATTTGAATTAACTAGATTTTTCATAGAACCAAATTTTTCCTATTGCATTCCATTATTAAAATTATTGATTTCAAAAATGTTTATTTATAGAAAATCAATCTATTTAATATCGTCCAATAACTACATATTTTATTTGATCCTAATAAATCTGTGATTCGGTTTCATCAGTTCAACATTTCCATCTGTTCAAAAAAACAATTTAGTCAAGTTCACTGAATGGATCTAGTTATTTTTTTTTAATTTACCTCATATAGAATTTTCGTAGAGTTAACCATTTTTCTATTTGATTGAACTAATGGTCCATCTTTATTGCAACACTCATATCAAAGGGGCGGGGGGTAGAGAAGGTGGAGAGAGAGGAATTATATATATATATATATATATATATATATATATATCTGTGTGTGTGTGTGTGTTTGAAAAATCTATAGCATGTTATTCGATGAAACTCTAATTATCACAATCATATTAACTAATTGATATAGCTTATGTGATACAACAAATAGTTAGAGATATTCATTAGGTCTCTTATGCCATATCAGCGACCAAAATGTTAGAAGCACTCGGTAGCATAGGGGCAGGGGAGCGTAGCTATGAGTATGTAGGACTAGGTTCAATTCGCATATAGGGCAAATATTTTCTTCGAAAAAAATCATTTCTACAGGCCAGGGAATGAAGAATTACGATGAAAAATCCTTGTGGTAAAGCTCTCAATTGAGGAGTTCATTTTATTTTCGATTTATGAAATATTTTATGCATATAATACACTTAGCTTTACAGTGTACATTGTAAGCAAATAAAGATTAATTTGAATCTCATCTTTATTAACATATATAAATATCTTTGAAAGAAATATGATCGTAGTAGGCTGTGAGACAAGGAAAAAACCTATTTTATTTAAATAGATTCTATATAAATTAATTTTTTTGTTTAGCAGTGTACAGTAGGCCGAAAGGGGGGGCAGTAGGTTCTGCGGGAGCGCTCGAAGTAGGCCCACCTGAGGTTCCGTAGGTTCAATTGTGATCCTCGCTGACCTCCTTTGAGTCAAAAAGTCTCCTTTCTGCCATGCTGGAGGTTCATCGGAGGTTCTAACGCATGGTACTTTCAAACATTGGACCCTCCTTTAGATACCCAATAATCCGCTCACGCCGATTTCTGCTCGCCTTCATTTTGTGGGTTGAACGCGGCTCGAAAATTTCGACTCGGGATACCTACGCGTATATAAGTATGTACAGGGCAGGGTATATAAAACGTCACAGGGTTTAACTAAAACTAAAAAAGTTTCAGATGAAAGTTGCATTCTTCGAGAAGGACGTCATACGGGACCATCGTAATTTTTTTTCGGTAGAGGCGCCAAAGCTACTACGTTGAGGTCAAGTCCACTTTTAAAAATCGAACCATTTTTTCTTTGCTCTTTTTTTCGTGATATTATTGCTGACGTTAAGACGAGTTCAGTCGCTTACAATAGACGGTCATTCTAGTCACGCAAAGATTGAAAATAGTCGAAAAATCGAAGCAAAACGGAATAATGACTTTTAAACGATCAACAAACTTTGGATTGGGTCAGCTATGAAAGATGCTCGAAATGATGATTTTCGACTCACGGGCACTTATTTTTTCTCTGATGAAAAGATCGTTCAACTTCAGCCAACGTTTGTGGTGGTATTTGGACACGCGTCCGGTGATTTTTTCTTTTATACCGTCATGCATATTTACTTGTTCAGGGTAATGTTTTCATTTATTTCGATACCCATGATAATACGTCTACAGTTATTGTTTACAGCGGTAGAAAGTACGGACTTTCTGTTGACCTATCAATCACTTACGCAGTAACTTTTAATGTCAGTGTATCGTATTAGGGAAATAAACGATTTTCAAGAATCTTTCGACATGTCGATGGTGCTGGGGGTATGCCACGAAAATTACAGAAACCCTCGAAATTTGTATGCGGCTTGTTATCCGAATAGACGAAAAAGTCGCACATGGTTATTAAGAGGTTTCCTCACTTTAGACGCTAAAAAGGTCATTTTCATGAATTTTTTAATAGGTTTACCTATATATATATTGATATAAAAGTTGTTACACTTAATAAATACACTTTCGAAATACATAACAACATTTTTTTCAATCTCTTTATGTAACCCAAACAAACTTTAAATGCGTTTTTCTCGAACCAACGTTTTTCGAGCCAACTATAGCTTAGCGCATATCAAGAATTTTTTAAAATTTTGATATTTACTTTTATTTTGCCAAAAACGGTAAAAAAACACGTTTTTTTTTTTCGAAAAATGTCGGCCATTTTGTTATTTTTGCATATATCAAAAATCGTATGACATGCGGTATAGCCATTAACATACTGAATCTAAAACCGTTTGATTTATTTGTTTCGGATGATCCATCTCCGAGATTTCATCAACAGCGAAGACCTACAATTCTTTTAACTGCCATTTCGTCTATAAATAGTGACTTAAATAAATATTTTTTTTTTATAATGTATTTCGAAAGTGTATTAATTAAATGTAATAACTTTTATATCAATATGTATAATGTAAACCTATCAAAAAAATTCATGAAATATGCCTTTTTTAGCGTCTAAAGGGAGAAGACATCTTAAGCATTTGGCTGACGGTTTTCTTTGCTTCGATACAGTAAGAGAAAAACGAGTGAGAGGTCGTCGCATTTTCCACCATTGCGGCTGCTGCTATCTTGGCGTTTGCTGCAGTAAATTCACATGCAGGCAGCATGTATACACTACCGTCCAAAAGTTTGGAAACACGCCCCGATACCGAGCCACACAAAAAGTTTCATCACTCTTTTAAAAATGACGCTATATTTATTTGCCAAGCGGCGTTTTAAAAGGGACATATTCAACTTCATTTACCTTTTTTTTTTTAAATGTAGAATTTTTTTTTAACCCGGTACGCACTTTGAAAGATGGTCGTTTTTTGGCTTTTGTGGGGGGTTGAAATTTTAGCGCACGACCTGTGGAACATTTTTTTCACCCTTTTTTCCATGAAAAACTTAAGGCAGGGAGTAAAAGCTTCAATTTCCTTTTTTAGAAAGTTTCGTGCGACTTTTTAACTCTGAAACTATTTGGTTTTCGTAAAATGACTGAGAGGGTAAAAAGTTTCATACAGTCATTTTGGATGCACCGAGTTTTTTTCAGAATTTTTTTCCAAAAAAAAAAATTTGAAGAATTAAAAAAAAAAATTCAAAATTTTTTCTTAAGTCGACGAAATATTTTTTTAGGTTCAAAAATCGGGTCTCTTACCTGATCTACACGGCTTTTTTTAATCGAAAAAACCGCCTCTCGCTTGGATCACTGCTTTGACGAGCCGTGGCATCCGGTCGATCAATTTATCAATTTGGCCCCGCTCCAGACTGGCCCAAGCTTCTTGCAGGTTATTCCACAAATCGCCAGAAGATGTGGGACAAGTTTTTCGTATTTTTCGATCAAGCTCGTCCCAGAGGAGCTCGATCGGGTTTAAATCTGGCGATTGGGGTAGCCACACCATGTTGACAACCACTTGTTTCGCTTCTTGATTCCTCAGGTATTTCCGGCGCAAGCGAGAACTGTGCTTTGGATCGTTATCTTGCTGCATAACGAAGCCACGACCGATAATTCTTGAACCGGATGGAATCGCGTGCCGGATAAGAATTTGTTTATATTGTTCTTTTTTCATGATACCTTCGATTTTTATCAAATGTCCGGTTCCATGGCCAGAAAAACACCCTACAACATAACGGAACCACTTCCGTGTTTAACGGTGGGTACCAAGCACTGGGATGCCATTTTTTCCTCGGCGCTCCTTCGAACAAAAGTGCTACGACGCGATCCGAAAATAAAAAATTTGGATTCGTCTGTCCACAACACGTTTCGCCATTGTTCAATCGTCCGACCGCGATGTTGGAGGGCTTACTGAAACCTTTTTTTTCCATTCACAGGACGCAGCAAGGGTTTCTTCACCGCAACACAGCCTCTTAGTTCAGCATTTAGCAAACGATGCTTCACTGTTGTCACGGAAACTTGATTTTCGTGCGATTTATTGAATGAAGCTTGGATTCCAGGCGCTGTTAAGCGTCGATTTCTTCTGCTGGTCATCACAATTTGTCGATCGTCACTTTTTGTTTTTTCTCGAGGCCGGGCCGAGCGATTACGATCCGTGTTTTAACCGGTCACTTTGTGTCTCTCAATTATTGTGTTCACTCCTTTCACCGAAATTTTTAATTCTCGCGCAATTTTCTTATACGGAAAACCCTTTTTATAGAGAGCAATTACAGCACCTCGTGTATCGAGAGCGATTTCTTTTTTTCGCGCCATTTGAACGTGATAGAAAAAAAAAATATTCGCAAAAACTCTGTCGACAATGCTCGTTGTCCTCCTACAAAAATGTAAACCGATAAGGAGTGGAGAGGGACAGCGAGTTTTGCCAAGAAATAAAAAACACATCGTTTTGTTTACATTTGTTTTGAACGTCGATCTTTCGAACGTCAATCTTTCGAACGCCACTCTTTCGAACGCCACACAACAAGAGATACAAAGTGACCGTTCGAAACAAATGTAAACAAAACGATGTGTTTGGGTTTGTTTGGGAAACTCGCAGTTCTCGCCTCTGCCGAGAATACCTGAGGAATCAAGAAGCAAAACACGTGGTTGTCAACATGGTGTGGCCACCCCAATCGCCAGATTTAAACCCGATCGAGCTCCTCTGGGACGAGCTTGATCGAAAAATACGAAAAACTTGTCTCACATCTTCTGGCGATTTGTGGAATAAACTGCAAGAAGCTTGGGCCAGTTTGGAGCGGGGTCGAATTGATAAATTGATCGAACGGATGCCACCGCTCGTCAAAGCAGTGATCCAAGCGAAAGGCGGTTTTTTCGATGACAAAGCCGTGTAGATAAGGTAAGAGACCTGATTTTTTAACCTAAAAAAATATTTCGTCGACTTAGGAAAAAATTTTGAAAACAACATTTTAAAAAATTTTTTAAAAAATTTCAAATTTTTTTTTAGAAAAAAATTCTGAAAAAAATTTGGTGCATCCAAAATGACTGTATGTAACTTTTTACCCTCTCAGTCATTTTACGAAAACCCAATAGTTTCAGAATTAGGCTTCATTTTACAAATATGGTCGTTTTATGCAAAAAGTTCAATATTTATGCGACAAAAATCGTACGAAACTTTCTAAAAAAGGAAATTGAAGCTTTTACTTCCTGTCTTAAGTTTTTCATGGAAAAATGAGTGAAAAAATTTTTCCACGAGTCGTGCGCTAAAATTTCAACCCCCCAAAAAAGCCAAAAAAACGACCATCTTGCAAAGTGCGTACCTCGTTTAAAAACATCCTAAGTTTTTTTTGGAAAAGGTAAATTAAGTTAAATATGTCCCTTTTAAAACGCCGCTTGGCAAATTAGGATATCGTCATTTTTAAAAGAGAAGAAACTTTTTGTGTGGCTCGGTATCGGTGCGAGTGTTTCCAAACTTTTGGACGGTAGTGTATATGCGAGCGATGTGTTATCGTGGGAACTGAAATAAATGAAAACATTAACTAGAACAACGAAACACGCCTGGTGATATAGAAGAAAGAATACGCCGAGTATGTGCCCAAATTACACCATAAATGTTAGCCGAGGTTGTACGATCTTTTCATTGGATAAAAAACAAGTGCTTACAAGTCGAGGGTTATGATTTCGAGTATCTTCTGTAGGTTAACCCAAACCAAGGTTTGTAAATCGTTTAAAAGTCGTCATTCAGATTTGTGCGACTAGAATGACCTTGTATTGTAGGTCATTGAACTCTTCTCAACGTCAGTAATGATGTCACAAAAAGAAAAATACATGGTTCCATTGAATAAAAGGGAGTTGACCTAGACGTAGTGCCTTTCCGCCGCGACCGAGGAAAATTACGACGGTCCCGTGTGAGGTGCTTCTCGTCTCGAACAAGGCAACTTTCATCTAAGGCGGGCCCTAGACCTACAATAACTTTGTACAATACTTTCATTGTGCAATAATATTGAATAACACCTTGAACCAAAACGATCAATTATTATCGCGCAATAACTTTGCCGGCCCATAAGGGTCAATGTTTTCGCGTTAGCAAGACCTCTCTAGTGTATGGCGCAATACTAATCGCACACGGTGCGATGCAAAAATATGGTGCAATAATATTGAAACTCGCTGAAACTTTTATTCAATCATTGTGCAATCCTCAATACCAACCCTTAACGGTAAAAAACATTGTACGATTCGTAATGTTGTGCAATATAATTGATCGTTCAGGGCCCGCCGACAACTTTTTTTATATATCACCAATAATCTGAGTGCGACTGCTCTGTAATACTTTGAATGTCCCACCCTGTATATATCTACATAGTGAGTAACGAACATATTCGGATACCACGGTATCAAGAGACGCGGCAGCGTCTTGACGCCAAGTAATTAAAAAAAAAGAATTCGACGTTACTGATCGATGCCACCGATCTCGACGACACTGACCGACTGACGAACACGCTGCGACTCTTTATACAGAAAGATGGGCTTTAGCAGACGCCGTTTTAAGTTTGATTCGATATTACGCGAAAACGCAGCGAAGAATGAAAAATTTAGTGACATTTGACCAACGAAATATTTTTTTTTCTATCGATTTTCATTGGGTCATTTTTCGATCCGCCTACTCAATCTTGAGATCTCATAATATTCGCCCAAATTTTCGAACGATTTTTTGGCTACGACCGTTATTCCACAGCCCTCGACCACAGTCGTTTATTTGTTGAGTTGTTGAATCGAATACAGTCCCTCGGTTGTATCGTAACATACACTACATACACATACGTACTTTTACTCCATACTACTACTACTACTACATACACTAAATACTTTTATGTATCACATAACACTTTTTTCATAGATATAGTTATAGACGCTCGCGCAGCCTCGAGTCGTAGCGCTGAGAGTCTGTGCACGGTGTATTACTACGCGCCCAGAATATTCCTACGCGCTTAGAAAATAGGCCGTGCGTAAAGGCCCTGTTCGATATTACGCGAAAACGCGGCGACGAATCGAAAATTTAATGACATTTGACCAATGAAATATGATTTTGTTCTATCGATTTTGTTCGGGTAATTTTTCGATCCGTCTACTCAATCATGAGATCTCATAGTATTCAACCGAATTTCCGAACGATTTTTTGACCACGAAAATTATTCCACAGTCGTCGATTTCAAAACATACACTACTTACATCGAATCGAATACGCCGTGTGTAAAGGCCCTGACACGCAGCGCCCCCCGGTTCTCGTACCGCCGGGCAGTTGCGTGGATCGGAACCCCGGTGTTTTGTCGCGTTAGATTGATTTACATCGTTTTTCTACACTTGAAGTTTCTCGGCGTGTCCGAAGAGCAACATTGACGAAAATTAATGAGCGAGTTTGATTACGGTGAAAGTGAGACTCGAAAAGTGTTTTTCTTTTGTTTTTACCGACGATGATGCTAAGTGTCGTTTCAACGAGACAACGGTGGCACGCGAAGTTCACGAATTCTGCAACATCGACGCAATTTTCCCGTACCCGCGATCATATGGATATCATCGTGTATCCTCGATTTGATAGCACGATCGTATCGCTGGAATTTATATTGACGTCCCGCTCGCCGATGTGACAAACAGCCAACGGCTCCGATGCAAGAAACTCTAGTTTATTTGCTCTTCGCAGGAATACCTCGATATTTATTCGTGAAAATTTCTTTCGTGACAAATTCGCAGATAGCATATTTTCCGATGATCCGTAGCCATTGTCATTAGCCCTCAAAATCCTCGATTTCCTAAGCAGTGTGCGACCAAAATGAGGCACGAAAGTTCAACACCCTTTGCCTACGAACGCTAAACCGTCACGTCTCAAACACAGATGATTTGTGGATCTGTGGCGACTCCTCGATAGCTTCACCCTGATATGACCGAGCGTACTTTTGGTATGGCGCACAGAAATTGTTCCCTACGGTATACCTGTACGGAAGTACACCGCTACACGCAAATGTACGTGTTACTAGTATGGTACCGGTGCACTGTACAATAGTAAAATATACCGTTTCTGTATGCTCACCATACTAATACCGATACCGATACCGTACGCACATACGTGGTAGGTACGGTACCTGGGCTATCATATAGGAACCAGAATCAATGTAGCGTCGGATTTACCATCTAGATGGACTATCGAATTTATCCAGGGCAGCAAGTACGTACTGCCGAGGATGAGAAACGGCGTCAATCGTCACGGCCACAGTATACAGTCCCAGTGTCGCAAGGATATCACCGCTGTCTCCAATCTCTCCAAGAGCATCAGCGAGGCTGACCTCAAGGAACTCGTCGAACCCTTCGGCTTCGTTCAGAAACAATATCTCGTCAAGGATCGCACCACCAACCTCTGTAAGGCTTTCGTTTACGTATGTACGTTTCAAAACGAAGGCCGAGGACGCTAGGGCCTTCTTGCATCTCAATGGTTACGGCTACCATCATCTCATAGTCAGCGTCGACTGGTCCAAACCTCCAGCCCAACAGAATTGAATGGTCAACGGTTGAAACGCGTTAAGGTAGAACGAGCGCGCGCTGTTGATTTCTATAGATTTTCTTCAAATTTTTCACCAGATACTGTATCATTATGCATGTTTCAGTAAAATTTCAGAACAGTCGACTATTTAGATTCGCAGTAATCGGTTTTAAAATTGCAACTTTTAACACTATAGGATCTGCATTGAAATTTAGACAGAGTAATTGTCCGTAAAAAATATTTGTTCCCTATAAGGAGACACATGGCAATAACATAAACAATGTCAAATTATTAATGTTTATAACGCAAATATTTTTTTTTACGATAAAAGGTTTTAACTTTAGGACCACGATAATTTTTTTTTCCGAAATATTGAACAATACTGTTCGGCGGTGTTGCATACTGTCTTTTTATTATAGGGGACAAATATTTTTTACCGAGAGTTATTCTGTCGTTACTGAACGTTTTTAGCAAAACTGAATAGTAAAGACAATCGAAACTTTTTTCACTCGTTCACTAACTACAATAGTTTTCTATCTAAACATAATTTCTTTTCAAAATTAATAAACACAATAGAATGGTACGACGAATTATGTGACCTGACTTTCGGTCAATGCAGAACCTGCAGTGTTAAAAGTTGCTATTTAAAAACCCATTATCTCCCAATCTAAATAGTCAACTGTTGTGAAACTTCACTCAAACAGGTATAATAATATGAACAATGTCTGGTTAAAATGTGAACAAGATCAATAGAAATCAAGAGTGCGCGCTCGTTTTACCTTAAGGGCAAACACCACTGTGAACGTCCAAAATTGAGTGATATTTCGCGATTTTTTTTTGGTAGAAGGACAAATAAGAGAATACTAATATTCAAGGATATTATTAGTCTATCTTCAAGTGAACAAAAAGAAATTTATATTTGAAAATTATACCAAATGGTGACGCTGGAGCCATTCTGGCGAGGCATGTTGAATTTGAGACGCTCTGCGGCATGCAGTATGGCTGACGCAAATTTGATTTTAGAAAAAATTTGAAAAAAAAAAATATTAATTTACACGAGTATAGCTAGAGAAATACGTAGAGAATTGTGAAAATATTAATTTTTGTGTAATTGGCAAGCGTTAAACCAAAAACTTAATTTTCGACAGAGACAATCATTTGTTAATAACTAATTTTATGATTAACTCATGGAAAATCCCGTACGTATTTCTCTTCGAAACGTTATTTTAAAAATGTACTCAACATTTGGAGTGAAAAGAATGGAAATTGTTGGAGTTATGCTGCGTGCCGTTTTAAAAACTTGTGTTTCGCGGAAAACGGTCGATGTCTCGCACACGGGCCAGCCACTGCCACGGCAGACCCACACGGGCCTGCGGACCTTGTTTTACAGGTACAAAACTTTTTTTTTCTTATTCTAGATGGTTCAAAGCATTTCTAAAGTCAAGTGAAAAAAAAAACAATTTTTAAAAAATTCTACCGTGGTGTGACCCCTTAGATCGGAGTACACGGTAACGATTGTTCGTCGCGTCTCTTTGAACGAGCCCCCCCCCCCCCTTTTTTTTACGCAAGGTTCGTCCGCTCACTGCTGCGAGCTTGGATCTCCTATTTGTCAATAAAATTCAAAAAGCAGACAAGACAACGATGGCCAAAGGATCGAGTGGTTTTTATTCGAACCCAATAATCCTATTATTTTTTCTGATCTACCTGCGATCATTCGGATGAACTTCCGAAATTGAAACGCGTCATGTATTGCTAACTCATGTCGAAGATTATTTGAAAAAGTAAAAAAACAACGCCAAGCAATAAAAAATTCTTCCGAAAATATCGCTTGTTTTACCATGTTAAAAAGTCTGATTTATTTTAGAATATTTTTTATTTGTATTTAAACAATGGTTTGATTACATATGTTTAATTTAAATGTGCAGAAAAGTGAAGTGACTTTTTATAAAATAGCCAAGCAAGTTTACTAAAAAAATTGTAAACAAAATTATTAAACCTTAGGAATGATATTTTGCGTATTATTTTATTTTTATTGAAAAAAATCAGCTTACTGTTGTAACATGAAATTGGTGTCACCATTATATATTGGGAGTACAAATAAGTCTCCGCCGTTTGACAAAAGATGGCCGCACCAGGAGGTTACGGTTGAAATTGTCAGATGTAAAACGTAAGGTTGGATTTTCGGCAAGACCATAACCTTGAAATATTCGCGATTTTGTGTCAGGATTACATAATTTGTTTCGTGCGAAAATGTCGAGTTTTGAGCCGAATAAGCGTCATTTGCGGGAACTCTTGTGTTTGGCACGACTCTCCCTCCAATGATGCTTCTAATTCCGCGTCTTCGTGCACTTTCGGCCTTCCGCTACGTTCTTTGTCTTCGACGTCAACCTCACCGTTCTTAAATTTTTGAAACCACTCACGACAACTACTCTCACTTAAAGCAGCCTCACCATATGCTTCTACAAGCAATCGATGCGCCGTAACTGCAGATTTTTTCAAATTAAACAAGTAAATCAAAAGTTCCCGCAAATGACGCCTATTCGACCCAAAACTCGACATTTTCGCACAACAAAAATTATGTGATGCTGATACAAAATCGCTAATATTTCAAGGTTATGGTCTTGCCAGATGTTCAACCTTACGATATGACGTTTTACATCTGACAATTTCAACAATAACCTTCTGGTGGGGCCATCTTTTGTGAAACGGCGGAGACTTATTTGTTCTCCCAATAAAAGTACAATGTAAATACCACACAAGTATACTGGAGATGCTGCGCAACGACTTAGCTTGCATGGTTAAAAAGAGAAGCTCAGCGAAGTTTGAATATACACGGAACAAGACGATTGGCGGTGCTCGCCCGGCTTGTCATCGATTACGATTTTTTATTAATTTACGTCGCAATACCACACTTCGGTAGATGAATAATGGCCATCGAAAGGCGATATTTCGAGTTCTCAAATGAATTCTCAAGAATTTTGTGATTGTTTAAGTTTCATTAAATGTTATTATATTATTTTTTGCATTTATGGTCGTACGTTATTATTGATTGTGGTTGGATGCTTTGTTTGTATTACAACGGCGACTTAATTTTAATCTCGTTTGCATGTAGGTACTATTTAGTTGGTGAGTTCTTGCCTGGCTTTCGAAAATAATTTGTCGATTGGAATTTTCATCTCGAAATAAATCACTCGTTGGATTATCCAAAAATGTTCATAAAAAACTCCTCGTGATCGGTAATTTGATCATTCGATGAATTTAAGATGGACTGGGAGCTTTAAGAGTGCGACTTTTGTAGTATTTTTCTGAGATATGCTATACTCTGGTATTCACATCGATATTCATTTATATACATGGTTTTTATACAGTTAGGATATACTATATTCATGTTTGGAGTTGAATCATAAAAATAATATCTCGAAATTGGTTGACTTTTGCATAAAACATTGTTAGGTTATTTGACAGCGGAAAATGACCTATAACCCTTTCAAGGGATCGTGACCAATAACCAGTAGCCCTGTACATATATTTATTTCGAAAAGATATGAAATCCCCTTAAAAGACTTGAAAAAGTGAAAAAAAAAAACGCCAAGTAATAAAAAATGCCCTCGAAAAAATTATCGGTCGTTTCACTACCTACAAAATTCTGATTGACCTCGAAATACTTGTGATTTTTTTCAAACAATACTTTTATTTACATTATTACTTTTTCAATTCAAACGTACAAAATAAGTGAAATAACTTTTTAAGCAAAAGCCAAGCAAATTTACTAGAAACATACAATAAATTGTCAAACCCTAGAAATACTATTTTTCTCAACATTTTAAGAAACCATATTACTATTATAATAAAAAGTTCGAATTACGATTATATAAAAGTACAACGTATGCATCACACAAGTACTGTATGTATGTATCACTGAAAATGCTGTACAACGGCTCGGCGAAGGATGGCGTTTTCTCAACAACTTGACTATCAGATTAAGAAAGACATAAATTGACGCAATTTATTATGTAACTGCAAACCAACTTTCCGATTCCGCATAGTACAAATAAAAAAATCAGCCATGTACCCCTAGGCCATACGGCTCTTGAAATCCCACTTTATTTACATAGTTTGAAAAGTTACGTGGAGGTATTCCCATTCTACTCTATTACAGAACCACCATACATCTCATGAAATCTATTGCGTCGCATAAATGTTTGTTCAATAGACATAGTTTTGGCAGGCTGAACATCTCATTGTTAATGATTCTGTATATCTGATGCAGTAACTGATGCGATGTTAGAATTTGAAATAATCTAAGTAAATAATTTGTTGGAAAAGTTACTTATGGAAGCGGTAGGAACGTTTCGCCAAGAAAATCGTGTATCTTCCCGAACGTTTTTTCTTAACTATGCACGCCAATTTGTTGCACAGCATTTCCAGTGATACATACATACAGTACTTGTGTGATGCATACGTTGTACTTTTATATAATCGTGATTCGAACATTTTATTATAATAGTAATATGGTTTCTTAAAATAAAATGTTGAGAAAAATAGTATTTCTAGGGTTTGAAAATTTGTTGTACGTTTTTAGTAAATTTGCTTGGTTTTTGCATAAAAAGCTATGTCACTTCTTTTGTACGTTTGAATTGAAAAAGTAATAATGCAAATAAAAGTATTGTTGGAGAAAAATCCCAAGTATTTCGAGGTTTATTTAAATACACGGCTGTGAATCGTAATCTTTTATGAAATGATTTTTTTGTTGGTCATTGACGAATTACCGATTGTAGTTGAAACAATAATGTGCCGTAATATTTTATTTATAAAAAATCTTTATATCTTTTTTCAAACACTCAATGGAAGGACGTTCGATTTTCACGTTACAAAAATATTCGAACACCTATAAAAAACGACAGGTTTTGGAATGACCAACCAACTTTTAATATCTAGTCGTATATCTTTTTTGATTTTCGACGTGTTTCCACAAGTTTCGGTATATTTGAAATAATTTTTTTCCAAATATTCTGAACATATTTGTTGCCATTTTGCCTATAGGTTCATCTTCAATTCATCTGTCGTACGTGTGGGTGTTAAAAGAATTTTCTGGTCCAATTCTTCTTATAGTTTTTCAATCGAGTTCAAGTCTGGAGTATGAGGTGGAGGATGCAGCACTTTTGGACAAGTATATAACAAGTATTCTTGTACAATGGTGAGCTTTGTGCTTCGGACCGTTATCTTGATAGAATTTAAATGTTCTTTCAATCCACATTTGTGTAGCACCTTGCATTAAATTATCTTTTAATCAGGTTCCTCTCTACTGAGAATCAAACGCATTGTGGTTATTCATATTATTATTATTATTGAATTATTGTTGTTGTTATTATTACTATTGTTCTCATTTTATTAGGTTAAGTATTAGTTTTTAACCTTTGTTTTTAGTTTCACTGAAACTCAATTCATGACTAATTCTCGCTTCAATTTGATTGATTCAATGTCATGTATTTCCGCACGGTACTCTTGTAGTCTAGCCTCAGAGTACGAAATAAACGAATGTTCTCTCTCTCTCTCTCTCTCTCTCTCTCTCTCTCTCTCTCTCTCTCTCTCTCTCCGGTTCTTTTTACACTCTCCACCATCCATTTTACGTTTCAAAGCTTTCGATGTATATACCGGGTGGCCCATTTTAATCTTACACCTGATTTATCTCGAAAGATATTGCTCCGACTAAGTATTGATCATAATAAAACTTTGGTCCAAAGTTCAGAATGGCGACGTTAAGATGGCCGACATATTTTGTAAAAATGGGATCACGCATTTTTTTTCACCAAAATATTTATCAGACCAAAACTAACAACTTTTGCAGGAAAAGTTTTTTGATAACGTTTATAATTTTTAGGCTGGATTACCATTTTTTAGCCGAAGTGAAGAGCCGCACGTATCTAAACAACCCCAAACCCAAACAAACGCAAACAAACTCGTACCTACACACAGACGCACACTTACACTCGGGATGTCGGAGACTGTACCTCCTCGTTGCACATTCTAGATAGCGTTGAAATAGTAAAAAAATGGTATTCTCACCTAAAAATTATGAACGTTATCAAAAAACTTTTGCTAAAAAAGTTGTTAGTTTTGACCTGATAAATGTTTTGGTGAAAAAATTTATTCAATTCGTGACAATTTTGAACTCTCGACCAAAAAATATTATTTTTAACGTCTTCCTCTTTGAGCCCTGAAAGTTTTATTGTACTCAATCCTTGATCGGATCAGTATTTTTTCGAGATCAATCAATCGGGTAAGATTAAAATGAGACAGCCGGTACATGAGGCAGTATACAGATCTCCGAAGGGCTTGAACGTGAAATAGAAAGGGGAAGGTAGAAATGAAAAGATGTTAGCTTGATAATGTATTGTCAATCGTCATGTTAAAATTAACAAGCCCTGTTCGATTAATTTAATTTAAATCGGTATTGAGTATTCATAAACTGACATGTTAGAATTAAGTATTTTCAAATTAAAAGGACAAATTTATCATACATGGTGTGAATGCACTGTTTACAAATACGCCTAAAATGTGCTTGACTTTACTGTAACACACATAAATGCCTTGTTTAAGGCACATTTGATATCTGTACGTGTTAATGTCTGCAGCTTCACATGTTGCAGGTTTCGAACAAGACATGTATAAAATGTCAAAATTCAATACCGTTCAAGTGTTTAGAGATACACACGAGATGTGTTTGAATTTTCCGTAACACACATAATCGCGTTGTTTCAAGTTACGCATGACATTTAAACATGTTAATTCCCAAAATTAGACACCTTACGTGTACGAAATAACACGCATGGATTTGCAGTGGTGGGGGGGGGGGGGGGGGCTGTGTATTCTAGCGAGCATTGCCCTCCCCCGCCTTCATCCTCCTTAAATATGTAGATCGTAAAAGGTAGTTGCACAATTAACGAGTTCTAGAAATAGTAAGCGTGACCACCGGAGGTTCAAGACTTTCCAAGTTCGTTAATTTGTACAGGGAAAGTATCGATAAAGAGCCAAAAAGTCAAAGGATTTTCGACTCCTCGTTTTTACGTTTATCGAATATTTTGTGGAAGGATCGCGACTTACCTCCCTGTAGGACTGTCGTGGGTCAGAAACGATTTCGGCAAAGAGGAGGATCTCTGCTGGGGATTCAAGCGATATCCGTTCTCTGCGGGTGAGTCGTCTCTTTGAGCCGGTGCACTTCCGGGTCTCGAGTAAACTTTATCCTCCCTTCTCGTCGTTGATTCTTCGTTAATGAGGCTCTTGAAAGAGCCGGCTACGGTGTCCTCCAAGGGTGTCGATGTACCGCTGCTCTTTGGATTTTTTGGACTCTTGGTGACGGTTCTGTCCGAAGTCGAGATCCATATTTCGCTGCTTGAGGACGAGGACGTCGTCGCCGTCGCGGCGGCGACGGCACCGGTGGCTGTTGTGGCCGTTGTCGTCGGCGTCGCCGCCGCCGCCTCTGCCGATGGTGTCAGGATAGAGGAGCTCCCGCCGCTAGGTGACCTACCGAGCGATCTCATCGGTGTCGGTGAGATTCCACGTTCCATCCGAAGGTTCCGATATTCGCAGTGGCTCGGATAATTATCGCGTTTATCGAGGCTTGTCTCGTTCCCGTTCGGACACAACTCCAGTGGTGAACCGTGTTCTGCGGATAGTTCGGGGGCATCCTTGGGTCGCGTGGTTAAACGTTCTCTACTCCGAGGGGGCATACGCCCCGATGAATTGTCCGTAACAAGGTCGAGGGAAGCAGGCGAGGAACACGCACCGCTTCCCCCTGTGTCCCGCGAGACCGCGTTCCTCCCTGCGATCTTGTCTACCGAGACTCGACGAGCGTCCGACGGATAACTCTGGGAGAGCTTCATGGAGAGCGACGACGGAGGCGGGCTCTCGCGCTGCGAAGAGCGAGTCCAAAAGTCGCAGCTACTCCCGCTGCAGAGATTCTTCGAACCGAGGTGAAAGTCCGGACAATTCAGAGCAGCGACGCTGCTCTGTGTATTTGGGGTCGTGGCGCCTCTCTGCAGCGTTCTTTCTCGCTGTTGTTTTTGTCCTGCTTGTTGGTGTCGCAGTCGCGACGGCGGCGGCGTTGTCGTCGTTGTCGTTGTCCCGGTCGTCGTAATTGTCGACGTGATCGACGTCGTAGGTGCCTGGTGTTTCGCCGATATGAAGTAAACATCGTAGGTACCCGCACCACCGCCTCCTCCTCCTCCTCCACCTAGTTTTTGCTCCTGTTGACCGATATTGTCGCGAGTCTCGCAACGACCACCCACCGATAAATTTCTCGTCGCTGGACGACTTCGCGTCCCGTAAAGATATTCCGTCACCACTTGGACTTCTCGCAACAGTTCGGCGTTCACCGTCGTCTCCTCGGTTGATCGTGCTTTTCCTACGAAAAAATAACGCGCGGAACGTACACAAGAGCCTTTTTTCATCGCGAATGTAGTCCGCTTGGAATATAATGCGCAGGGATACGATTAACGGATAACGAAACAACTCACGATTGGCGAAGGACGGATGTCGTTTGGCTCGTTCCGAACCACCGGCTGAACCTCCCTCGTGAATTTTCACGACGAGGCGATTCATCGCTCGCGAGTCGCTCGATTCTCTCGAATGTTGGTGAGAAACTTGCCGAGATTGATTGGACGAGCCGACAGGGGGTGATCTCTTTTCCGGCAATTGAAGACTCCTCGATCTTCTTACTCGAGCCGATGCGGCTTCGAGAGATTCGGGCGACAACTCGGAGTTTCTCGATGACGCGGTCGCCCGATGCTGCTGCTGTCGATTCCGATTGGAAAGGTTGAAGGAATTGGGAGACGGTGATGTGTCCCGATGACGAGCGATACTACCGTTGCCCCTCGAGGAGCACGTCGAAGAGGACGTCGACGACGACGATGACGACGACGACGACGACGACGACGCCGACGACGACGACAACACTGACGATTCGTGAGACAACTGTTTGCTGGACTCGTTCGAACCAGGAGAAAGTCTCGATGAGACTTGCCGCAGCTGGCGATGGGGGTTGGTACGAGCCTGACGCCTATCGGAAGATGATATTTTTTCCACGTTTTGTGGCGAGGATGCGTTGTTGAGGGTAGCGGCGTTCGCGGTTGTTGAATCTGGCGATGGACTACCGCGGCAACCGATCGAACTGTTCGCGACGACGAGGTTCGTCGTCGATCGGAAGCTTGGATGCTCATCCTCGTCGTCGTCCTCGTAACCCTCGACCGAAGAGTCCGTGTTTTCGACGAGTCGCGGCATCGTTGCCGTTCCGTTGATGCAACTGTCGAGACTCCTAAAGCCCATCGAGGAAGACGAGGAGGAGGAAGACTCGCGATAACGCTGAGCGAATTGGCTTCGTCTCGTAGTCTGATCCTCGAAAGATTTCGCGGGTACCAGTCGATGCTGTCGCGAAGATTGTTTCGAGCTGACGAGGGGAGAAGGAGAAGGAGAAGGAGAAGGAGAAAAAAGAAGCGCGTTCGTCGAGGATACCTGGCAATTGTTCGCAACGTGTCGCTGCACTCGGGACTTGGGAGCGCGCGTCTTGAGTTGCCCGGAGGCGAATGATTTTCTGCCGGAGCAAGATGGCAAAGAACTCCAAGGGTTTTTCGTCGAGTGGCGCGGCGGCTGCGGAGAAGGAGTTCGCGGCGGCAGTGGTGGACTGCTCGTCGGGTCACTGTCGACGATCGCGTTCGAACGCGGCAAGAAGGGCGCTTTCCCGTGAGACCTGTTCTTGAGAGGCCACCGACTCGTTCTCGCGACATCTTGAAAAGCTGGCGGTGGCGATATGATGGGTGTTATCGAGGGTGGCGAACAAGACTCGGGGGCTGCGACGGAACGGGGCGAGACTCGAGAGCTCGCCGACTCGTAATCCGTCGAAGGATGAGCCAGCTTCAGAAAGTCGGGCCGATGCGAATCGAGAGTAAAAACGCTATTGAAATCGGATCGATTGCCCGACTCGTCGCTCTTCCCGGCCTTATATTCGCCGAGTTTGACGATTGCTCGACGCAACATTGGTATCGTTCCTATTCCTCCCGTTGTCGCTTCGTGTTCACCCTCCCCGTCATCCATTCTCCTTGGCCTCCTTCTCATTGTCGTCGTCGTCGTCGTCGTCGTCGTCGTCGTTGTCGTCGTCGTTGTCGTTGCCGTCGTCACGGGGTTGCTCTCGTAGTTGGACTTTCGATTCTCGTCGAGCGATCTTTGCTGCACCTGAACCCATCCGGATTTTCCGAGGTAAACACCGTCTACCTCCCGATCGCACCATCTCACCGGTGACAATTCTCGGCTGCAATTACCACTGACAAACAGTTCGCCGGAAGTGCCACCGCTACCGCTGAGAAACGAATTGGTCGCTTCGCGACGACGCGACGTTTGACCACCGTGATTATCTTGGGGCTGCTGTTGGTGGTGCAGCTGACGGCGATGCTGCTTCGTCGTTACCGTACAAGTCTTGTTACCAGTTACAACCCTGCCCGATCCCGAAACTGGCTCGAGACGTTTTAGGCTCGATATCGAAGTTGCGCACGAATAACCGCCGCTCCTACCCGTCGAACCAAAGTTCGCCCCTGTCGCCTGCTGCTGCTGCTGCTGCGGACCCGCTATACTGGATTCCCACGTTTCGACCGAGGCGGCATCTCGCAGATGGACAATCGATACGTTCGATGCTCTGTAAATTCGATATTCGTTTGAACCCGCAGCCGTTCTCGACATCTCTCAGCCGTTAGATAACACGTTTGCTCTCCGCAAGAGAGAGAGAGAGAGAGAGAGAGAGAGAGAGAGAGAGAGAGAGAGAGAGAGCCCCCACCGTATAATTCGGGCAAAGGGAAAAAAGCAAATCGCGTGGGTGCCTCCGTCCGAACGAGTAAAATTTTTCAACACTTTTGATCTGTCTCTTCACGGACGCGATCGTCTTCGCCGGTATTGGTCGAGTAAATATCACGCTGCCTCTCGTGAACCACATCTCACAATTGTGTACCAAGAATTTAAAAAAAACGAGGAACACACGCGGATCGACCGATCGACCGATCGATGATAGACCGCACTGGCTCAGGCGGAAAAAGCCCGCTTCTCCCCGCACATTTCTTACGGTCGTTACCGCGAGCACCTTTCTCGCACCACAAATTGTCGATATCCGATCGAATAGTATTTCATCGCACTCTTGAGAACAAAAAAAAATCGCTTTTTCGCCCAATCGCGGATAATTGACTATGCTACGGAAGCATTGGAATTCGATTGATTTGGGCGATAAATGAAAAATTATTGGAGCGCATTGTTGTTTTTTCGCGCGGTGTCACTGTCCGCAACAACACGTTCGCCTCGCAAGTATTTATTCGTTAAATCAATGAATTCAAAAGGAGACGAGAAGAACGAAGAAGCGCTAAGGGAGGGTCGTTGATGAAGGAGCAAAATGCGAATTACCTCTCGGAGTCGCGAGACGCGGTGGAGCCAAGAGTACCAGCGAGAATATCGCTTGTGTCCGTTGGTTCCGAGGCGGGACTGACCCGACGCGGTTGTGCCGTGGACGAGGTCGAAACGGGTCCTCCGCTGCCGTTGGCATTGACGACGCCCACAGAACCGCTGTGCTTGCTTCCCCCATCGGACCAGTCGCCCGAGTGTTGCCTGCTGCTGCTCGATTGCCAACTTTGCGACAGCCATCGCCGTGCCGCACACTCGTCGTCACCCGTTGTTCCAACGCCTCCGCCACCGTCCAAAGATGCACTCTGAAAAAAAAACGTATACGCTCCGGTTTTTCGGGACACGTTATCTACCCGACTCCTTTCCCGCTCTTTCGCCGATCAATTTTTCAACTCCGATTAGCCTACTACATGGGCACAGGGCCGAATTAAGCCATGTAGAGGACCCTAGGCAATGCGAATCTCGCCTTTTCAATTCAATACGCTGTATTGCACAAACAAAAATAGAGATACAATGAACTTAAGTATAGAATTCATATCAAATTTATGATAGAGTCCATCACCCTGACCCTGTTCAGTTCAATACAGGTTTTATAATGATAAATCAAATTTGGTAGGTAAGGTAAACATCCCAATTACAAAGCGCATGAAAACCATACATTAAAGAATGATTTCCACATCTATTGAAGATATCGACAAATTTTTTTTTTTTAATATAGATATTTTTTAGATAATTAGGCGTCGTCGTCGTCGTCTAATTGTGCGATCAAGTACTTAAAATGCACCATTTCGTCTTCAACTCAAACTCTGTGTCCTCGGAATAATGTTCCCCAAACTTTTCACAGCACTCGTTAATTTCATCGTCAGACTTTGTCCGGAAATGTACCAAAAATCCACATAGGACATTAATTTTCCGGTAAGCTTTAGGAAACAAACGGCAAGTAATCAGTGCTGCCAACCTAAATAATAAAAATGCGTGGAGTTAATTCGAAATGCGTTCTGAAATTATATTGAAACATTGTGGAATAAGGCCGGGGGAGGTCAGCATCGTCAGGACAGTTGTCCGCGTCGCTCAGTGTAATTGCGTTTTATTTTAAAGAATAAATAAGTATGTACCTTATACGCTTATTTTGTAAAATCTAGAGTCGCGATAGCAGCTCGGCGCCAAGTACGCGTTTGCTACGTTTCTCTCATGCTATTACATCTCTACTACTTGGACTTATTTTTCTCATGGGCCGCTCGCGGGGCCTCTAGGAGGCGCCGGGCCCATAGGCAGTTGCCTACGTTGTCCATATAGTGCAGTCGGAATAAACACGAGACATATTTAAAGACACAAGAGCAGCGTCAATTTTTTTTGTACGCTTTTTGCACCTATAGAAACATGCCCTCAAGTTTTCGTGGGATTCCTAGTTGTTTTTTGGCAGTTAAAAATTATTAAAAATTAAAAATTCGAATTTTTTCCGTTATTTTTTTAAATGCGGTTTATCGAAAAATGCTACTCACAAAAGTTGTGCGTCATAATGTGCTCTATAAATGAGGTCCTATGCAAAAATGACCTACCATTGTTAGTTAAGCAATTAGATGCAATTGAACAAAAAACATTCCCATTTTGCTTTTTGCATCCGTTATCGGTCATTTATAAACTGTGCACCATGCAAAGTCATAATTATATTTTGTCCGACTGCCTGTAGCGAACTTTTTAACGTGGTTGGGTCATTAAAAAGATTGCCTTCTTTCTTGAGACTCGTACAGTCACTCCTCGAAAGTTTTTAAATTGGGCTTTTCCCTGATTGTAGAGCGAATGCGTTCTATCACAGCCTGTGAATGCGTAAATAAAACAAATGAGGTATTGCATTTCAGGATATTGAAAGCTATTGGAGTTTCTAATATAGTTTCACCTCGACACTTTGACGACTGGGTTTCAGCAAAAAAAATATATCTCCTGGCTTGTGCAATCTGCGATAATATTTTTTTCCCCATTTGTCGAAAAATTATTCACAGGCATGGCCATATTTAAATTGAGGCAACGCAATAATTATTGGGGTAACTATTGGGAAAATTTGATTTTCAAGGGCATTATCGTATCCGCGAGAAAAAAATACGCCGAACTAAATGAAGACAACTCTCTGCGACCGTTTTTGAGGAATTATTGAATTTGTTAACTAAGTCGCTTGAGGGGAGCTGCGGGGCGGGAGGCGCCGCTCCCACCGCGCCGCCCGGCCGGGCGGCCGACGCTGCTCGGTGATCCGCGCGCGGGCGGTCGAAATAAATTATTACCCGCAATGAGACGAATCCTCCAAAGGGTTGGTATTATATTGAATCTCATGCCCAAAAGTGTAGAGAAGGCGCACGAATTTGAATTTTGCAAAAATCTTAATACCAGCAATGGTAAATTGCAAAAACGTATAAACATCGATATCTCGGGTTGTAGTGAAGATATTGCGATTTTTTTTTGATTGCTCGTACTACAAAAACGCATCATAATCTTGAAGAATATTTTCAATATCTCCATAATTTAAAGGGCTATACCAGTGTGAAAAGCTTCAGCCTCTCAGCAGGCATTATTCGAGGAAGAGGAGGGTCCATTGTATGGGCCAGGTATAGCTGATTAGCAGTTTTTATGGTTAATATCATTTTATCTTGCAAAAATCGATAGTTAAATCTTTAAACGCGTTTTTCTCGAAATGAGATTTTTCAAATTTGCTGACATTGTAACTCAAAGAGCAATTATCCGATTGACTTGAAATTTCAACTGAGTACTCTTGAATATACACATTTACTTTACAATGACGTAGGATATTTTTGATTGGATGAACATTGGCGATTTGGCATTGAAAAAAAACGACCATTTTATAGGCAAGAAAACAGGCTTTTTTCATAACTACGCCATTTTGTTAGATTTTGATATTTTTCGAAAATCCAACGTCATTGTACAGGAAGTACTTTCCGCTTTAACGACATTTTTTCATTTTCGGTTTCAGCTACTCAATTGGCCGGAATCATGTCAGCAGGGGTTTTTTTTTGGCGCCTCCGAAGGCAGCGCATAAGTCGCTTGGATCTCAATATTTTTCTATGAAAAAACTATGTAACATAGGTCAAATATAGCCAAATATATTCTTTATTTTCCAAATTATTTGATTCAGTACTTTTCTTCCAAAAAAATCACGAAAATCACCCAAATTTTCAGCGTTCACACTGGTATAGCTCCTTATGGAGTTATTTGTATTTGTTTATAAGCAAAAGATTTAAATTGTCACAAAACGGTGTTTTTTTTAACGAAAATGTTAATTTTTTCATCGAGAATGTACATGATGAAACGAAGCTCCTGAATATGTTTCTATCCTGTGAGCCTTCCTCGGAGATGGGAATTTGAAAACTCCGGATTTTCGTAGATCGGAGATTGTTGCTTAACTATATAACAACGTAGATCAATAAATCTTGCACGTATCTATTGGGGAGGTTTTTCCCTAGATGATAGATGCGTTTTGAAATGATATGTTGATGAACGACCAATAACGGACGCAAAAAGCAAAATGAGAATATTTTTTTCAATTGCATAGGTCATTTTTGCATAGGACCTATTTTATAGAGGACATTATGGCGCACAACTTTTGTATAAAACATTTTTTGATAAAACGCATTGCATAAAAATATTTTTAAAAATCGACTATTTAATTTTCCATCATTTTTAATTGCTAAAACAACAACTAGGATTTTTACGAAAATTTGAGGGCATGCTCCTATAGGTCTAAATAACCTTAAAAAATTGGCGCTGCTCTAGTGTCTTCGAATAGAAGTCGGTACAAATTTCGGTTATTCCGACTGCACTAATATGGATAATCCGGGACTGCACGCGCAACACCACGTCACTCTCAACCTTAGAAACCCAACGTAGTTTTCAGCGGTGATAAACCTCAGTCATGGGTCCTTCGTGCCGGTAACTTATGTGACTATGTGATACTGTAGAGAATTTTTTTTTAATGCACGGGTCCTCTTTTGATTCTTGACCAAATGATAAAATTTTTGCCGTGCCGAAAAAAAAAAACATTTTTAATACTACTTTTTTACGAAACTGCACTGAGAAAAAAAACCAATTGAATCAAAAAAATATATTGGTTGATCCAAATAAATGTGCTGCTGAGGAATGCCACCGATATATGAGATTGTTTCAATACTATCAAATATTGGACAATGTGATTCATTCAGTTAACATATTATTTTATTTGAAAAAGCTCTTCTGTTCTCTGAATATCTACATTATCCTTCAAATAAAATTATATTCTATTGAAACCATTCTATATACAATCCGTAGATATGGTGGATGAAATAATTAAGTGGTTGCTACAAACATTTTTTATTTCGTACAAAAATATAATCAATAGAGAATTAATTATTTCTCTACTACATCGAAACGAATATGCCATGGGGAGTAAGTTTTTCAATTTGTTTTAAACCTTAAATAAAAAGTGAGCATTAGAATGATCATCAACGATAATAGATAATAGATCATCCAGATATTCAACTGATTAGAACAGATACTACACTTTGATCTTAGTCACAGGCCAAGAAGCGATACTCTTTAGAGTTTCTCCAGCGTCTAAGTAGATTTTCGGTTGAATTTTTTCAACCAAATGTGCAAGAAACAAATTTTACTTTCACATCATTTTTTAACCAATTCAGACATTTGCTCAATATTTTTGCATCAAAATAAAATGTCAATATTTTAACGAATAATGTCCTTAAAATCAATATCGGATATGGTGAAACAATAAAATAACATATTTATTCAATTGAAATTTTATTTGAATCAAACGAGCGAAATTCAATTTTTCTTGTGTACTCGAATCAACAATATTCATGTTATGAATTGAAACGCTTTTTTGGTTCGTTGCAGAAATTGCATTCAAAACTATATAATTTGTTAGCGATAATTTTTTAGATAGTTTCAATAATATATTGTTTTCGGCTAACAATATATCTTTTGAATGAAAAAAAAATTTCAATTTGATCATGCCATTGAAGTCAATAGCGTTTTGTTTGAACTAATAAATCCGATTATTTACACCAACAATTTTACAATTGAATCAACGTAATTTCATTCAATAACACCAATGATATTGGATCAATGATTTTTTGTTCTCAGTGTGGGGTACATGTAGGGATTTTACACTAGAACGTTCAAAAAGTCATGTTCTCCATTGTTTTCGGTTTAAGAAGAGAAATCAAACGGTATTTTTCCGTCAAAATTACATACTTTTCAGAAAATAAAGATGAGAAATTTCAAGGGTGACAATAAGATATTTATTTTGCAATTTGAAAAATGCCTATTTCAAGACCGACATGTACCTATGCTGCTGTATGATGGATGGGGAAATTTGGAAAAGTTTATACGCCTATAAAATGATATTTGAACAAAGTATTTGTTGCTTTTTCAGTAGAAAAGTGGCATGGTACAATGTCAGTGTCAAAAAACGAAAATAAAAATATGTAGGAGAGATTGATAAAAATTCGAAACAATCGCGGCAATCGATGCCTCGAAGTTGTTGTTCGCTGGCGAAGCATCGCCACCAAAACATCGAACTTGCTCTCGAGGCCGGAGCGAATACGTTCATTTATCATTCGAACAAAGCACCGGTTTGCTTTAAAAAAATCAAGGCTTTTGCAAATACGTTGTTTTTTTCGCCTGCTGAATATGTGCTTTATGAAGAACAAAAAAAAACATTTTTATAAAATTGGTTTTCACCTACTTAAACGCCAACGATGGGCCGTTCGTGTCCGCTCTCAATTCGATCGTTCTGCTGTCGGTAAACAAACTGACAATGAGAGAAGCTGGCGGTGCTTGGGACTTGTGTTATCTCTACCCTAAACTATTTTTCGGCCGGGTCACGGTACCTACGAGGGTCTAGTGGTACTTACCGTTGAAATATTTGGCATGGGCACAAATGACCCAACGTTTGGGTTCTAAGGTTAAGGTAGTTCTGTAGTTTTGGTCGACTCTTAGGAATTGGCTGAAATCTAAGTATGGTGTCGATATGACCCTCGTGGACTGACGCACAAAAATTCAAATCGATTCACCGTTTAGTTCATGAGATAATTGCAATTGAATATGCGTATTTTTGTACGCGATCCCTATACCTAACACGTAAACGGATAGGAGTATGCTCGCATTTTTCGATATAGGTTCTAAACGGATCTTAGGATTTCAAAATAAAAACACACGTGTACGAAGCACTATGGTGGGATTGATTTAAAAAAAACGATAAACTTTGACCGTTTAGTTTCGGAGATATCGACTTATGAAAAGTGGTAATTTTATTCCACACCGAACTCGGACCCAATCATCTGTAATGGAATGGCAACCGTGGTCGTTGCAGCCAGCTGATCGGCGCGTGGTCTGGAAACTCGAAGCGTGTTTTTTTTTCTCCCGAGTTCTAGTAATTCTGAGACGGATGTGAAATAAATTTATTCTGAGAACAAATTGAATTTGTTCAATTTATGCATGTATTTGTCTTTATTACAGTGAATACAATTTAAACTGTCGGCAAGATATTGTAAATCCACAATCCGACGTCCTTCGATAGCGAATTTTTATTGCTGATTGTTGAGGTTATGGTTATTCTCATTGCGTTTAACCGCATCTGCTTGACACATGGCTGCCACAGCTTTCAGTCTTTTAGCAAGCGCCTTTTTTCTTGTAAGCTTTCCTCTGTGTCGCATTTGGGTTGAGATTTTCACGCTTTTTTATTTATATAAAATGTTTCGCGAAAGACGGATCGTAGGAAGCTCAATGCTGACTGCAGGAAAATCGCGCTGTTGCCACGATTACAGCGCCACTCTCAATACGAGTTTGAGACCTATCTATGCATGAGGTGCCAATGTGTGGGACGTATAGAGGGTACAAGCTCTCTCAAAAATTTACAACCAGCAGCATCGTATAGGCATTGGATGTCACTATACGCGTCGACCGAAATGTTTGGCTCATACGTCCAGATAGAACAGGAAGGTCTAATATACATATATTATATGCATATATGTATATGATATGTATACGTCTATGATATACCTGTATTATACGGATATTAAACGTATATTGTGGAGCTATTTCTCTGATGATAGTGAAAGAATTTTACATACGTATACTTTACGTATGTTATACAACAAGTATTGGACATCGAATTATATACATATATTATATGTGTACGGAATATCTACTCAACAATAAAAATTAATTCAACTGCATTTCTATCAATATCACGTTTTTTTCAACATTTCTATCAATATCATGTTTTTTTCAACATTATCTCCGTGGAGTTTGTGCATCTCATATACGTACAATATTCGTTCATTATATTACGATTGTGATTCCATTATTGGATTCTGTTGGTTCTTCTTTCGTTGAATCTTTGATGTTGAATATACGTATATTATACGTTCATTAAATAGCTTCAGATCCAGGAATCACAATCGTAGGATAATGAACGAATATTATACGAATGTGAGATGTACAAAATTCCATGAAGATAATGTTGAACAAAATACGTCCAATGTACGTATGAGTTACTTGATATTGACAGCAATGCAGTTGGAGTCATTTTTATCGTCGAGTAGATATTCCTTATATATATATAATATATGTATATAATTCGATGTCAAATGCTTATTGTATAATGTACGTAAAATATACATATATGAAATTCTGTCACTATTATCAGTTAAATAGATCCACAATCCACATTTAATATACGTATAATACAGGTCTATTACGAACGTATATACATATATATCATGTACATGTATACATGTTGTATATGTATGTTAGACATTTCTGTTCGATCTGGGATATATATATATATCATACACCATATAAATACATAACACTGATGTGGAGTACGCCGTAGGGTACAATCTCGGTACGCCGTACGAAGTACGCTTCGTTATCTGGCTATATACTTGAATTCTTGGCATATATCAAGAGACGCGGCAGCGTCTTGACGCCAAGGAATAAAAAAAATGATGAACACCACTGCGATGAAAAACACGAGTACCCCTGTCACGGATGACGAATACGCTGGCACTCTTTATACAATAAGATGGGCTCTCACTGTACATATTTAAGCTTTGAATCGAAATTACGCAAGAACATGGAGATGAATAAAAAATCTAATGACATTCTACCGATGAAATGTTATTTTTTCGATCGATTTTTATGTATACCATACGTGTAAAATACGATACCATACGTATGGTATACATCTTTTATGAATTTATTATTCGTATATAAGGCGTTTATGATATGTATAATATAGGTTAATACGATGTCGCCATCGACGTCTATGAAACGTATTCAGTACGTATACTAAAGAGTCAAATGTTCGGCTAATATCCGTATAATGTACATATATTCTACGCCGGTTAAACAATACATTTGATCTATTTTCGACATCTTATATACGTAAAATACAGGGTGGCCGGAACATTGACGTCCAAAAATAAAATTTAGGTCCCTTGTATCGTGGGGTATCCGAATTACCCCCATGTATGTTCCGCGACTTTTCATAGTTTTCGAGTTATGAATTTTTTTCTCAATTTTTGAGAATTTGCGACATAACCAATTTTAAAAATCTAAAAAAAAGTAGAAGACTTTGTCGAGATTTTTTTTTTGCAACTGAATCTTCATGAGTGGTACTTTTATGCATAAAATAATCAGCTTCGTAACTGTGATGAAAGTTATGAAAATGTTGGTCTAAAGTGAAAAATTTACGTTCGGTAAATTATGACTTAAATTTTCAACTTTAAATTAAAAATCTAAACAGGTGACTTCATGGTTCCTAATTAGGCCTCAAGAATGCACCAGACTCTCAGATTTCATAATCATTTAAAAAAGTAGTGCTTAATAGGGCTACTTTGGCTAAAATTGGCCTTCAAAGACAGCGAGGTGGAAAATATTTAAAATTAGCCATCTCATTAAAAAAAAAAATTTGCCCATTTTATCATTCCTAAGGTTATTTAGTTTGTTAACTAACCAAAAATGACTGCAGGAAAGCTGAGATTTAAACATTTGGAGGTTTCTTTTTTTTAGTTTAATTTAAGTTTAATGAATTTTGCGCGATCCGTTCTCGTGGATCAGGTAAAAGAGTTGCGCCCTCGTTTACAACCCGTAAAACAAGATTAAGTTGCAAAAAAAAATCTCGACAAAGTCTTCCACTTTTTTTTAGCTTTTTTTTAATTGGTCAGGTCATAAATTCTCAAAAATTCAGAAAAAAATGCATAGCTCGAAAACTATGAAAAGTCGCGGAACATACATCGGGGTAATTCGGATACCCCACGATACAAGGGACCTAAATTTTATTTTTGGACGTCAATGTTCCGGCCACCCTGTATACCGTTTAATAAACGTAGAATATACTTACATTATACGGACATTCAGCTCTATAATATACGTACTAAATGCGTCTTACAGACGTCGATGGCGACGTCGTATATACGTATATTATACGTTAGTGTTCTATCTGGGCGTGTACCTACAGAACTACCTTAATAGTATTATTTTCGAAATGGTTGTTCGTTCGTTTCTTCTACCTTTCTTCTGCTACATCGGCTGCTCTCGAGCATCCAAGGCCTCGTGTATCGGTAGAGAACCGTTTTCACCGCTTCGCGGTTAAAGATTGTCAACCTTGCCGCGAGTCACGTGGGCGGGGGGCCTCCTTTATTTGTCCATTCACGACTCTCTCGTGCGTCCTTGGGCGTATTTGCCATCGTTCGCGTGTCTCCGCTTGTCATTCCTTCTCGGGTCTTTGGCCGTATAACGTGCCAACTAAACTGCGCGCGTAGGCACGAGCGAGCGAGCGAGCGCGCGCGCGCCCGAGAGAGAGAAAGAGAGAGAGAGAGAGAGAGAGAGAGAGAGAGAGAGAGAGAGAGAGAGAGCGCAGGGGAATCCGAGGCTCGGTTTCCCGAGCATCGACCAACAACCTCATCCTTTGAATAATTTTTAATTGCTTCTCTCTCGCGTAAAAAGGCCCTATTTCCCACGGGCATTTTGCATCGATTGAAAAACGTTTAAGCCGCCTTTTCGTCTCCACGATCCAATTATACACGAGAAACAGCATGAATATTTTATCACGTGAACCGACACGCAACTGTACAGCGAATCTCTCAAAGTTTGAGCTACGGGTATAAGTGCCGTCCCGTACGGAGTAGCAAAGAATAACGCGTGTCAAAAACTGTGCACGACGAGTCATCTCTTGCCTCTCTCTCTCTCTCTCTCTCTCTCTCTCTCTCTCTCTCTCTCTCTCGATCTCCTACCTTACCTTAGGTCACAGCTGGCAGTACCTTACGTCGCAGCTGCAAATAAATAATCGTAGCAACAATATGCCCCTTCGCGGGGAGCATGATTACCTGGCTATTCCTCATTTTCTAACTGCATGCCAGAGACACTCCTTTGGTATTGCAGGTTCATATATGTGGAATTCGCTACTATCCGGTAGCATCGAACTCAGCAAAACTTCTTACTTCTTAAAGGAGAAATTCCATTTTATCTAGCATATATTGAGAAGATAAGTAGAAGCGAAAACGGGTAGGCGTTTGACCCATACGTCATTGTTAACTGTATCATCAATAGACGTAAGTTTTTTGTAATATTTTTTATTGTACGGAAAAAGAATTTGTAAGCTTTGTATAAAGGTCTGTGTGCCAGAGGATATTCAATATCCTAGGGCAGTTATTAAACTATCTATCTATTCATCTATCTCTCGTTTCAAAAGATATTCTGGTGGAAGAGAAGCGGGCCAGAATGTATGGACGAACGGTAAACGAAAGTACGTATCGCACGCTCGAGAGTCCGAATTTACCAAATATAGTATGTATATAATAACCCAAACAACTTTATGGATCTCATTATTCCTGGGTATATTTGTGGGCATGACAAAAAAATACAAGAATAACGGATTTACATGAAAAGTATGAGTACCATCTTCGACGAACGCGCAGCGCGAGTAGGTAATCTCGAAGCATCGAGGCGAGTCGTACACTAATATCAGCTTTGACTAGTTTGTAAGGGGGGTGTGAGGAATGCGTGGGGGATTGTAAGGGATGCGGCGCTGATACGGAGAGGTCGTAGCTCGCGAGACACTTACGTTGCGATTATTGCTGTGTTCGGTAATCCCGGAATCTTGAAGCGACGAGCCTCTGGCATAACGACGACCGAATACCTCGGCCAGTCTCGATCTAGCGGAAGCGTTTCCGAGGCTCGTATCAACCAAGGATAGTAAAGCGATTCCGGACTTGTTCGTGCTCGAGTGTTGGCTGTTGCCGACGGGCGAACTTTGGCTCGTTAAATTCGGATTGCTGCACTTGCGTTCGGGAAATACCAGATGTTGTATGTTGGCTGTATAGCCCGGATCGTTTCTCACGATATCCCGAAGGGTGGTTATGCGACCAACGCTGCTCGAGCCGCCGCCGCCGCCGCTCCCCGAATTGCTGAAAATACGTTTAATATATCCTCGTCTCTTGGATCAGATCCGTTTAGATTCTTAGTTAACCCCATAGCACTCCGCTCGGTGGTTGATTAACTATTCACAAATTCTCATCGGGGATGGCTCAATTTTATCGTTAAACGGAATTTTGCGCAACGCGCTTCCTTTTGCGCGAGAAAGGATCAAACGGGCGACTGTATACTCCATCTTGTACTTTTGCGGATACGTACACGAGGGGGGTCGCTGCATATGAGAATATTTGACCGGTATACTCTTTAATTTCTTTCAACAAGTAGCCATGTATAAGATGCCAATCCAGCGGCCAATTGCCCATGATACACCTCGAAGGAAGCCCGGCAACTTCTCGTTAGCCAGCACCAATTTATGAGAAACACGCGGACAATAATGGCGCGCGCGCGCGCGTGCGTGCGCCATTATTGTCCCTTTTCTCTTTCATAAAACAATCGATCTACCAATTATTCTATTTTGCCAAATATCGCAGGTATTGATTTTTTTTTATTCCTTGGCATTATGCGCAAGGGCTGAAGGATTGTGACTGACGCGAATGTAATATATCTTTTATCCCGAAAAATGCCTCGTGTCACGATACTTGTGTTCACTTTAATACAAAAATACAAGTTCGTTGCTTGAAAAATTGGACAATATTTGTAGGACAAAGTTGCGAGTACGTTTGAAAGAAAGTGCGTAGCAATCCAAATATTGTTAGTCGCACGAGAAGAGAGAGAGAGAGAGAGAGAGAGAGAGAGAGAGAGAGAGAGAGAGAGAATCCCATCAGTGAAGGTGAAATCTATACGAACCTCGAACCCTGGGATATTCGCTGGGCAGCCCGTCTCTTGCTGCTTCCACGTCCAGGTTTGATGTTGGTCGCCTCGGCAAGTTGCAGAAGACGAGTGCGATGCTGCCTCAACAGCGGATCCTCTCTACGATTCATCCTATTGCTCCAGATTCCAACCCCCTGGCGGCATTCTGAAAGAAAACATTCGCGCGATCGAACGAGTACGGCGATTCCGATAGGCTGCTCCCCGTGCAGACATTTTTCAGGGCGTTCCTAAATTACATCACAGCCTTATAGGGAGTTAACAGGGATGCCGCACGTAGGTAGGCCACATTTGCATCCAAGTGGATTGCGCGCTATTTGACGACTGAGGCCGGATACATTTTTATTTTACATATCAAACGGAATCAGTTGCATCACGAAAACAACAAATATCTTTTCGTCATCCCATTTGTTGTCTAGTCCTAAGATGCACACGTACTGCCCTTTATCCGCCTCTCCTAGATATTAAGTAAGCGGGAACCGACGAGGGAAGGGATGTGAACATTGCCGGAAAATGGGGAGGAAGGTGATGGTGTACGAGAGCCAGGGCTCTGCATGTGAAATAAACCGGCGAACGGACAGGGAAATGATCAGCTTCTGGAAGGACCATTGGCAATACAGCTACCATGTATAGTATCAGGTTGTACCGATACTGATTATTTCACAATTGTGACAAAATCGTAAGCGCAAGTGCATGCTGCACTTCTGTACGTAGTATTTACAGCAGCGGGTCGAAGCCTTATCGTTTTACAATGGTACGTCGCGGTTACGCGAAACCACGGTCTTATATACAGGTGTGGAATCGACTATGATTTGGTAGGTAGGCTTGGCCGATTCACGTTTCTTTACATTTTTCGCCACTACGTGGCATTGCTGTTGAAGATTACGGCGCGACAAGGACCGTATAGCTTCTGTCTGTCTCTCTTACTCTCCTAATGGAGGCGCATGTGTCGTCGACCGTGCCCCTAACCCAGTTTATCGCATATTTGATATTGATACGAATAAAAAAAAACAAATGAACAAATAATAAGCTTACTGAAGACCAAAATGATTGACATACACCATCATAATTGAGATCATCCGCATATCATATAACAATTCTGTAGAACCGAGCTGCTATGATGAACATGAACGATCTTTCTGCCAAATTACCAAATCGTAGTTTGGCTAAATGGGTAGCACCAAGTTTGGTAACCCCAAGGTTCAGGGTTCGATTCTTAAACAAGTTTTTCTTTTATTTTCAGGTATCAAAATGGTTTATTAATTCAGATTCGTTAAATACTTTTTTGCTACATTTATTCGGGTAAGCTCTTCTCCAGTTTCTACAGTCTTAGGATTAATTAACGGCGGTAAGAGAAAATTATGCACGCAATATACGTTCCCGAATTAAATGAATATTTCATTTGTAATTATAGATTTATTTTGTTTTGGGGTTTTCTGCATTAGTAAAAATGGTATTAATCGGGTTATTATCTTCTTCAATTATGCTACGTCGTCTTGTCCTCTAGATCAATGGGTAGTAACGCCAGTTGCTCGATCCGTCACATATTTTTAATTTCTTCAGATTTCACACCCTTACGGCCATGACGGCTGTTGTCATAGCGGCTGTTGATATCACCATTACGTCTTTCTGTGCGATCCGTGACAGTCCAAATAAAAATAGTGTAAGAACAAATTGTTAATTTCAAATGTTTTAAGAATAGCTTAAAGTGAAAGGATGAACTCATCGTCCAGTGAGTTCCTGGAGAGTCCTCCGAGATATAAAAGTCGGGCGAGGGACCCAATTTTAGAAAAATTACGATGTCTGGCAGAGGAGTACAGGCGATCGCGTACGCGAGATGAACGTTCGAGAAGACGTCGACGTTCAAGAAGAGATGATTCAAGCGGTTCTGACGAAGAGAATGGCAAGATACGTCACACTTTAGTCGAATACTACGAATAAAGAATAGGCGTGAAACAAAAAAAGGACATAAAGGGTTCGACAAAGAGGACGGTGAGCGTAATTTGCGAGATGCGTCACGTCCTAGTCCCCGCACAGATGCACCGGAAAAACAGAGCGTGGTGACGAAAAAACAATCATTCCAGAGCTCGATGAAACAACATTGGGGTTGCTAGGAGAGGACCCATCAAAACATGATCAACCCGGCCCGGATATTCATCTGGCAGTAGTGGAACGATGGTCAAAAATATTACAGGATGGCCTCCCAAAAGATCAAAAACGTGATCTCGAAATAAAATACCCAACAATAGGTAATTGTCGCCTCACTAAAGCACGGAAACTCAACTCAGAGATTAAATTGGCTTTATCATAGCTGGCGATAAAGAAAGACACCTATCAGTTTGCCGCCCAGAGTCAGCTGGGAGCCGGAATTAACGCTATTGGTGCGGTCCTAACTGAAGTATTAAAAGCAGAAAACAGCGCGAACACGGATACATCGAAATTTATCGAACGACTAGCTGAAGCAGGAAGGATATTATCGGACTTACATCACGATATGTGGAAGACAAGAAAATCCTTCATTGTTCCGGGATGAAATCCCATTGTAAAAAATATTGCCGTTGATAGTCCAAACGGCTCGCTGTTATTTGGCGAGAAGTTCGCCGAAAACCTCAAAACGGCAAAATCCATGGAAAAATCCACTGAGGATTTGGCGGAACAACCCGTGCGGAAATTGAACTAGGGATTTGGTCGGGCCCATACAGAATTTCTCTAACTTTAATAGGGCCCTAATCGGGTAGCCTCACATGGGCCCTTAGCGGCCGGTCACACTTTGCTACTGCGGGCCATTAAAGGCAGAATGATGAGGGCCTTCAAGGATGGCTGATCGACGCCTCATGTAAACCATGGTGTGCCCATAAGTTATCCCTGTTAATGGATATACTCACGTGTGTGTATGTAACCATGGTGTGCCCATAAGTTATCCCTGTTACGGATATGCTCACGTATGTATTTCTGCGTATATGTGACCATTTATATAAGGTCACGATACACTGCGAATTTGTTTGTTATTATTTAAATAGGATCTATTTAAATGAGATAGGTTTTTTCCTTGGCTCACGACCTACTACGATCTTATTTGTTTCAAAGATATTTTTTTATTCGTTTCAGCTATACTTTTTAAATATCAAATATATTCAAATCGAATAAATAAAGATTCGATTCAAATAAATCTTGATTTACTTAAATGTACACTGTAAATCTAAGTGTACTATGTGCATAAAATATTTCATAAATCAAAAATGAAATTAAGCACTTATTTGAGAGTTTACCACAACGATTTTATATAGTAATTCGTCATGGCCTGGCCTTTCGGAATGATTTTTTTCGAAGAAAATATTTTACCTATATGGGTATTGAACCTAGTACCTACCTACTCATAGCTACGCACGCTGCCCCCATGCTGCCGAGTGCTTGTAACGTCTTCGTCGTAGATATGGCATAAGAGACCAAATAAATTCCTATAATTAATTGCCGTATCACATAAACTATGTCAATTAGTTAATATCATTGTGATAATTAGAGAGTTTTATCGAATAACATGCGCATAACCTATATATATATATATATATATATATATATATATATAATTCCTCTCTCTCTCTCTCTCTCTCTCCACCCTCTCTACTCCCACACCCCTTTGATGTGAGTGTTGCAATAAAGACAGACCATTAGTACAATTAAATAGAAAAATTGTTGACTCTACGAAAATTCTATTAAATTACAAAATTTAAAAATCGAATAGATCCTTTTAGCGAATTCAAGTAAATTGTTTTTTGAACAGATGAAACCGAATCACAGATTGATTAGGATTAAATAAGATTTATAGTTATTGGACGATATTAAATAGATTTTGATTTGAATAAATAAATATATTTAAAATAAATAATTCTAATAATGGAATGCAATAAGAAAAATTTGATTCCACGGGAAATCTAGATAATTCAAATATAAATAAATCAAATAGATGCGGTTAGTTAATATCAATAGAATTTCTCTGTCAGTGTAGGTGTTTGCTTTGCCATGTAGTAGATGACGTTGATAATTTTGGATGCAGCTTGAGCAAAATAAATGGCTTCCCCTTCGAAAATTACCTTGGAAAAATAAAACGTTCTATTGGAAGTCCAAATAGGTATCTGGTTCAATTTTGTCGCAGACAGAATGAAAAAGACAATTTCTTTGAGCGGCCAAGAGAAATTCCTCCGAAATTTCAGTTACGAAAAAGGTGATTTAAGCCGAGAAAATAATTGCTGAAAAAATTGATTTTTAATAATAGCACTATAATTAGCACTACCACGCCAAATAACGTTGTGCTTTTAAGCAATGGATGTGTAGTAGAAATTAGAAAAATATTCGGGTCCAATCAATGTCTAGAATCTTTTTTGTTGGAAGGTAATATCTGGAATACGAAAACCGATCTATTGACTTATCCTACACAATCGGGTAAAGTTCATGAGTGGAAAATATCATCAAAATCTTCGGAAGAAATAATTTTTCATATGGAAAGTATTCGGCATCACTCCATGAGTGAATAAGGCAATAAGAATAATATGTAATTTTTTGAAGGATTTGTAAATTTAATATATAATAATTTTTAATGCCCTCACGTTTTTATTCTATTTTTACCAATTGTCGAATAATTGACTGTAGTAATTAAGATACCACAAACGATTGAGTCCAAGCTATGTATACTGGTCCGTTTCCTATAATGCCCAAACCTGGCCCTATTGTGGCAATCCCTGTCGGGATTGCCATATAAGGGTCTTCAATGGCTTATTTGAGGCTTTCCTTATAAGGGAAGCCTCAAATAAGCCCTTAAAGGCCCTTATTTTTATGAGGGATGCTCTGTCAATTTTCCGCACGGGAAGGTGGATATCGAATAAATTTTGTCATCGCACCTCGGGAAGGAATTCGTAGGCACCCGCTATCGTACTCCAGACAGAACAACTTTTCAAGAGAACAACAGGCGGAGAAGTTAAACTGGTGTCGTCCCGCCGGAACGAGTTACAGTAGCACTCAGCGGAAGGGACAAAAACCGAAAGACCTCTGGATCAAGGAAAACTGTCGAAAGAAGGATTAGACTCGCCAAAAATCGCGAGAAGGGGGCGTTACTTTTTCTCGATTTGGAAAAAATTGACTCACGACCCTTCTATTCTACAATGGGTGAAAGGTTACATAATTCCATCTGCCTATAATGATTAGTTTGAGAGAAGGAGAGTGGGAAGCAACAAATGACGAAGGGAAGGCAGAGAAAGGAAAGAAGGAAAAAAGCGGTGAGCAATCCTGACGTGGAGAGAAAAACTGGTTGGCGAAACCAAATTTAAGGAAAAAACTGGAGAGAGAAGCAGGCAGCGACACGAGGAAAGGATAGATGGGAAAGATTAAAATGTTTAATAAAAAAACTGCCGAGCAAATAGGCATGATTAGGAGGGTGGGGCATAGGGCACAAGGGGGGAGAAGAATGTGTACGGAGGTGAGGGAGCAACGGAAAGTAGTGTGGAGAAAGTTGAAAAAATATGTAAAAATCGGGGGGCGAGCGAGAAAAGAAAAAACTGGCGAAAGCCAGAAAAAAAAGATGAGAAAACAGTAGCAGATGGAGGTTCGGGAAGAAAAATGGAAAACGGTAGTGTCAAGTAGGAACTTGGGGGAACTGTGCAAAGTGATTAAGCCATTCTAGGAACTGTTAAGGTCTGCATAGACTACGACACTTATTGCGACACAAATGTCTGACACTAATGTCCGTTCTGTTCACACATAAGACGGTGTCGGTGTCTCAGAAAGTGTCTGTACTCTGTGATGTCGCTAAACAAGTGTCTCAGACGTTCACACACAAAACTACTGACACGTCTGCAGTACCCGCTCGCACGCCATGGAGAAACGCCGTGCGGCGGCAGCCGTAGTTTTGTGCGCTGTTATTAAGGGGCTATACCAGTGTGACACTTAAAAAAATCGATTTATTTCCCTTTTACGACAGTTTATTCTTTCAAAAATATCATTATCATTTATATTATATATATATATATATATATATATATATATATATATATATATATATCAATATCATTTTATCTTGCAAAAATCGATAGTTAAATCTTTAAACGCATTTTTCTCGAAATGAGATTTTTCAAATTTGCTGACATTGTAACTCAAAGAGATCCGATTGACTGGACATTTGAACTGAGTACTCTTGAATATATTTACTCTACAATGACGTAGGATATTTTTCATTGGATGAAAATTGACGATTTGGCATTGAAAAGAACGACCATTTTATAGGCAAGAAAACAGACTTTTTTTTATAACTAAGCCATTTTGTTAGATTTTGATATTTTTAAAAAATCCTACGTCATTGCACACGAAATACCTTCCAGTTTAACGACATTTTTTTTCCTTTTTCGGTTTCAGCTACTCAATCAGCCGGAATCATGTCAGCAGTGGAGGAACTTTTTTTGCGCCTGCGAAGGCAGCGCATAAGTCGCTTGGATCTCAATATTTTTCAATGAAAAAATTATGTAATATAGGTCAAATATATTTTTAATTTTCCAAAACATTTAATTGAGTACTTTTCTTCCAAAAAAATCTTGAAAATCACCCAAATTTCCAGCGTTCACACTGGTATAGCCCCTTAAGCTGTGTTCTTAAATTATGATTTTTTCTGCCAACTTTAGCCGATATTGTGCCAAATTGTTCCGCTAAGCATTGAAGTGCTGCCTCTTTTTTTACTCTATTTTTATAATCAGCACAACATATTTGCCAAAGTTCAGGCAGTCCTTCCACAAGAGATATCAAGTTTTTAATGCTCTCCTTCCTCCATGTAATCGCCATTTTGATTTAACGCGGGTCGCGAGTGTCTGGATAATTTCGCGCCGGTTCGAAAACTTGAACACTGCGGCAGACACTCCGACACAACCTGTTCACACGGCGCTTGGCGCGACACCTAGCGAGATGTCGCAATAAATGTCGCGAGATCAGACAGTGGGGTTCACACATAGACACTCGATGTATACATTGAGTGTATACACCAAAGTGTCGTGGTGTAAACCTACCGTTAGGAGGGGGAGAGAGGGATGCAGTGAGAGAAAATGGCGGAGAAGAAACAGGAGGGGAGAGGGAGAACGAGAAATGGCTGCAAAAAATAAACAGAGAAATTGAATGGGAGGAAATGACTAAAGTGCTAAAAAAATGAAAAACGAAAAAGCAGCAGAAGAGAACGGGCTGAAGGCAGAGTTTGTCAAAAATCTCCCCGAATAAGGGTTGAGGGAAATGAGGGCTATACTCAACGAGTTATGGACGAAAGGAGAGATGGGAAGAGAATAGGAAATAGGGCGGATAGTCTCTATTTACAAAGCGGGGAAGATGGAATGTGCGGTGAACATAATAAGATAAGGGAATAAGATTGCTGAATATAGGGTATAAATTAATCGCCAATATGATTACGGGAAGACTCAGGTATTGGTTGGAGGGAAGGGGGGTGCTAAAAGAAAGCCAAGCGGGATTCAGGGCGGGGCGAGGAACAAGGGACCACGTCTTTGTATTAAACGTGTTGATAAATCATAAGCTGAAAAGGAAAAAAGGAAAATTGTTTATAGCGTTTGTTGACTTCAGAGTCGCGTTTGATACAATAGATCGAGATATCCTGATGAGAAAAATTTCAAAAGTGGGTATACAAGGTCGGTTCATAGAAGCAATTGAGAATATAGACACTAGAACGGTGAACGAAGTGGTGGCAGGGGAGGGGGTCACAGAAAGATTCGAGGCAAAGAGAGGAGTAAAACAGGGATGCCCGCTTAGTCCATCGTTTTTTAGCTTATATATTGAGGACATGGACAGGGTCTGGGAAAGGAAGAACGAGGGAGGAACAGTAATAGAAGGAAAAAAGATCTTCGCGGATGATATTGTTTTGGTGGCCGACGAGGAGGAGCGGTTGAGGAGCATGCTGAACTCGCTCGAAAGATATGTGGAAACGAACAAATTAACAGTAAATATCAACAAAACAAAAATAATGATATTCCAGAACGGGGGACGAAAAAAGAAAAGGGACAAATGGGAGTACATCTGAAAAAAAATCAGCTTATTCGTGAGTAGTGTCGCTACAATATAGCGTAGCGGTTTTTTTCGAACATTAAAAAAATTATGGTGAGCCATAATTTCGGTGAAAAATACGACTTTTTTTCTTCGGCTCACCATAATTTTTTTAATGGTCGAAAAAAACCGCTACGCTACATTGTAGCAACACTACTCACGAATGAGCTGATTTTTAGCTCATTCTACGCTCAGAAACGGTATAACCATAACTAGAGGTTGGAGCTGTCAAAACGCCTCACGCTGTAACATATTATATTACATGTATGTATAGAGCAGGCAAGATAGCAGTCAGCTGCATCGAGCTGCGCGACACGATTATTAAACGCAGCGCTGTTCGCGCTGTTAACCGATTTGTTAATCAACCCCCAACAGGGCGTATGTAATATGTTTACGACATGACGGATTGCCTTTATTCGATTAAGCTAAACCGCGATTGTGGATCCATTTCTTTTTTTTTTATAAAAATCGCTCGCAAATTCGGCAAAAAATTATGAGATCCCGAGATTGAGTGGACGGATTGGAAAATAACCCCAACAATCAGGGAACGACAGGGAAAAATCATATTACACTCATATCAAATGTCAACAGATTTTCGTTTCGTGGCAAAGTTAAAAAATGACAGAAAAAATCCCATCTTAGTGTATAAAGAGTACGCGGCGTGTTCGTTAGTGGGGTCGATCAGTGGGGTATTCGGCAGTGGGGTAACCGATTTCTTTTTTATCACTTGGCGTCAAGACGCTGGCGCGTCTCTTGATAGCAAACGGTAATTATGATGGACTTTCAGTAATGTGATTCAAATCGATTTTTAAAACATACTTGTTCAAGCGATCTATACTTTTTAAAGATACTTTCATTTTGTGTATGTTATGTATTTTATTTGTGAAATTCAACGTATAGAATGTGATGGGATCCATCAAGAATTGTATCGGATTTTGTTCGATAATGTGGGAATCCGTTAGGATTGAAAGTAGATTCGTACATTAGATTGCAATGAGGAATCACGATCAGAATCCCCAGGTCAAGCTCTGACCAGACTTGCCTTGTCTGATTCACCTGACCGGACTGTCCCATGGAATAAACCTGGAAGATCGCGAAATCGTTTTTTACGGCTTACCCTCTATGTTTGGAAGTCAAGATCTTCTGGCCGGGATACATTGCGGGTAATTACAATCTTCACGTAATGTTTACTCGGCCAGAAAGATATTTATAATTGATTAGGATGTAACTAACACATCCGTTGTAATTCAATTCACCATTAAAAGCATTCATTTCATCAATGATAATCGACGAGGACAAAAACGCTTATCATTTTCTCGCAATGTATAAAATCTATCTAACAAGCTACAGTTGAAATTTGAAGTCAATCGGTTGATAAATGTAGGATCTCCGAGTCCGCCCGATTTTGAAAACATTGCTTCACGAAAAACACGTTTAAAGATTTAAAACCATTTTTCTACATGTCTTAGAAAAATGTTCCTACCTAAAATAACTTTTTCATATCATTTTCGGAATGTTTATACATCATTTAAATCAATAAGAAAGGCCAACCATCATGGCGCCATGACGATTACCCGTACAATAGCGTCTTACAACCTTTACGAAATATTTCCCCGATAACTGCACCAGGCACGGGAATTTCACATCGACGTTTTTCTTCGTAATAAAAGAGTCATTAGGAATGGCTGAAAGTAACTTCTACTCACTTTCCAAGTTGAGCTATATAAATTTGCAAAGTCGAGCGATTTGCTTAAGATGACGGTTACTTGGCCAACTACCTTGAGGCAAAGAAGTTAAGCCGGTGGTTCGTGGTTTTTGAACGCCTTGTCGCCTGATACTATCTATTTTACGCGAATATATCGCCAAAAGCCCTTCCAGTACTTGATCGTTTCCCTGTCCAGTCATGATTATCTAGCGATCTATTCCCTATGAGTTTCCTCATAATTTCCCACTCGTTACCCGGCTGGTTCCTGAACAGTTCTGAAAAAACGGTGATACGGAAAGGCCTGATCATAGCCTGATATTATCTACGGAAGGAAGATAAGGGGTAGTACTTTTTCCCGACTCACATTTCTACACAGAACGATGCGCCCGCGGCTTGTCGAGTACCTACGCGTATCTCTCGAATATCTCCGAACCTCCCCACTGCAATCCTAAACTCTACCTTCGTACTCGATTAATAGTTATCAGAGGATTGGAGCTGCTCGAATATTATTCTCGTTAAAAGTGCGCTTTTTACGAGAATAATAAATTAGACGCTCCTATCTATCGGGCGGCAAGAGCCCGAACGCGTTGTAGTCGTCATCGCGTGTATTGCGTTAAAACGTATAATATAACGCGGTCGAACTTAACCGCGCCACGGTCCGATGAAAAACCGTCGACGGAATGTCGATACACGGACGATGAAATGTATTAAAGATATACGTATACCTAACCGTAGGGGCTCGGCGCGCGTACCAACAATCGCGATTGCGTCTTTCTACGTTACAAACGCGACACGTCGATATTGGAAACAACAATGCACCGGTACCCTCGCCATTCTTGAATGGCTTTTCTCACCAGGTTTGGTGGGGGGTTGGCCGATTATTGTACAGCCGCGGGTTTGGTGAGCGCTCGGGCGTGCTGGTGAAAATGTTAAAAAATCCGCGAAAACAGAAAGAAAAGTAAGGGGGAGAGAACGGGTTACAATATTTGAGCGGCGGATCGACATGTCACGAGACTGATAGAACTCGGGTGCACTCGACTGTCGAGTAATGAAAAACTTTACGAAAAAAACAAAAACCTCATTGCAATTTCTCGTCGTGTGGCTCATGCGGGCAAGAGAGAAAGTTTTTACTTGAGTGGAAATCTCTCTCTCTCTCTCTCTCTCTCTCACTCACTCACATTCGATCGCAACGCGGCTGATCGGACGCTGAGCGACGAATTGTCTTGCCTCGGAAGTGTCTGTACCTGGACAAACATTTGATTTCTCGCTGCGCGCCCCAAATCCCATTCTTACAATCAATCTAGATCTATACGTGCGTTCCAAAAGGAATCGGCGGAACGACACAATCGATAAATTCTTACGAGCTTCCCAGCTTTTTCAGGTCCCGGGACTTGGTGCATTGAAGGTCCGCCCCGCGCTATCTACCGACCATTCGCGTATCTGCTCTTCCGTCTACCTTTCTCGTTAAATTATATATATATATATATATATAATTTAAATTCGGGAAAATGTCTGGCCCGGCGCGTTATCGCATTTGAACATAAATATGTGGAATTTAACAAGAGCGGGATCGTATACAATTCCGCGTGGAGATGGGAAGGCGGAATTACCTCAGATTTGCTTCAGTCTTTTTTTATTATGATCTTTATACGGATGATCAGCATATTTTTCGTACATGTCCTATTCTGATGATGATGCCTGTGTGTGGAGACTTAACAATCACACCGTTGTAATTACGATCTGGGAACCCCAAATCCCACATCATTTTTGGGGCCCTGGCGTTCCGGCAGTTTGGGTAGTCACGTGAAAACATCAATCGCATTAGGAGGGGGGGACTGTCTAGGTTCGTGCAGGAATAACCGTCAGTTATAGTTTGGACGTGACGTAGTGAACATTATTCGAGAGCCTGGGGTTAGCGTACCTCCACACTTGTAGCGTGGTATCTTTTGTCACCTGACAAATGAAACTCATTGCGCACCGAACTGAATTTACAACGAACACATCTACATTTTTGTATTAATTACTACAATATACATTTCTTTTGTTTTCATTTCTAATATCCCATGTCGAACTACATGTAGCGATTTTTTCAGTATTATTATGTAAACCCAGTTCTATATCCTGTACCTTGAGCTAAATGTATTATTGAAAAAATAATTGCATGTATAATCAGTTCAATATCCTTTAATATGTTTTTTTGAAATAGAAAACATTCCTTTTTGACATAAAATCTTTTTTTGAAACATTTATTTACACTTTTTTTCTCAAGAAACCACGCCGAAACATATTCAAAATAAAAAAGTGCCATCTTTACCCCTTGTGAAATTCTTCAAGAACTTGGAATTTTTTGTTTATAATTTTTTTAAGCCTGGTCAATCCGCTCTTCTTTAAGAATCAACGAAAGAATTGCCCAACATACACGTACAAAAAGTGTAATGATTTTTTAAATCATTTTTAGTGAGATATGCTAAAATATTTTTATTGCTTTGTTCAATCCCATTGTTCATGGCGAAAAATTCATATTAGATTTTTCTCGCAAAGCCTATTCCATTCGTCAGTTTTTTTGCGTTCGATTAAAAAAAATCTCTCTGCGACAAACAGTTCGTTAGCAGCTCTGATTTGAAGTGCTGGGATATGCGTAACCCCAGTGTAGGTTAATGATTCGTACAGCTAGTGTAGGGTCCTAGGGTTAATGGAAACAAAACCCATGCAATCATAGTAGGCAGCAGACCCATCGTTGGGGCTCGTAATTTACCGGAAACTCTGCCTTGAAACGGTAGGACACTGCTCGGTATTGCAGATCTGTGAACATACTGAGAATCTGGCTCGATGATAAGTTGTGTTGGAAGGAGCAGGCTATCAACCTGACAAAAATGCTAAACTCGTGGCTTGGTATGCTCAATACTTGTCGGAAATTCCTCCCCTAGCGTGACGCTGAAAGACTCGTATCGGTCCTCGTCCTACCAATATTTGTGATTATTGTTGTCGTGTATCTTTTGGCATAGCTGAAGAATACATCACTGCTGTAAAGGTTGCCGTAAACTCCTGCGTTCGCTTCATTTTTTCCCCCACGTGGTTTGAACATCCCTCATGGAAATTTATATATGCACTTCGTATATTATCATTATAAGACATTTGTAATTACAATATATGCGACGTATATGCCATATATCTTTTTTTGGAAGATATATGGCACATATTCTAGAATTTGGCGCTTTTTTTTATATGAAAATATATATAAACTAACCCGAGTCGAAATTTTTAGCCTCCTCTGAACCCTCGCAGAACCTATTTCTTTTGTAATGCACAAGCCGCCGGCATCCGTTGAACCTACCAAACCCCATTTGTCGAGTTCAGTGCCATGAAGAGACCTCCCTTTGGTCCAGTGTAGCCTCTATTAGACCCCCCAAACCTTCTCTCGACCCCCAGTTTCAGTGAAACGTGCAGAGCACAGGCCTCCTTAACCTGCTTTCAATCTCAAACTGTTGCCTCGACCCCACCTATCCTGCTTTCGGCCCAAATTCGATATCTCCTCCATCATCATTCCATTGTGGCCTGATCGGGAACCCGTTCGATGACGAAAATAATACGAAATTAATAAAAATACATCGTCCCCTTATTAAATTATTATTGCAATATTAATATGCGAAAACAATCAAATTTGCTCAATATCGATTTATTATTATTTAATAGGCAATTCATAAAAGAATGCTTGTATATACAGTCTTACTCCAATTCTATCGGATTAATGGGCTTAAAATTGGGCTAAATGGGCTTAAACATGGCATTAAAATTCTTAAACAATGCCAGTCTATCCAGTATAAGCTTACGCGACGTTTGTCGTCCTTGACATTTCTTCTTAGACCTTCTAGTTCTTGAGTTACATTGCATTATCTAGAATTAGTCTTTTGTAGCAAAAAATGAAATCACATTGCGAAAAAAATCGTACAAAACTTGATAAAAAACGCAAATGGAGTTCCTGCTACCCCGTTCAAGTTTATCATGGATAAACGTAACAAATTTTTTTTGCGTAAGTCATGCACCCTATTCTCGATGGTCGAAAAAAAACCGAAAATCAGTCATGTATAAAAGTGCGTACTGGGTCGAAAAGAAAATTATAAAAAAATATTTCATAAAAGCAATATAAAGCTGAACTTATTCCCGTCAAAACGCCGTTCGGTAAATTTGGTTATCTTTTTTTTTACGAAGCTATGTAACTTTTAGTGCAGCAAGTAATATCGACTGGTGTATCCAAACTTTTAAGCGACGGTATATATTGTAACGTTGCGTTACCATATAGAGACTATCCGAGAAAGGTGAGGTAAGCGGGCTGGCGTAGCTCAGTTGGTCAGAGCAGTCGACCGGCAATCGAAAGGTCCCGGGTTCGAATCCCGGCCCAGAAGCGCACCGCATTTTTTTCGGATAGTTCTCCTGAGTTTTTTCGGGGGATTACAAATGGCGCCCAACGTGGGGCCCACGGCCGAATCAAGGATATACCGAACCAGAATTGTTCTTGATTGCCGTGGAAAAAGAATCCCCTCCCTGAGATAAGAATCTCACTGAGCTAGCCCCTCCCTTACCCTTCCCCCTTCCGTCCCTCAGACAATCCCCGCGTCTGTAGTACCCCTTCCCCCTTCCGTCCCGCAGACAATCCCCGCGTCTGTCGTAGTTCCCGTTGCGTTGAGATATTAGTTTGGGCAAAAAATTTCGAGTCGACCCTCCAGAGCCGGATCGACTCTGGCAGGGGGGGTTTGTAACGTTGCGTTACCATATAGAGACTATCCGAGAAAGGTGAGGTAAGCGGGCTGGCGTAGCTCAGTTGGTCAGAACAGTCGACCGGCAATCGAAAGGTCCCGGGTTCGAATCCCGGCCCAGAAGCGCACCGCATTTTTTTCGGATAGTTCTCCTGAGTTTTTTCGGGGGATTACAATATTATATAATACTATATATATATATATATTATACTCGAAATATGTGGTTGTATTAATATATTCGAATATACACTACCAGTCAAAAGTATTCGGACACTTCAGAAAACTGCAAAACTTAATATCACTTTGGATCATTGAAAACTTATGATAGAATAATAATTATTTTACGAAGATACTATAAAGCTCTGTATAATTACTTAATTATATAGATCTTTATAGTATCTTCGTTAAAAAATAATAAATGAAATGAATTATATTACTCTAACATTATTTGGCAATTATCCAGCGCTCAAAAGTTTTGCGATCATGTGGAGTGTCCGAAAACTTTTGGCTGGCAGTGTAGATCTAAATAACATATAATGTTGATATCTATATGGAACGTTAGGGTGTTAATTATAGTCTATTTCATGTTCTAAAGGATTGAAATTGTCGGTTTAGAGTTCAACCTCATTCGATTTTTTCTTAATTTTTTCATTTTGCTTTTGTTCGTTTTGTTTTTCTTGTTAATTCAATAATGAGTTGATAAATGGCGACGGCCGATTACCGTCGATTTTTAATAAAATGTTTGATTTTTCTTTGTTTTCATTTTTAGCACGTCGAAAATTCAAAAAATTTTTCCACGTGTATGTATGAAGCATTTTTTTATATTTTTTTCCGCTAAATATGATATTAACTGCATTCCATTATTAAAATTATTGATTTCACAAATGTTTATTTATAGAAAATCAATCTATTTAATATCGTCCAATAACTACATGTTTTATTTGATCCTCATAAATCTGTGATTCGGTTTCATCAGTTCAACATTTTCATCTGTTCAAAAAAACAATTTAGGTAAGTTCACTGAATGGATCTAGTTATTTTTTTTAAATTGACCTTAAATAGAATTTTCGTAGAGTTAACCATTTTTCTATTTGATTGAACTAACAGTCCATCTTTATTGCAACACTCATATCAAAGGGGTAGGGAAGGTGGAGAGAGAGGAATTTTGTGTGTGTGTGTGTGTGTGCGCGCGCGCGCGTTTGTTTGAAAAATCTATAGCATGTTATTCGATGAAACTCTCTAGTTATCACAATCATATTAACTAATTCATATAGCTTATGTGATACAACAAATAGTTAGAGGTATTCATTTGGTATCTTATGCCATATCAGTGACCAAAATGTTATAAGCCCTCGGTAGCGTAGGGGCAGCGGAGCGTAGCTATGATTAGGTAGGACTAGGTTCAAGTCGCATATAGGGCAAATATTTTCTTCGAAAAAAAATCATTTCTAAAGGCTAGGGAATGACGAATTACGATGAAAAATCCTTGTGGTAAAGCTCTCAATTAAGGAGTTCATTTTATTTTCGATTTATGAAATATTTTATACATATAGTACACTTAGCTTTACAGTGTACATTGTAAGCAAATAAAGATTAATTTGAATCTCATCTTTATTAATATATATAAATATCTTTGAAAGAAATATGATCGTAGTAGGCTGTGAGACAAGGAAAAAACCTATTTTATTTAAATAGATTTTATATAAATTATTTTTTTGTTTAGCAGTGTACAGTAGGCCGAAAGGGGGGGCAGTAGGTTCTGCAGGAGCGCTCGAAGTAGGCCGACTTGAGGTTCCGTAGGTTCAATTGTGAGCCTCCCTGACCTCCTTTGAGTCAAAAAGTCTACTTTCTGCCATGCCGGAGGTTCATCGGAGGCTCTAACGCATGGTACTTTCAAGCATTGTACCCTCCTTTAGATACCCAATAATCCGCTCACGCCGATTTCTGCTCGCCTTCATTTTGTGGGTTCAACGCGGCTCGAAAATTTCGACTCGGGAATATATGTACTATATATGCGTCATATATGAGCCATATATGCGCCAAATATGTGCCATATATGTGCTATGCATGTAGCATATGTGTGCTATATATGCAGATATAAGCATATATAAGCTATTATATAAGCAGACATAAATTAGAATAACAATTACATATTCAAAATAAATATGTGATTTCAAAAAAGATTACACAGCATTTATATGTAACATATATATTTACTGGTGAAATTATATATGGCACATATATGCGCCATATATCTGAGCGTGCATGTGCCATATATCGTGGACATTCTTATACGTATATTAGACATGTATACGCCATATATTGAGTGCATATATACGCATTATATTGCCGATATAGAACTTATTGGCGCTTTATGTGGGATCGATATAAATATGTGGCGCATATATTTTGCGCGTATATTTTGGATATATAAATTTCCATACGGGATGTTACTCCATACTGGGACAGATTGCCATGGGTGCGTCTTAAAGCGCGCCGAACATGTTCCAACTTACGCACTGCGGATTCAGTCCTCCGCTCCGGAAGGCCCGTACATCCAACGCCACTGCTTAAGACGGAATGACACCTCATCGCGGTCGGTATGGTAGAACAATTATAGATTCCCAAAAATCTCTAAAACGGCTCTTCAGATCCCGTCGAAACTTTGCCAAACGACGTCAAATTGATAGACGAATAGCTTCCAGCCACTCAAATTTTCTAAATTTGAGAAAAAAAAATGTAGATTGGCTTATCATAAGCCAATCTAGTTTTTTTTTCTCAAATTTAGAAAATTTGAGTGGCTGGAAGCTATTCGTCTATCAATTTGACGTCGTTTGGCAAAGTTTCGACGGGATCTGAAGAGCCGTTTCAGAGATTTTTGGGAATCTATAATTGTTCTACCATACCGACCGCGATGAGGTGTCATTCCGTCTTAATGCAAGTGTTCCTACACTGTAAAAAATGATATGAAATTTACAATACATTTAAGATACAAAGGAATTGAATTTTACGAACTCGGTAAATGAAATTAAATTTAAAACACTTGCACCGTAAATTTAAAAGAGGAACATGAAATTCTAACGTGGATATAGAATTTAATAGATACAACATGGAATTTCAAAGACAAGTTTGTAAATTTGTGGGAAATGTATTGTATTAACCCGTGTCTTCAATTGAAAATTACTACAGATGTATAATAAATCAACTATAAAAAACAGAGTATTGAAAATACAAAACAAGTTTGAAATTTATTTACGGCTGCCTGAAAAATATAATACTTGTGGAACTGAATTGGAATTGGAAAGTATCGTTATTGTACCCCCATCTGATATTATTTCTCATCGACGCTGAGTTAAATATAAGACAAATCTTTAGGAATATCGATGATGTACTTCTCGGAATAATACCATCCAGTACATGAATACTGTGATTCGATTCAGAAATTTCCAAGACAAAAGCCACTGAGATTAACAATTGTTTGTCAAAAACAAATCACAGATAAGTTGAATTTAATGTGTTCGTATATTAATATTGAAGAAACATTTTATGATTTTCATAATTGTTGACCCGGACGATATCTCAAAATCACATGAATTTCAAATACAAGCGTGCAGTGGACAGAGATGGGCGCGCGGGCGGTTTGCGGGCTCGGCGGTCACTGAAGTTAAGCAGCATTGGGCGCGGCCAATACTTGGAGCGGTGACCGTTTACCCGTGCACTGGTCTGCGCGTCAACCTCTGAGTGGGAAACAGTTTGTCTGGAGTTTCTCATGGTAATACAACTGAAACTCAGCCAAATATGGCCGCCTTTATCGGCCCAGGTTTTTCGCAGTTTCCCTGGGCCCTCGTGCAAATGCGATACAGTAGTGCATTAGGAAAGAGTGGATGCGGTCAATACTCTAGGGGGGGGGGGGCTCTCGAAGGAATGTAGGGAACTCTGGAAGGATTGTGAATGATGGAAGGAATAAAGGAAAGGATGGTAAAAAGAGAAGGCCCGTGCCTCTGAGGAATACATATATAAAGAAAAAAACTAATGTACATGAAGTTTGCATCGTTGCTATCCAACGGTTTCATTTTTTTTTTCGATTTTGTAATTTCCTATTTTTTCTTGGTCAGTTCGGCTCTAGTTGCTAAAAAAATATGGTAAAATGAATAAAAAATATTGACAGCCACCGGGACCAACCAAACAAAATCGAAAAAAAAAATGAAACCGTTGGATAGCAACGATGCAAACTTCATGTACATAAAAAACTAACATACGTGCAGTGATTTCACTGCATTTCAATTTTATTATTCAATATTAATTATGGGATAAAGCTGCGAAAAAATCATATACACAAGTATCACGAAAGCATCATACACTATATGAATTGAGTGGTCTTAAGTTGATAATTTTTACATAAAAACGTATTACAATTATCAATTTCTGAAATAAACTTAATACTTATGATCAGTAATTTTAATACACACCCGTATATTGATATTAGCAAATGGTTCTTGAATTTAATATACACTTGTATATTGATATCAGCAAATGGTTCTTGATTTCAATATGCTTGGATGTGATTATTTCTTTACACGTGCATTATTTTTCAAACGCACAAGTATATTAATATTACGGAACTACAATTTCATTTTTAAAATAACCTGTTTTGGATTTTCAAAATCGTATCTGAAATTTCATAAGCGGTATCCGCATAAAAACTTCCTACACTTGTATATTAATTTTCATACAGAATTTTTTTACAGTGTAGCCATGGCCTGTTCCTGAGGAACTCTCGAGATAACCTAGCCATGCCTCATTTTCGAACAGAATACCAAGAACATTCGTTCCGAATCTTTGCCTCCTACCTCTGAAACTCTCTTCCAGAATGGTCAAAAGCGTTACCAGCGAGGGGCAGGAGGGGGGGGGGGGGGGCTGCTGCCCCCTAGAAGAAAACATGAAGCCTCGAGGACTTAGTTGACTTACACTAGGCAAAAGAATTAAAAGATATTGAAAAAGTCCGTCAATTTTAGGATCATTTTCAAATAGCTGTAACTCCTCGAAAAATGGTCGTATAGCAAAGGAAAAAAAAAGCAAATTGAAGGTGTGAATCTCTAGTTTTGAGATCTTCAGCTCAACATTTTTTTGCATCAGCCAATTTTTAGTAGCCACCGGAAAACAAAAGTAAAAAAAAATTTCAAAATTTTTACTCATCTTTCACAGTCTGCACGGACGTGAATAAATGTTTTTGAATGATCGGATTAAAAGGATCGTCTAGCTGGATTCTTCCCTTTTAATTTGAGCTGTGGGAGAGCTCTGTACGTTTTTTTCTCGCCGAGTTATCGATGTTCATAGCAAAAATGACACTTTTGATTTTCATGACTGATTACTCGGAGACTAATGGTCGCACAGAAAAAACCAGAGGGTTTTGGAAACTTTGAAGTATTCTCTATAAGATGCTTTTATCATTTTTTTATCAAGATTTTTTTCATGCGGGAAAACGGATTTAAAAAAACGTGAAAAATGGCATATTTACGAATATTCTTTTAACTAAGGATTATTTTGCCAATATCGAATAGATAAAAAAAAATCGGTTTTCTTATGACCTCAAAGTATCCTAAAAAAGCCCTCAAAAGTTTAAACCCCTGCGACTTTTTTTTCATTGTGTTCCGAATGATCGAAATTGTGGTTTTTGCCAAAAATCGATAAAAGGCTAAATGTACCACCTTTTATTCGTCTTTTGAGAATCACATTTTTTTTGGCACTGATCCGAATTTCCAACGGGAACAAAATTTTTGTTTAATGAAGAAAAAAAATTAAATAAATTTTTTTTTTGATAAAAAAAAATTAATTAAAAAAAATCGAAAAAAAATTGTTAGATTTTTTTTGATAGCCCTGAACGTTTTTCATGATACGACGAGCGATTGGAGTTCTTGGAATTCACAGTTCTTTGAATGTGTGCGTGTGTACAATTTACATCCCTACGATACGATACGACACCCTACGCACACGTCCCACGATCATTAGATCAAGATTTTTTTTATAAACATTTTATTCACCACCAGCATTAGCGTAACCTAAAGCGTACCACGTAGAGGTTGCTCGGTTGGATTTACGCTTCTTTGTGTGTGTTCCACACGCACACATTCAAAGAACCGTGAATTCCAACAACTCCAATCGCTCGTAGTATCATGAAGAACGTTCAGCGCTATAAAAAAAATCTAACAATTTTTTTTCGATCTTTTTAAATTAATTTTTTTTGTAAAAAAAAAATTTTAATTAATTTTTTTTTAATTAAACAAAAATTTCTTCCCGTTGTTCGACAATCAACATTTTTTAGCACCGGAAATTCGGATCAGTGCCAAAAAAAATTGTGATTCTCAAAAGACGAATAAAAGGTAGTAGATTTAGCTCGATTTTTGGCAAAAACCACAATTTCGATCATTCGGAACACAATGAAAAAAAAATCGCAGGGGTTTAAACTTTTGAGGGCTTTTTTAGGATACTTTGAGATCATAAAAAAACCGAATTTTTTTTTGATCTATTCGATATTGGCAAAATAATCCTTAGTTAAAAGAATATTCGTAAATATGCCATTTTTCACGTTTTTTTAAAATCCATTTTCCCGCATAAAAAAATCCTGATAAAAAAAATGACAAAAGCATCTTTATAGAGAATACTTCAAAGTTTCCAAAACCCTCTGGTTTTTTTCTGTGCGACGATTAGTCTCCGAGTAATCAGTCATCAAAGTTAAAAGTGTCATTTTTGCTTTGAACATCGATAACTCGGCGAGAAAAAATCGTACAGAGCTCTCCCGTGGCTCAAATTAAAGGGGAAGAATCCAGCTAGACGATCCTTTTAAGCCGATCCTTCAAAAAAATGTATTAAAGTCCGTGCAGACTGTGAAAGAAGAGCAAATGTTTTGAAATTTTTTTCTACATTGGTTTTTTGATGGCTACTAAAAATTGGCTGATCCTAAAAATGTTTGAGCTCAAGATTTCAAAATTAGAGGTTCACACCTTCAATTTGATTTTTTTTTATTTTGCTGTACGACCATTTTTCGAGGAGTTACAGCTCTTTGAAAATGACCCTAAAATTGGCGGACTTTTTCAATATCCTTTTAATTCTTTTGCCTAGTGTAGTTGACAGAGGTGGAAGACTCAATCTTGGCAAAACTGCCTTACTTAATAAATTATCTGCTCAAGGCTCACCCTGTATTGCTAGAGTTGTGGCTACTTGAGTTTGTTACGGTATTTTGTTGCGGACTGCGTACGGTATTTATATTGTATTTTATACATTACTGACGCGTATACTCTTTGTAAGTAGCTTTCGTTCATTGTATTTAGGTCTTACTTGTGCAAATGGTTCTTTCGATTCTGAGGGTTGTGCTTCAGAGGACGGTTGATCCTGGAGAACTTATAAATCTATCTATCTATCTATGTGAGAAGCGGTAATTTCGTGGAAATGAGAGAAATCCTTCACAATATTTCAGCGTCAATGACGCGCGCGCGCGCGCGGTGACGAGACTGCATAATCGGGATTTCTTACGTCGCCTGCGAGAAATTGCAGTGCATCCGATATCGAGCACAGCATACCTTCGAATAATGCTGGGAAAAAGGTTTTGTGTTTGGTGCATAGGCGGTGTGACATACCCGAAGTAGGCTTACCATACGTATATGGTATAATAGTGAGCGGGAAGGTGCGGCAAAAGGAAAGCTGCCGCGAGCCAACTCGATGCAAACACCCAACATAGGAAGTCCCAAACTTGTCATTTCCGCCGATCAAACTCTATCCTTCCGCGCCGAGGGGAAAATGCTCGGAGCGTGTTCGCTGCCGCTCTAAATAATCCTCATGCATAACTTTAAGCTGCGCGCTTCGTACAATCAGGGTTGGGGGGTGAAATACAGAAATACCGCAAGCGCGCGCTGTCGTCCCGCGCGATATATCCGCGAGATATGCGTTATTCCGCACTCTCTTATGTATACGCGTATAATTCGGTGCACGTACTCGCGGGCGAGTGTTGGACGGTTGAGCCTGTGATTACGGCTCGTTCAGACCGCTCTGCTCTCCTCGCGTGTCCGGTGGGATGACGGGCGCGCGCGCGACTCAACCGTCGCTGCTTGCAAAAGGCTCGATCTTGAGCCTCCGCCTGTAGGTACTCTACGAGACAAAGTTGATCGTTCTGAAAAGCACTATAATCCAGTTTTTATTCCTGAAAGGCGAAAAACCATTGTACTTTTGTTGTTGGTTTACAAAAAAATTATGGCTTACCTCAAATATAATTATTATTCGTTTCAATTGAGACAATGGTTTCATTATATTTTTTTCCATTGATCGAATGTACAAAAAAAAAGGAAATAATTTATAAAATAGCCAAATAGAATGTACTACGTATTATGCAAGTATACAAGAAATAGTGTACACAAAATAATTAAACTGTCGAAATAATTTAATTCAAAATGACTTATTTTCATTATAAAAATCACATTCTTATGACAAAACATCGATATCGCGATTATAGAAAGATATAATGTATGAACCACAGCGGTACACTGGAAATGCTGGGTAAGGTCCCACAGCGTGTATGGTTAAGAAAAAAAGCTCGGTGAAGGATTTCGACCTTCCAACTACTCAACTCTCAGGTTTACAGGAATGAAATTCATTAGGCAGATCGTAGCGATTGGAGTTAGTAACTGTAGCTGTGATTTTGCTTTTTATTTTCTGAAACTACTAATTATTTTAAAAAAATTATTGAGCTCTCCATTAATTTCTGAGTTTCAACGTAATACCCTTGCGGGTTTTTACGTATAAACTTTCCCAATCGAACCCTTTCCTATCCCTCCGTACCCGCACTTCGCTAATCTAACCTAACTTCCGTTGCGTTTACAGCCGTCTTAACGGGAGAGTAGGGGTTTCAGCGTGAAAAAAAAAACACTTTTTTGCGATTGTTTTTCATCTATATGGATAGAGTAAATTTATTGAAACTTTTTGTACATTGTTAAGTGTCATATCGAGAGCATTCCGTGAAATTTGTACGCGAAAATATCCACAAACAAGCCGGTGACAAAGCTTTTCCAAGAACGCCTTTGGAAAAACACGATTTGCGGTGTTCACTGTATCTCACAAGGGGACAGTACGGCAGTCGGATTTTTGTAATTTTTCGTACTCATGGTACGTGAAGTTCAGAGCTCGAATATTAATATCCCAAAGCAGTTCGACGCCATATTCAGAAATTTTCGAGAAAATTGACTTTGAAGTTTTCGAGCGCACTCTTATCCCACAAAGATGCAACGATATTCGAACCGGGCTCGTGGCGTATCCGGTAGCGCTCGAGTCTAGTAATCGCGGGGTCGCTGGTTCGGGTCTCACTTCGAATTTTTTTTTTTTTTTTTTTTTTCATTTTTTTTTAATTCGCATACCTCCGTCATTTAAATATCCCGATAAATTTTTGTTGTATATAATCACATATTATTATATATAATTAATATAATATATCTATATATGTTTATATATGGACAAAATTCATTATAGTTATACATAATTATATATTTTCTCATATATGATCATATATTATTTATATATAACAATAGGTGATTATTTATCAAAAAATAAAAAAATAATCCCGGGATAAAAATCATAAAATCTATGCTAATTCACATATATGTAATTATAATTGTCAATGATAAATGCAAGTCTTATTTTTGATTATCTCTTGCTTGAAATTGCGAATAGGCGACGTAAAAATATCCACTAATAATATTTACATAAACTCCCTTGTGGATTAATAGAAATATAAATAGAAGAATAAATGTTGAAATATGTGAATATAACGCTTGCTTTGGCAACCGTCGATATTGTGAATAACAGCATAAAAATTCATTCTATTGTTCATCATCAGTTGTCTTCTCCGGTCTTCAATAACATGATCAGATATGCGTGGTTTGCTTCGAAACTTTGCGATCAAAGAGAAATCTTCATGAACGTGAATGAAGTTTGTTTTCCGATCGATGTATTGAAAAAAAATTGCGAATGTAACAATGCAGCGTTTGTACGGTGTGCGAGATGCCGTGAAAATTACTGTTTTCCTTGTTTTTACGATGGTTATCACTCTGGCTCGTGTAACATTACACCCGATGTATAAAACAAACGAATACAGACCGAATTATAAAGTATTCAATTCCTTACCCGACGTTTTTCATTTTCATCCTAAAAATGTTGTTGGTTATAAATATTGATACTTGAAAATGTATGTTTATAATCAAGAGATAATTAAAAATATGACTTGCGTTTTTTCATTTGAAAAAAATGAAAAAAAAAAAAAAAAATCGAAGTGCGACTCGAACCAGCGACCCCGCGATTACTAGACTCGAGCGCTACCGGGTACGCCACGAGCTTGGTTCGAATATTGTTGCATCTTTGTGGGATAAGAGTGCGCTCGAAAACTTCAAAGTCAATTTTCTCGAAAATTTCTGAATATGGCGTCGAACTGCTTTGGGATATTAATATTCGAGCTCTAAACTTCGCGTACCATGAGTACGAAAAATTACAAAAATCCGACTGCCGTACTGTCCCCTTGTCAGCTAGAAATTATCTGAAATCAAGTACCATTAAAATTTAGTCAAAGTATCATCAAATCCTACCCCCAACGGTCGTTGATAATTTTTTTTTCATTTCTAAATTTTTGGTGGTCAAGTAAAGTGAAAAGTTCAATCAATGAAAAGCTCAAATCGTGCATGTGCGCGGGAAAATGTGAAGCTGTGTGTGGGTGCAGAAAAGCAGGGTTTGCGTGTTTCTTTATTTGCCTAAATTGCAGTGGGCGACATGCAACAACGTCGCCAAAGTCGGTATCTTGCTCAATGAGGATGAGGATGATTCGAATATATCGAAAAATCATCTCATGTGGTTGACGAATCTCCACAACTCGATGAGTATTCCGAACAGGAAGATCGTGAATCAGGACCATCGTCACGAAGAAAAATATGAATATTAATCACGGATCTCCGTTCATCTTCTACAACACAAAAACATGTATTTGCATAATAAATTGCATAGGTGTGATTCATAAATTTGCTGTTTTATTTATTTATATTGTACTTAAATAATTTACTCTGGAACTGTAGATCCGTTACAACATATCTATACAACCTTGCGAGCTGTGAAATCGAAATGTCGCGCCGACTTGCCAACTTTACGACGCGCAAAAGTCGCCATTTTGGGCTAAAAAACAAAACAAATATACGTTGTAGGTATGAACATGCTCTACAAGTTTGATAATAGGCATTTTTTCGATATGTATCACGAGAAAGGGAAAACAGCAAAAAACAAATTTCAATACCCTATTTTTTTTACTTTCACAGTCGATATCTCAACAACAAGCAACGGTAGGTGAAACATTCATATGCCCTCCATTGTAGAGCATAAAAAAAGAAACAAAAAAGTATTTTATCGAGATTTTCGTATCATGACGGAGAGCCGAGTTATCTTAAAAAAAACCAAATTCACCCCCTTTTCAAGATGGCGGACAAAGCTCATAGGAAATCTTGATCGACAATTTCAAGTTAAGTTTTTCTAAGCCCCCCCCCCCACACTATATTAAAAAATCAGCCTCCTCGGTTTATTTACATTTTCAAATCTATATAATGACTGGACGGCTGGAACAAACCAATAAAAAAAATATAGGCGAAGGGGAACCGGTACCTCCGCTAGAGGAAAAAGCGGGGCCGAGCCCACAACAGGCATATAAAAGTAAGTCCAGATTAGCATAAAATACATACGTAAAAAATTTCACATCGATCGGAAAAATCGAATACCTCAAATTTTTAGATATCAGTGAGCATTTCCATGAATTTTCCTTGCATCAACCGAAGGCAAAAAAAAGTATACCTCTAGGGATATACATTTTTCATTGTCTTTAGTTAATACGAGAAAAGTAAATGAATTAGCTCCTGTATATCGAGAAATATACATTTTTCAATGTCTCTGATCGCTGCGCATAAATCCATGTTTTTTGCGTCGCCAACTCTAAAGATGTAAACAGTTAATTGTTTTTACTCGAAAAGCAAAAATATGTTTTTTTCTTACAATAACTAAAAAGGAATCAACACTTGATTCCTTCCTAGACTGCGAAGCAAAAATTATGGTGAGATCGCAGTGAGATCGCAGTCTATGAATTTTTTTCACATCAATCAACGGCAATTGAAAATGTACATCTCGACGGATATACATTTTTCATTGCCTTTAGTTGATGTCAGAAAAATTCATGAATTGCCTTCTGTATACCGAGAAATTAACATTTTTCAGTGTCACCGATCACTGCAAAAAATCCATATTCTTCGCTTTGCAGTCTCTAGGTATATAAAATATTGATTTCTTTTAGTTAATGTGAGCCAAACAATCGGTTGTTTATATAATTAGGCACTGGAAAGCCGAAAATATATCTTTGTCTTAGATTAACTAAAAACAATCAACATTTCATATCTTTAGAGACTGCGAAGCCAAAATCATGGACTGCTTCGCAGCAATGGCAGACATAGAAAACCTCAAACTTCTATATATAGAGAAGCAGTCTATGAACTTTTCTCAAATTAAACAAAGACAATTAAACAATTGTATCCCCATGGATAAATATTTTTAATTGCCTTCAGTTGACGTGAGAAAAATGTAAGAATTTGGTTCTGTATACCGAGGAATATAAATGCTTTTACCAACAAGAAATATTCACACTATCACTGTGTTGAACACCGGCGGCCACGGCTTTTTCCATGTTCGCTGAGAGTTTCAGGCACTTATTTATTAGCGCCTCGACCACGTGCCGCATCGATAGCAAAAGCTGAGCCGAGTTCAGTAACTCGGTGCCGAGGTACTTGTTATTCCGAAATTTGTAGACCAAGTCGCGCCAACCGCCGAATGGGCTGGCGTTTATTAGCGCCGTGGCTCCCTTTTGCGAAGAGTGCGACATGAGAAGGAATGCCATCAACAGTGCGTCCTGCCTAAATTCAAGTACGCCCTTCTTCTCTGGGCGCAGCTCGACCGAGACCTTGATGTCGGAATCTGAATGGCTGAAATTTTTGCTACGATAAATACGTGTATATCGATCTTGGTGCGAAAATTTATGTAAAATAGAAAAAAACAAGCTTTTATTTAGTGTACTAAACAGTAGAAAATAATTTTTTGACCAATCACCTATATGTGACTATAAATAAAAGCTTAGAGCGCTCAACTTTTTAAATGATTAATCATTTCCATCAATTCAGTTTCATTCACCGTATTTAATTTGGCACAATAGTAATTAGATAAATTATTATCACACGTTTACATTCAGTTTCAGGATTTTTATTTAAGAAACCTAAGGTTGTTTTGTGAACTGACACGAGACGTTCGTACTGTTTTCCCTCAATTTTGTCGATAAAAATTGCAAACGAATAACGAGTTTACAACGAATAATCCGGGCGATAGAAATTGCGGAAGATGAAAAATATACTCACACACGGTTGATTTGTTATCGACTTTTTTTGGAAACTTTCACTGCTTTTCCACTTTTACGCTCTAACCCTACTTGGAGGTTAGAACCAGTAGAAGTCATACATTTGAATTACCCGACTTTTGACATTTCTAGATCGACCCAGTCAGCTGCCGATCTTCGCGAGATGAGTCTAAAGCGCGTCGCTCTTTGCGTGATAATGTGTCAATCAATTCTCATAAGGACGTATGCTCTATGTTTAGGATATGACCGATTACTTTTTTTCCACTAACAAGGAACATCCCTCAGGTGACACCCTTCGATTTTGGTGAAATTTGGATATGTTATAAAGCACCGAAAAGCAGACATGGGCAACAATGTAATCGAATAAAATTCAATTATAGATTATGCGAGTAATGTGTAATTGAACCTCACATTAATTACTCATTGAACGGGTAATGGATAATTGAAACACGATTTAATTACACACTAAGCTGGTAATGGATAATTAAAACAAGATTCAATTACACATTACACGCTTAATGGGTAATTGGACTCTGTTAAATTAAGAATTACATTGAGCATTAAATAACAATTGTAATTCAATTACATTTGTAATTTAAGTACAATTGCAATTTAATTACATTTGTAATTTAATTCCAGTTTCTATTTAACTATATTTGCACTTTAGATACATTCATATGATTCGGATGGGAGTAAATGTTAAAGAGACCATGCGAGGGTGCGGACCACCCTATCTGTACCCAAGTGCGTGTCTTTAAGTGAAGATATGTGACTGTGTGCTTACCTGGGTGAGTGGATACCTAACATTACGTGCGCGTGTATGTTGAAATTCAAAATGGCGGATCAAAAAAACAATATTTTATTTTCTTGAAATAAAAGCTGATACTCGGGGGTTTTCAGGGTCTCTGAATCCGAACCTGAACTCAGATTTTCAAAATTCGAAATAGCGGATCCAACATGGCGGATAAAAAAATGACAATTTTTTTTTTTTTAAATAAAAGCTAACCATCAGGGGTTTTTTGGTATTGTTGAATCCACATCTGAAATCAGATTTTGAAAATTCAAAATGGCGAATATAATTAACGGATCGAAAGAAAGAACATTTCCATTTTTGGCGGATATAGTGGAATATAGCGAATGCAAAATTCGAAAAAACGTTTGATTCCGACAAAAGTATCTTTTGTTTTCAAGGTCGTTAAATTCAAACCTAACATAAGTTTTGTAATGTTTTCAACGGTGTATACAATATCCCGGATGCAAATTAAAAATATAGTTGCATTTCGACAAGAGTGAGTATACTTCGGTTTTTGAGACCAATGGATTCACATCTGGAGTTAAATTTTAAAAATTCAAAATGGCGGATAAAAAAACAGAATTTAATTTTTTTGAAATAAAAGCTGATGCTCGGGTTTTTGGGGTTGCTGAATTCAAACTTCGTATTCAAATAATGAATTTAAACCTAGCGACTCCAAAATGGTTTCTACAAAACTAAAAAATTGTCGGATTAGGATGAAACTTGTGCTTCCCATCTCTTCCACTCAGCCAAACTATATTTATGTTTAGTAAAGTTGGCGCGATCGTTAGATTTTTTTCTGATTTTTTTTCTTGAATGTCTCATTTGTTCAATTTTTTTTCAATTCTTCGCAGACGTTTCAATGCTCTTTTGAATTTCGAATATTTACATTAACTTGGGATCGTGTGACGTCAACAACTTTCGAGTGACAGATTTCGTTTTAATAAAATAACATTTAGCTTTTTTGGTCCACCACATTGGCTCGGCCAATTAGAATTTATAAAATTTGATATGGAATTTGAATTCAGTGACCCCAAAATCCCCGAGTGTTAGATTACATTTCAATATAGTATTCGAAATAGCATTCGATCATTTTTTTCGAAATTTTCGAAACAATCAGAATATTGATTTTTGAATAATCCTCAATCTTGAATTCAATAAATTGTAGGATTAATTTTTTTTAATTTTATTCATCTTTTTGCATTCTTGTGTTATTGTCGATACAACATACGTCGGACTATGATAACAAAATCAATTCAGGGGTTACGTGGGTTTCAAAGCAAATAAATTTTTTTTCTCTATTTACAAAAATATAATATATGATTTTTTTAAATAAAAATGTTGAGCACATAAAAGAGCAATATTCCAACAATATTTGTAAAAAAATTCATCCAAAAATTTAGAAAATTCAGCCGGTGGGGTCTGGTTTCCGGAGACCCCTCAAAAACGGTGGGCACAATTTCTCAAAGACTAACGCACCTCTCTTATTGAAATTTTGCACACTTCAAAATAGCATTGACTAGTGATTGAATGGAGGTGTTTTTATTTAGATTGTTACTAATCCTACAAGGCTATACGTAGTGTAAATTGTACCAAAAATTGAACTATTTTGCATACAACTCTGGCAAAAATTCAAATCTCAATTTAAAAAAAATCCTTCGTCGAATCACTAGTCAATGCTATTTTAAAGAAGTGTGCAAAATTTCACTAAGATCGGTGCATTAGTTTATGAGAAATCGTGTCCACCGGTTTTTTAGGGGTCTCCGGAAACCAGGTCCCATCGGCTGAATTTCCCAAATCGTTGAATGAAGTTTTTTCTAAGTATTGTTGAAATGTTGCTCTTTTACATGCTTAACATTTTAAAGAAAATAATGTACATATTATATTTTTTTAAATGGAGAAAATATATTTTTGTTGGCTTCGAAACCCACGTAACCCCTTAAAACAAAATTATTAGGTTTAGGCTTGGTACCAGCTCCTCTCACAATTCCCGTATTCAGCCGAGGTTTTGCTCTACTGGTTTGCTCTAGAGGTTTTGCTCTACTGTCCATTTTGTTACAAAAGTAATTCAATTACAAACTCTCGAAGTAATTTTTAATTAAATAATTTCTAATTACAAACGCTAGAAGTAATAATTAATTAGATATGTAATTTAATTACGTGGGTACGCCCATCTCTGCCGAAAAGTAAGCGATACGTATTTTTTTTGTCGGCGGAAAAACGGGTTTAAGGGGTGAAACCACCCCTCGAAAAAAGGCATCTTAGGGGTAATAAAGCAGTATCACACACAAGGAGTCCGGCGATTTTAATGAAACAAACACGAAAATTCTTCTAATCCGAAAAAATGAAAAATGCACTATACTGCCATTGCAAAAAAAAAATTAAGGGGTGAACCACCCCTATATTAAGGGTTGGTTTCACCCCTTAAAACCGTTTTTCCGCCGATAAAAAAATACGTATCGCTTACTTTTCGGTGCTTTATAACATATCCAAATTTCAACAAAATTGAAGGGTGTCACCTGAGGAATGTTCCTCGTAAAATACGAAATGTGGAATAATTTTCTTGATGTCCAAATCGCGCGGATATTCGACCGTTAATCATGAGATCTGGGGATTGCGTAAACGGATCGGGAAGTAACCTAGACCAAACGATAGGAAAAAATCACATTACTCTTGTTAAATGCCATCAGATTTTTCATTCGTCGACGCGTTTTTGCGTGGCATCGATTTAAAATTAAAAAATGACTGATATAACGCCAACTTCGTGTATAAAGAGTACGTGGCGGGTTCATCAGGGACATCGAGATTTTTCGCGTTGCTTCTTTATTACTTGACGTCGAGACGCCGCCTCGTCTCTTAATTTCGAAGAAAATATTTCGCTTACACATGGAATCGAACCTACAACCTACCTGCTTATCTTTTGCCTATACTACGCATGCTGCCACCACGCTATAGAGTGCTGTTGGTATCTTGAGCGCAGGTATGGCATGAGAGACAAGAGTAATTCCGCTTGTACTTCCGAATAGCTGTTACTTCCGATTTAGGTGAAATTTTGCACAGATCTTTTTCTTCAATAATACAAGTTACTGTTTAGAAGGACTCTTGGCGCATCGCAACAGTTTTGTACCATATTATACGATTCAAACAGCTAAATGCATAGTCATGTGTGTTCGACAAGAACCACAAGGTGAACTACAAGAACAAGTGTTGAACTGATGTCCTATCCTTTGAAGGCTTACGATATGAAGGAGTAGAAACTGCCCTTCGATTTTTTGGCCAGGAGCATCATATAATCAGCTAGCGTTTTGCGATTCCAGGTTGAATTCACCTCAATAAAAGCTCGTTCTCTGAAGCGATCGCATATTTGTGTAAATTACGCCCACTGCACCCCCTCTCGCGTCCCTCTCGCAAAGAAAACACTCAAGGTTCTTGCCTTCCGGCATAGACCGAAAGTTATAGACATCAAAGTGGGTTACAATGAAAGTACAACGAGTCAAAATATTCTATACGAATTTTCTCGTGCCATTTTTGAGGGGTCGAACGCGCCCTAAAAACTTTTTTCTTTCTCTAACTGGTGAACGGGCCGAGATAAAAAATACAGTTCAAAAGGAACAAAATATTGTATTCATCGACTACTAGACGTTAATGACAATAACGATAAAAATAACAACCAATGACAGAGGTATTTTTTATTGCAATAATTCGTGAATAACTGGTGAAAACCACGCTTCAATTTTACGCTAATGTAGGCTCAGAAATACGTAAGGCTTTCGAAGTCACGGACTAACTTTGTGTTTCGGAAAGCAACTGGATTACAATTGTATATTTACGAATAAATTCTCCCCCACACATGCTGCGCTTGAAGATCACAATATATCCGAAAAAAATGTTCTAGCACGTAGGGCAGGCCGATGCGCAGAGCTTCGCGAAGAATAGAGATAGCAATAAGTGTCAAGTACGTCGCAAAACTTTATACTATCACGTTGTTTCGGCAGCAATTTTAGTGACGCCGGGACGGCGAGTAAGAGTTGTTGTTCTTTGAAGGAACAACTTGCTGCCGGCACTTTGAACCCCGGCCTCCTCTACTTATTTGATAAACGTTTCAACTGTATATTTTTTTATGGATTATACTTATTACAATAATGATAGTCATGATAAAAGTGTTTGAAACAAAAAGATCTTTTACACCACGCACAAGTGATAGCTGCTTCGCTGTGTATATCGCATGTCAGTTCATTTTGTGAAAAGCAAAATTCTATTGGATTTTCGAATTTCGGTGGTTTTTTCTACGTAACCGCTTTTGAACCACGCATATTTATAAAGGTTTGTAAACCATGAAGAAGAAAACTGGTTGTGTGTATGATATTGTAACAACAATATTGCCTTCCAAGTGCAGATTAACGTCTCAATTATCTAACATTACTATGTCAAAAAACTGTTTAAGGTATTCCTTTCGCGGAGGGCCGTATTTTGTGGGGACATGAGCAGGGCCCTGCTGAATCATTGGTAAATTACGGTGGCGCTTAATAAAAACAAGGCATAATCAATTATCATACCGATAAACTGGAATAAAAAATTTAGTAGATTTTTAAATGTTTACATTTTATCTGAAAAGTCGCGGCTACGAAAGCACTTCTGCTACTCGCATTTTTCTGAGTTTTATCATTAATATTTTCTTTAAACATTCGGTGAACCCCCGTATTTATTGTCGTTATGGAATATTTATAATTTTTCACACGCGTTGGGCAGTTTATATCAGGCATCTACAGTTATTGAGTGTATAAATTATTAGATAGAAATGTGGCCAGCGTGTCATTCCCATAAACTGCCGTATAAATAAGACGATTTTGAGAGTCGTTATTTTTCGTTAGAAGTGCGATAACTTGGCCTGAAAGTTTACCAGTATACTGGGATGTATTTTTACTCGATTGTATACGAAAATCCTTTAATTGTTAAATATTCGAGTTCGCGAGAGGAATACCTTGACGAAGTTTTTCCATACATGAAAGCCATAAACACCAACGGGTTATATCATTCCCGTTGTACCTGCAAAAATGGTTAATTATAATATTTGTCTACAAAACTAATGGGACTGGTGCAATATATTGACCTGCTGAAATAGTTAGAACTTTAATATCGTTGCCTTGCATATTCATTTCCTTAAATGTAGTTGCACATTGACCGCTCATCCAAGAATCCGGAGGTATTATTGATTTTGCACCTGTAATGGGAATATATACTTCTTGAATCCAACGCTCGAAATGATAAGTCGTCAATTTTCCAAATTTCTAAGCAAATAGAAATATATCTTCGGCTCTGAACATAATTTGTTCCACTCGAGGTCCACATTTGCCAGTAGGGTCGTTTAAAACGACCAACATAGGTGCCAAAAGCTTGCCACTGGCAGAAATCAAAGACTGTATAGTATAACTGAGTGTTGTTGATGTTTTCGATTGCGCTACTTTTCCTACGGATTTCTGCCTATCTTTCGCTAATGTACGGCCTGTATGTAGCTCTAAATTGAATCCACTTTTATCAGAATTAAACTTGTTTTCAGCCTTTACCTTTGCTACGTTGACGTTCACCGTTGCTATAAATTTTATAGCGTTGTTTTGAAGTGTATCAGCGTTTAATAATTGCTGTCTTATTAGATATTTGGAAATCGTCCTTGACATAATTCAGTGCTGGTTTTTGAATGTTTTTACCCGAGGAGCGGATTCTTTAAAATCTACGCCTCTCATTTTTACAATTTCTCGTATACGCAAGGCTCATCGTCGAAGATCTACATCATGGACAGGCAGCTTTTTATCCAAGGCCTCGTTGAAATTATTCATTTATGTAGTGAACTATATTGGTTAACTTTTCTTTGTAGGTGGCACCCTTATTTATACTATCGGCCCGCTGGTGTAACTGCCGCACTGATTTGACCTTGCTGAATATCGTTTTAATAGATTAAAGATTTCTATTTCCGTTTGCCTCGGATTTCAATTCTACAACTAATGTAAGACCTCTAACAACTCAATTCTTCTACGCCGTCCGTACATATATTTTCATCAACTTTTACCAATCTTTTCCACTGTTATGTTCCATTGTGGCTACTTAATGAATTTCATGTAGTGAAACAAAATCCAAACCAGTTTCGAATTCTGCTTTCATGGATTGACCCATCGCCTCTATGATTATATTTTCTAGATCTTTACTGAACTGTTTTTCGCGTTCGGTGATTGGAGTTCGAGGCAAATTCATAGCACTTATCGCTATAGATAGAAGTTCAATACTGTTCACGGGATTGACGTAAATTTTTATCCGTATTTGGACATCCGTGATTGCGAAAATCTGGCCTATTTCTGTGCCTATCTAGGCGGAAAATTTAAGAGTCGTTATGATCAGTTATTTACGAACCAGGGCAACAAACAATACGTCATTTATTGTTATATTCATTGTGGTCATCATGATCGTCTAGTAGTCGAGGAATACAAAATTTTTTCCGTTTGAACTTCATTTTATCTCAGCCCGTTTACAAGTTATAGAAAAGAAAGAAGTTTTTAAATGTGCGTTAGACCCCTTGAAAGGTGTGTTCCGGCAAAACGGGAAAATTGGTATCCACCCCCTTTAGTTTTTACAAATTTTTGTCCATGCTGCACTGACAGAAAAATTCTATTGATATTAATAAAATGCGTCTATTTGATTTTTTAAAATGTGAATTAAGTAGATTTTTCGTAAAATCAAATTTGCTCTATTGCATTCCATTGTTGGAATTATTTATTTTTAAATATATTTTTTAATTCAAACCAAGATCTGCTTAATATCGTCAAATAACTAAATATTTTATTTATTCGTAATAAATCTGTGACTCGGTTTTATCTGTTCAAAAAACAATTTAGTTGAATCCACTAAATGTATCTATTCGTAACATTCTGTAGTTGAGGAAAAGAGTTATTTTTTTCTATATAAAGTTAATAAAAGGCATGATGAAAACTTTCTTTTTTGCAAACAACAGCCTTATTGGTGTAAAAAAATTCACCTTTAACTTTTACAAGAAGGGAATATATATTTTTTCGCGCATTCATGCGATATATGGTGTGATCAAATAGCATTATTATTTGACACGATGGCATCACTGGCTCTCTAGTAACCGCCTTGAGAAGTTTCTCATGTGATGAGTGCTCCCGCGCCTTTCTGCGCGTTCCCGCCTTTTTGCGCGCTCCTACGGCTTTTTGCGCGTTCCCGTATATTCTGGGCGCTTCTGTCAGTTTGTGTGTTTTGTGCTTCTTTGTGCCGATGCGCCGGCACCGCGACAAAAATTTTCGACCAGCACGTGACATCGTTACGCGTGGTCTATCGAGTTGGGAGTTGCATTTGCGTAATTTTTTTCTTCGGTGAGTACGACTTGCCTCAGGAATATGGACGAGGAAACCGAAGAGTGGTTGGAAATTCACGGTCTCGGTGAATATATCAGTGCATTCACACGTAAGTACCGGGTAACTTTTTGCCGGGTAACTATTTGCCCTCAGTGTGGACCGGCCATCTTTTTCACGTTGTGCGACATTTGTACATTGTTTGGCGTCAGCATTAGAAATAAATCACAATCTTATCGGGCTCGGGGTTATTTCGACCCACCGAATATTTTTTTAGAGAATCGGATCGGTGTCTCTGAAATTGAAGATTTGCCTTTGAATTTCGTTGGCATATTAATCAACACTCTCGGAGATCGATTGAGATTTCAAAAAAGCGGTTCAAACTCTCAAGATTTCGTCAGAAAATTTAGCGTCGGCCTCAAATAGTCTCGACGATTCGTCGCCAAAAAGAAGCGATGTCGGGTCGTTTCGTCATCTTTCAATGATACAGACTTCTGTGCACTAGGCATGTAATGTAACAGATGCAACTAATGTAATGAAACAGGTTATACGTCCGAAAAAAAAATTAGTTTTGGAAGTACTAAAAAAGTTGCAATAAAAAGTTTGACAACCATTTCGTTTTATTGAATCTAAGTAAAAATTCTTTTGCATAGACTGTTACCAATACATTTGTGAAGCAAACCACGGAGAATCGTCCCAAGGATTAAAAAAATCAGCGAAAATTGAGCACGTGGATACCAGTAAGTCATCTGCGTCATCTTGCAGCGAGCTACATGCGACAACGTCATTCGCATCTACATCGAAAGCCTCGTCGGACGGCATATGTGCAACACAAAAAAATACGACAGCAGAGGTAACATTTTACCAATTATATGTAGCAATAAATTTCAAATTAATTCATGAATCGTTAATTGACATAATACTTCTTCTAATAGAAATGCATAGTTTCGAAAATGCATTTATCACGATTAATAGACTCAGATAGGAGTTTTTGTTTGTAAAATAGGTCTTTCTAGTTTTCCCCGCTCTTTTTAATCACATATCGAGACGATATTTAAATATTTTTTATCCATCAGCTAGCCATACCTATTTTTTCATGAGAAGCCGCTCACGCAACTCCATGTAGACGTTTTCGACCCGATGAAATTTAAAAAGATATGCCTTACTGTTTGGTTAGTATTGAGTAAACAGTAATATGTTTACTTGGATAACAGGATTGTTTTATTCAGTTCATTAAAAAAAACCATACATTTGTTTGATCTTTTACTTGGGCATATTTAAGGATAATGAGATTTAATTACCACAGTACCGATTATTTTTATTTCCGATAAACGTGTCTTGGGATTTTATTGGGCCTCACCTCGTAATGCGAGCCACCATAATTTTTCTAGATATATCCATTTTTGTATCGTCCTGTTTAAAGTATTATTATTATATATTATCTGGTATCATTACGTATTCCATTTAGGATTTGAAGACGTTTTTGCAATCCTGCACGGACGGTAAAATAATCCTAGCGACTTTTCACGCTAAGAGCAAACTTGACGAGTTTGCACGATGCAAATTGGCCGCTGTCGTAGTCGACAGACTTTTGATGCAATTCGGCAATGATTTGAAAAATGAACACTTTAAAGTAGCTGCTCAATTAATATGCGAATTATTTCCAACAGAATCGCAGGTGTGTATATTTCTTTTCCTACTTTTAGATAAAAGATTTTTTCTACTATTTCTATAAGATCCCATACTTACGAGTCTCTAATTCTCTAGGGCGCATATTATATACCACCTTTTACTGATGGTTAAAAATATCGATTTCAAAGGGCAAGTTGCCGTACCGCTATCGTAACCGGAGAACAACCTTAAAAAAACATGGTCTGCTGTCCCCTCCAAAAAATGAAATAACGGCTGAGAGAATAATCATTGTTATCGCAAAACGTAAGCATATGGCTTTTCAGAAATAATTATAGTGCCAATTATATTTTATGCCAACTTATTACAAATACTTGGAACGCTGTAATACCAGCAGACGAATTTATCGAAGCAAAAACATGGCCCATGCATTATTCGAAACCCTGGATGCAAGTTGTAGAACTATGGAAAAAAACGACGCCAAATCGATTGCAGCAGCTGCAAAAAGACTCTGCTATTAGTACAGGCAATAGGGAATTTTTTCCTGCACTAAATTACAGGAGTTATTTTTTTTCATAAATAGGTTCAGTATGACGTACGTAAATTCACAAAATCGTTACAAATTTTAAGGGCGGAAGTGCCGCCATTTTGAGAAAAACCGTTTCGGCTTATATCTCCGTAACCGTGCACTCTAGGCCCAAAATGATAATGACCTTTATTGTAGATAATGATATTTTCTATCTTTTTTGTTCAATAATTTTTTTTGTATCACTAACTATTAACAACTTATACGACTGCCAAAATTCATTTATTGACTTTTTGAACAATATCTCCCCGAACAATTGTTTAAACAACGAAATGCTAATAATCTAACTTTTAGATCCACAAATTTCCTACAACTTTTACTTGAAACTTTTTGTCCTCAAATAAATATTTATGAAGTTATAACGCTTTCTATGTTGCACTACCGGGTGGAAGGTTAATAAAAACGCGAGATGCATAGAATAATGATGAAAATTCTTCAAATATGTGCAAAAAATATTGATGAGGTGACAAATAGCAATAAATAATTTGCTTTCTTAACTGCAAAAAAACAGCAACTACCTGATGGAATTTTTTTCAAATTTATATTACTACAATATACAAAAGTGTATAAAAATCGTTATATTTTGCCTTAACGTATCAAGGTCGGTTAACATGTGTTCATGCTGCCTCTCTCCTCTTTCAACGCTAGCTTTTATAAGGCCTTGAATACGTTTCTTTTTCACTAAAACTGTATCTTCTTCGCCTAACGGCTCGTCACAAATAAAACAGATGTCCATCTTAATTCACACTTATTTTCTCACAACAATTTACCAGAAAAATGTACAAATGTAACACACGAAAATACACTATTAGCTTTGCTGTCACAGACCATACTAAGCACAAACATGCTCACTCCGGTCGTCGTTTCTGCCCCCTCTCACTTAAAAATCTCGCTTTGGAAATACCTGGCTCATATATAGATATGTAAATACACATTAACCGTTCGAGACCCTTCTATAAGAAAGGTCAATAGAATATATACATATATATATGGCCAGATGTTGGCTGACTGTTTTTTCAGGCCCACATTGGCGTCAACCGTCTAGAAACAGGATTTTTGAAATTAACGCATTATAACTTTGAAAATATTAATATGAGAAAAAAAAGTTTCGAGTAAAAGTTGTAGGAAATTTGTGGATCTAAAAGTTAGATTATTAGCATTTCGTTGTTTAAACAATTATTCGGGGAGATATTCATCAAAAAGTCAATAAAGAAATTTTGGCAGTCGTATAAGTTGTTAATAGTTAGTGATACAAAAAAAATTATTCAACAAAAAAGATAGGAAATATCATTATCTACAATAAAGGTCATTATCATTTTGGGCCTAGAGTGCACGGTTAAGGAGATATAGGCCGAAACGGTTTTTCTCAAAATGGCGGCACTTCCGCCCTTAAATTTTGTAAGGATTTTGTGTATTTACATTCAGTACGTCATACTGAACCTATTTATGAAAAAAAATAACTCCTGTGATTTAGTGCATTATGGACAAGAGTAACGGGTCCCCTATTGCCTGTACTATATCACAATAACGGATATCTTTAAGGAATGGCCCGCCCTAAGGCATTCCCTAAGATGTACACTGGTAAGTATACTCTCATAATGAGGCACGAATCAATCACATTCGCGATTCATTCCTTCGCGTTAAAAATTAAAATTATACGTGATCACAGTTAATTTTTCATTACATCTGGAATTTCACAAAGTGAAAAAACTACCCTTTGTACATTAAGCTTGTGGTATTCAATCAACACCTTTTCGTGGTGCAAAATACAAATGTAATGTACAATTGTAATGCCTGATACGGAATTAACTCTTAATTGTGGCTTTCCAAAATAGAATTCGGTTTTTTTAGAATGATGTAATTTTAGGTTAGAAAACATTTCCAATTTATCTATAGGGATTTTGGATATACATTAATTCCGTATAATAGACTTTTAAAAAATTATTTACACATAACAGAAAATAAAAACTTAACAAAAGCTAAGCGTCTCTTATCATTTATAATCGTGCGACATCTCTAATTACAAGTCATTTCCGTTGCCCTATAGGTTTCTATTGATTTTGACATTGCGCATCCCGGAAAAAGACATGGATTGTTCCATGGGTGGCACACACACACACACTCAGACAAACTGTGGTGTGTAATGAAGGCGTGAGCGGTAAAAGACAAAAATGCTTCAACGCGAATCGTTTCTCAATTGAAGAAGGATTCAACTGATGGTAAAGCAAATAACACTGAAGAATTGAGTTACTTTGCTTGAACTGTATTCTATTTGAAATTTATTTATTTCAGCGTGCAAAGATACCGCACTATTGTATCTGATACCGGCTTTATTGCCTCCCAGATTAATCGGAAAGACGAAAAAAGAGTCATGGAAGCCGACAATTGCAGAATCTCAGGACAGCTTCATTCTCCATGCTAAGGTAGTTTATCATTCAATACGATTATTTATCTTCGCGTAGTATAACATATCCGGAATCCCAATACTCTGTCCAATTTGTATTCATAAGCACGTAATTATAATCATTGTCCATTTTTTCTTCTAGACCGTAGCGGATCTGGAAATTACCCTTCGCGAGAGACAAAAAAATATGAGAAAATGAAACGATCTGTTCAGCCTTTCGTCGTTATTATCGGAGAATCCTTGTCCGAAATCAAAAACTCCTATGTTATTCTGGAAGATATTCGGTATCGCCTTGACAACCCACTTGCAGCGGTTGATGTGTGCTTCAAACTATTCCATGTATTGAATCTGGAATACCCCCCGGAAGCTCAGAATACGTGGATGTTTGTACAGAGGTATTTTTATAAAATAACAACAAACCTCGACAAAGTCTCGTGCTCTGTCACAGCTCTGATTAGCGAACTCTGAGCTACTCTTACGCTACGTTTCAAATTGGCTTCCGCTAAATATTAACGCACTTATTGTTGTAATGATATAAATGATTAAACGATCAAGTTATTATCGTTATAATAGTTTAGAAAAAAAAACGTATACCTAAGTATGGACTTGCATCCGATATGAAATCATTTGTGAGACTGACAGCGGTAGTTCCTCTGCTCACGCAGCTCTACCTATGTATTAGACCAAAGTAAAATTCGTATTAAAGTACTTTTTTACATGCTAATTATTGTATCTACGACAACAAAGTATTATCGTTAAATTCAAGAGTCACTTATATTATTAGTTCATGCATTCTTATTCATTTCGATTTTAAGATGTATACCTCTTCATTTAACGATGTAAGCGAATATTGTAATACCCAGTTTATTATCCCCGAAGCACTGTTTTTGCATATACAGATGTATCATAACGACACGAGAACGTATACATGTGGAGAAAGTAGATGTGCGAGGACATTTCAACGTCTCGATTCGTTCAAGTGACATGTAAAAAACAAACACCCTCAAAGGCAGGTCATTGAAAATCCAGCAGTAATAGTTGACACCGAAACGGTAAACACTAATCCGATTGATCCTCTGCCAACAGCCGAAAATATTCCAAAGCAAAGTATATCAACCATTAGTCCTGTGCACGTTACTCAAACTTTAACAAGGTTGTCACAGACGTATTTGGCGGAATTGCATACAGACCAAACCTTATCTCGTACGGCACTTCAGCGAATTATTAACAAAACTTCTGGGTTTATGTGTAACATCGGTACACTAGTGGAAAGTTTGGTAGTTTCAGAGCCGGCTTCGCGAAATAATTTAGACTGTATTCTGAGCTTTCTAAACAATCCTTTTCCCAGTGAAGGTACTGGGTATCGGCGAACGCAATTATTGCAGAAAAGTGGTTCTTTTGTCCGACTGGAGAAAATATTTATCGGTCAAGAAATTCAGGACAAAATTATCGACGATACGACCGTAAGCGTTCCTGCTGCCGTTATTGTGACTTTCATACCATTGCGTAAGCTTTTTAAAACATTATTTAACGTACCCACTGTTCTAGAAGCAGCAAAATCGTCCCTGTCTAAAGAAGTTAGTGGCTGTATCGACGATATCGCTCATAGTTTATTCTGGCGACAAAGGCGACAACTTTTTAATGACAAGTTTGTAATTCCATTACATATTTTTTACGACGAATTCGAATGTAACAACCCAATCGGATCACGCGCCGGTATTCATAAAATTGGGGCCGTATACGTAAGCCCCTGTTGTTTTCCGGTCCACGTTCAGTCGCTACTCGAAAATATTTTCATAGCATTGCTCGTGCAACACAAAGACATTGTTCACTATGGTAATAGAGTCTTTCAAATTCTTGTTGATGAACTATCGTTCCTAAAGACGGAGGGCATACAGATTGAACTTGACAATGAAGAAGTTTGCACTATATATTTTTCATTGGCAATGATCTTGGGAGACAATGCAGGGCTGAATGCTATCCTTGGTTATTCTGGATGTTCTAGCAATCATTTTTGTCGGATATGTCGTGGTTACAAACGCGATTTATTACGAAGTGTCAAACCAGTAGACAATACACTAATGCGGACGCCGATCAACTACAATGAGGACCTACAAATTAACGATTTTCGAATGACGGGCATAAAAGCAAACTGTATCTTCAATCAGATACCATCATTTCACGTCGTCGAAAATAATGCAGTCGACATCATGCATGACATGCTCGAGGGTGTTTGCAATTACGATATGACGCTTATTATTGCATATTATTTGCACGTGGAAGTGTTTTCGTTACATTCACTGAACACATATATAAAAAGTTTTGATTACGGATAGAGTACAGAAATAAGCCTCCATTCATTAGTGAAAATATGTTGACGAAAAAAAATTGAATATGAAGGCAAACGAAATGATGTGTTTCGTAAGAAATTTTGGCTTAATGGTTGGATGTGCAATTCCCGAAGAAGACGCCGTTTGGAAACTGTATACTACTCTATGCGACATCATGGATATTGTCATGGCTCCTTTACACCACGTAGGCTGTCATGATCTTTTGAAAATTTTAATTGATGAGCACCGTACGCTGTACTTAGATACCTGTAAGAAGGTTCCAAAATACGAGAACGAGCGATTAAAACCGCAATTTCATTATATGATGCACTGTCCTGCAGTATTAAATTTGTATGGATCATTACGCAATTTTTGGTGTATGAGATATGAAGGAGAGCACAAAGTAGGAAAAAATGTAGCCCAAATATCGGGTAGCCGAGTAAATATAATGCACACGATAGCGACAACGCATCAGACACGTTTAGCTTATTCGTTGTCGCATGAATCGGGTGTGCGAGACTTATTAGATGTAGGACCTAAAATAACATTGAACCATTGTACAACGCCTGATTACCTCCACGGTGCAAAAATGCATAAATGAGCGAAGTGGAACGGTCGTTTGTATAAACCTCACAAATGCGCCGTTTACGTCAATACTGTAGATGACCTCCCATATTTTGGTTTTATCACAGGCATTTTCGTCCAAGAAAAGAGATTGTATTTTATGTTGAAAAGTGTGTCTTCTATTGGTTTTAACGAACATAATCATTGGTATGTCGTCGACGTATAAAACTTAACTCTTCCGGATACACACTACATGAATGTTGAAGATTTTTTTGAGTCTACGCCGTTACATCTATGAAAAGTATTACATTTTAATTATGTAACATTACCCTATATGTAACAGTATATTGTAGTGTAATCTGGATCAAATAAATACATGAGATTGAATATTCATTTTGTGTACTAAGAAATATTACTGACCTACGATATTTTATATTGATAAAATATTTTTGTGGCACTAAAAGAAATATGTATTTGAGGTAAAAATACATTTGCAATATGCAAACCGGAATTTCAATGATTTAAATATGTTTTTCATATGTTCAAAGTGGAAATGTATTTGAATTAAAGAAACGTATATTGTAAGCAAATAAAGATTTATTTCATTCAAATAAGATTTTTCCTCCATTTAACAGAAATATATAGTTAAATCAAATAGACGTTTATTGATGCTAATAAAGATATTTTCGATTCAAAGATATCTCCCATACGTTCAAAGAATGTACTTGAATCTAATCTTTATTTATTTAATTTGAATAGATTTATATTTAATAAGAATAGCTGGAACAAATAAAAAAATTTATTTGAAACAAAAAGGATCGTAGTGGGCCGTGAGACAAGGAAAAAACCTATTTCATTTAAATAGATCCTATTTAAATTAAATTTTTTTGCAGTGTGGAAGATAAGAACCATGAGCGTTTTTTTGTAATAGGGTGGCGGGAGGGGGCGGAGCGAGTGCAATTTGCACAAATGTGCAATCGCGTCGTAGAGCGAGCTTATATTGACGTGTATTTAACCTGGAATCGCAAAAGGCTGGTCGATTTTTAAGGCAAGAGCATTGCTGCTCTTGCCTAAAAAATCGAGGGGCAGTTTCAATTCCTTAATCGTGAGCGATCGAGAAAATAAAAAACACGTATCCGCTATTATGCCATTCTCTACATGTATGCCAATTTACATCGAAATCGGTTAAAAATTCTCTAAGATACGCATGAAAAATTGCATTTTTGCAATAAACAATATAAGGTTTGTTGTTATCGGCACCATTCTCATCTTCAATGTATAGTACTCGGAAAATAAAACCTCGTTGGAATTTGAATTTTTTTGTATCTCGTTTCGTTAAAACGTTATTGCTGAAAACGAAAACCACCCCCATTTTCAAGGATGCATTTCACACCTTAAAAATTGCATACTGCAGAAATAAGTAAAAAAAAAACATGTCACCTATTTTGGCCCATTCTACAAACATGCCCAATTTAATCGCAATCGGAGAGACACACATCGCGACCTTTCCTTGTTAGTCATGCATGCCAAGCACTTTGCACAGCATTTTCAGTGTACCTGTTTGTGCGGTTGTATTTTCATGTAACGCTGATGTAATTTTTTTGTTATAAAAATGTTTTAATGAAAATAAAACATTTTCAATATAATTATTTCGAAGGTTTAACAATTTTGTGTACAACATTTTTTTGCATACTTGCATTATACGTATATTGTAATTGGCTATTTTATAAAACATTTCTTTTTTATTGTACAATTGATCAATAAAAAAATATAATGAAACCATTGTTTGAATTAAATCGAATAATAATACATTTTATGTACATGAAGTTTGCATCGTTGCTATCCAACGGTTTCATTTTTTTTTTCGATTTTGTAATTTCCTATTTTTTCTTGGTCAGTTCGGCTCTAGTTGCTAAAAAAATATGGTAAAATGAATAAAAAATATTTACGGCCACCGGGACCAACCAAACAAAATCGAAAAAAAAAAATGAAACCGTTGGATAGCAACGATGCAAACTTCATGTACATATACATTTTGAGGTAAATCTCAATTATTGGTAAGCTTAAACAAACAATGATGTTTTCGGGGGGGTTTTTCAATTGGTTAGTGGACTTTTAAAATATTTCAAACCTTTACTTTACTGCACTTTGACGTATAATATCACGACACACGTAGACGATCACGAAGCGGGCAGGTTATGTTAAAGACACGCTTAGTTTTTCTCGTAACTTAACAAATATTTTTTATTCGAACTTGGCAAGAATTCTCGTATGGCGTTTGTCGGGGAACGCAGAATCCCATTGGATCCCAATGTGGACTCTCTATGTGCGGTGTCCCTAATAAATCCCTATGAAGACGTATGAGTGGCTCTTAGGACTCCCCAACAGATCTGTGCGCGGGATTGCGGAAGGATTTTGTTTTTTGCTTGGAAATCCAACAAATTGGGGTTGAGAAATTTAAGTAAAAAATTTATAAACGACGTCAATCGGGGAATAGGCGCGGAAACCACTTGGATCCTAATATCGACTCTGCATCTATCGAATCCCTATAAGGCGGCGTATCCAAATTACGTAACGCAATTTGGAGGGGGGGGGGGGGGGTCCGGCCAGAAGTTACGGTCTACGTATGTGGGGGGAAGGGGCAGGGGCAAGGTTTGCGTTACATCACGATTTTAGAACTGCCAGGAATAGCAAAACTTCTGCATGTGCAAGTTTTGAGTTTTAAACTCGCGCTCAATTCTACCGCGGAAAGTTGACAGCTTTCCATATGATATGTCAGTAAAGGAGGGAAGTTACTGTGCGAGAACTTGCACAGTAGGTTTCCCACTTTCCCCAAGCAAAACTCGATTTTTTTAGAATTATAATTCCTAAAAGTACATACATTCAAAAATATGTTGGCAAGATTTTTAGTCACAAGTCCGCACTCAGAAAAAAGATTTATTAAGGACAAAGAAGTTTTTCTCCCGGCGAATAAGTTTTCTTAATCGTATGTCGGCCTACTGCGATTTTATTAACAGCTAAGAACATTTTCTATTTAATTTTATATTTAAGACTTACTAAGACTTTTTCTTAACATCTAATAGGATATATAAGTTCGAAGAAATAGGTGTTTTATATCCGACAAATAGAGTTTTTTTAATATCTAATAGGATTCTTCATAATCCCCCAGTTGGGTTTTTTCGAGGAATTGTGTCATTTCGTCCGTCATTTTTTTCTCACTTGACGGTTTTTTTCTCACTTTATATTCTTACTTACACTCAAATCATTCCTCACTTTCGAGTTCCTCACTTCCGAAACGCAACACTGACACTCGTGCCAAAAGCATTGGCATAGGAAGAAGCTACATGGTAAGCGTATGCGTGAGCTACCTCTGACGAGCGCCCTGCTGTCGGGCCCGTCGCGTTGAAGGGCAAAGTGCGCATGCGCGAATTAGTATCATAGAAAGTAGTATTTATTGGATTTAAGGAAATATTTATTCAAATGTTCTATTTTAAATATGGCTTTTAAGTTATGTGAAAAATCGGCACGTAAAAAAACATATTTAGTGACGCCGAATAAATGCTGTAGTTACAATCACATAAAAACTGTCTCCATACAAGTAAACATTTATTAATTTCTAATAAATTATGTTCCAATGTGCCAATATATTAGAACATAATAAATCTTTTTTCTGAGTGCGAAAATTGACGGAGTTACAGTGACTTTAGTGAGAATAAGTAGCACGACTGGTTAGTGCCTCCAGTTCCTACAGGTGTCGCATCGTTTACAATAGATGAAGTGCAGGCTCTTATTATTTTGTGAAAGACGTATAGGTACGTCTCAGGTGCGAGCTCCTCCCGAAAACGCTAAGGCCAAGATTGTTGACACGCTCGGTCAACGCCTCTAAACGCGGCTATTAGGAGGAAAATTGAAAATGGAGAAAGTAGGGGCTATCTCTCGGTGGGGATATTGAAATTCGAGAAGAGTCAAGTGGGGGGAGAAAAAGATTCTAGAAAAATCGAGGAACGACCAAGGCGCTTGAGAAGGGGAAGCAAAAAAAACGGCAAAATAACAGTATAAAAGGGACGTCCTCGGACCGAAGAGGTCTTCTCTTTCGAACTCTGGCTGGCGCAAGTAGAGAAAAAGATACCAGTACAAGCCGAAAAAGCAAGGAAAGTATCGGAGTAAGGAAAGCGCCAGCATCAAGAATAAGAAAAGAAGCAAAACGTAGGGACTTCTCTCGATTATTGAGGACATTAGTAGTGAATGGGCGTAAGTACAAGCCGCAAAGGCGAGGAAAACAACCACCAAGGAAACTGTCCAGAATAACGAGAGGAATTGGAGACAGTCCCCGGATCATTTTCTTTGATTATCGGAGCATAAGTAGTGAAAAGGACGCACTTGATTATTTCCCGATTAAGGAAAGCGTCGGTTGGCACAAGTAGTGAAAAGGAGCCGAGAAGGACTCCCGACTAAGGAAAGTGCCAGAGAACGCAAGTAGTGAAAAGGAATGATCGGGTGCTCCCGAATAAGGAAAATGCTCAAGATAAAAAGAGAAATGACAGTGGGCATCTCATAGAAATAGGATGAGGCAAAGAAAGTTTTAAATCAGGAATCAAATAAAGAAACAGAAATTAATTGTAATAAAAGGTACGAGGACCGCCCAGCTGCGCGCACGTCTTCCTCGGTCTTTAAATTGTGACGGTAACCGTCACCGAGAGAGAGAACGAATCGAAGCACTTAAAGAGAGCAAGCGAGAGACAAACAAAACAAACGAGGCGGTGGCCGAGCAAAGCCAACGCAGAAATTTCGGAATTCGCGAACACACACACAGTACACATGCAAAGGTCCCCGAGCGACCCACGTACACACAAATACACACGAATATTCAAAAATTGTAAGGCGGAATAAAAGCAACACCACACATACACATAAGAAAACGCACAAATACAAGCACACATTTAAAAACACATGTAAACACTGCGGCACACATACAACACAGACATTCAAACGTACACACCACCCATATTTAAATACACGAGCGAAACTACACGCACACAAACAATACTTACCTGCCACAATGCGATGACACACTCACACATTCAAAAATACACAATCACACATATAATGCCGCGTGGATCGAGCGAGATCCTACACAGACACACACACACACACACAAATAGAATATCGGGCAAGCGAAGCGACCAGCGACGAACTTTAAATGTACAGGTCGATTCACACCGAATTGTACGAACGTTAGGAACAAATTCATCAATAAATCTACGATTAGTTTATGCGAAAAAGGTCGTTATTAATTTACTCCCTAATCGAGTCCCGAACCCAAATAAATTTAATGTAAATAAGGGGCAACCCGTTACAATAATGAAGATGAAGAGCCCTCGTATCGCCCGGGACTAGTAATATAATGGAAGTATCAATATTCAAGAAAAAACATAAATTTATATCAAGAAAAACGGAACGAAAACATCGAAGGTGTTTTTCTCGAAATTACTGTTTTCGACCTTGCCCCAGCGAATACTCAAAAACTTATTAAGTGATTTTCAATTTTTTGTTGTTGACACTTTTGCAATCATTAGTCACTAATGATTGCAAAGGCTAAGGTTGAACGTAGCCGATTTTTTATATTTTGATAATTACTATTTTTGAAGACTGCTTGAGTACGAAAAAGAGCGTTGAAAATAGAAAAAAAAATGTCCAAACCGTCGGCATTTTGTAAAAAAAAATAAAAAAAACGGCTACGCATAACGATAGCTACAATTGTATAGATATCGATAATTTTTTAACTTTTTTTTTCAGATAACCATTCGCAAAGATATCGATGGGACGATGAAGAGAATTTTTTTTTTTCGTCGTCAAATCAAGGCATATACCTCGGTTAGTTTAAAAGATTTTTTCATAAAAATTGGTATAAAACTAGATGAATATCTAGTTTTGTGATATTGAGATGAGTATAAACTGAGGATTAAAGATGTATATAAATTGAGTATAAACTAAAGAGTATAAACTGAGGATATAAAGATGAGTATAAATTGAGGATTTTGTGATATAGAAAATGCGTATAAACCCGATCCTTCATAATTAGGTATGTTTATGAAAAAATCGCCATTATTGACGACAAATCACCCGTTACGTAACGGAATAGAGGGGGCAGGAAGGGTCCGGCCCAGCGTTGGTACGTACCACGTCCTGGTACGTGGGGGGGGGGGGGGGGTTACCCCGCGGAGAACTTTGTGTTGGGCCCTGGCCAGGCTTATCTCGTCTGATTCACCCGACCGGGTGGGCCCTCTCATGGACCAGACCGGCAAGATCACTAAATCGTGTTTCACCGCTCACACTTGATGTTTGAAAATTGCGACTTGCGAGTAAGTACCTACGCTTTCACGTAACGGATACCCGGCCGGAACATAGACATTTTCTGACAAGTGGAGCCTGACTTTGAGAAATGTGTAAAGCTACTCTGCTTTCTCCACCACGCCGTGTAGAAATTTGAGTCGGGAAAAAGTACTGTCCCTGATCTGCCTTCCCTAGATTTTATCAGGCTCTGGTCGGCCTGCCACCCTGGAATAGGTTCGCAATGTAACGGGTCTAAGGCTAGGTCCCGATCCACCGTTCCCTTTCTGGGGAAAAGATCAGGAACGGGCCGGAGAACAAGTGGTAAATGACCAGGAAAGTTGTAATTAGGAAAGAGAGGGAATTAAAAATGACGTTTCACAGTTTCTGGAATCCTTGAGGAGGTAAAATCGGGAATGGATTCAATGTAGTATTCCGACAACGTATTGTTTGTTGGTTATCGACTTGCTAGGGTAGTACATACGCTTGCTTGCATTTCCTGATAGGGAAAGAGACAGAAAAACGTACACAGTTCATTATCCGAGCGAAAAAGACCTAGACTGCAAAGGGTTATTTCGCAAGTATCGTAAAATCGTAAGCGTAAGTGTACACTGTAAGCATAGCACTTCTGTACGTGGTACAATTCACAGGAGGAATTTTTATTCTCGTACGATGGTGAAATACATTCCGGTAATGTCTTCCTGGCCAGAACATTGATATTTCCCAACATGGCGACAAGGCGTTCAAAAACCACGAATTACCTGCTTTACTTTTGTGCCTCATAAAATAATTTGGCTATTCTTTATGCTCAAATCATAAGCATTGTTATCCTCGTCGATTATCATTGATGAAATGAATGCTTTTAATGATGAACAGAATTACAACAGATGTATTAGGTTCATCCCAACCAATTATAAATATCGTTGATGAGGTGAAAAGCAAAGTAGCTTTTCTTTAGTTTTTAGACACAGGGTCCACGTTTCAGAACATGTCAATGTTCTGGCCGGGTAGACATTACGTGAAGATGTACTTGCTCGTAATGAATCTCGGCCAGAAGATTGTAATTTCCAAACATAAAGGGTAAGTCGTAAAAAAACGATCTTACGATCTTGTCGGTTTTTCCATGGGAGAGCTCGGCCAGGTAAATCAGACAAGGCAGTCTGGCTAGGGCCGGACACAAAGTAGGGAATGCCCGGTGACATTTCTGCACGGGACATCGAAGATATTTATCATTCAGACAGATAAGAAGCGATACTTTTTCCCGACTTAAATTTCCACACGGGACGTGACACACGGCTTCGTATTCTCGATTGCGACACAGGCGGGTTGCTATCGTGCAACTGGTCGCTGTCAAGCATCGCAGCTCGCCCGCTTACAGACAATCGAGGTGCACAAAAATGAAGGGGCTAGATCAGTGTGACGCTAAAAGAAATCGATTTTTTTGCCTCTTTCGACAGTTTATCCTTTTAAGAATATCATTATCATTTATATCATTTATATCAATATCATTTCATCTTTCAAGAATTGATAGTTAAATCTTTAAACGCGTTTGTCTCGAAATGAAATTTAAAAAATTTGCTGACATTGTAATGCAAAGAGCAATTATCCGATTGACTTGAAATTTGAACTGAGTACTCTTGAATATATTTACCCTACATTTTATTCTAAATATCCTACGACGTAGGATATTTTAGATTGGATGAAAATTGACGATTTGGCATTGAAAAAAACGACCATTTTATAGGCAAGAAAACAGACTATTTTTTACATAACTACGCCATTTTTTTAGATTTTGTTATTTTTCGAGAATCCTACGTCATTGTATAGAAAATACCTTCCAGTTTTATCCTTTTTCATTTTCACGACATTTTATCCTTTTTCGGTTTCAGCTACTCAATCGGCCGGAATCATGTCAGCAGTGGAGGAACTTTTTTTTGGCGCCTCCGAAGGCAGCGCATAAGTCGCTTGGATCTCAATATTTTTCTATGAAAAAATGATGTAATATAGGCCAAATATAGCCAATATATTCTTAATTTTCCGAAACATTTAATTGAGTACTTATCTTCCAAAAAATTCCCGAAAATCACCCAAATTTTCAGCGTTCACACTGGTATAGCCCCTTAACGATGCGGACCGCATTCGCGCACACTCGAAAAACGTATACGGCTCCCGCAAGCCGCGGAGTAGCTCTCCGTCTGTTTTTTTTTGGGTTATATGAACACGCGCGCAAACTATGCTCTTCGCTTTGGGCATGTTATGATTCTGAAAAAATATTTGCGCGGAACATCATACCCAAGCAACAACAGGAAAGACGTTGTGTTATCTTTCATCCTTTCTCACCTCTTTCAGCCGGTTTTCCTCCCACATGCTGGACGAGCCCGTCGCTTCCGTACGTCCGCAGCTACCTCATCGCCCTCAAGCGGTCGAACACTGCGCGAATTCCCAGCCCTGCTCGCGGGATCGCACGATCCTCGTCGCTGTTCGTCGTCTACTGATAGCTTCGCGACTCGTTTCTCTCCGGCAACGTCCTTTTTCAACGCCTAACCAACCGACACGACCGCCAATCCATCGACACAATCATTTTGCAAATCCGTAGATCGCCCCCTCTTCTACAGCTTTACACGGTATCGCGCACACAGGTCCTCGTCCTTCCCCTCGCCGTTCATCTTTGCTATTCCCCCCCCCCCCTCCTAGAGACGGAGCTGTTTTTATCGATATTTCGATCTTGCACTTGGGCCTGTTCCCCCATGACGAGTCACCTATTCACACGGTCCTTTTCTTCGTCAAACTTTCCCTCCCCGGCAGGTCTCGCTCATCCTAAAGATTCGTCTCCGCTGCGATCTCGTCAAGTTATCGTCTTATCCATTGCGGTACGCGGTTATCTCTGTTGCTCATTTTCTTCGTCTTCATTGTTGTTTCGTCAGGGGTTTTGTTCACAAAATGCAACGGAGGGTGGGGGGGGGGGGGGGGGTGAGTACCGAAGCCCCCGTTGACGTATCTCTCGATTGTACGAGAAGAAAACGAAGAAGCAAATAAGCTTCGAGGTTATTATGATTCGCGCGCGTATAGCATTGTCATTCGACAGACGATACGAGTCATGCTGGTATAGGCCTGGGCGCGATTCTATCGTCGATATCCTTCCTATTCCTCTCTTTCTACTTCTCGATATGCGTTCCCTTTGTTTTTATACCTTTGGAGCTTTTGTAAATAACAGTGCGGTCATCGAGAGGGGTCGGTGGCGGCGAGCTGGGAGAAAAAGCCCAACGGGAAATGTAGTTCACGAATAAAAACAAAAAGACAAGCTGCCCTTTCATCGAGACAATTGCGTGCGCGCGAAATAACGCGGAGGTACACAGCGCGGTGAAACAGCCCAGTCGACCGCAGCCGAAAGATAACATTTTACTTTTCTTTTTTTGCGAAAAGTCGATAGCGGAGCGAAAGCGTACACGGACGTGTACGCTCGAAAGCTCTCGTGTATTATAGAGATGATCGGGCGCTCGCGCTCTCATCCAGGTCGCGAGGCCTTTTTTTCCTTCGTTCGTTCGTTTGTTTGGGTTCGTTCGGCACGATAGAGTCCAAAGTTATTTGATCCGAGCCAACCTTCGTATAAAAAAAAAGAGATGTAGAAATATTTGCCAGAAGTGGAATACTTTGTATACCGAGCAATATTTTCATATCGCTTCATATTTATACGCGCGCCCGCGCGCGCGCGTGTGTGTGTGTGTGTGTATGTGTGTGTGTGTATAAATGCGTGCGTGTGTATAAATGCACATATACATTTAACATTTGGAATCGCGGAAGCGCTCCTCGAGCGTTGCGATCTTGCAATTTTAATTTAGGACTCGCTCATCCCTGTAGTATCGATTAAATTGGGAAATTATATCGAGACGAAAGCGCGCTCCGAGTTGGGGGAGAGGGAGAAAGATGGATAAACCGGAACGAAGCAGGAGAATCGGCGGCCTGCACTTTCGACGGGTTTATGAAATTTTCACTCTTCCCGCATTCAAGTTGAGTATGTCTCTTTACTTTCATATGGTAGCTCAAATGAACGAATCGTAGATAGCCAATGTCATTCGTAAAAAATCGAGGCAAGATTTGTTTAGACCTTTTGACAGACTTGAAAACTTGGAGCATCGAATTTCTACGACCAAGCACGGAACGGGAAAACCCGACGAGTCTGTCCCCGACACTAAAGGATCTCCGTGTACATTTTTTAAATACCATTTTTTTTCATCACACAGTTTTACAGCCTCGTGTCTCGACTTCAATTTCAACAAAGCTTTGCTAATCATTCAAGGGTCTGGTTTTGCTTTTTTCCCCAAACAATATTTTATGTAATATTTTCTATCGTATAGCCGGACGATTTTTTTCAAATATTCATCCATTTGCAAACACAAACGATTAAAGTAGTTTCGTTTTTATTTCGTCTAAAATCGATCCTTTTTTTTCTATCGAACTTGCCATGGGCGTAATTCTAAAGAATTTCATTATGATGCATGCCTATCCAGAAACGGCGACACTTTATTTAAATAACTTTAATAATAATTCAAAATATTGTTCAATCAAGAAAGTCAAACTTGGCAAGCCTATGCATGAATTGTGTTTAAAATGTCGACTCCTTCATTCTCCGATCCTTTGATGAGAAAATCAGCGAAAAATCGATCTGTTTGTTCGAAGCCCGAGATTCCGCAGACCCGTTAACATCGTACAGTGCAAAAAAATAAAGAAAAATAAATAACGTATATGAGAAATAACAAAGGGCCTTTGGGGCTGGATCGAAAAGCGTAGGAGGAAACGTGATCGAGATCGCGCGCGCGCAAGGTAAACCGGTGCAACGGAACTATAGAGATTGAGAGAGACGGAGGAGGGAAAGCTTTCGACGCGGCGAGGTCATCGACCGGGTTATCGAAGAAACAACGGAGAGCGCTATTTTTTTGATACGATGCTTTTTCACGATCCATCAATTTTACTCAAAGATTATATTTGAATATGTAACTAGAGAAGTGAGCAATCGAAAAAAAAAAAACAGTTTCGACGAAAACCGCGTATTCTTGCAAATCTGAACATTATCTCGGAATATCATCGAGGAGACGAGACAAAAAAAGACGAGCGAACTATGCGCGGACGAGAAATTACCCAAGGGAAAATTGAAGAGCGTTTTGTGGTGATCGGTTTGATCGCTTCAAAACTCGAAAGAGTCGTCGATAAAAGCGAGTTGCACGAGTAGACGAAGCTACCGCTAGCCGCAGTGGAACGAGAGGTAGAAAGGGAGATGGAAAGAAAAAGAATATCCGAAGGACGATCGTGGGTTATGGGCAAAAATATGAAGAGAGAGAGAGAAAGAGAGAGAGAGAGAGAGAGAGAGAGAGAGAGAGAGAGAGAGAGTTGGGAAAAAATAAGAAAAAATGTCAAGTGAAAGAGTACAGTCCCGTGAGAGCTGTATCTTACCTGCGCAAGATGATATATTTCTAAAGAAAACTAGTGATGCCCAGTTCTTGAGAGATTCGAGAGGAAGAAAATTGCATTACTTGCCGTGGAAAAAAAGCTATACTCCAATGTAGAATGATAACGATAGTAATGGCAGAGTATATGTAGCTATGTATATACATATACACACATAGGAGGGGGAGAGAAGCACGCGACGGCGCGACAAGACTGTTCCGCGAGCTTTCCGGCGAATACGCTCGAGCAAAGGCACACGCGGAAAACGGGTAAAAACATGCTCGAGGCGAAATGAAAGCTGTCGCGATGAAGGATGAAGAGTGATGTCGTGATTGGTACAACGATGCGAGACACACCGTGTGCGCGACGATGGACGAGAAAGGAAGGCGCGCGGAGATCGGAGTTTGGGGGAGAGTTGCGTCAAATATTAAGAACGCGTGGTCCGCGTATCTTTTCGTTCGCCGGTCCGACGTTGACTGCGCCGTTCGACGTTGACTCTGGCGGTCCTCGCCGGCACTCTCGCGCTCGAGCTTATCGATTTTTCCGCGCAGCCTCCGCTCCAGGAGCGCACCAGGAGACGACGACGACGACGACGACGACGATGACTACTACTACCACGACTACTAGTAGTACTACTGCCACCGTAGCTTTTTACCATCGCGCGCGCTCTCCCACCCTTCCTCTCCTTATTCCACCGCGAATACTCTTTCTCCGTACAAAACTTTTACTCCCTCTTACCGTCGTTCTATTCGTATCCCTATTACCGTCATTCCCACTCCAATGCCTTTCGATTGGACCGCGTTCCCAATTATCAACTCTCGCCTCCGAAACACTGCGTACGCTAGTCTGCCGCGATATAGGATGCAATAAGTATAAGCTTCGTACCACGTAGAAGCGAGATTTTTTTTACTTTTTGCTAACAAAAGGGTGCACACCGTACATGCTAGCAAAAATACCTTACGCTGAGAGAAATCTATGGTGTTTCCAACCATACTTAAGAGGGGAACGCCACTGCGACGGGTCAACCATTTTTTTTAACAATTCGTGCTTATTCTTTAAGTATAGATATTCAACAATGTGTATAATACATTTCAAGACAAGATTCCGAAAGTTGACCGAGTTACACTCAATTTAGTGGGAACAGATAGCGCGGCCGGCTATGACTGACAGTCGCATTCTTCGTAGATGCCCACACTTTCATAGTAGATTAAATGTTAGGTCTTTTTCTATTGTGAAATAACTTTATTCAAGTGGCTTGCTGTGCAGTTTAATGTAAGTAGCAATATTCAAGTAAAAACTTTATTTTGTGTCATGAAAAACGCAACGAAAATTTTAACGCATTTTTCTCGAAAGGACTTTTTTAACCTTGTCCCAACGAATACTCGAAGAATCGCGTAAATTATTTTTGAAATCACAGTGATTAACTGAGTCCGTGCATGGCCGATTCATCAAAGTTTGATTATTACTATTTGTGTAAGGCCTTGAATAAAAAAAATGTCTTAAAGATTATTTGTTTTCACAACGCCGGCATTTTATTTTTTTTTTATTACGTACATCACATACATTTTTAATATTTTTCATTAAAAATTGGTTTTGAAATAAACGGTCTCTCAAAATGACTTGACATTTTAAATTGCGCGCCATTTTTTTGTGGCGAACGTAGAGTACTAATCTTTGGCAAATGGCATGAGGACGTATTGAGGTTTAGTCGTGAAGAATTACACGATCGAGCAACGCATAGAAATTCTGAAAATTCACTACGAAAAATGGTGAAAATTTTGCAGAGATGGTCCCAAAAGTCCGCACGTCGTGTCATCTCTCGTCCCGCGGCGATGTGAATTGGCTATCAAGATCATGCAGTTTGACGCAATTGGACTTGTTTCTTTTGGATTATTTGAAAGGAAAAGCGCATGCCGATGATTGACAGACCATTCCGGAGCTCAAGGAAGTAATAGGACGCACCATTAATTAAATTAGTCCGCTATTATGCTAAAATGTGATTGAAAATTAGAGTCATACCCGTGTAGAAATTTGAGTCGGAAAAAAGTACTGCCCCTGATCTGCCTTCCCGAGATAATATCAGGCTCTGGTCGAGGCTTCCACCCTGGAATAGGTTCGCAATGTAACGGGTCTAAGGTTAGGTCCCGATCCGCCGTTCCCTTTCTTGGGAACCGATCAGGAACGGGCCGGGGAACAAGCGGAAAATGACCAGGAAAGTAGTAGGGAGTAGATCAGGAACTGATAAGGAACGGGCTGGAGAACAAGCGGTAAATGACCACGAAATGTCGATAAAACCACCCTCAAAATTGCTTTTGTTGATACACAGAGGACAAGAAAAATGAAATAAAATTAACGTCGGCGGCGTACTATAGATATTATTAATTCACCGTGATAATGTGATTACATTTATTGTAATTATATCCTTCATCATATCAGCATATACTTTGCGTTGACTATCATAATTTCTTCTTTGTGATAGCATTGTCAGGCGTCGATTATTGTTAAAGAAAATAATATGATGATAAAACGGAGTATACAATTACAATGAATGTAATCATATTATTACATTCAAATATTAATATCTTTGATAACGCAAAAAGTATTATTTAATAATAGGTTGGGTTTTAATATTCAGGAAATGTCAATGTTCTCCCCAGGAAAAGGTTTCGAGACATTCCTAGTCCGTTTCACGAAAGGGCCTGGTTAGGTAAGTCGGACGAGGCAAGCCAGGCCTGGACCAGACGTCAAGTCGGGAATGCCCGGGCACATTTCTGCACGGGTATTAGTAGTCATAAGAGTAAACGTTTGCAAACGGGGACGAGGCGGCCATTTATCGGATATTGTGTTCTACACATAACCTCCATGTTTGTACATTATGTTAAAATTAAAATATTCGTACTTTTCAAATAAATAATATGTTTTATTGAAAAATTAAAATGTCAGGTCATTTTAAGACACCCTACAGTTGACTATATTCTCAATAGAGTATCCTTTACCCGATCCTTAAATAATTAGTTATACGTGTGAAAAAAACTCTCAAAAATCGACAATTTTTGGATCGGTCACAGTGGCGTTCACCCTTAAACTATATATTTTATATTTCCTCGAGGGGACAATAGTATTTTACAGCTATGAAACTGCCATAAGTACTTATTATTTATTTCGTACTAGTACTAATTATAAGTACTTACCAAGTACTAATTATTATTTTGAAGAAAATACTTGGCCTACAGATGGGATCGACGAACCCAAAGAACGTACCTCTCTATAGTATACGCAGGCTGCGACTACTCTATCGAGTGCTTGTGGCATCTCGATCGCTGATATGCCACGCATAACGAACAAAAGTCATTCCGGCTGTACTTTCAAATAGCGCTTACCTCCGATACCGCTGAAATTTTCAATACGTTTCTTTTTCATCATACAAGTCACTGCTCAAACCGATTTTTGGCGCATCGCAATAGTTTTGTACGATATAATAGTGATTTCTAACACATTATATGTTAAGACCCGCTATATGCTGTCAAGGACAGGAACAAGTGTTCAACCGATATCCTATTTTTGCAGCGGAACAAACATACCGTGTAACAGTTTGTGAGACACGCGTAGTTTTTAAAACTACCGAGCCGTGCGGTTCCTCCAGCTGCAGTAAACATTACCATTGCATTCTTTTTTATTTTCGAATAGTCGCTTTTTTACAAGGTCTTAGGACCAATTAGACTCGAGAAAGGTTTACCATACGAATCGAACCTGAACAAAACATAACGTACAGTATACAACATTGGTATTTGTGGACCGATTTCTGCCAAGGTTCTCCCTGTTCCATTTATCCCCCCCCCCCTCTCGTCTTGAACGAAAAGAAAAGAGTTTTCGCGACGATATAGATTCCAGAAAACTCAACGACATTTTCTTATTCGCGAATGCTCTTTCCGCGCAATTCCGGCAACGTATGCATGCGTTGATTATTCGAAAATAGCCACGCCAAGTATCGTGGGCGATTGAGCAAAGCCTCGCTCCTCATTCCATCAACGGAGCAACAAGAACCCGAGTAGAAATTGTTCTAACCTGTCTGAGTTACGACCTAGTAACTGGCTCGCCCAATTGAGCTCATACGAACTGACCAATGGTTGGCTGGCTATGAGCTAGTAATATTGTGAATGTTTTGTTATCCAGCCCTTGTCTAATCACTGCCCAGCTGATCTTGGTTACAAATGACAAAGTGAGGTTATATGACTACGTATAGTTCCATCGAGCGAATGGCTCATGGCTTGCTAGCTAACTTGAGTTTTAGATGACTTTGCAAAAGAAAATAATTCTCAAGTGGGCATGACGCCATGACCTAGCCAACGCTAGCTAACTGCGGCTATGCGCCCCTTGGCTAGTCACTGCCCAGCTGATCTTGGTTACAAATTACAAGGTGTGGTTATGTGACTGCATGTAGTTCCATCGAGCGATTGGCTCATGGCTGACTAAACAACTTGAGTTACAGATGGCGTTGCGAATGCAAGCATTCTCATGGCGAGATACCTACTCGCAAGTAGGTATAGTAGGTACTCGGCAAGTAGATACCTACTTGCGAGTAGGTATCTCGCCATGACCTAGCCAGCTATGCGGCTAGGTCATGGAGGTCATGGCCTACTTACCTAGGTACCTACTCGGTAGGTACCTAGGCAAGTAGGTACTCGCAAGTAGATACCTACTTGCGAGTAGATATCTCGCCATGACCTAGCCAGCTATGCGGCTGTGCACCCCTTGGCTAGTCACTGCCCAGCCGAGCTTGGTCACGAATGATAAAGTGTGGTTATGTGACGACGTGTAGTTCTATCGAGCGATTCGCTCATGGCTGGCTAAGCAACTTGAGTTACAGATGGCGTTGCGTCGTGCAAAAATTCTCAAGAAGGTATCTCGTCATGACCTAGCCAGCTAACTGCTGCTGTGAACCCCTTGGCTAGTCACTGCCCAGCCGATCTTGGTCACAAATTACAAAGTGTGGTTATGTCACTACATGTAGTTCCATCGAGCGATTGGCTCATGGCTGACTAAGCACCTTGAGTTACAGATGGCGTTGCAAATGCAAGCATTCTCATGGCGAGATACCTACTTGCAAGTAGGTATCTCGCCATGACCTAGCCAGCTATGCGGCTGTGCACCCCTTGGCTAGTCACTGCCCAGCCGAGCTTGGTCACAAATGACAAAGTGTGGTTATGTGAATACGTGTAGATCCATCGAGTGACTGGCTCATGGTTGGTTAAGCAATTTGAGTTACAGACGACGTTGCGAATGAATAAAATCCTCACGTCGGTATCTCGCGATGATCTAACCAACACTTCCCAACTGCGGCCACACTAGCCGGAATCAATGATCGGACAAATACAATTTAAGGTTATATATTTCTATGCGACTATCGCTCTCAATGCAAACGCAATTGAGTCATTGATCCGATAATGTTATTTACATTTGTTAATCCACCCATTTTTCAATAATCTGACATTGTGTAGTGTAACATATGTAGACGATAAGAAAATTCAAAAATTAAACAAGTAGAATTGGCTCAGTGGACAACGTCACAACTCATCACTCAGCGGTCCCGGAAACCACCTTACGGCGTAAGCATTTGTCTGAGATAATTTAAAATTGAACCATTCATAGGGTAAGCTGATATAGGAGTACGCACCTAAGCTTCAAAGCGGTGAAAAAAAAACAAATACATTTTACGAATCAGTTTTTGTTTTAATTCAAAGAATATCTAGTATTCTATTTAAATTATAAGCGACGATTGGGAATCTTAATGTTTTTTTAAGTAACAAACTAAAAACTACGAAACGGGATTTGCGAACTCTTAGACATACGGGCGTTTAAGAGTACGCAAGCAACAACCGACGCATAAATCGCAATTAAAGTTGCCCACATTTGTACGAGCGGTGCATTTCTCATGCCACCAAGCTTTACACTTCACTACACTCGATCCATTCCTCACATATTGGTTCTTCGTATATTTTTTTGTATACTTTGCATACTTGTAAAAAAATATATACTATATATATATATATATATATATATATATATATATATACAGGGCATTCCACGCCATTTCACTTAGCCCGTGACCCTAACCATTTTTGGTTTTCCTGTTTTTTATTGTAAAATTGTACCCGATGAAAGCAATATCCAAACCAATTTTTAGATTGTTATCTCTCCTCTTTTAGGAGTTATAATTTTCCAAAAAATCTCGATTTTGGAAGTTTTGGAAACGTTTAAACGCTGATAACTCCTGAACTAATTGAGATATCGACAAACGTCACTATGTCATTTTTTATTTTGACGCATACGTTCGTTAGAAAATATGAAAAATTTATCAATTATCGATGTCAACGTTTTTTTTTGCTTCTAAAGTAAAAACTATTTTTTTTAAATGATTGCCTCTTTTTAATATTTTAATATTTTTTTAAATTCTCTAAAACAGAGTGACCCATTCTATAATTTTTAAGACTACTCTCATCATGGGTCTATTTTTCCTCCTATTTTTTTTCGAATTTATCATATTTTTTTCAGAAGACTTTTATCATTTTACTCTCCAATAATGCTATTAATGATTTGTGATTTCCAATTCGGCTTTGTCAGGCCTGAAACGGTTTATTCTTAATTTGTGCTTAAATTAACGAATAAAAAATGTTCTTTTATTTTCAATAATTTTTTTTCGTTAAACTCCGCATAAACTAAAAATAAACCGTTTCAGGCCTGACGAAGCCGAATTGGAAATCACAAAATCATTAATAGCATTATTCGAGATTAAAATGATAAAAGTCTTCTGGTTTTTTTTTCGGAAAGAAGTCGACATTTTTTGGATAATTACAACTCTTAAAAAAGAAGAGATTAAAACCGAAACTCGGTGTGGATATTCCTTTCATGGGGTACAATCTTACAAATAAATCAGGAAAACCAAAAATGGTCGGGGTCACGGGCTAGGTGAAATGGCGTGGAATGTCCCATATATAAAAAATTTATACATAATACATATATATGAATATATATTTTTTCTGTACTTTGTATACTTGTAAAAAAAATTAACAACAGTCGTATAAGAGTACGCGCGTACTCCTACACACCCAAAGACTGCGTACTCTTATACCACCTGCACATTTCAAACAAACATGACTGTTACTGCCATTTATTGATGAGATGCGAAATTACTTTCATTTTGAACAATAATCTTAGTAACCCGAGCAGAAATCTAATCAGGCTGCCTGAGGATCCATCAGGGCCGGATCAGGGATCAATAAGGCGCCCTGATCAGGCACGCCTTCTTTGAGCCAGACAGGGGCCTGAGCAGGGATCAATAAAACGACCTGATCAGGCACGCCTGATTTGCGCCGGATAGGAGCCTTATCAGCCATTAATAAGGCGCCCTGATCAAGCACGCCTAATTTGCGCCGGATAGGAGCCTTATCAGGCATTAATAAGGCGCCCTGATCAGGCAACCCTGATTTGCGCCGGACAAGCTAAAATATTAGCAATAAAATGATAAAATAGAGATTACTATTAGTTTGAAGAACAATTTAATCAATTTTTTACGATTGATTGTAAAGCACAACCATACAGTCAGTCTAGAAATGCATTTTTTAAATATATACGTATTTTTATTCTCTTAAATTTTATATTTTGTAATATATTTAATGCGAAACGAACCTCGTATTTTTTTTCTGTTATCAGTGGAGAAGAGACATCACCCAGATCTTTTCTTCCGTGTCGTTGTTGCTCGTATCCAAACACACCATTTTCCGATCGACAGATACCAATAAGCATGTTTTAATTGTTTCCGTTCTTTTACTTGCCACATGTTGAACGTTGCCGACTCGCATGGATAAGTACCAGGTGTGTAAGTATGAAACCGGAATTTTTGTACAGAAACAACACGTTTATTGTAATGATATGATACAAATAACTGGAGATGGCTTCTCGGGTCACCTTTAACTGATCCGCCAGTTGTTGTGTTTGAGCGTCGTCTTCGTCCAACAAGGCTTGCAGGCCAGCGTCTTCAAACTTTTTCGGTGGTCTTCCACGTTCTTCGTTCCTCACGTCAAAATCGCCACTTTTGAACCGTTTGAACCACTCGAAACACTGTGTTTTACCGAGAGCATGCTCACCAAACGCCTCCACAAGCATTCGATGCGATTCGGCTGCGGTTTTCTTCAGATGAAAACAGAAAAGTAGTGCTGTCCGCAAATCGTAATTTGTTGGCACAAAACTCGACATGTTTATCTCTAATAAACTAATGCTACTGAATGAAACTCGTGTTATTGTGAGTTGGAAATCTTTGTCGGATATCAATACAATAACAAGACACCGCTGTCGTGATGTGTCGGTAACTGCATCGACATCTAGCGCCACCTATGGGCAAATTCCGGTTTCATACTTACACACCTGGTATACATAGATTTCGTAATCCGCAACAAGATAAGTTGCTTGATCCGGGCGTGATGAAGCGCCTGATCAGAGCCTGATAAGGTGCCTGATCCGGACCTGAATTTGCAAAAGCGTTACATCCCTGATCAGGGCCGGACTAAATTTGCCTGACCCGGCCCGGATTTGCTATTGTGGCAGCCTGATCCGGTCCGGATTTCACCCTGAACAAATTTCTGCTCGGGAAGCCGGCGTACGAAATGAATAGTTGTTTTTGAAGAAAGTAAATTGTGTATCGTACTTGTAATGCTTTGAAAATGTCAAAAATAAATGAGAAATTACAACCATAACTTCAAACTTACCTAGCCTATCCGTTTTATTTCACTTTGGATTTTTTTTTGTCAGAAACCCTTACCTTGTGGGGCGGTCAAAACACAACAGAAGTTAGCTTCCATTGGCAAAGCGTTTCGTCGTTAGCTTAACTCCGTACTCCTATGCCAGCTTACCCTATATTTACAGTGCAAATATCATAACCCTAATTAATGAACAACGAAGAATATCGTAAAAAGGTCCAATGATGTAAATAATGTGCAAAAAAAACCACGAAAATATAAATATATAGCCGCAACGTTTTTTAAATCTAATCGCCACCTCATTTCTTGTTCCCAGTCGCTAGTTGAAAAAACTAGGTCATGGCTAGGTCAGAAATATAATACAGCCGTGGGATATTTCTTTCTATCTAGTCACCATCGAATTTTTTGTATTCAGTCACTAGAGGACTGATGCTTACAACCCAGCGTTGTACCCAGCGTTACAAGGCTGGGTAGTCAATCGCTAAGACGGCTAGCTAATGGCGATTCGAAACATTACTTTACTAGCTAGCGACTAGGCGGTGATGAGTTACAATTAGTACGAGTAGTGTGCGGCCGTGTTGATAATACGAGATGTTGAGGAATCGGCTTCGATTCGGCCAGTGAGCTTTCCAAGGTCGTGGTGGAAAGAAAAAAGGGGAGTTTTTTCCTGTTTACGTTTCGATCCTCGGTTCGGATCCTGTTCAGAAACTTTATTTGTTCTACAAATTTCGTGATACAAATTATATTAATAGAATTTACAGATTTTGTATAATTGTACTATGTGTTATGAATAAGTTTTAAATGTGTTATAATGATTTGTGTAAATTTTGTGTTAGTTTTTTCTCTCATAATTTTTCAATCATGGTGATATTGTCTGAGTGATTATTGGTAAAAAAATTAATTTATTCTTTTTGTTGAGTAACAAGGGTGGTGTGTGAGAGTGTGATGTTGTAAGAAAGATAAGAATTATGTTAGATGACTGTGATGTCTGCGATTACAATTCTCTACCGTACCGACGTAGATGAGGATAATCAAATCACGGGGAGGCAGTTCCGCCCGGTCCGGCGAACCACACGCACCGCATAGATATAGGATACACGATTATGTATTACGGATGATTAATAAACTTCATATTCATTTCTATATCACAATGACGAACCTGAATATTGTCGATATTTCTAGTTTTCTTTGGTTTGTGCTTGGAGGATGGTTGATGCAAACAGTATTTTTGATGATAAATACTGTATCGTGAGGTTGAATCGGAGGATTGATTCAGAATCTCATCTCATTCAGATTCATCTCATTCAGATTCATCTCATTCAGATTCAATATCTCAACCAAAACAATACACATTACCAGAATCACCAAAACAGAAATCAACCAACACATAACTACAGTTTCTCAAACTCAATTTTCACTAACAAGCAACATGACGAAAATAATAACTCCTTTACCGATCCTCTGAATAATATTAATTCAACAATTACACAAAACAACACAAAAGAATGGCTTATAAATCTCTCCAACACTGATATTCCATCACACATTTCCACATTCTTATCTCTTGGTGAAAAATTTTGTTTTCCCTATCTCAAACCTTCAAACATAAAAAACTATATCCACAACTCCATCTCAGAACTTGAATCCAAACTAGAATTTCTACTCGACAAACCTAGACAAAATGAAATCAGAAAAGAATTCACTAAAATCATAGACAAAATGAATATACCAACATCATTCTCCAACACCATTAAAATTATAAATCACACTTCTTCTTTTTTAAAAAACAATCCACAACTTTTAATTACACGAGCAGATAAAGGAAATTCAACAGTCATTTTAAACAAATCAGATTACATTGCAAAAACATACAATTTACTCGCAGACTCATCAACTTACAAACTAACAAATAAAAATCCTATCAATTTCCTACAAAAAGGCATAGACAATATTCTCTCCAGATAGAAAAGTCTAAAAATCATCGATGAAACAAAATTTAAATACCTAAAAGCAGAAAATTGCAACTTAGCTCGTCTCTACTGCCTTCCAAAAATTTACAAAGAAAACTTTCCACTTCGTCCAATAGTATCATCAATCAATAGCCCAACACATAAATTAGCAGAATTTATCCAATTAAAACTATCTAAACTAATACACACAACAAACTCACATGTCAAAGACAACTTTTACTTAAAACAATCAGTTTCAAACATATCAATCCCACTCAACTACAAACTTGTCTCTTTTAATGTCGTATCCCTCTACACCAACATTCCACTACAACTAGTTATTCAAAGTCTTCAAAAAAGATCAAATCTATTTTCCGAAACATTTCCACTAAACGAAATAACTAAAGCCATAGAATACATCATGTTTTCAACTTATTTTACATGGCAAAACAAAATTTATCAACAAATTTCTGGATTACTAATGGGTTCACCTCTTGCTCCGATACTATCCAACATGGTTATGATTGATTTAGAAAAAAAAATTGCTTAGAAAAATAAAAATTTTCATTGCCACTATACAAAAGATATGTTGATGACATTATTATTGCTTTGCCAACAGACAAAATTGAATCCACAATCAATATTTTTAACTCATATAATTCAAAATTATAATTTACATCAGAAATAGAAGAAAATAATAAAATTCTTTTTCTCGATATACTCTTAATCCACAATCAAAATTCAGTCATCACAAATTGGTACAGAAAACCTACTTGGTCCGGCAGATTTATAAACTTCTTTTCACACCATCCACTTTCCCAAAAAAAAGCTATAATTTACATGTTAGTTGACAGAGCAATAAAACTATCTCATCCGTCTTTTCACCATAAAAATCTTCAACTCATTAAGAACACGATGACAAAAAATTGCTATCCGATTTCTTTCACAGAAAAAATTATAAAACATAGACTTTCTACAATCAACAATCAAAATAACAAAAATAATAACTTTGACTCCTCTAGAATAATAAATCTACCATACACAAAAAACATCCATCACCAACTAATTCGTCTTTTCAAACAATATAATATAACACTAGTCACAAACAACAAACACAACATCTTATCGATCACAGGCTCCACCGAAGACAAAATAGATAACAACAAAAAATCTAACATAGTGTACAAAATTGATTGTAATGATTGTAACTCCACATACATAGGCCAAACAAAAAGATACCTCAAAAACAGAATCAATGAACACCAAAATAGCCTAAAACACACCAACACAATACACACAGCTCTAGCACAGCACGCAATAGAACAAAAACACGATTTCAAATTTGATGATGTAAAAATTTTAAACAATGAACAATGGCTCAAAAAAAGATTGATCCTAGAAATGATTCAAATAAAAGCCCATCCTAATGCCATAAATTTTAGAACTGACATAAATAAGCTAAGCTCAATATACAACTCAATAATATAATCATAATAATATTTTATCACCATAACTCCACACATCAATTTTTAAACTCGTGACTCAATTTTAAACCTCTCGACATAACACATTAACCTCAAAATCTCTGACACCATACATTTATTTATTTTTATTTTTTTTAATAACTCCTAACATGACACGGGTACCCTCAAACTCTTGACACGGCACTGGCAAAGGATCATTCTCCCTCTCCCCAGAAACATTAAATTCGCCACTTAGTCTTTCTCGAACTCTCTGGGACGTCACTACTCGACATGTAGAGCAGAGAAAATTTTTTCTAATTTTCTTCTTTGTGCTTGCGGGGATATATTTATTTTATTTCAATAGGTAATTACCACTTGCACACAACATCTCATTAATCAAGACAGTACATCAAACTAAAGTTTCTTTCATTATACCAATTTCTCACAGATAATACAATCGCCAAGAAACGATTAAACTTGTCATTGAATAATAAGAACGGTTCTGAATCAATCCTCCGATTCAACCTCACGATACAGTATTTATCATCAAAAATACTGTCTGCATCAACCATCCTCCAAGCACAAACCAAAGAAAACTAGAAATATCGACAATATTCAGGTTCGTCATCTAACATAATTCTTATCTTTCTTACAACATCACACTCTCACACACCACCCCTGTTACTCAACAAAAAGAATAAATTAATTTTTTTACAAATAATCACTCAGACAATATCACCATGATTGAAAAATTATGAGAGAAAAAACTAACACAAAAATTACACAAATCATTATAACACATTTAAAACTTATTCATAACACATAGTACAATTATACAAAATCTGTAAACTCTATTAATATAATTTGTATCGCGAAATTTGTAGAACAAATAAAGCTTCTGAAGAGGATCCGAAGCGAGGATCGAAACATAAACAGGAAAAAACTCCCCTTTTTTCTTTCCACCGCGACCTTGGAAAGCTTACTGGCCGAATCGAAGCCGATTCCTCAACATCTCGGTGATGAGTTACGTTTTCCACTCGGGAAGGGTCAACTTTTCACGTTGACCGTGTAAAGAAGCTTCCGTATGCGAAATATGTAACAGTTGGGGGGGGGGGGGGGGGGGGGGGGGAATTGCCGGTTCGTTGGGCCGACATTTACCGCTCGGCCAAGTTTGCGCTGCGAACGAGAACGAGTGTCAAATCCGAGTTTACCTTATTTCCCCCGAGAACGCGTTTATTCCGTGACGAGCGATAGCCCGAGAATTAACGAGTCAGAGGGAGTTGTCGCGTCGTCATCGCCTCGAAGGACCGCCGTTTAGTTGACAGCGACAAGACGCCAACGAGCAGCCCCTTTGCGCGGTATGTTTCTACTCGATCGACCAAAAACGCTACGGTTGGTCGAAAAATTTACAAATAAGGTCAAGATTTAACGCCAAAGTAGTAATTTTCTATGAAGTTACGAAATCACAGGAGCATTTTATTCTTTCGAATCATCCAATTATCGAGGCAAAACGAATGATCCGCGAGACAAATAATCTGCGTCATATCAGTGTGTAGGGGAGGGGGTCCCAAGTTGGCACCCTAAGGGAAATAAGAAAAAAGCAGTTATAAAATGTCATATTCAAACTATTTTTTTGCTATCGGGCCTTAAATTTATCGTAGTTTAATAGTACATTCACACATTTCCAGTAAATCTTCAAAATACAAATAATAAAACCAATTTAAAAACGTTAAGAAGTGCCCGCTTTGCCCAGGAGGGTAGTGCCCTAAAGCGGGCACGGCTTCTGGGCAAAACGGGCACGTAGAGGGTAAAGCGAGCACCCTGTATTTTTTCCTGAGATTAGGCATAAATAAGAAGAAAATAAGGAATCATAAGAGGGGAAAAAATAATGAATGTACCAACATATTGTATTGCAGACAAATAATTATTATTATCATAAAAGACCAAAAACTCAACGTGCCTTCGTAACAGTCAGTAAACTTAATTTTTTTGGCAATCATCAAATGTTTGGTCATTTCTGTAGAGATATTTATCCTATTCTTATAGAGGATATTATAACGCAAAACTTTAGTAGGAAGCATTTTTCAATTAAACGGATTCCAAAAAAATAACTTAAAAAATCGACTTTTTAATTTTTAATAATTTGTCATTGCTAAAAAAACTAGGATTCTTGCAAAAAATTGAAGGCATGTTCCTGTACGTCCAAAAAACCGACGAAAAAATTGGCGCTGCTCTCGTGTCTTTGAATAGGTCTCATGTCTATTCCGACTGGATTATGATATTACCTCGAAGTGCAGTAAAATAAATAACAAACAATAATTTTAGTGGATTTTCGGCGATGCGATTCAAATAGATTTGTAAGATATACTTATTCAAGCGAATTTTCGACTTTTTTCAGATTAAATTTATACTTTTTGAATATCCACGTATTTTGTACGTCTATATATTTTGTCCGGAAAATTTAACGCACACCATGTGATGGGATCCATCAAGAATTGCATCGGATTCTATTCGATAATGTGGCAATCCTTTAGGATACAAATTGGGTTCCCCAATGGGGAATCCCGATTAGAGTTCAATTTATGAGCGCCACACGTGTCGGTATAGACATCCAGTGCAATTATCACCCGTTGATCCCTATCGGTAAGTAGGGATATGTATGTGAATTCCACAATGTCTGCACGGGCTTAAAACCAGAAGAAATCCATCGGATGGGGCATCACTGATTCATTCGACCGGTTGCAAAGGACACAGGGTGCAATCTGGAGAAGCGAGGGACGAAAATATATATCGAAGGAGGAGCCTTTGAGAAAATACTTCACGACGAGGCCTCGAACGGCTTCCGGTGCCCCCCCCCCCCCCCCCCGGAGCATTTAAATCGTTGGCGAACACTCGATCTCTCCTCGGAGTCTCGAAAAATTTCAACAAGGTGGTCAACGACGATCCGGCAAAGTGGCTCTACATTGACCTTTCAATGCGATGCGACGCGCGCAGACACGACGAGAACGACTGCCGAGAGTAGTGGTTACTTCATCTGGTCCTCGCGAGTGCACAAGCACTAAGATCTCTTCAGACAGCCACTGGTTTCCTCAACCTCGAAGTATATGGAGACGCAGATGCGTACGATCAACTTTTGAATAAAACGAAGGAAAAATACGGTACAGGAAATTAGATTGTGTGAAACAGAGGAAAGAAGGATTTTTTCTTTTCGGAAAGAATTTTGCTTTTTGCTCTACGAGAAGCAAAAGTCTGCACCTCCGAGAGTACAGTGAGCAATCAATCGAATCAAGTTGCAGTAATTTTCTTATCGCTTATAGCGATTGAAGGAGCAGGCATGGTTTGAATTGAGGTGGCATTGTACCGCGGTAAAGGCTTTCGACGTTACGAAAAAAAACAGGCTTTTGGACTTCTTTCCCCAGAGTGAGAGACGAATGCAGCCATTGTCGAAAGTGTATTGCGGATAAAGCCGAAACTTTGCTCTACGGTTGACACCGAGACAATGTGTCTGCGAGTACAGAACGAGAGCGGACAGAGAAGAATGGCAGGTTGCAGGGCAAGCGTCGGTGCGAGAGCAGAGTGCAGCACGGGGGCGAATTCGGTTGCTTCGGACGATAGTTCGCAAAGCTTGTCTCGTCGACTCCCAGCCGAGCAGGCACGCAAGCGACCTCTGCGGAGATAGCAGCCGCCGCCGCCGGCCCGGGTCAACGCGGGGACGATAATCCCCGCGCACGCAGGGATGCCTCATTTCACACCCCCACTTCCGGATTCATGGATCAAACCTTCCGACTCTCTCTCTCTCTCTCTCGCTCTCTCTCTCTCTCTCTCTCTAAAGTCTTAATTGTAAGGCTTAATTTTTATAGCGAGTCGAGGAATTAAAAAAATGAAAGCGTTATTGTAATGTTTGTGTGCCAGAGGATATATAGTGTTCTAGAACACTAATAAAACTATCCATCTCTCTCTATCTCGATATATATATATGCAGAAGAAGCCTAGCGGAAGGTTGCACGTGGCGGGTGCGCGCGCGCAGGCCCGCTGCCACTCATCGTGCCAAAGGTTCAATGTCAAACGCGACGTATCGCGCGCCCGACAGTTTTTTCCCCCACTATACTTTATTCCTGGCCCTTCCCCCAAAGCCTACGAGGCACCCTAAAGTCGTTGTAAATAATAAAAACTTTTAAAAAGTAAAAAAAGAACGCCAAGTAACAAAATGCCCCCGAAAACATTATTGCTTTTTTGACCATATACAAAATTCTGATTTATCTTGAAATATTTTTTAATTTTATTTAACGAATTCATTTATTATATTTTGTCAATTGAAATGTACAAAAAAGTGAAATAACTTTTTACAAAATAGCCAAGCAAGTTTACTAAAAACGTAAACAAAATTGTTAAGCCTTAGAACTCATATTTTCCTAAATATTTCATTTTTATTTTAAAAATCACATTACTATTATAACAAGAAATTGGTATTACCATTTTATGAAAATGCAAAGTATTTACCACATAAGTACACTGGAAATGCTGTGCAACGACTTGGCGTGCATGGTTAAGAGAAAAAGCTCGGGAAGATACGCTATATATATATATATATATATATATGTATGTATGTATATATATTGTGACGGGCGATATTTCTCTTACCAAAGGAAACGGGAACTCAAAACGAGATCTGGTGCGAGAAACCGTCACCTTCGGCCGTCCACCCCGTGCGCGTGCATCCGCAATACCCGGGGCGCCAGAGACTTTGTTTCTCCGGTCGTCTCAACCGGAATAACTGGGGTCGGGGTGATCAAACCCGACCCACCAAACGGAGCTGGAGAACTCCATGATTTTTGTTTCACCGGAATCATAACCGGTATGACCTGGGAGTCTGGAGACCTCCCTGATTTTTGGATCGCCGGAATCATAACCGGACTAACTGGATGCACTTACACGGGAGGACGGTTGCGGTAAAGCACGGCCGCTCAGGCTGTGGGTTGTGGTAGAGGGGTCGGGATTCACTGGGGAGTAGCGTGAACGATCACGGGACCTGTCACTTTCGCGACACCGGAAACGTCACGATAAAATAAAACGAAGTTTTATTTTATTGTGCGGGAGCCGGTGGGTTAACCACCCGTGAACTTTTTACGGAGACGAAACTTAATCGCGAACACAAAATGCACGCGAAAACGTTACACGAACGAGAGAGCACGACGACGTGCCTCTTACGCGAGACCGAGAGCGCGACGACACGGGCGCGAGAGAGACGCGACACGTCTCTCCATCGCGACGTCTGATCGACAACTCTTTCACGATATCTTGAAAATCGGGAGCGATCGCGATTTAGGAGACAACCGTCTCACGCGAAGGTTCGGTAGCAACTATGTACCTCGCGCGACCAAGGCCGGCGTGCGAGGGATTATGCGAGAGCGAGACAGAGCGCGTAGACCAAAAAAAATGTCAACACGCTCGCGGGATCGGACCATGCGAAATCGCCGGTTCAAGCGAGAATTTTATCTCGTATAATATCGAGAGCTGAAATATTATTTCGGGAACTGGAATATTCTGATAGAATATTCCTTTCGGAATCTATATTTTCTGCCCGAGTTACCCCGAAAACGGAACGGTAACAAATCGGGACCTTTTCTCATCGGTAACATGGAGGCTCTCGGAGATCGCATCCCCGGGTCACCGTGCGAAAGCGGGCAAAGCTTCTGTCCAGAAGCGCGGCGCGGAGATCTCCAGCCTCCGCCCGTAACCCAAACGGCCCGCTCTCCAGCACGATGCACCACTACGGTGGGGCGCCGGCGTTTCAGCCGGGCGTGCACCGATTCCCCGAGAGTCCTCACTGGGTGCATCCCTCGGTCGGGATTGCTCAGTACGTTGAGCCACACGCCGCTCGACCGAGTTCCGCACGCCAACCTAACCAAAACGGAAACACAACCTAAAACCTCAAACGTAACGAGACAAACATTCTAGAGAAAAGACCCTTAACACAAACGGATGGGTCGCAACCCGGGCATCGAGAGCCTATCTTGATCATCGGTAGCATTTTGGTGACGTGGCTCAAAAAATCACGTCACAATATATAACCTGTAACAACACATCAACTGCCAGTGTTATTAGCAATGCGATTTCCTGCACCTTGCGCTTGTGTGATTCGGACAAGATAACATCGATGTATAGTGTTATCGGTGTATATATCGGTCCACACAATTCACGTGACCGTGTCAGAGCTACGCTATATCCACTACTGACAAATATTCGACTGTACTCGGAAAAACCATCGAATATAGCGCAATGAGTATCAGAAGAGATACTCAGATATTTCGTTTTTCACCAGCAAGATGACGGCACCGTAATTCGACCTTTAAACTTGCCGATGCTGTGGCTTAAAGACGGATACAATAGACAAAAAGACGGATCAATACCCAAAAGTATATACGAAATATATTTCATGTAATGTATAAAGTTGTCTGATAGAGGAGAAAGTATATACTTTTATATATCGTATTAAATTATGCATAAAAAAAAGGTTTAACGTATCGTGTCGTCTAGGGGAACATCACTGATTTGATCCATACTTTGCGGGATCACAAAATTTGATTTCCAGTTGCATAACAAATTGCAGCAATCTATGTTTTTCCAACCTGAGAGTTAAGTAGTTGGAAAGACGAAATCCTTCGCCGAGTTTTTTTTCTTAACCATGCACGCCAAGTCGTTGCACAGCATTTCCAGTGTACTTATGTGGTAAATACGTTGTATTTTTATATAATGGTAATACCAATTTCTTGTTATAATAGTAATGTGATTTTTAAAATAAAAATGAAATATTTAGGAAAATATGAGTTCTAAGCTTTAACAATTTTGTTTACGTTTTTAGTAAACTTGCTTGACTATTTTACCAAAAGTTATTTCACTTTTTTTGTACATTTCAATTGAAAAAATATAATAAAAGAATTCGTTAAATAAAATTAAAAAATATTTCAAGATAAATCAGAATTTTGTATATGGTCAAAAAAGCAATAATGTTTTGGGGGCATTTTGTTACTTGGCGTTCTTTTTTTACCTTTTAAAAGTTTTTAAAGGGGATTTCATATCTTTTTGAAAGGGGAGAAATCTTTTTTTTTGTTCCGCGCCAGTTCGAAGCGGAGTGAATTCAAATGTGTTTTCATTACTTGGCATTCTTTTTATTTACTTTTTCAAAGATTCTAAAAGGGTAAGATGTAAACAGAGAGTTAAAAAACAGGACACGTCGTTTCTGAAACCTTGTATATTACCAAATGCTATAAATATTTTTTTTTAAGTCTTCACTCCCCTCCACTATTAAATCGACGTATTTGCAAGGTAATTTACAAACGCCTATTAGTGAAATATTTATTCATACTTCGCCTATTTGTATTCACATGCATGAATACAAATACAATTGTATTCACAAATATTCTGAACATACAAATAAATTCACAGAAAAAAATTGTGAATATTCACAAAAAATGTGAATATTTACAAGAAATCCTGTGAATTAAAAAAAATTCACAAAATAAGTTGAGAATTTTTTCGTATTTAAGACACATTAAAATCAAATTCACAATGATTAGATTAACATTTACACCAAACGTGAGTTCTTACATATTTTGAGAGAAAACATTGCGTCGAGGCAAAGAAATTTTTGCAAAAAAGTTGTGAGTTTCAAATATTACATCATAAACATGAAAAAATTCACAAAATGAGTTGTGAATTTCCTCAAGTTGAAGAAAATTAAAATCGAATTCACGACAATTATATTAAAATTTTCACCACAAGTGAGTTCTTATGTATTTTGAGAGAAAACATTGTGTTGAGGCAAAGGAATTTTCGCACAAAAAGTTTTGTGCAAAAATTTCTTTGCCTCGAGGCAATGTTTTTTCTCAAAATGCGTACGAACTCACTAATGGTGTAAATTTTAATCTAATCATTGTGAATTTGATTTTAATTTGTCTTAAATATGAAAAAATTCACAACGTAATTTGTGCATTTTTTGTATTCACAATTTTTTTTGTAAATATTCACTTTTTTTTGAATATTCACAATTTTTTCTGTGAATTTACTTGTGTGTTCAGAATATTTGTGAATACAAAAAGTGAAGTATGAATACATTTGTATTTATAGTCACATGAAAATCACGAAGTGAATAAATTCGTATTCGTATTTATAAATAGAATTACGCCCAACTCTATACCTCTTAATGTTTTACTTTTTGATATACCGGCTCCATGTTTCATGAATTGCGCTTTGTTTGTTGCAGCAGGAGAAAACTCTTAATTGAAAAAGACTAGAGATAAATGAAAAAATTTTTACGAAAATCCAACTTCATTGCGTTATTTTATTTTCGTGTTCAGCGAGTGGAATGCGAATCGATTTGTTCATTCTAAACAAAAACCGGATGCACTCGGATAACGCGTCACATTTACCCTGCTGGAGGCTGCTAAAAAATACACGTCTTTCCTTATATTGTTAAGAAGCTTCGGGTCGAGTGATCAAATGTTACCATTTGTTCAAATTTATATAGTGGATTCGTTATCATATACTGAATGCACCCTTCAAATTTTAATATTTGTTTTTAATAATTTTGAATTGAATTTTTAATTTAATAATTTAATTTTAAATTTGAATTGAACAAACAGTTTTTACATGAGAAGATCCCTAGATTCATGCCGATCGGCAGTTTTACACACGGAATAGTGTGAAAAATGTTAAGGATGTTATGAAAAAATGTCAAATCATTCAGTACATTATCAAAATTGTCACCCAAAAATTAAATGATCCGTCTACGGCATTTATTAAATATTGGCTTTTATATAAATGAAGACGTCAGTTTTTCTCCCGGCGACGAAACGGCGAGGTGGAGCGTGCCAACGTCGCATGAAGGCTTAAGGACGGGGTAAAGTATTAAATTTTTTTTTTCATTTTTTTTTTAATTTTTAAATGAATGCATAATATATCAAGAATATTGTGTTAAAATTTCAAGTCGATCGGAGTAAAATTGACGAAGTTATGAGTATTTGAGCGTGTATTGCTCCATGCCGGGTTTTATACCTGGGCGGCAGCTGCGCGGCGCGCTATTGTATTTTTCGACCCCGAATAAATTTCTTGATAAACGGGTCTGTTCCGGTGTATATTAGTATACACATTAGTCTGTACTTCAGTTGACCGCTGTATGCCGTGCTGAGCAGTAGCAAGTCACACTAACAGTTTGAGTCCGTTTTCGTTCGTGTTCGTACCTCGAAAAATGCCTCGAAAAATAAGCAGACAAGATCGTGAGAACGGTATTGGGCAATTGTGCCGACCGAATAAAAAGTGCCTCCTCAAAAGCGTAAAAACGATGAACCGTTAGCTAATAGCGCGTCAGCGAAAAAAATTAAAAATAATCCCGCTGGGGTGGTAGAAGACATCCAAAAACATTATCGAATGATAGATTTCGTTCTTGTTTTTTCGACTATTGCTACTGTAGTCAAATGTGTGAAGTGTGATGGAAAAGTTACATTCCAAACATGCAAAAAAGGTCTTGGTTTCAAGATCAAGGTTACATGTGAAAAGTGTAAACAGCCTCACTACATTCCATCAAGTGAAAGAATAGACAGTGGTGTATACGATGTCAATTATCGATTTGCTTTCGTAATGCGAGTGGTAGGCTTAGATTTAGTCGGATGCAATAAGTTCTGCGGACTAATGGATTTGGCGAGTGCTTTCTTATCGAAACCAGCCTATAATTTATATATGAAAAAACATTGTGAAGCGATACAAAATGTGGCCAAGAAGTTCTTCGCATCGGCTGCACAAGAAGAGAAAAAAGCAATGTCTGAAGCAAATAATGTAGAAGAAACGTCAGAATTGACTGTATCAGGCGACGGCACTTGGAAAAAAAGAGGATTCTCTTCGTTATTTGGCGTTGCTTCTCTAATTGGATATTGTACTGGAAAGGTACTTGACATTTTTGTAAAAAGCAGTTACTGCCACGGTTGTAAGACTTGGAAAAACAAATGGGATTCTGCCGAATACGAAGCGTGGTACGAAGAGCATGTGGATAGCGGTGATTGCAAAGCCAACCATGAGGGACCCTCTGGAAACATGGCGGTATCAGCAATTATAGAAATGTTCGAACGATCGGTGGAAAATCTTGGGGTAAAATATCGTAACTGCATCGGAGACGGTGACTCAAAGACGTACAGCGGCGTTGTCAATGCAAAACCTTATGGTGAATATTTTGTGATAAACAAAAAAGAATGCATAGGGCATGTCCAAAAGAGAATGGGAACACGTCTGCGTGGACTAGTAAAAACAAGCATAGTTGACACAAAAACCAAGGCCGGAAAGATCGTAAAAAGAAAAAGCCTTTCTGGCAAAGGAAAGCTCACTGCTAAAATGATTGATAAATTGACTGTTTACTATGGACTAGCTATTCGACGTAATTATGATTCAGTTGAGAAGATGAAAAATGCCATATGGACAACTTATCATCACTACAGTTCAACCGACGAGAACCCACAGCACGAGAAATGCCCAAGCGGCGAAGACTCCTGGTGCGAATGGCAGCAAGCTGCAGCTGCAGATGCTCTAGAATCATTCAAACACAGCTACACAGCCCTTCCTACTGACGTTCTGCAAGCCATTGAGCCCATTTATAGTGACTTGAGCAACGACGCACTTTTGCAGCGATGTCTTGGAGGTTTCACGCAAAATAATAATGAGAGTCTCAATCAACTTATTTGGAAAATCTCTCCAAAGTCAGTCAGTGGCACCTCTACAATTGTGGAAATTGCAGCTTATGTAGCTGCATGTACTTACAATGAAGGTTCTTTCGCTTTATTGGCCTTTATGGAAGAGATGCAAATCAGTACAGGGCCAAGTTCTCACGAATGGGCCCGACAAGTTGACGATTTGCGAATTAGTAGAGCAGAGGAGCAAGCGGCGCACGACAGTAAAGAAGAAAGAGTTTTGCGTAGACAAACGCAAAAAGATGCTCTCGATCATCTTGATGGAAGCCTTTTGCTCTACGGACCTGGCATCGACGACTTTGAGTGAGTATGAGAAAATTAGCGAGTTTTATTTTGAATTTCTAAAAATTCAAAGATAATTGAAAAATCTGAAAAAATTCATACGTATTCAGAAAAATGAACGAATCACGAAAAAAAATTGGGTTGCGGGGAAATTTGTTGACTAATTTTTTTTTTCATCATTTTGTTAATAACATTTTGGAATTATTATTATGCAAAATTAATCTTTTGAGTACCTTTAATATGCATGAATTTTCTCAGATTTTTATGCAATCGAGAAGTGTTCTCAAACTTATGTGCAATGAGCGCTAAGCGACCAAACTCTTCTGCGTTTTTCTGAGACTTGTCATATTTGAAGTCCGTGTGCACGATAACTCAAAATCTACTGGACCAATCGCTTTGAAATTTTGCACAGTACTTCTTCACATAATTCACCAGGTATTGTCGAGAGCTTTTTTGTTTTTTTTAATAATTACTAATTTTTCAACAACAAATTAGCCGATTTTTTTTAGCGAAAATCGGTTTTTTGCTCCCAAGTGCTACGAAAAATCGAAAAATCGAAAAAAAAATCCTCCCGTCATTCCCTCGAGAAACATCTCCTTTAACAAATGCATTTGATTTTTTTGTTTCAGATGATTCTGTTGCGAGTTATGGTGCAGACCGCAAACCAACTTTTTTTCGAGGCGCCTCCGGGGTTTAATTTTCACTCGCTCAATTTTGAATATTTTGCAATGCAAATTTAGGAGAATGTTGTTCAAATGTTACTTTATTATATGTAAATTTTTCAATAAACGAACACTATTCGTTACGCCAAAAAAAATCTTAAAAACATGCCTTTTTTCGCCGAATTAACTTTACCCCGCCCTTAATGGCGCACACGTCTCAATGCCATTAGTCACCGTGGCCGGCCCATACTTTTAATAAAGCCCATTTTCAAAGAGAACTCATTTTTTTTTTTCTTTTAGACAATTGACATTTATCGTTCAAAATGAATTCGGTTGAATAAAGGAATGTAAACACTGTGTAAAAATAATAGACGAAAATCAGTTATTTGTTAAATATTCGGGTTCGTGAAAGAAATACCTTAAAGTGCAGAACCATATATTGTCGAAACGCGGTTTTTCTTTTTTTTTTCATTTAATACAGTCAGATTGATACGGAAAATTTGTGTATAAAAAAAACTTTTCTTTCATACAAGCTTTTATTTAATGTACTAAAAAGTGTAAAATAATTTTTTTTACCAAGTCCTAGTTTTTTACCTATACGTGACTATAAATAAAAGTTTGAGGGTCTCTAGGTTTTAAATGTTTGATAAATGTAATCACTTCAGTGTCATTAACCGTATTTAATGTGGCACAATAGAAATTAGAGAAATTATTATCACACATTTATACTCAGTTTCAGGATTTTTATTCAAGAAATCTTAGGTTGTTTTACAGTAAAGTAAAACTAAAGGCGGTCTGACCAAAAAAAGGTTTCGTTGACAATCATCTTATTTTCAATTTACATAATAGTCGATAATCGCGTAACACATAAAATATGCAGCTTCAATCACACTTCCGTGTTAACATTAAAAAGCGCACAATCATTCACAATCTGGCCTTCCTTGGCCAGATGGCACAATAGTCCTAAGGCCTTTTCATTTTATGAAAAATGTTAAAATTCATTCTTCATGTTTTAATCATTTTTATGTTATGTCAAGCTGGAAAAATGTCAAAAGGTCTCGTTGTCGCTCTCCGTACCGGAAAAGGGTTTCATGCCCAAATGTTGCTCGATCCGAGGCATCCAGCGACATGGAGTATCTGAAGTTTGGCTTTCCATAGTATTTGACACATTGAGCGCACTTGGGACGATAAACTTTGAGGCGTTGAACGACATAACCGAGGAAAGTCCTCGATGCGGATGTGGCACTCGAAGATTTCTTAGAGACAGCGGACTATCATCGTTCCATGTAGACGTAGATTGTGCAGCCGCAACAATCAAATATGGTGATCACCACAGTATGAAAAGAATGGCGAGGCATATGAAGGCGCTGTCAGGCTTGAGTCTGTGAGGTCCAGCCAAACATTAGGTATTGTCCTAATAGAACACGATTACGCGAGAATCATAGGATCGCACCAATTTTATTCGTATGAACCCGTGATCAAATATACAGATGTCGATTGCATCACACGAATGTCAATTAGGCCACCTATTTGATACTTGTATGTTTGATCACGGGTTCGTATGAACAAAATGTCTAAAGTTCTATTTTACATGTTCTATTAGACGTCGTAGGGGATCTAGGATTATATATCGTATTGCACAAAGCTTTTCTTTCTCATGAGAGATTTTTCAGCGATGAATAATATTTTAGGCAAAATAATTGTCAAGCTCTGCGTCAATGAATTCTACAGAGCCGAATGCATTTTCTACAAAAAAAAACTTCACGGTCTATGATAAGATTCTGTTGAGAAAATTTTGAAGATATGTTCATAAAATGTTAATGGAACGAGGTTATGAACACACAAATTGGTAATGACGTATAGAAGCTAGGTTATGCTCTCAGGGCACACAAAAGTTACACATGCACGTCTGTCTGCGAATTTCTTCATTTTATATAAGCAAGCGAATGAAATGAGCACATTATTGAATTTTTAACTTACTCTGTATCTATTTGTGTATCGTCCTCGCTATTTCTCCGACGGTTTTCGCGCGAGCGCCACGGCTAATATACGCGTGTTAGGATCAAAATAAATAATCCACACGTAAATTTGAAACGACGTGAATCTTTGTTAAATAAATTTGTAGCTCTAATAAGAGCCGTTTGTTTTCTTTTTTCACATCCACGCTCGACTAACCGTGTTTGGTTACTTGAGCTGTCAAAGCGAATGTATTAGAATATATATATATATGTATTGCAAGCAGGGTGTAGTTCGAGTCGTGCCGTTCGAGAAAACGGTGGCGTTGCTGTGCCTGTTGCGCTAGCGTGTTAATCAATTCACAAAAGGGCGTATGTGTTATGTTTACGACATGAGCCAACGACTTTATTTTATTCAATGAAAGACAATGGACGAATGTGGAAGAATTTTTGGGGTAAAAAGTCACCCGAAAATTTGGCCGTAAATTATGAGATCCCGAGATTGAGTGGACAAATCGAAAAATAGCCCGAACAAAATCGATAGGAAAAAATTACATTACATTGGTAAACTGTCATTAGATTTTCGATTTGTTGCCGCGTTTTCGCATAATATCGGAACAAAGTTAAAACGTCGTCTGCTAAAGCCCATCTTACTGTATAAAGAGTCACGGCGAGTTCATCAGTCGGTCAGTGGCGTCGAGATCGGTGGCATCGATCAGTGGCGTCGATTTTTTTTTTTAATTACTTGGCGTGAAGACGCTGCCGCGTCTCTTGATATACATTCCGTTTGCACCGTCTCGACGAGACCTTTTGCAGCTTTTCGGGGCTAGAAAGATCTCGTACACACACACACACACACACACACACATAACTAGCGCGCACGGACGCTACACAACCGTGCAAGCACGTGACTGGCCACGTTATAGATTGGCGCATGCGCGGAACGATGGAGAGGGCCTCCGTACGAGGGCGAACGGTACAGCCTATAGTGCGTCTCTTTCTATCAGAGATTCTAAACGCGCATTTCCCTTATGTTTAGCTTTAATTTTCAGATACTCATACAATAAACAAATAAAAATATCCCTCTAGAATATTAAATTAACTCTTCCTAAATCATGTTCATAAAAAAAACCCATATATACGTGAATTTATTTATTTATTGAAACTTGGGAATTTTCACCCCGAAATCCAGTATTTTTTGTCTCCTTCTCGCTTCTTTCTAAAAATACGAAAATGAACGTGGAATAATTTTTTACGTATTTTTTTATTCTACAACTTTTGTTTCAAACTTTTTTTTTTATTAAAGTGTTATTTAAATAAAACAAATTTTTAACCATTCAACCCTTTTTTTCTCGACGATGCCGGAGGTTGATCGCAAAAAAATCATAACCATTCGATTCAGCGCCATCAAATTACCCTTAGACGAAATTAGCGGGTTCATGCGACAAAGTTTTACTACTTACTACTTACTTGCGATAAAGTTTAACTACCTTTTTCGCTTTTAGACTGGACTGATTGCATCTCTAATAAAGATTCGTCAAATATCTCAACTAGAGATGCTTTTTTCTTCAAATCGCAGATCGAAACAGCAGGAAAAACATTGGTCACACATAATGATTTGTTAGCTTTACAAACCACTACAATTCAGTTGCTTATTTGTTGACTTGCAAATACTAAAAAGGGGTTTGCCAACGAACTTAAAAAAATAACATTTCTTTCCCAGAAAACGGTATTCTATTTTTCATTTATAAACATTTTGATTTTCATAGTTTAGGAATTTAAAAAATTATGCGATGAAGGCACAAATTAGACACTCAAAGAATACAGGGCAGCAGGTGAAGATTCACAACAAATAATTGAAAAATATACGACTGAAATGCATCAGTATACATACACATTACAGGAAGAGTTTGCCCTGAAGAGGGGCCCGAGCACAATGGTCTGCAAGGACTGAGTGCTCGGAAACACTACAGTACAACCCAAACAAAAATACATATACATGTTGTTTTATCGTATGTCGAATAGTCTCAATATACCAAACGCATAATACAACTTTATTTTATACGTTAAACATATACTGCATTTGGGGTAAAAATATTTTCAATATTGTACGTTTAAGATAAATTTACATGGGCAGGATATTTTGAATACATTATGCATAATTTTTTTCAATTCTCTTTAAAATAATGTCTATAAATGGTATCTAACGTCTTAAGACGGAATGACACCTCATCGCGGTCGGTATGGTAGATCAATTATAGATTCCCAAAAATCTCTGAAACGGCTCTTCAGATCCCGTCGAAACTTTGCCAAACGACGTCAAATAGATAGACGAATAGCTTCCAGCCCCTCAAATTTTCTGAATTTGAGAAAAAAAATGTAGATTGGCTTATCATAAGCCAATCTAGTTTTTTTTCTCAAATTCAGAAAATTTGAGGGGCTGGAAGCTATTCGTCTATCTATTTGACGTCGTTTGGCAAAGTTTCGACGGGATCTGAAGAGCCGTTTCAGAGATTTTTGGGTATCTACAATTGCTCTACCATACCGACCGCGATGAGGTGTCATTCCGTCTTAAATACCTTATATAGTTAACATAGGTATAGTATATAGTTAACATATATGCGCCATATATTTGAGCGTACATGTGCCATCTATCGGGACATACTTGCGCATCTAATGGCCATAGATACGCCATATATCGAGGTCATATATGCGCCATCCATTTGAGCATATATGCGCCATCTATTGGGACATTCTTATGCGTATATTAGACATGTATACGCCATATATTAAGTGCATATATACGTATTACATTGGCGGTATAGAACTTTTTGGCGCTTTATATGGAATCGATATAAATATGTCGCGCATATATTTTGTGCGTATATTTTGCATATTTAAATTTCCATACGGGTAAAGTTTGAGACGTGTGATCTTCTGTCAACGCGCTCGGCTCGCATAAGTTTCTCGCGCGAGGTACAGTCATCCTACCGATTTCGCGTGAGAAGGTAGATCATTTATATAGTTACATAATTTAAAAAGTTATATAAAAATATAAACATATATATATATATATATATATATATATATATATATATATATATATATATTGGCAGTGAATATAACGAAGCACCGTGACGCGTATTGACTGATTCGATGTACACACCAATACCTATATCATTGTTACGCATCCGAATCACACTGGCGTAAGAGACAGTAGATCCCATTATTGATAAACCCAGCGGTTGAGGCGACGCTCATTCCCAGTGTACTTCTGTGGTACACACGTTGTGCTGTTATATAATAGTGATATCAATTTAATGTTATAGTTGGAATACGATTTTTGTTCAATGAAAATAAAATGATTGGAAAAATATTATTTTTAAGGTTTAACAATTTTGTGTACCACATTTCTAGTGAACTGGCTTGGTTAGTTTAAAAATATTTTCTCCCTTTTTTTTGTACATTTGATTAGTTTAAACAATAGATTAAAACCATTGCTTAAATTAAAATAAAAAATAATTATAGGGTAAATCAGAATGTTTTTATAAGGTAAAACAAGCGATGTATGACTGGGTTTGGGAATAGGAGTCGTCACACGACTACTATCTCACTCTTATCTTACACCTGATTTGTCTCGAAAAATACTGCTCCGATGAAGTATCAGTGTAGTGAAACTATTAGAGTACCAAAAAAAGATTCGGTTCCAAACTTTTGTAAGATTTTTTTTGGATAAAGTTCGTAATATTTTAGTTTAGAACACCAATTTTTACTATTTTAGCGCTTGTATCACAAGAAGGTAAAGTCCTTAACATCCCTAGTGTAAGTGTGCGTGTGTATGTGTATGAGTTTCTGCCGGTTTGTTTGCGTTTGTTTGTGTTTACTTTTAAACCCAAGTGTAAGTGTGCGTGTGAGCTTGTTGGGTTATCGAACAAACCCAAGCAAACTCAAACAAACGCAAACAAACATAAATAAAATCACACCCACACATACACGAACACTTAAACCAGGGTTGTTAAAGAATTTACCTCCTCGTGGTACATTTTTGATAGTGCTAAAATAGTACAAAATTTTGTTATAACCTAAAAATTATGAAATTTATAAAATACATCTCCCCCAAAAGTTATTTTGCCTGATACATTTTTTTTGTGAAAAAAGGTCATGTTCCCATTTTTTTTAAACGTGTTGGCCATCTTAACGTCGCCTTTTTACATTTTGGACGATTTTTTTTTGAACACCCCCCTTTAAACCTTATAAGTTTTACTATACTCAATACTTTATCAGAGCAGTATTTTACTATAAAAAACTGGTGTAAGATTAAAATGGGACACCTGGTATATACAGGGTGTCCTGTTATGAATGGATAATCCTATACTGCTTCAAAAAATGAAAGAAACAAAAAAATTCGTAAATATTTTTAGTGTTTTTTGAAGCGCTATATCTGGGTAAAAATGGTCGTAACCAGATGAAAAAAATGCATTTTGAAGCTTCAAGTTTCTAGTTTCGAGATCTTCCGGCAAAAAAATGTTGTGAGCAACGATTATTGCGCAAATATAAGAAATAGCGTGAGCAAATATTTTCCAATTTTTTGTTGTTTTTTTTTAAGGTTGCAAGGGCTTGGGATATCGGTTTTCAGTTAAATCAATAGGTCAGTTAGCTCGTTTATTCAGCTTCAACTTGTTTTTTTTGTCTCTCTTAAAAACGTGAATAAATTTCCTATAAGACCATGTGATTGATTTTTGAGAGAAAAAAAACATTTTTCACCCTTAACATTAATTTGAAAAAAGTACAAAAAATGACTTTTTACGGTTTGTCAGTAAATCTACCACTACATTACAAATATTGATGGAAAGACTAATGTTGCCAGGATTAGTCGGACGGAAAAAAACGTTCTTTTTTATTTTTTTTAATTTATACAACATTTAAGGAATCAATACTGACCCATTTTTTATACGATTCGGCCTTTGCGCACTATAATGTCACTCATCTTCAATTGCATGAATTAAAAGTTGATACCCCCAAGCTGTATTCACTAGTCGATCTGAGAACATTTATGCGATTAGTTCTCGATATTTTCTGCGAAGGTTATTAGGGTTAAAAAACAACCGTTTTTTTTTACAAAACAGGCATGATCAAAAATTGAAAAAAATGTTATATTTTATGAAAACGTTTGATTAAATTGTTTTACCAATACTTGGAAAAACTGTCACAAAAAAAGATTAACTTTGAAAAAAATTGTTTATGGTTTTCTTCTTCAAAAAAAAAGATGGGTTTTGAAAAAACATGTTTTTTGTAACCCTAATAACATTCGCAGAAAATATTGACTGGGGGGGGGGGGGATATTATAGAATTTGGTGTTACGTAATTTGTGTACGCCCCCTTAATACCGATAGAATTTTTCTGTGTGTGTGAGGCTGTTTGTTTCGTGGAGATCGGTGGCAAGCGGTGGGAAGCGGTGGGAAGTGGCGGCGGCGGCGGCGGCGTCGGCGGTGGCAACAGCAACCGTATTCATCGCGGTATATGAAAATTCAGCGAGGATATTGTTTGGCGGTGCGGCGCGGGACGTTTGGCTCCTCCTCGGAACGTATGCGTTGTGCACCTATCTTGGCGTGAGCGGGAAGGTTTCCGGCGCCGTCTCGCTGCGACATGTCTACCTATTATATACCTTTTGTTCAATTCCACGCCTATCGGTTTTTCCGAGTTTACCGAAGTACGTCTACGCACGGTACACACAGATCGAGAGGGCGGGCGGGGGGGGGGGGGGTGGTATCTAGCGGAAGGCACGACGGTGGTGCAAACTTCCTCGCGGTCTTCTCCGAGAGTTTCCATCGTAGATGGCGGTGGCTCCATCGCGATTCGTTACGAATATACTTAAGATACGCGGTTTATTCTCAAGTCTGATTGTTGTGCGGACATGTTTTTGAACTTTCATGAACTTGTGCAGACATGTTTTTTCCGAGACACTTTCAATCCTCGTGGATCTCTCATTCGTTTGAGCAACAGGTTGATCGATAATCCCACGCGCCGAGTCATCTATTTAAATATGATGAAACAACTAATTGACGCGCGCGCGCCTACATATGATGTATTATACATTCCAGAAGGAAGAAGGACGAGCAAGCGAAACCGACACCGTTAAAAAACGCTCCACAATCATTATTACACGGAGGACAGAAAAGTCAGAAAAAGCGAAAGCGCTCGCGAACAAATACCGAACCGGAAATGCCGCACGATATATTTCGTAGGTATAAAAATCTGATTAAACGCGACGCATAACGGGACGCGAGCCGTGATAGATAGAAGAATGATTCGATCGAGTGTAAGAGAGCGCAAGGCCTAACGCCTAAGTGCAAATTAGTCCAGTAAAAGAGACGAAAACCCGGCACTATTTTGCGAAGAATATGAATTTTTGACTGAAGGTAGTTGGTTGCATACTGAAAGTAACCCCAATAAAATGTTGCCCATCAACTCGCCCCAACCCTAAGAAATAGGGGTTGAAAGCTTAAAAAAGGCCGTATCTCGATAATTAATAGCCTCATCAAAAAAAGTTTCAAACAAAAGTTGTTTGAAATAATAAAATACGTATAAAGTTGTATCAAGTCCAATCCCCTACCTTTGAAAATAGTGGCACAAAAAAACGGGAGCACCACTGACCCAGACAAGGACGCAGCGATATGTCGCTCCGTCCGCACTCCGCTCGCACACGCACACTGAGAAAAAAATCATTGATCCAATATCATTGGTGTTATTGAATGAAATTTCGTTGATTGAATTGTAAAATTGATTTTTTTTTCATTCAAAAGATACGTTGTTAGCCGAGAACAATATATTATTGAAACTATCTAAAAAATTATCGCGCACAAATTATATAGTTTTGAATGGAAATTCAGCAACGAACGAAAAAAGCGTTTCCATTCATAATACGAATGGAAACGCTTTTTGATTGATTCGAGTTGATTCGAGTACACAAGAAAAATTGAATTTCGCTCGATTGATTCGAATAAAATTTCTATTGAGTAAATATGGTATTTTATTGTTTTCACCATATCCTACATTGATTTTAAGTTCATTATTCGTTAAAATATTAATATTTTATTTTGATTGAAAAACATTGAGCAATTGTCTGAATTGGTTAAAAAATTATGCGAAAGTAAAATTTGTTTCTTGCACATCTGGTTGAAAAAATTCAACCAAATCATGGCCGAGCGACACCGAAATTATAGGTGTGAGGAAACCCGTAGTCCTCGGAGTAACCGCTAAAGGCCCCACGCGCGCTCGTTTCTCGTAAGCGTAGCGCGAATCGAAAATCTACTTAAGGCGTTACCCCCACTTGTAGCGCAAAAAAGGCATTTTTCATGAATTTTTTAAAAGAAAACTACAAAACTTTTTTAATCGATCAATATACCATCTTAAAGAACACATCTTGAAGAACTTTCAGTAATTTTTTTATTGAAAAATATAACATTGTTTAGTGGCAAATGGCCGTCAATGAAATAATGTTTTTATATACACGGTTTGCGGTGACCAACATTGCGGCGAAGTGGATCATCTGAAAAAAAATGCGGATGGATTTAGTCAAATATAAGTATAAACTAGTCTTAGATCGAAGGATTTTAAAAAATATTCATTTTTCACAAAATGGCGGACAGTGAAAGTTAATGGTTCGATTTTAACGAAAAAAAACGGCCGTTTTTTGGTGACAAAACGGCCATTTTTTTCGAAAAAAAAAATCGAACGATTTGAGACTACATTTTTATGTATTAAATAAGCCTGCAAAATTTCAAGAAGATCGGTTCATTAGTGTTCGAGTAATCTTGGTCACCGACTTCAGAAATGCCATTTTGAGAAAAACGCGTTTAAAGTTTCAATTTCAGTTTACGCACGAAGAAAATATTTATTTTTGTAAACTTACATAGAGGGTTACATTGTAAACTTACTATTCCGGGCATCAAAAAAAAACTGCACTTCAAAAAAATGCAATAAAAAAATCGATTTTTTCAAAATCGCAAGTGGCGGTAATCCCTTAAACGCTGGAGAAATTCAAAAGAGTGTCGCTTCTTGGCCTGTGGCTAACATCAAAGTGACTACACTTTGATCTTAGCCACAGGCCAAGAAGTGCTACTCTTTTGAGTTTCTCCAGCGTTTAAGTAGATTTTCGGTTCGCGCTACGCTTAGGAGAAACGAGGGCGCGTGGGGCCTTTAGCCGTTACTCCGAGCACTACGGGTTTCCTCACACCTATAATTTCGGTGGCGCTCGGCCATGATTTGATTGAATTTTTCATTTCAACCAAATGTGCAAGAAACAAATTTTACTTTCGCATAATTTTTTAACCAATTCAGACAATTGCTCAATATTTTTCAATCAAAATAAAATATTAATATATGGTATCTGTTCTCAACAGTTCTCAATAGTATCTGTTCTCATCAGTTGAATATCTGATATTCTCTCCATGGATATTCCATTGGATATCTGATATTCTCTCCACTATTAACGTGGAGGATCATTCTAATGCTCACTTTTTATTTAAGATTTAAAACAAATAGAAAAACTTACGTCCCATGGCATATTCGTTTCGATGTGATAAAGAAATAATTAATTCTATTGATTATATTTTTGTACGAAATAAAAAATGTTTCAAGCAACCACCTAATTATTTCATCCAATACATCTACGGATTGTATATAGAATGATTTCAATAGAATATAATTTTATTTGAAGGATAATGTAGATATTCAAAGAACAGAAGAGCTTTTTCAAATAAAATAATATGTTATTTGAATCAATCGCATTTTCCAATATTTTATAGTATTAAAACAATCTCATGTATCGGTGGCACTCCGCAGCAGCACATCTATTTGGATCAACCAATATATATGTTTTTGATTCAATTGGTTTTTTTTCTCAGTGCATCAGCCCCGAATTTTCGAATCGATTTTGTGCCGCTAATTTCAAATATAGAGGGTTGAACATCACATAGCTTTGTACGAATCTTATGATTCCAAACAACTTTTGTTTGAAACCTTTTTTAATCGGGCTATTCATTATCGAGATACGGCGATTTTTAATTTTTCAACCCCTATTTCTTAGGGTTGAGGCGAGTTGAGGGGCAACATTTTATTGGGGTTACTTTCAGTATGCAACCATCTATCTTCAGTCAAAAATTCATATTCTATGCTAAAAAGAACGTCCGGGCGGACGTTGCAACGAAACGCGAAAACGGGCTTGAACCCCCATCGGCGGAAATTCATCCATCCATCGAAACCGATTGATTTTTTGCTCGTTGGCGAAGCTTGAGCTTGATGAGAATTCCAAATCACATTCGCGAATAGGCTGGCTCTCGAAATTCTCTCGAAATAATAAATTTACGAGAAGCTACAACGAACCGCAAATTGTGGAGTGTTCGACTCCCTCGCGTACGATTAATCGACTCACCTACCATCACGTTATCCTATCTCATATACAGCCCGAGCATGTTATCATACGAGTCTCATTGTTTTTTCAATGTATTTTGGCCGACTCTCTTTCCATGACCGTTTCTGTAACGATTGAATGTTTACGAATCGGGGAGTTGAGAGAGTTTGACATCGCGAGCATACGAAAAGGCATATTCGTACGAACGCGACAGCGGAATCCTTCCGCGCATCTCTCTCACGAGTCGTTTGTTTCCTCGCACTTGTTGATTTACTCGACTAATGAGCTTATTCGATAGTCGGAATCACTGACGCAGGATCGTTAACGCGTAATCGCGCGCGCATCTTTTGCCTACCGCGTTACGTCGGCGCATGGTAGTAACGCGAAAGCGTTTGAGACACACCTACCCGATATGTCTCCATACACTCGTCCGTTATTCTTTCACGGATATAGTGCGCCGTACAAGCGCGCGAGTCGAGAGTTTCTCCGCGATTGCGCTATTACATTGGAAAATTCATAATTGCTTCGAGCAGGATGAAAACGAGAATAACGAGAAAAGATAGTTGGCAACCGCCGCGCGGTTAATCGCAAAACAATTCCCGTTTTACTTTTCCATCTCGCATATCTTTCGTTCGAATAATCACTAATCGAATCTCATTTGCCCGCGCTTATAACAAATTATCATTTTCGCAATGATGATGCGCATCGACCAGTGCAATTCGATGGATTACAATCCCGCCCAGTTGTCACATTTCGCGTCAGGAACGACCTTGAGGGAATATACATTCCCGCGGAGATGACGACTACCTACCTATATATAGCGAACAAATTGCCCAAATAATGAACATATAATAATTCGCGAGAAAGGGGACCCCAAGCTTTTCGAGCTCGCTCTTTGCTCCGTAAAGAGCCTGAAGAATTTAATCCGGTGTATAGAGAAGCAATACTTACCGTCTGCACGTCTCTCTCTCTCTCTCTCTCTCTCTCTCTGTGTGTGTGTGTGTGTGTACACGCATATGCGTTTGTACTTGAATTATAATGCGCTTAAACAGGGCGAGAGAGAGAGAGAGAGAGAGAGAGAGAGAGAGAGAGAGAGAGAGAGAGAGAGAGAGAATTTGCTGGAACGTGTCGTTATACGATTGTACCGGCGTTAATTGGATGCTGCCCGAGAGAAACACACCGATAATTACGGAGGGACGATAAGCCGTATTATCTCAAACATACCTATCCAGCGAGAGAGAGAGAGAGAGAGAGAGAGAGAGAGAGAGAGAGAGAGAGAGAGAGAGGGAGAGAGAGACTGTAAATCGACTAAATGTATCGTCGTACGATAGGTCGTGCCGGTCATGACACCCGTCCACGACTCCAAGTATAATATACAATAATGCAAGCCAACACTCAAGGCATTATACTTGTTATTATTTATGCAAATCGGTGGATAACGCGTTTATGTGACAAAACGAGAGAAAGAAAGAAACAAACAAATGGTGGCAAATGCCCAAAAAGCACAGGCAAAGGTGAAATAATTTAGCAAGTTTCTACGATTTTAAAGCTACCATGGTACTTACTCATAGAATATGGCGTATCGTGTGTTCTCTCCTCGTGTCGATGAATAAACTGAGATTACGATTAAAAAGCTAGTCCCCGATCTGCCCCCTCCCGATATTCACCTATCAAGGACGCAACAAACGGTGAGAAAATACGATCGGTCGAATTACTATTTCTACGTTTGTTTGTACATTCCTGTCAAGGCACTTTGTCCATCGCGTCAATGTTGAGATTGAGAAAGGTTGCTTTTTTTATCGGCAATCTCATTGATCAAAAAGGAAAAAGGTAAGCTATAGCCCGCAAAGCTTGACAAAACGAAATAGGTTTACCTCGTGAAAAAAAAATTGACGGTGCGTTTATTATGGCCTGTCTCAATTTCGCTAGGTAGGATTCGCTCGAATCCGCACGATCGATCGAAGCGCGAATCCAAAGTTTTCCTCTCGAAATCGCTCGGAGGATCCCGTTGCTTTTGAGTTACGATATATAGGTCCGACGGCAGCAGAAACGCGCCCTATTGGAGTATGTTCCAATCGCGTTGGCACTTTTCCCGGCTAGCAGCCATGCAAGTCTGTAAACGCGAGAGCGAGACGAAAAGTTCCTCTCACGTTCCACACGTCGATTCTCGTCGTGGAAACGTGGACGAGCTTTTCAACTTTGCGCGTTCAAGCTCATTTTCTCGACAAAGGCCTCAAGGAGAAGAAGAAGAAAAAAAAACGATAAAAGTGCTAAATAGCATCGTCGAGTTCGAAGGATGCAAACTCGTGCGGCGAATGTACGAACGCTCCTCCTCGCGATACACCTCTTCTTAGTAAACGATTATTTTTTTGTCCTTGTTCGGAATAGACTTTTCGATAGACGCGTAGAAGAAAATACAATATTTGCCTCTTTGGGGAAAATCATCTTCCCCGAACGTCGTAAACGACTTATGAATATGGAATTCCCCAGTTTATGAATTAACGCGACAAAGCAAAAACTAGCGCATCCTTCTCGCAAATATACACGTACCTATACGTGAATATTTGAAACAAGTGTCGACGGGAATATCCATCATACTGGTAAGGTGCGCTTATTGCGAATGCCCGTGTTGCATCTCCGATGTTCGATCGTAAATTCAAATAACTCGCGACTCGACGACGACTAATTTTCCGTTATCACTTCGATTATTGTGTCGTGCGGTCGCAGGGGACTCGATGATTTACGAGTATCGTGCGCATTCCTCCATCTTCCGTCGCTCGAATCGACCAACGAGTCATGTTATTTTTGTATTTTGGTTTTTTTCCCCGACTGCGCTATCGTAGCAACGGATCGCGCGATTCACCCCGCACGTGGTATTTAATTCTCGAAGGACAGATTTGGCTTGTTCGTTTGTTCCGAGCGGGAAAAGGCGCGCGTTCAATCGGAACCGCGAGCGCGGGCCGCGCGACCTTCGCAACGTGTACACGGCCAGAGTGAACGGAACCGCGACAACGCGACGCTCCTGTTTCTCCAGCGCGAGTAATATCCGTATGTCTCGCTCCTACATTCGAAAAGAGAGCAAATCGAAGAAAAAGCGTCCAAACCGACCGAGCTCTTTGCGACAGACCTTTGGCAAATACTACACTTGTTTTCTCGGCATATACACTACGAGAAATTTACGGGGTTTTCAACCATTATATTGTAACTAAACTTTATATTTCCCTGAGGGGACAATTATATTTTTTATAGCCATAGTTACCCACTGCCAAAAGTATACTACTCGAATTGATATTTCCAATCACCAATCTTACAAACATACGCTTATTGTTCAATGCTATAAAATATGTTAGGTTTTCACAAAATGGACATTCCCTGACACTATCAAAAATGAACTTGCTCAAAATCCTAATAGTTCCCCCATGGAAATTTATGTATGTAAAATATATGCTACACACACACACACACATATATATATATATATATATATATATATATATATATATATATATATATATATATGTATATATACACAGGGTGTCCCATTTTAATCTTACACCTGAATTTTCTCGAAAAATATTGCTCGGACGAACTATTGTGTGGAACAAAACTTCTAGGGATTGAAGGGGGACGTTTGAAAAAAATTTATTTGAGGAGCCAAAATTCAAAATGGCGGCGTTACAAAGGCTGACATGTTTTTTTCAAACGGTAACATAACTTTTTTTATTGCCAAAAAATTTGTCAGCTGAAAACTAAAAACTTTTGTTGAAAAATTTGTTTGATAAAGTTCATAGTTTTCAAGTGAGAACATCATTTTCAATTATTTCAGATGTATCCAGGATTTGTGTGTGTGTGTGTGTGCGTGTGGGCGCGCGCGTGCGTGTATGTGTGTGGATGTGTGTGTGTGTGTGTGTGTGTGTGTGTGTGTGTGTGTGTGTGTGTGTGTGTGTGTGTGTGTGTGTGTGTGTGTGTGTGTGTGTGTGTGTGTGTGTGTGTGTGTGCATGTGCGTGCGTGTGGAACACTGTTGAAAATTTTGGTTTTTTTTTTGTTTTTTTTTGTTTTCAAATTTGGACGATATTTCACGAGAAAATCTTGGAGGAAAATCGATGAAAAATAGTTTTTTCCCATTTTAATAGCGTTTGTGCCATTTTCAGGCCCAAAAACGTGTTTCTTTTAATCCTTGACGAACTTTGATCATGATGGGTAGAAAAACACACACACACACACACACACAAATCCTGGATACATCTGAAATAATTGAAAATGATGTTCTCACTTGAAAACTATGAACTTTATCAAAAAATTTTTTCAACAAAAGTTTTTAGTTTTCTGCTGACAAATTTTTTGGCAATAAAAAAATTACTTTTCCGTTTGAAAAAAACATGTCAGCGTTTGTAACGCCGCTATTTTGAATTTTGGCTCCTCAAATAAATTTTTTTCAAACGTCCCCCTTCAATCCCTAGAAGTTTTGTTCCACACAATATTTCGTCCGAGCAATATATTTCGAGAAAATTCAGGTGTAAGATTAAAATGGGACACCCTGCATATATGTATATATGTGTATATATATATATATATATATATATATATATATATATATATATATATATATATATATATATATATATATATATATATACACATATATACATATATATACATATACATATATGTGTGTGTGTATATATATATATATATATATATATATATCGGTCGCATATGTAGTGACGAAAAATAGAATAATACGTGTATATTCAGTATATATGCACCAAATATATGACGCATATATGTGTCATTTATGCATCATATATGACACATACATTTTTGATACATATTCCTGACAAGAAATATATGCTGTGTATAAACACTATTACAGTTCAACTTAACAAAACTTAAAACTTAAACTTAAAAAGACTTAACTTACGGTTAAAGTACACTATTACATACAAGCACATATAGATATGCTGCGCATATCTGTATATATGTAACATTTATGCAATATATATGTGGTATGTATGTAGTGTGTATGCAACATATATGCTAAATATATGTGGTATATATGCAGGGTAAATGCTACATATATCATTGATATATGATACATTTATATACAGTAATACCACGCATATACATCTCATATAGAAAAACGTTACGAAAATTAGAATTTGGCACATACATTTCAGATGTATTACAATTATTAATAAAATAAATTTGCAGTATATTTTTGCGTATATAAATTTCCATGGGGGTTGACACGCCTGAAATATACATATATACATATATATATATACATTGGTTAAAAAGGTTGCCTGCGATTTGCGACGATGTTTATAGTGATTTGTACCATATTATACAATGCGACCTGCTGTATGTGTATTGGGTGTGTTATTCACGTGTTGGTTGAAGGTATCAATGCCCACCTACTAAATGCATACACTATTTTTAAAAACTAACATAAAATACTCAATTGAGAGTTCTACCACGATGTTTTTCAAATGATAAATCGTCATTCCCTGACCTGTAATGATTTATTGATAAGAGAACATTTGGCCTACACATCGGAAACCACAGCGGAATCGAACCTGCAACCTACCTGCCTATCTTCAGAGTATACTACGCACGCTGCTACTACGCCAACGAGTGCATTTGTGGCATCTTGATCGCAGATACCGCGTAAGAGACAAAAGTATTTCCGGCTGTACTTCCGAATAGCCGTTACCTCCGATTGAGGTGAAATTTTCCACAGTTTTTTTTCCGTTTAAACAGTTTTAAACGGATTTTTGGCGCCATCGCAATAGTGATTTGTACCATATTATACGATACGACCTGCTAAATGCTTAGCTACGTGTCTTCTACAAGAACAGAAGGTAAACTACAAGAACAAGTGTTGAACTAATATCCAATTTTTGCAATGGAACAAATATACTGTGTACCAGTTTCCGAGAGATGCGTAGTTCTTCGAACTACTAAGTCATGGTTGCTCCAACTGCGCATGATTTACGTCTTCGCCACAAGTAATCATTACCATAATTTTTTTCAAATAGTCACTTTTCACAAGGCCTTGTAACAAATTATGATCGACAAACGTTCACGCTAAAGATATGCGCATTGTACAAATTTGAAAAGAATAGTACAAGTTTGGCTGAAAAAAACCGACCGTGCGTGAGTAGGGGAGATCTAGAAGGGTTGACACAGAGGTGAGTTGAAACAATGCCAATGTCTCGGTAGATGTGATTGTTAGCGACCTGGGACTAATGTCATTATTTCATTACTACGACGCGCGCCACTTGTTAGTTCACTCCGGTGCTCTTGCGAGTTCAGTTGCTCCACATCGAGACTCGGGCCAAAAAAATGGCAAAAGTAAGTATTTGTCGTATTTTTCATTAAGCTTTAGTTACCTTGTTTATATATTTGATGGTATGTGATATGCATTGTTTGGAAACTTACTCACTTAGCATTTGATTCCTCATATTGAATTTGTCGTCTTGCGATACTTTTTATCAGTAGTGAGTTCCGAATCAAGTAACATCGCATTTTTACACGTAGGAGGGTTGAAACAAGGTGTTTCAACTTACCTCGGTCGCAGCAATCTTTTCACACGTTTATATTTTGCGGTGTACTTTGCAAGGCTTGCATTTGTTTTATTTCAGATGCCGAATAAATGTATCAGGAAAAGAGACAAAGGCACGGCGAGCCGAGAAATATATGAGCCCGCCGCTGAAGAGGTTACTCTACGGGACGAAAGATGAAGCACAAAGAGAACGTGGAAAGTGAAGGCGAGGAAAAGTATTATTGCGTGTGTTGTTTGGAACCGTATTCAAACAGCAGGCCAAATGAAAAGTGGGTGCAACGCCTGGATCGCAAAGCATGGTCGCACGAAGCCTGCACTGTTGGAGAACGTTCGTACGTATGTCCCAATTGTTTGTCAGAATAGAAATTGATTGGCTTTTTTGCCATAAAGCTTCTTCTCAAATTAATTTTTTCTTTTGCCATATTTAACTAATTTCCCGAGATTCGTTGGTTCATATTCGTTTCGGTCAGAATTTATAAAAATTTGTCAGACTGAATAAAAAATCAGACTTAGATTAATGTCGAGGTTAAGTTTCTTAAATTTTTAGTCAAGTTTTTTTAATTACAATGTGTTTTGACATAATTTATACCGATATTTTGTACCAATTCCCAGGCGCTTCAACTCACCTCGATAGCTGTTTCAACTTACCTCGATATGAGCAGAGTTGAAACAAAACGACTCATTGGGCCATGATTTTTTTACAGGTTACATAATTCCTGGGGTCATTTTTGGTACAAAATCGATTAGCCGATTGAAAAGGCTACAAAACGCCTTTAGTTTTACCCGAATCTCTCGTTTCGATTGCGAGAGATATGGGGTGAAATGTGAATTTTTTTCAACCCTCCTCGCTCTCCCCTACCTATTTGTGCGCTGATTTTGCGATAGCACTGAATTAGCCATATCTTTATTGTCAAGCCTTTTACAAACGTTAATCATTATTCCGGGGATAACAGATGGTCAAACATGTGACCCAAATCGCATGTTTAGATGTACTTTTAGCTTGTAGTTTTGTTAACGTTATGTTAACGGTGTAACGTTTTCTACGTTTTCGGTGTCAATAAACTATAGCGAATCTTACCTTCCCCCTTTTTACAATGGGCGTTTTTTTTTGGTAAATACCACGAACTCATTTTCTCTCAGTGTACGCGGCTTATCGTAAGTGCGTTTTGTGCCTCGAAATATAGTTTGCCGATCGTAACATTAGAAATTCAATGAAGAATCGCGCGAGAGGCGTCTCGCGTCATCGGCGATCTATTGGTCGATTGGTCAAATGGAATATTGGATGTTTCGTGGATGAGAACAAAATGTTCAATCCGCGAATACTCTGTGCGTTGAGTGACCGAGATTAATCGCATGATAAAGATTCGTCGATGTTTCGCAAATTAATCAATCATTTCCATTCGATACGTGCGCTTTGGGTGTTTTTTTAATACAAAATTCTCGAAGAAAACGGACATGACCCGATAGTTTCCGAGCAAACTCGGTAAGATAAGCAGCAATGTGTACGCGTGGACAACAACGGTACGGATAAATCACGTCCACGTGTGTGTGTGTGTGTGTGTGTGTGTGTGTGTGCGTGAATTGTCGATATGCGCGACGTTGTACGAAACGGAGCAGAACCGTCGCGCGAGTCCGCACCGCATACGCGTGTCTCGAAGGTGGTAAACTTTTAAAAGGTGTTTTTTTCCGCTCAATTATCAAAACGGCGTCGTTGAACGAGCGTTAAATCGATCGAACCACCCACAGACGATCAACAGAATATGACAAACTGCCTCGCGGTATTGTCCAAACATGTGACACATTTATTCGGATTTTGTCACGGGAAACGAAATTTATGGACGTGACAAATATGTGCTCGTGTCGTTGCAATAATCGGGGATACGCGACGAGAATTCGTCTCGCAGATGATACAATTTCGAGCGTGCTTGCAAATGAAATTGTTATGTTTGTCACAACTTAATCGAGGACACTTATCGCTGCGTGAACACGCGGCTAGAACTCGAATATCCATTTCATAAAACCTTTTGAAACCGGTCGTGAAAGAAAATCGAGTTTCCGCTGTCGGCTTCGACACACACACACACACACACACACACACACACACACACACACACACACACACACACACACACACACACACACACACACACACACTCGTTGCCAAAGGTTTTTGTCTCATATTCGTTCTCTATCCGAGAGCGATCCTTTTCTTTTTAATTCGCTCGACGAGTAAGATTTTGTTTGAATCGACTCGCGATCGACTTTTATCGCCTGACACTGCGAGAATACACCTACAATTATTTGGGCTTGTTGTTGAATTATTTCGGCGCTCATAGCATCCAGAGGATGCGGAATCGACGATCCGTTTTCGATTTTGTATCGAAGCGTAGAAGCAAGACGGCCGACCGCGAGGTGGGGGGTGCCGGAAAAGCGAGGGATCGCGATTCGCTTCGTAGACACCTATAAACGCGCCTTGTTCCTTAATCCTCCGCCACTCGGATATCTAACGCGCGAGGTGGTCGTTTAACGCTTGAAAAACCGCCCGAGCTTTTCTCGCTTCGCATTCGCATTTCACCGCGAAAACACGTCCTCGTTATTTTTCACGCGAATCGCTCCCAAGTTTTCGTTTCGGTTTTTCCTTCGTTCGACGCTCTTTACTTTGTCTAGTTTTTCTTTGTCTTTGGTGTTGATTTTTTCCCTCGTTAATCGCACAAGCTAGAGGTCGAAATAATGTTCGCGCTGAGAGGGCTCGTCCTCGCCAGTCTCGTCGTCCTCGTTCGACCTCATCTTCGGCTCAAACTTTTGCACGTGGTAATTCCATTGTTGCGCAAGCGTTTTACGGGGATCCCCGTCTCATATATTTATATACTCGAAAAATTTGTCCCGCACGCGAATGTTTCATTACCTTTTCTGCTTTTTCCGTTTGACCCGCCAAAAGCTTTTCCGCCACGGGGACAAAGTTCCACACCGAGAGTACCAAAACTATCCCACCGACCCGCATCGCAATCACTCTTATTATCCGTTTGACAACGGAGGACTGACCAATGTAAGTACATACATTTTGAAAGCACATGCGGCGGATCTTTCTCTATTCCTTGCGCAAATATATGAATTTACTTTGAAAGAAATTAACACTTTTTCACAATCGCGAACGTTGTTACGCGGACGTGGGTTTTTGTTCCGTTTGTGTACATTCATTTCGGACTGAACGAAAACATTTGTCACAATGGAATGAAATAACTTGTGAAAATAGAATTAGTCGAAGAATTCGTACGGCGTCAGGGTATCGAGTGATGACAAAACTTGCTTTCGTCCTTCGTGGATTGATCCAGGTTGTAAAAAAGTAATCGTCCAACGACCCGCGAGATCGTCTCGCGCTCTTCCTTCGTTATCTTCGAACATCCATTGATGAAACACTTGCGACAATTGATACGTCGCTGATCCTCTTGTATGCGCGGAAAGAATAACTTACGAGAGGAGAGTCGATCCGAATAACGTGGACGAGCGCGCGATACAATTCCGTAATCTAGCCTGAGTTGTAGAGTTTCCTTATTCTTATTCTCTATTTTGAGCCGTAATATCGAGATTGAAGCGAGCGAGAGCTCGGAAGGACACAAATTAAGAAGGACGCGCGCTTTTTTTTTCTTCTCCAGGAAGGGATGTCGAGGGAATACAAGATCGGAAGAATGTTACGTGAGAGGTACGACGATTATTTCGGGCCAATTTATCGTCCGTCCACGATATACGCGAGATCAACGGAAGTACCGAGGACTCGAATGTCCCTGCAGCTGGTACTGGCGGGATTATTTCCGCCCACCCCCGCTCAAACGTGGAATCCCGAGCTGCCTTGGATACCGACCTCAACCTTCTCCGTTCCCGTTCAACAGGATAATCTTTTGTTTCCGCACTACTGTCCCCGGTATGCACGCGCGCCGTCTCTCTCTCTCTCTCTCTCTCTCTCTCTCTCTCTCTCTCTCTCCCTTTCCCTCACTTGAATAAAAACACAATCGCTTGTGACTCTCCAGATACGCGGAGGAGTACAAGCGTCGCCTGAAGGACGACGAGGTACGGCAAATCATTGGCAAGTACAAAAAGACGATGGACCATTTGACTCGTCATACGGGGAAAAGTATCGAGACGACGTCCGCCGTCTACTATCTCTATAATTTGCTCAAGGAAGAGGTGAGTCGTCTCTCTCTCTCTCTCTCTCTCTCTCTCTCTCTCTCTCTGTCTCTCTCCATGAATGTTGTATAGTCTTTCCTCTTCTCTTCGCGCTGCGACGGTCTAACTCCCGCTTGCCGCGTATACGATAATCCTCTTGTGTATTAATCTACGACGGGTTCGCGGCGGCGGCGCCGCTGCGTAGCACAGGCTGCGCAAAACTTGACCTTGCCGGAATGGAGCCGGAGCGTCTATCCAAATCCGATGAAGGAGATACTGGCCCTTGATTTTTATCTGCGCTCCTCGACCAAATCACTCAAACGCATGAACGGAGGTACGATACGTTTTTCCTCACTCGAACGTAAGAGCGGAGACAAGAGAGTACAAGTAAGACGCTTCTTTTCCTTGCACACATTGATTCGTTCTATTATTCGTGGATGGATGGGCGCGCAGGTATGCTGTTGCGCAAAATGCGTCAAGACACGATGGATCTTCGAGACGCGACGGAGGCGGCGGCGGCGGCGGCGGCGGCGACGACGACGACGACGACGACGACCACCACCACTACCAACACACCGGAAATAAAAGCTTTCCTCTTTGCCGCGCACGAGGTAAACATCGCGGCCCTCGCCAGGGCTCTCGGCACCGACGATCCCATTGTTCCTGCTTACGGTTCAACGATTATACTCGAAAGCCTCCAGGACAACGGGAATCGATACTACGTCAGAGTGAGTACTCTCGTTGAACAACTCCCGGCAATATTATTGGGCGCAAGGGCGTTTTTGAAAAGTATGTTCGCGCCTGGCCGTCCTTTGCAGGTTTTACTCTGGACGGGTGTTACCGAGAGACTCGTTAGCCAAAGAATACCTGGATGCGCGGAAGTCTGCCCTCTCGATGAATTTATCGAGATAACGAGGAACGTTGTACCGAGCGACGAGGAATACAGATGCGCACCCAGCGACAAGGAAATTGTTAGACGCAGGAAGCTACCACCGCACCGAGGACAAACTACCTTTTCGGGATCGAACATTTCGAGAGAAACTTTCACATATCGGCGGCTAGCTTTCATCGCCTTGACGATACTTTTTATTCCGAATCGCCTTGATGCGTAACGTGCGCGTTTGCACCAAACAAACTCGAGCTACATATTACTCTTTGCCCCCCGATGCAGTCTCATTGGGAGAATGACCGAACGGTGCTTTCCACATTTACCCTCTCGATCAATTTGCGCAGAGTATTTCACAGGTGGCACATGCGATCTTTCGTGGCTACTCTTTATCCAGAGCCTCTCGTTATCCTGCAGCAGCGCGCGATTCGATGAAAAAACAAACAAAAACACCGCGCTTTTTCACAATGTACGTAAAATTATAGAGATTTGATAATACGGCTTCTCGAATAAACAAAAACGTTTTACGAATGTACGAAAAAACTGTGCGCCTACCGATCGTAATGCGATTCGTGAGAAACGATTGGAGCGAAAGCAATTATCGAGTGGAAGAGAAGCTGCTGTTGCGGTTTTTTATTTCTTTGCGAGGATTGGAGCTTCGCGGAGACTCACCTCGTTCAAACGCGAACTTGCGTAAAAGCACCTCTGAATACACGGACAGTGAGTAACGAAAATATTTCGGCACGACACGGTATATTTGATTAAACAGCTGAGAATCGTAATTATTTTTTTAAATTGACGAATCATTGATCGTAGTTAACAATAATGTGCCATAAAAAATAACGTTCGATTTTCACGCTACAAAAATATTCGGACACCTATAAAAAACGACAGGTTTTGGAATGACAAACCAACTCTTAATATTTACTCGTATATCCTTTTTCATTGAACTTATTTGTTTCCATTCTTCCTGTAGCTTCATCTTCGATTCATCTTTGGCGCACGTCTGCGCGTATCAATCGAATTCGCTTTGGTCCAATTCGTCCCATAGATTTTCGATCGGGTCTGGCAATTGAGGTGGAGGATGCAGCACTTTTGGACAAGTATATAACAAGTATGCGCGTGTACAATGCGAGCTTTGTGCTTCGTACCTCATTATCTCGATAGAATTTCCATGTTCTCTTAATCCCCATTTGTGTAGGCCTTTGTATCAAATGGTCTTTTAATAACATCAGGTATTTATTTTTCTCCATAATACCTTCGATAAAAACGATATTGCCAACACCAGCGGTCGAAATACACCCCGGACGAGTACACACACCCATTGCCGAGCTGAAATGTGGCCCGGCAATTTTTCGGTTTCAACTCTGAATTAGGTTTACGCCACATCATAGCTCGTCCATCGGACCCAAAAAAGTGAAAATTGCTTTTGCCGCAAAAGATTACGACTTTCCACCACCAGCCTTCGTCTTCGTTGCTCAATTCTTTTGCAAATTGTTTTCGTCTGTTCGTCTCATTGATGGATGTTTTTTTTTTTCCCTCGCTACTCGATCATTGTATCCACTTTCTTTTTATGTCCGCTCAATTGTTCGGGGATATATATTTTCCCTCGTTTTTTTTCACAAATTCCAGCTCCTAACTTCTGAGCACTTGACCGTGGATTAAAAAAAAAATTTCGCCCTACTTGTCTTCGATCTGTATATCGCGTAATATTCTTGGCCGGTCAGTTTGCTTTACAGATTCGATGCGATCTTCGCATTTGAATCTTTTTATAATATCTGCAACAGTACTTTTACGATAAATTTAGAAAGCCACCAACGTGGCGATAAAATTCTCTCCGTGCATGATGAAAAATTATCTTGTTATCTCGCATCAAATAAGGTATTTCTAATTCTGCGACCCATATTTGCTCACGATAGACGTTATACCGGTGAAAAATTCAGCAAAACGACATTGCAAGCTCATGATACACATACTGTGTTTCTAACCATTGATTCGAACCCAAGTGCCGATTCTGTAGAAACCATCGCTTCAAATATATATTGAGTGTGCGTATATTTTTGTAACACGAACATCGAACGGTATTTCATTCAATGGTTAAAAAAACAATGTAACGGTGGCAAAACAATGAAATGTCATGGCATATTATACTTCAACTACAATCGATTATTCGTCAATAAAAAAAAATTATTTTACAAACAATGACTATAAATATCGATTTATTCAAATATATCGTAGGGTCCGAATGTTTTCGTTACTCATTGTATATACGAATCGAGCTCGGGGAATAAACGAGGGAGAAACTTGCGATGGATCGCAGCAATGACAAGATCAGTGGATTAGTTTTTGAGAAATTGTGTCCACCGAATTTTTTAGGGGTCTCTGGAAACCATGTCCCACCGGCTGAATTTTCCAATTTTTATCATGAAATGGTTTGAAAATATTGTTGGAATGTTGCTCTTTTGTGTGCTTAACATTTTTAATAAAATAACGTATGTATTGTATACTTTTCAAAATAGAGAAAATATGCTTTAATCGTTTCGAAACCCACGTAACCCCTTAATTAATTTTTTTATGATATTCTGACGTATGTTGTATCAACAACAACACAAGAGTGCAAAAAGATGAATAAATTTCTAAAAAAGAATGCTTTTTTAATCGTACAATTTATTGAATTCAACAATGAATACAATTCAAAAATCAATATTTTGATTTTTTAGAAAATTTTGGAAAAAAAGTTATCGAATGCTTTTTGCAAATTTTGCAAATTTTGAAAATTTCGACTGAATTTTATATTCTGAATAGAGTATTGAAAAAATAATGATATCAACTTCGGAGAAAATCGGTCGATGGGTTCGATTTTATAAAATTTAATTTTTTTATTTTTCACGAAATGACTCAAAAACAAGCGGCAAGTTGGAACTTGCAAATTGCTTCCTCGGGATTCCGCATATGCTCTAAACTTCTTCTATGAGGAAGCCAACATTTAAGGCCTTATATACGCGATTTCGCCGATTTTCAAAGGTACTTTTCTAGACGCGGTTAAAACAAAATGACGCATATATTGACAACATTTTTTACAGATCATTTATGCACATGGTTAAGTATACGTAAAAAAAAAAAAACAAATCAGAAATATTACCAAATGGCGGAGATATAACATAATAAAGCAATGTATCTTTTTGGCGCGCGCGTTGATGGTGAAAGTTCTCGGCATCGATGTGGGTGTCTGAAAAAAAACGAACACATTTATAATTGCATAATGAATGTATCTTCAGTGTGAATCAACAATATTATTTTTTTCAAATTATTACAATAAAAATTCGAAACTTAAAATTTGTTCACTCAATTTTCTGTTTGTATTTTATTTTTTATATTTTTTGTGTCATTGAAATTTTTGTTTCTGTGGTTCACACGATAGGTGATGATACTGAGAATATGATGTAAACATTTTTAAGTGATCTGAATCTTCGTTCAAGAGTTAGAACTTTCACAAGGTTCAAAAAAGTGACTCGTGGAAAAACGACTATGTAGTTGGCGGTCGGGCGCGCTTTTCGCTCTAAAAACCGTAACTTTAACAATTTTTGGAATTTTTCAATTCTGTAACGCTTGAAATATTCCTAACCGTTCAGGCTGATGGAATCAAAAATAAATAAAAAATGAACAATTTTGTAATTTTTTGCGTATATAAGGCCTTAAATTGATACTTCCTTCCAGAGACTCTTAGTGCCAAAACCGTGTTGAATATTTTATTTTTTCAAAAATACACCAAAATTTTGGGCTCGCTGAATCCGCATCTTAAACCAGATTTTAGAAATTCAAAATGGCTGATCCAATCTGACGGTTGAACATTTTTTTTAATTTTTTAAAAATAAAATCTAACACTCGGGAATTTTTAGGGTTACCGAAGTGAAATCTTATGTCAAATTTTATAAATTCTAAATGGTGGAGCCAATATGGTGGACCAAAAAAGCGGAATGTTATTTTATTGAAATGAAGTCTGTCACCGAAAGTTGTTGACGTCACTGAATCCCAACTCAATGTAAATATACGAAATTCAAAAGAGTTTCAAAATTTCTTCGAGGAAATGAAAATTCAGACATTAAAGAAAATATTTTTAAAAATCTAACGATCGCTCCGAATTTACTAAACAAAAATATAGTTTAGCTAAGTGAAAGAGATGCGAAGCACACGTTTCATCCTAACCCGACAATTTTTGAGATCTGTAGAAACCATTTTGAAGTCTCCAGGTTCAAATTCCCAAAACCTCCGAATATCAGCTTTTATTTGAAAAAATAAAATTTTGTATCTTCGATCCGCCATTTTGAATTTCGAAAATCTGAGTTCAGATTCGGATTCAGCGACCACAAAAACCCCACTTGGTCACAGACAGGGTCCGCATCCGCACATAGTCTCTTTAACATTTACTCACATCCGAATCATACAAATGTATCTAAATTACAAATATAATTAAATAAAAACTGGAATTAAATGTCATACGTAATCAAATTACAATTGTAATCAATTTACATTTGTAATTGAATTACAATTGTAATTTGATTACAAGTGTAATGAAATTACACATGTGATTGAATTACAAATGTAATTTAATTACCTATATCATTTAATTACAATTGTTATTTAATGCTCAATGTAATTCTTAATTTAACAGAAACTAATTATCCATTAAGCGTGTAGTGTGCAATTAAATCATGCTTCAATTATCCATTGCCCGCTCAATAAGTAATTAATGTGAGGTTCAATTACAACTGGGGTAATCTATAATCCGATTTTATTCGATTACATTGTTGCCCATCTCTGGTCGTGGCCCGAATACAATGCTTTATATTTCCCACACCTGACATTGTTATGACAGATCGAATTGTACAAGTCTCAAGTATGATCAGGGTGAAGGGATCAAGTATGATCTAGTGTGAAGCGATAGGATCACCTTAACGGGTTACATCTATCTGAAGGCTCGAAAAAATTGCCAAATTGCGAAAAAAAAAATTCTGAAAAACGGTTGGTGAAAAAGAAACGCATTTTTTTTCAACACAAAGGTACGTGTATTGAGAGCCTTGAAAAAAAAATCACCGAAAAATACAGGAAAACAACAACAACCGGTGTGCTGGTTTAGTGGTTAGAGCGTGCTTGCTTCTGAACCAGTACATCGGGAGATCGCGGGTTCGAGTCGCAGTCTCGTAGTTCGGAGAAAAATAAATACGGGCGTGACGTAGCACGTAACTCCAGTTTTACACGGATGTTGCGCACACGGACACGCGTGTGCGTCGTGTGTAGTCGTAGCCCGATAGTAGTCTGTAGCCCGTAGCCCGTAGCCCGTAGCCCGTAACCCAGGCTGTAGTAGCCTGTAGCCCGTGATTTATTTCTCGACGAAACGCGAGTACCTCCAAACTGGGAAGCGAACCTGGGACCGGCTGTATTGGTATAGGTTTTCCGCAGTTTCCCTATACCCATGGCAGAAATGTCATGGTAAATGCAATACAGAGGAGAAAGTCGGCCGCGTCCGCAAGGTGGGGATATAAAGTGAAATATGGTGGGATATGTGTCAAGGGGAAAAGACGCTGTTCAGATGGAGGCTTGAAAAAAAAACAAAAAAAAAATACAGAAAAGCAACAAAGAAATGGCCGCCAGCGGATGATAAATTTTTTGTGTGGGCTAGCGGTGAAACTCTACCTGTTGAACCTTCTCTAGATTTGTTTGGGTTATTCACTCGGATGTAACTTTCGATCGGTACAATCGTCAAGGTCGAGCGAGTCGGTAGTCGCTTGAGTGGGCATTTCTCGAGCCTATGATACCTCGAATACCAGGCAGAGGTGTTACATCGTAACAACATTTTTACGAATCAATATGTGGTAGGACGATTTAAAAATAGACTCAAGATTTCTTTCGGTCAAGTTCCCTTCCTGTTGGCAGCCCCAACTTGTTTCACCCTCTTTTTTCATTACTCACTCGAAATAGTACACAATTCATGTTGGCAAATAATAAACGTGTCGACTTACGAGTTTAAAATTTGCCGGGATACGAAGGCCCAGAAGGAGGGGGAAGGCGCTATGTTTCCCGACGAATCGCGTCCATGAAAATTCTCATAGTCCAGTCGAGATAGGTCTAAAATTCGGTTCACCTGGAATTAATTGGGGGCTTCGATTTTCTTTTTTTATACTTGGGGAGGGGGGGGGGGATGGTTGGTAGTGTAAATCTCGATTTTCGGGAAAAACCCCCCGGTGCGTTTGCCGCCATCGTGATTTAAAGGATTTTTTGTTTTTCGAATAACTCGCTTATTTTCAACCTTAGAGTGAAAATGATTTTATCAAAAGTTGTGGGAAATGTAATTCCCCACAAGTTCGGTGATTATAGTTTTTACCCTATAGGATCGATATTTATAGAGTTACACTGCAAATAGGGGTAAAAAATGTTTTTTGTTAATTATCTCGTTTATTATCAAGTTTATTGTAAAAATGGTAATAAATAATCACATAGGCAATTTTATTTCCTTCAACTTTGATTATTAGCATTTTTACTCTCGGATCAATATTTTCAGACTTATACTTAATTTAGGGGTGAACTTTTTTTTATGTTTAGGTATTCCGTTTATTATGAAGTTTATCGTAAAAATGGTAAAAAATAATCGGGTATCAAATTTTACGTTCTTCAACTTTCGTTAGTACCATTTTTACCCTAGGATCAATATTTTAGGAGTTATAATTAAAATAGGGGTGTAATTGTTCTTCATTTTTTTTCTTCATTTTATTATTGAATTTGTTATAAAAACAGTGATGGATAACCGTACGCAATTCAAATTTCTTCGACAACAGTACATACATATATATTAAAATTTGACATACATATTAACGTGGAAATATGTATATATGTGTGTATTTTAAACACCTGAAAAAAGTCTAATGCCTTTTTTAATATTTTTAAAATAAATTCGTCTACTTTTAATTGACGAACGGCTGTAACGCGTTTTTGAGCGGCTAAGTCTCGCAGTCGTTTGAGAAGGAGAAGTTGCGTTGGGTTGCTCATTGTTACTCACGGCAGTGGCAGCGAGCAACAATGAATCTTTCGCGCCAACGTTCGAATAATTGAGCGTTCGGATAAAGTAAGTCATCGTTCGGATAATTGAGGGATGGGATGATCGAGGTTCGGATAATCGAGGTTCTACTATATATTTTTTTCCCGCACCTTCATTACAACTCAAAATATTGATCGTAGGGTAAAAACGGTAATAAACAAAGTTGAAGGAAATAAAATTCCCTACCTGACTATTCATTACCATTTTTACGATAAACTTGATAATAAACGAAACAACTGAACAGAAATAAAAAGTTCACCCCTAAATTAAGTATAAGTCCGAAAATATTGATCCGAGGGTAAAAATGCTAATAACCAAAGTTGATGGAAATAAAATTTTTTATGTGATTACTTATTACCATTTTTACAATAAACTTGATAATAAACGAGATAAGTTTTAAAAAAACGTTTTTTACCCCTTTTAGCAGTCTAACTCTATAAATATCGATCCTAGGGTAAAAATTATGATTACCAAACTTGCCGGGAATTACATTTCCCACAACTTTGAATGCTATCATTTTCACTCTAAGGTTGAAAATAAGCGAGTTATTCGAAAAACAAAAAAAATCCCTCTTTAAAGCAAGATGGCGGCAAACGCAACGGGGGGATTTTCCCGAAAATCGAGATTTACACTACCAACCACCCCCTCCTCCCCCCCTAAGTATAAGAAAAGAAAATCGAAACCCCGAATTAATTCCAGGTGAAATCCTATTTCGACTGGACTATCATTCGACGCAAAAGCTGTAGACCAAGCGATCGGAAGAATCAACGATCTTGTCAATGAGTCGTGCGCGCCTACATCTCCCACGAGAGAGTGAGAGGGGGTGAGAGCGCAGAGTTTACGAGAGGGTCCTGCTTGGCTATACGTAGACACGGGCATATTACGTGTGCGTACATATCGGTTACGTGTGCATAATGCGGCCGGGTGTTACGTGAGGCGCAACGTTGCGCAAAGCAGCAGAGACGCGAACAGAACGCACGTAAACTTCATGACAGCAATTACATCGTAAAGCTGTTCCCAGCCCTGAATCGAGGGGAGGGGGGGGGGGGGGGGGGGGGGAGGCAAACCGGAGTACCTGCCCCGGGCGGCAGTTTTAGGGGGCGCCAAATTCTTGTGTTTGAAAAAAACACGTTTAGGCGTCTTTTGAAAAACCACTTATGTTATAGCTCAACAACTTATTGATCGATCTAGCTGAAATTTTGGCAGGGTTCTCACTGTAATATTACTGGAAGGATAAACCTAAACTTTTTAGGTTATCGTGTAAATAAATTACCTTTTTGGGGTAAAAATTGTCGAGAAAATGGTCAAAGATATGAAAATTTCATTACAAAGCCTACTCAATTTTAAATTTTATACTTTTTTATATTTTATAGGTATATCCTTCCAATAATGTTAATGTGAGGAAGCTCTCAAAATTTCAGCCAGATCGATCAATAACTTTTTCAGCTATAAAATGAGCACTTTTGCAAAAGACGCCTAAAGGAATACCTTATAACGCCACCATTTTGTTTTGTTGAAAAAAGAGAAACAAATTTTTATACTTGAAAGTTTTTAAAAAGATAGTGTCAAAGTTTTAAAATGATGCGTTTATTTGATCACCTTTAAAAAAAATCATGAGAAGTGACTCATTTTCGGGCGTCTAATGAGATAACCCCCGTAATCTCAAATGCTAGTGGAGAGGGGCGCTATTGTCAAGTTTTTGCCCCGGCTCGGAAAAATCGTAGATCCGGAGCTGGCTGTTCCATCGCCATGATAGACGCACTCGTCCGGAGTCTCGGCGAAGCCGACCGAGCAAAAGCTGTCCTTTCGCCAACGACAACGAGAAACGAAGGAGAATCTCCTTTCGTTGATTATTTCGAAGAAAGATGTTTATCGCCAAGCCCGTGATAACACGTATGGAAAGCTTGATCAAAAAGTTTTTGCCTCCGAATAAAGTAATACCTCGATTGGTATTACCGACCAACGATAAGCGCCTGCGCGCAGGCAGCGGCAGCGGAACAGGTAGATCGGCGACGTATGGACGCGCGCACTGCGTTTCCGACGAGCGGCATATTTTCCACAATAACTCGGTTGAATATGAGCAAAAGCGATACGACACGATACACAAATTACAAACGATGTTCCCGTGAAAGGCTGGCTATGAGATGAAAGTTCAGTATGTCGTGTAATAAAACAAAGAAGAAAAAAAAGAATTCCCGAGGGGGCACCCGGGTTTGAACCGGGGACCTCTCGATCTGCAGTCGAATGCTCTACCACTGAGCTATACCCCCAGTTGCTTCATATTCGGAGATGTCTCAGTTTTGACGAAAGACAGCCGGCGCGCGCGAATCTTGGCCTTCCGAAACGTTGTCTCGTCGCGAATCGCAGTGCGCGGCTAAACATCGAACGTGTTGTTTCGCGTCCTCGAAGTCGTTTTTGCGATAAACAGACAGAAAATCAAGTATATCTGTACTTGTTGCGAAATGGCTAAACGTGTGAAAGCTCCAAGCTTGAAAAAGAAGAAGAAGAAGACGAAGACGAGGAGAAAGTTTCGCCGAGCCCCTATTGCAACAATCCACCCTGGACATCTCGAATCGATCGCCAGTCTTGATATTTATTGACCGATATATATAGGTGCTTTGGAGCGCAGTAAGTACACAAGACTGCAATTAACGGGTGTGTGTTCGATCGACCCGAAAGTTTAAAAAGACCATGGTAAGTACACGCGATACTTGTCGCGTGTGCGTTTGTTTGGGTTCGGAGGAGGAGGAGGAGGAGGAGGAGGAGGAGGCGGCGGCGGCGGCACGTGATGGACGTGCTAGGAGATCCTCGATCGAACGCAACCATTTTCCGTGGACGTTCTCGTCTAGCGTTGGTGCATCGGCCCCGACGTTGGCTTCCGACGATGCATTCGTTTATTGTCGTGTCACGTAGCACGCGCGAACGCTTGGGACAATTTTTTTTCGTCTGCCATTCGCGAAAACTGTCAACTGTAGTTTCTTCGTGGCAAGTTTTTCATTGCTGGAGCAGGTATAGCTGGGAAAAGAAACAAAAAAATGAAAAATTGATTCGAACGGGCTTTGCAGTGGTCGAAAGGGGACGGGTGACGACATCGGATCGCGATTGGATCGGTGATTTTGGGCTCGCGAGTCGGTACAAGTAGAGAGAGAGGGGGAGAGAGAGAGAGAGAGAGAGAGAGAGAGAGAGAGAGAGAGAGAGAGAGAGAGAGAGAGAGACAGAGAGTCGTAGCGTGACGGAAAGAAGCAGGGAGGCTCGCTAGCGCCGCCTCACCCTCGACAAGCCTACGTAGGTGTCGCAACTAAGCCCGCAATTACACGTACCCTCGAACGCGCGATCCACGCGAGTCGAGTTTTTATTTTACGGGCGATTGGTATCGGGCGACCTTACTCGAGAATCTTACCCGCGACAATCGAGCGGGACGAAGGAAAGAAGGCTCCCGAGGGAGGGTTCCACATGGGCGACCTTGCCGCGCGAGCGTATCGGCCCCCTTTCGAATACACGCGGCCGCTTTCTTTCTCAAATTTCTTCGTCGCTAGTATGTTGTGACGAGCGGTTTCTATGGTAGCTCCCACCCCCCGCCCCTGCGCTCCGCCTCTGTCTCTCGCATCCCGCTCGTCGAGAGAGTGACCCGGTCGATCCGCGCTCTCGCTCTCCTCTCCGCGCGCACGTGGTCGCAGTGAGTAATCGAGTTCCACTTTCGAAGCACACCACCCTCCGCTCTCGCGGACGAGGTCAGTCGAATTCGTCCGTTGGTCGTGGTCGTCGTAGTCGGTGGACGATAAAAAAAAGAAGACACGCGACTCATATTCTCTCCCGGTAAGTCATTTTTCTACGCGGTTGTTGAAAAATTGGCGAAATGTAACGCGCTCGTCGAAACTTGAAGGGAAAAAAGTGGCAAGGATGCCGATTTGAGCGGTTGCCGTGCGCGCGCGAGGGTGGGAATGGACGCAGCGAGTCGCGCGATCGCCACGAAAGAACGCGACAACGGTACAGAAGCGAGAAGCAAGAGTCCCGAGGCGGTCAGTCTGCCACCTCTGAGAACGTACTCAAAGAGCAGCAACAGTGGCAGGGATCGTCGAGGAGGATCGAGGAAGCAAGATCGAGAGTGGAACCGCGACGGAGCGGGAGCGCCGCCTCTCCTTCCTCGAAATCGCGAGAGAGCATCTTCGAGACCGTACAGGCACGAAAATTTCAAGTGACGCGCGAGACGAGGGTGCTACACTGCAAATCTATGGGTGTTATTTGTTACACGTAAGCTCTGTAATTCGAGGAATTGACACGTCCAAGTGCCATATGTAACTCTAAACAACACGATTATATGTGTTACGAAACATTTAAACACTCGAAACGCATTAAACTTTACCATTTTATACATGTCTTACTCAAAACATGCAACACGTGTCATTGCAGACATTAACACGTTCAGATTTCAAATGTATTTTAAACAATGTATTTATGTGTGTTACAGTCAAGTTAAGCACGCGAGAGAGAGAGAGAGAGAGAGAGAGAGAGAGAGAGAGAGAGAGAGAGAGAGAGAGAGAGAGAGAGAGAGAGAGAGGAATTTCATATATGTATATATACACACACAGACGATGTTTGAAAAAATGTACTGCATGATCATTGATAAAACTCTCTAATTGTCACAATAACTGATTAACGCAGTTTATGTGATACGACTAATAATTATAGGAATAATCGTAATCAGATGTGGCATAATAATACTTTGGTATATTATGCCACATCTGCACTCGACAATAGTGTTGGGGCAGCGTGCGTAGTATAGGCAGGTAGGTTGTGGGTTCGTCGATTCCATCCGTAGGCGTAAACTTTTCGGTGAAAAAAAAAATAATTTCAGGAGGTCAGGCAATGGCGGATTGTCATTTAAAAAATGATCAACGTAGAACTCTTGGTTGAGTATTCAATTCCATTTTCGATTGATGAAATATTATATGCACTTGGTAGACGGGCTGCGATGCCTAGAACCAACACGCTGCAGTGTATGAACGAGAACCAAATTACACACCAAATATGTATAGAAATAATAGACTCGACTGTATAATAGAAAAGACAAGAAACGAATCCCGAAATGAGACACTTGGAAATGTGTATAAAGTCACGACAAGGTAACGCGATACGTACAACTGAATCGGAAGAAAACACTTGGATTTGCAGTGTGGCAGTTGGGTGGGATGGTGGGATATATCGAGGAAATAAATAATTGAGAGGGTATATGTGGGACACGCAGAGTTCTGGAGATCGGTGCGACGCGGTTGATGCACGCCTGCCAACAGGGAGACGGAGCGCGGGTGCTGAGGCTGCTCGAGGAAGAGCCGGAGACGCTTGGATATAGAGATCGGGCTCTGAGAAGTGCCCTTCACTACTGCATGGACGGGGCTACGGGTGCGGCGATCGCCTCGGCAGCTCCGGAACTCGTTGACGCCCCCGACGCCGAGGGACACACGCCCCTTCATCTCGCGGTTATTGCCGGTGACGCGCGTCTCGTTGCGGTTCTTCTCGCCAACGGTGCCAATCCGAACGCCAAGGACTCTGAGGGACACGGACTTCTCCACTGGGCCACGGGTGAGCCCAATTTTCATTTCGCTCTATATATTGTTATTTTTTCCCTCTCGTGACAAAGAGCACGTGTACAGTGTGCGGCGAGGTCGAATGCGCAAGGTTGGTACTCGCGGCGGGCGCGCGTCCCTCGAGCCCTGATCTTCGCGGTGGTTCGCCGTTGCATTACGCGGCCCAATGTTGCGGTGGTGGTGGTGGCGGCGGCGGCGGCGGCTGCTCCTCCGGGGGCGGTTCCGCCAGTCGCCTCTCGGTCCCGAAGAAGCTCGGTCTCGAAGTGCTGAGGATTCTCTTGGAATTCGGGGCGGACGTCGAAGCGAGGGACGAGGATGGTCGCCAGCCGATACTTTGGGCAGCGAGCGCTGGAAGCGTCGAGGCCGTTCTCGCTCTCGCCAGGTACGCCTATACGCGCGTCTCTGTGTGTTTACTTACGAAAATATATCGGAGACGAGTGTACGCACGGTCGGATCGCGCAGGGCGGGTGGCTCGGCGGCCGGTGCGACGGACAAGGACGGCCTGACGGCGCTACACTGCGCGGCCTCGAGGGGTCACGCGAGTTGCGTCGAGGCCCTCGTCAATCTGTGCGGCTGCGATCCCGATCACGTCGACGACAACGGTTGTTCGGCTCTGCACTACGCTGCGACCCTCGGTCACGCGGACGCTACCGGACTTCTTCTGAAATTCGGAGCTGAGCCAAACCGGCGGGACCGTAAGGGTAGAACGTGAGTGAATCGCGTTGCGCGAGTCGCTATCAGTGCCGCGGCGAACCGGATCCTCAATTTCCTTCCTCATCGAATATACGAACAAATTTTCTTCGAATCAATGGCTATATAATCCTCAAGAACAGGCACAGCATTTTATACATTCCAACCGGATTGGAAGAAAAAAAAAAAAATACGACTTCCGGTATGGCTTTGCAAGGTGAAACTTCCTCACCGCTTCCATACCGCTGAAATTGCACCAAACGATGGGGAACGACAAGCACTTTGATTTTAAAAAATCGTTCTACCACTCACCACCTTGACCGGAACCAAGGTAGCAGCCCTCAATGAGGGCGACTCATTTTTGCAACGTTCCTTCGTCATCGAACGTAAGCTTTTCTTTTCAATTGTAAGTGCAACCTTCGTCAACGAAAAAAAAAACGACGCTGCTGTCGCTGGTCTTGAGGAAAAAAATTTGTCGCCATCTTTCAGTTGCGCGATTTTCAACCTCTCAAGGGGTTATGTGGGTTTGAAAATTTTAAAAATTCCATTTAAAAAAATGTTGTCATCCAATAGTACAATGTGTCTAGAATATTCTCCCAAAGTTTTAAGTCAATCGGAATAAAAGTCTAGGAGAGAGAGAGAGAGAGAGAGAGAGAGAGAGAGAGAGAGAGAGAGAGAGAGAGAGAGAGAGAGAGAAAGAGAGCCTTTGGGAATTCCCCCCGTTGGGAACCACCGGCCGGGAGCGACGTAGGTATATCGAGGCAGCTGCCTCTGCTGCTGAGGGTCACGTATTATATTTTAGTTTCATATTGCTCGTTGAGCCACGAGGTTTCTTTGAGGTTATACGTGTGCGTTGTAAATTTTTATCGAGATTTTCGCTCCTTTTTTTGCAAAATGGAGCCGCATAAAGTTAGTAGAGTTGATCGAGCAGAGGGAAGAAAAAAAACATAGACCAAGAAAAAGGAAACAATCATTTAATCCGAAAACTGCAGAAATCGACGATGCATCTTTCGCACATCGGCAAAAAAACTTGAAGCCAAGAAGAAGAACACGTGTCGGAGGACGCTACTCTTCAACGAGCAATTGTAGACTTTTTTTGGTGTTTTCAACGCTTGCTAGTTTTGCCAAGTGCTCTAACATTATTAATGAAAATTCGGAGGAAAAAGTATGCGATGGCAAAGTTCGATCTAAACAATGTGCAAAATTAGGTCTTGATTTAAAAATTATGGACAAGTGTGAAAAGTATCAGCCTAGATATATTTTGTCGTGTCAAAAAATAGGTAAAGCGTATGAAATGAATCGCAGATTTATTTTTAATTGTGAGAATATTGGGCTTAGATTTTGTCGGATGTAAAAAAAACTGGCTCAATGGATACAAGTAGTTCTTTCTTGAATCATTCAACGTACGATTTTTTTATGAGTAAAATACACGAATGCGTTAAGACGGTTGCCGAGAAACTCTTTTCCTCAGCTTCAAAAGAAGAAAAAACCTAACGTGCGATGAAAACGTTGGTCAACATACGACAGACGTTACTGTATCAGGCGATGGCACTTGGAAAACGCGCCATTATTCATCATTTTATACGGTGTGGCCACGTTGGTCGGCTATTATTCTGAAAAAGTTTTGGATGTATTTGTGAAAAGCTCATATTGTTAAGAATGTGAGACTTGGAAGAAACAACTAGATTCGGCAGAATTTCAAGAGTGGCGAGAGGATCATTTAGAAAAAAAAGAATGCAGTGCCCATCACCAAGGACCAGCTGATAATATGGAAGTTTCGTCAATCGTTGGAGTATTTCAACGTTCGTTTGGAAAATACGGCCTGAGATACGTCAATTATTTTGGAGACCAAAATATCCTCCAAAACATACTCCGGACTTCTTACATCCAAACCTTTTGGTGAAAATGTTCAAGGAAATAAAAAAGAATGCATAGGACACGTGCAAAAGAGGATGGGCACCCGTTTACGCAATTTGGTGAAAAAAACTGTTGATTAAAAAAAAAAATCAAAGGTAAAACGGTTGGAAAAAAACTATCTGGCAGAGGCAAACTTACGGGCAAATTAATTGATGAATTGACAGTTTATCACGGACTGGCTGTGAGAAGAGGTTGTGATTCGGTTAAAAACACGAAGGACGCTATATGGACAATGTACTTCCACTATAGCTCTACGGACCAAAACCCACAGCACGAAAAATGCCCCAGCGGCCCTGACTCATGGTGCGTTTGGCAGCGTGCTTCAGCTATGAATGTTTTATCATAATTTAAATACGATTATGCTCCATTGCCAAGTAATGTTTTGTTAGCTATCAAGCCTATTCGTGAGGAGCTTGGCAAATATGTGTGGTTCTAGAGTCCCGTGTATTGGTGACTTTGCGCAAAATAATAATGAGAGTCTGAACCAGTTAATTGGGAAAATCACTCCAAGAATACTTCCTGCTGGTTTCGAAATAGTTGAAATTGCTACGTCAGTTGCCACTTGTACTTTCAACGAAGGCATCTCAGGTCTGTTGCTTTTTTTGCACGGGATGGACATAAAACTTGGCTGAAATGGTGACGAGTACAGGCGAAAAGAGGATGAACATTGCATACTAATAGCTGAGAAAAAAGAGCCGAGACTGGGACTCGAGAAGCAAGAATTCGTCTCAGGCAGAAACACAAGGATGCCCTGGGCATCGCAGTTGCAGCAGGATCTTTGCTTTATGGAGCTGGAATCGACGATTCTATGTGAGTAAAAAAAAAATTCTTCGTTTTATTTCTACTTAAAACTTTAATCGCATTTTTCTCAAAACTCTATTTTTGAAGTCGGTGGACACGATTGCTCAAAAATGAATGCACCGCTCTTATTGACGTTTTGCACACTTCACAATAGCATTGACTAGTGATTGAACGAAGGTTTTTTTTCGATTACAACTAATTTTACAAGGCTATACGTAGTGTAAATTGTACCAAAAATTGAACGTTTTTGCATGCAACTCTGCCAAAGATACAAATCTCTATTTTTTTGAAAATCCGTCGTTCAATCTCGAGCTATACTTATCTACTGACACAAAAAAATTGGTTTTTTAATTTCAGATAAAGCTATCGCGAGTTATTCTGACCACCACGAGGACACTTTTGTTTAGGGGTCTCCGAAAACCAGTTCCCACCGACTGAATTTCCCAAATTCTTGGATGAATTTTTTTCAAATATTGTTGAAATGTTGCTCTTTTGTGTGCTTAACATTTTGAATAAAACAATTTATCTATTTTTTTGAAAAATATGCTTTTTTTGGCTATGAAATCCACGTAAGCCCTTGAGCGGGCTACGAACGAGCCTGCCGCAGGGACAATCTAGGGTGTAGGGGTGGGAATGACCGTTAATTGCCTCCTCGATTGTCATGTGCAAGCAGAGGGAATTTTCTAGAACGTGTCCTTGGCAGGGTGACGCCGGACCTTCCTAGCTCCCTAGCTCAGTTCCTGCCGCCCTGCCACAATTCGCGTGTGTAGCGTGATTGGGGCAATTTCTCGTTAGTTTGTTGGCGCGCACCGTAGTCGCCAACGTAGGGCTGCATATTTGTTGTGTAGAGCGCGTCGTCTCACGCGCGGTTAATACGAACAAAATGGAAAACAAAGAAGAGTATGAAGAATAGACGCAGATAATAGAAGTTTACAAAGATCGGCCGCACATGTGATATGAAAAAACCAAGCATTATTCTATTCTCTTCAAAACAATCTACATCCATCCGCAAAAAGTTTTTAACATCATCTGCTTCCAATTCCTTTGTGATGTTCATTTGGCACAATTCTTTTCGTTTCCGTAACCACTTCTTCACCCGGTACTTCCGCTTTCTTTTTTTATTTGTAGTAGAACCACGGAAACAGCTAAGGCTATGCCGACTCTTCGATGTTTTGATAACACCATTTTCATCAAGCGACACGTGTCTTCCGCGGCACGTTCACTTTTACACTGAACAGCAGGCACGTATGTAGAGAATCCTCCTAGTTTGCCCCGTCCGCTCTACACCCTAGATTGTCTCTGCGACAGGCGTGTGAGAAGCCCACTTCATTTTTAACGGGGTCGTACTTCCCTCACGGAACATACGGGTATGCTTTTTAAATTAACGACTTACAACCAGTTCGCGGCCGGAACAAAGAGGTGTTTTCGTGAATTTTTTTTTTTTGAAAAGCGTGCAGCTCATAAACTTTTTTTTTCATACTAAAGGGTATGTATCTTTCGCAATTTTTCTATTGGGAAATATTTAATAACGACGGAGATACGGTAAATTGCACAGACCGCTGTGCAAAAAAGGTCCTTCGCGGTGACCACTCCTGCTCGGGAACAAATCATCTGAAATAAAAAAACCAAATGAATTTAGTTTTCGTACCGTATTATCTAGTATTTAATCGAAGGATTCAATAAAGTAATGATTTTTGAAAAAATGGTCGCCGATCGCAAGTGATGGTCGAAATTTCGATGAAAAAACACTCTATTTACCTTAAGTAAATTAATAATTTTTAACCTGCGAACCTGTTAAACCTGCGAATTTAACATTTTTTTTTATATGAAAAAGTGATTCACTCGTAAAATTAATTCCATGTCTATTTAGTATGAATATCAAGCTGTTAGAAAATATTTTTTTTTTTAGACCTAGAACAAAAAACAAAAATTCTCGTCAATCTACATTAGAATACCTAGAAAAGTACGTCCCGAATTTAAAAAATATTGTTTTATTCAAAAGTTTTAGGTGTTTGAATGAATTTTCAGTGAAAAATTTCGTATGAAACTGCTCATAAAATGAAAAGTTCTTGATTGAAATTCCGAACGTACTTTTCTGCTAAATGCAATTAGGAACATAACTTTTAAATTTGAAGTAAATCGAGTGAAAATTGTTGAAGTTATTTGTCACGCCAATTGGAAAAAAGCTGTTTCGAGAAAAACGCGTTTAAAATTTTAGATACTCTATGGCCGTGCCAGACGTTGGCTTATGCTATACGCTCAAAGTCGGTGAAAAAAAATGTTCTTGCTGTAAATCGAATAGTAACTTATTCTTACGATGATAAAGCACCGTTTTAGCGAGAGAAAAAATCGATTTTTTTTTAAATTCTACTGTGGCCTTACCCCTTAATATAAAAACGTATGCATTGAAAAAAAATCCTTCGATTAAGGACTGCCTTTTGGTGTACAAAAAATGTCTGTGAAATTTGAACAATATCGGTTTAGTTGTTTTTGAGATATTTTGGTCACCGATTCTGAAAAAGTAATTCCGAAAAAAACGCGTTTAACGTTTTACGTCAGATATATCCATAGATAAAAACGCTCATAACTCCCCCAATATTCAACGGACACACTTAAAATTTTCAGAGAATATTTTTGAAATGTTATATTATAAGAATCCGTCGAAAACGAAAAAAAAACGATTTTTTCAAAAATTCCAACTAGGTGTTACTGCTTAAATTTCCCGCATTGGCCGCCGTTTCAAGAGGTGAACAAAGGGCCCGGCCCCTTCGCCGTTCCACGAAAGGGGCCATTCATAAAACACGTGACGCAGTGAGGGGGTGGGGGTGGGGGGGGGGGGGGGGTTAGGCAAATTGTCACACTTTGTCACAGGGGGGCGGGAGGGGGGTCGAGCAAAAGTCACGAGACGCTATAAGCACATCAAATTTGGAAAAGGGTGATACTGAGACGCTGAACATTTTCTGTACTGCCCACCCAAAGTTCCGACTACGAGGAAGTCGCAACTTCTCTGATATCGATTGAGACTCATCTGAAGCATCCTCGGGAACACATTGCATTCTAGGTGCATCGTGATAAAAGATTATCAAATTATTTATTATTGATGTTACATAACATAAAGAATATATTTCTTACTACGAGGGTCGTCTATTAATTACTCGAGGTTTTTTAGGCCACTTTTAGAGCCCCCCCCCCCCTCGCCCATGGAGATATGTGGTGAGGTTCAACGCCTCTCGGGGGTTGAAAATTCAAAATGAAATTCTGGGAAAACTATTGACCGTATGAATTCACCGCCGTGAAACGATTTGTAGCCTGAACCTTTCGCTACATTTTTGTCTACAGCGCCAAAGTCGTATCTCTTTATTTTCGATTTCTAAAGGTGGGGGAACGTATCGAAAATCAATATTTTGAGAATAACTGTTCGAGAAATTTGTTTCGAACTCCATTCAAATGAAAAAGTTGTAGCTCTAAAAAATACGCGTCGATTGGGTATAAAATAATCTCTTAACTTCAAAAGTAACTCCTCCCATAACGAATGACAAAATACTCTGAAAGTTTTGTTTTCGTCATTACTCAAAAACGGTTAATTTTACCGGTGCCGTTTGAATGTACGAAATGTAGGGATTGATATTCTCTACATTTTCGTTCATACAAATAACCCTCGAATTTTGCCATATTTTCATCCGTTACCGAAAATAAAAATATTTTTATCTTTTGCCGGAATAGTTTTGACTGTATGAACATTTTTTTGTCTCTCGGCGCCGAGCTCTTAGGATTTTCTGTTTGGCATCAATCCAGCCCCATCCCCCTTCATCGCCTAAAAAAAACCTACGCCCCAATTTTTAGGAAAACTTGGATTCAGCACCCCCGGAACCTACAAAATCACATGTCCAAAAACTAGCCTTCTTTTAATTTTTTCTGATTTCAATAAACAGCACGACTGTACTGAGTATATTGTCAGTATATTTAAATAGCATTGTCCGCGCGATAACAGAAAAAAAATACACGTGAAATGTCACAACACCCCCTACCCCTACCGTGATCAATAGTGATGTTATCCAAACCTAAAATAGCCTTTTTGGGGATTTTATTCGTCAGAAAAACTACAAAACAAATCGAGATTACAAAAAAGGGTGTTTATCATACATATCAGTGACTGCATAGAATAATTGTTTTGAAGCGATTTATTTGAAAATGGCGGCTGTGTAACGTTTATCTCAAAACTGCATTTTTTAAGTTGGCCGGAAACATAACACGGACAATTCTCAACCGATTCACTTGAAATGTTGAATATATCTTGAAAAATACATTGTTTATAGAAGTACGTAGGATTTTTTTTATATCGCATAGTTAATTTGTTATTAACAATTACCTGACGAAATTTTTCACTTCCCAAAAATTTGTCTAAAAAATCATCAGATAATTTTTAATAACAAATGAACTATGCAATCTGAGAAAAAATCCTACGTACTTCCATAAACAATGTATTTTTCAGGATATATTCAACCTTTTCCGTTATGAGTTATGTTTCCGGCCAACTTAAAAAAAAACAGTTTTGAGATAAACGCTGCACAGCCGCCATATTGAAATTGATCGCTTCAAAAAAATTATTGTATACAGTCACTGATATGTATGATAAACACCCTTTTTTGTAATCTCGTTTATTTTGTAGTTTTTCTGAAAAAAAAAACCCAAAAAGCCTATTTTTTCGGCCTCTAGAGTGGCCTAAAAGTAGGTTTACACTACGACACTTTGGTGTATACACTCAATGTATACATCGAGTGCTGTGTGTGAATCCCACTGTCTGATCTCGCGACATTTATTGCGATATCTCGCTAGGTGTCGCGCCAAGCGCCGTGTGAACAGGTTGTGTCGGAGTGTCTGCCGCAGTGTTCAAGTTTTCGAACCGGCGCGAAATTATCCAGACACTCGCGACCCGCGTTAAATCAAAATGGCGATTACATGGAGGAAGGAGAGCATTAAAAATTTGATATCTCTTGTGGAAGGACTGCCTGAACTTTGGCAAATATGTTGTGCTGATTATAAAAATAGAGCAAAAAAACAGGCAGCACTTCAATGCTTAGCGGAACAGTTTGGCACAATATCGGCTAATGTTGGCAGAAAAAATCATAATTCAAGAACACAGCTTAAGGGGCTATACCAGTGTGAACGCTGGAAATTTGGGTGATTTTCAGGATTTTTTTGGAAGAAAAGTACTCAATTAAATGTTTTGGAAAATTAAAAATATATTTGATCTATATTATATAATTTTTTCATTGAAAAATATTGAGATCCCATCGACTTATGCGCTGCCTTCGCAGGCGCAAAAAAAAAGTTCCTCCACTGCTGACATGATTCCGGCTGATTGAGTAGCTGAAACCGAAAAAGGAAAAAAAATGTCGTTAAACTGGAAGGTATTTCCTGTGCAATGACGTAGGATTTTTGAAAAATATCAAAATCTAACAAAATGGCGTAGGTATGAAAAAAGTCTGTTTTCTTGCCTACAATCGGATCTCTTTGAGTTACAATGTCAGCAAATTTGAAAAAATCTCATTTCGAGAAAAATGCGTTTAAAGTTTTAACTATCGATTTTTGCAAGATAAAATGATATTGATATATATATATATATATATATATATATAATATAAATGATAATGATATTCTTGAAAGAATAAACTCTCGAAAAAGGGAAAAAAAATCGATTTTTTTAAGTGTCACACTGGTATAGCCCCTTAATAACAGCGCACAAAATTACGGCTGCCGCCGCACGGCGTTTCTCCATGGCGTGTGGGAACATCTGAAACACTTGTGTAGCGACATCACAGTACAGACACTTTCTGAGACACCGAAACCGTCTTATGTGTGAACAGAACGGAAATTAGTGTCAGACATTCGTGCCGCAATAAGTGTCGTAGGCTATGCAGATCTTAAGGCCTTAATGGACGACCCCACGTATAAATTGTACGTTTTTGTATATTACATATATATTTACCTAAAGTAAACAATATAAATTGGTCGTTCTGAAATATCTTATTAAAATGGTTTTAGTATTTTACTTGCTTCTTTTTGCTGAAAAAAAAGAGAGCAGTAGGTGGGGCGGGCTCCGTGTCACGTAATTTTCAGGAGCGGCAGGGGGGGGGGGGCACCGGCACCCGTCACGAAATTTCACAGAGGGGGGGAGGGGGGTCGAATATTGATAAAATTTGCGTCACGTGTTTTATGAATGGCCCCAAAGGCGTTGGGAGCGGTGCGAGCCGAAAAAAGCCAAGTTTGAACAACAGTTGTATTATAAGTATTGTTTTTAGTTTAATATACAGTAATTGTAGTCTTGAAGACTGTAATGTAAAATCTAAATATACATTACAACGGAGCTGTCATATGTTTCTACTAATTTCTTTTCCGTTTACACATTTTTTACTCATATTTCAACTCAATTAAACTATGGAATAATTCGAAAAAAATTGAAAATAATTAATAAAAAGTGCTTCATAGAGTTTTTCTCGAACATTTAAACGAATGTATGCGCAATCGTACTTTATACAGGGTGAAACACATAAAGTGTTACAGAGCAATAGCACTCAAACTATTGATCATATCCAAAAATGTTTCAGACAAAAGTTTCAGTGTTCGCAAAGGCCGTCATACTGGAACACCCTATATTTTATCGGTGGAGGTGCTGAAGCTGAGTCGAGGTCAATTCCGCTTTTTTAAATGGAATAGTACATTTTTTCTTCAACCATCTTGTGCAGCACCTCAAGCCGCATAAAAAACATTGGGGGGTCAAAGTCGTTCAAGATCATTCAGATCACTATCGATGATACAAATCTATATATCTCGGATCACTACCAAATATTTGGTAGTGATCGGAGATATTTAGTTTTGTATTTCATTTTAATAGGTGAGCTTGAATAACCTTGAACGACTTTGACCTCCGAATGTTTTTTATGCGGCTTGAGGTGCTCCACAAGATCGTTGAAAAAAAATGTGCCATTCCATTTTAAAAAGTGGAATTGACCTTGACGTAGCTACAATGCCTCTACCGATAAAAAAATAGGGTGGTACAGTATGACGGCCTTCTCGAACACTGAAACTTTTGTCTGAAACATTTTTGGATATGATCAATAGTTTGAGTGCTATTGCTCTGTAACACGTCATGTGCCTCACCCTGTATATGCACGGGTTTTCTGGTTCCCATGAAATATACTTTTCTAATACCTCGGGAGCGTTGGACGGCTCTGATGTACACTTGCGTGAAAAGTCGGCAGGTCCAAATCCCTACTACGATATACCTGGCACGTCCTGCTCTATATGTTCTTCTAGCTATGGTAGCCCTTTGTTACTACCAGCCGAAGACCAAGTCGCATCATTCTTACAACAAAATATCATTATTGTAGTATAAAAGATCGCGCAATGTTGCAAATTTCCAGGACAAAATAATTGCACTGTTTTCAAAAACTCAACCATTCTCTTACTCGGTGATATACTTTTAGTTCTTTCTCCTAGTCCCGAGAAAAAACATTATATACATTTATTATACAATTATATAAAACAAAATTTAATGTAATTAAAGTAAATGTAAAATGTAAAGCAAAATGTAAAATTACCTCTTAATTACATTAAATTTTGTGGATTTCGAGACTCGAGTAGGGAGCAAATTAATTGAGACCTTTTTCGCATATAATAAGTCGTAGATTTATTGAAAAATTTCTTCTTGGTATTTGTACAACCTATTTTAAATCCGCCTGTACATTTATTCCTCCTCGCTTGTCGCTTGCCCGAGATTTCTTTGCTAGGCGGGCTCTCGGGATTTTCAGAGAGGCGGAGCCTCTTACGCTGTTACGCGTTTCTTTCAAAATTTGGCCGGCCTACTTCGCAATGCCCACGATCGCCCTACATTTGGATGAGTGGATCGTTGTGTATCGGTGTATTTGTGTATGTGCGAGTGTCTTGCTCTCGCCGCTGTTGCGATTTTTTAAAATCCTGTTGTGTGTGTGTGTGTGTGTGTGTGTGTGTGTGTGTGTGTGTGTGTGTGTGTGTGTGTGTGTGTGTGTGTGTGTGTGTAGTTTCGCTTCGTGTCTGGTTGGGTTTGTGTATGTGTCGCTTTGGTCACTATTCGCTCGTATTTAAATGTGGGTGTTGTGTGTGGTGTCTCGCTCATGTCTCGCCGCATAGATTTTTTACAGTATTATCCTTTATTCGTTTTATCGCCATCTTCGAGTTTTCATTTTCTCCCATTATTTGGTCGATACACCTAAATAAAAAATAAATAGAAACATAAATAATAGATACGGATCTACAAGTCGTTTGCGAATATTCGAAGTTTAAGAGTACTCGACATTTACGAGTACCAAAAATTTGAGAGTACCCGATTACCAAATTCGGATACCCGATAATAGCGGGTAATGCAAAAACGTAACCCGTCGGGTACCCGATCCGACCCGAACATCGGGTACCCTATATATGTGTGTGTGTGTGTGTGTGTGTGTGTGTGTGTAAACACACGCCCCTGGCAAAAAACTATAAAGTACCCTGTAAATTTTCTATCCGGACAAAAAATCAAATACCTCAGCAAAAAAACCCGTAAACCAATTTACCAAACGGCGTTTTGAAGAGGACAAAACAAACTTCATTTTGCGATATTTTTGTACACGGTACATCATTTTGAAAATGCCGGTTTTTCACGATTTTCGCACTTTGCAGATTCGCGTGCTGGACTCAGAAAAATAGTAATCTCACCTTTTAGTGATAAGATCTTTGAAATAAAAACCATGAGCTTTAGTTTCGTTTAAAAAAAAAAATTGCGAGTTTTTTTGCAGAGTAATTTAGTGTTTTCTTGAAAAAAAAACCGCAGTTTTCCGGAAAGCCGGCATCGTGCGGTGTAACTTGAAAACTATGAAATTTGAAATATTTAGTCTAAGAGTAAAAAGTTGTATTTTCTCATTCTGGAGTCAGTAAAGTTTGCAAAGGTTCTTTTTCCAAAAATTTCTTCGTATCGCAAGTTTCGGTTGATAGTCGACGATTTGTCTCATTAGTTTATTGCCGTTACTTTGAAACAAAGATGTTTTCATTAAAATAACAAGAGGAGAAAGGGTACATACACCCTTGGCCACAAGTATAAGGCACCCCTATAAAATATTGATATTTCAAGAAGTACATAAAGCTGTTACAATTGCGCTGAACTCAAGCTAAGATGGCGTCATCAAATATAAGATGAAACAATAGGAGACCTCTTTTGGTGAATTGCAAAACACCTGGACCATAACAAACGCTGAACATGTGCGTTTTTTTAAATTTCGACAAAAACTTTGACCAATCTTCATTTGCTAATCTCAGAGTGGAGGAGCCCTTTTCTTCGATTTCATTAGTAATATTCGATTCTGCCGAAGAGTGGTTACTTTATTTTTCCCGGTCATCGTCGATTTGACTGACTGACAGTTTTCATTAGTTTAAGGTTGTTATGGGGTGTTTAGCCGTCGGGGGTGAAGTACGAAGGTAGCGCCCTATGCTTATGCACGGAGCCGATTGACTGTTACTAACTGTTAGGCGCAGGCCACACGGTAGAGACGTTGGGCGAAGACGCGGCGGTCTTCATTGTACTTTCATATAAAGTATATACAAAGTATGAAATTCTCTTCTGTGTGACTTGCGTTTTAGCTTCCAAATAATCGTCATATTGAACGTGCGTTTTCGAACTATTTTTCTACATCTATTTGTAAAAATATGCATTTTTGAACATTTGGTGATTACATTAAGTGTTTTCATTACTTTGTATAATCATTTTCTATAAGTTTTTTTCTCGCTCAATTAACGTGAAACGAATTGGCAACGTCGTAAATCGTGATATATCATAATGCCCAGGTTGGCAGAAGTGTCGCGAAGTTAGAGACACATGTGTCCCGTTCGTAACCTCAATATCGGCCCAAGGAGACATGGAGCCTAGATACCAGGAGGTTCAGGGAGGCCTTTCAACTCGTCCCCAAAACGAGAACAAGAAATGATGGCGCTGGGGTGCTCCGGCACCTACATGTATATAGATATACGCTAAACATGGGTGCGATCTAAGACAGATCACAGATGATGTACCTAACCCTCATTCGTGTTAAGGGATAACACCACTCTAGGATTTTGAAAAGACGTTTTTTTGCCTAAATATACTTTGGTGTCATAAACACAATATGCAATTGGTCCTGTAGCGATTTTTTTCAATTTAAAGGTTCAATTATCGATTTGGCCGCAGCGCCTCGGAGCGCGCGCTCAGTTGCTCGTGCAACTTTAAACGCGTTTTTCTCGAAACCACTTTTTTCGATCTCGGAAGACGGATTACTCGACCACCTCTGCATGCATCGATTTGAAATTCTGATAGTAGCTTCACAATCATATTTTTTATGGGAGTACGTAGCCGTTTTTTTATTAAATGTAAACTTCTTTTTATAAACATTTTACTGCTTTTTTTTGGCAAAAAATCGATTTATTTCCTTCAAAGTGCGCTACTTTTGCAAAATTTGAAAGCAAATTTCTAGGTAGTCTCATAGCTAGCAATATATAAATTATCATTTTTTTGGTTTTTGTTTCAGGTCTTATATTTTACGAGAAAACCGTTCTTCCGTGAAGCTATATGTAAAAAAAAAACACGTTTTTCTAGATAGGCTGTATCGCCGCCATTTTGAGTTTGAGCTTGATATCTTTTCTCGCTTTTGCGTTTTTTCCGAACCGTCATGAGGAAATTATGAATCGGCGGATATTTCGACGTTTGATGTCACGATCGCGGTCTGTCGTGAGGTTAGAAACTCATCCGATCACTTTCACCTCGTTGACCAATATATTACTATATATGTAGGTGCCGCTGCACCCCAGTGCCATCACTTCGGGACATTTTCGGGGACGCTTTTTTCAGCGCCTTTGCATTGCCGCTGAACCTCCTGGTATCTAGGCTCCATGCAGGGAGACATCAAACATCGATATCGGTCCGAGCAAGAAAAAAATCCACTAGAAAGAAAAAGTGTGCACTAAAGCTGTCTATAATCTCAAAGAAATAAAAAACTATAAAAATTTTTTGATATTCTAAAAAAAAATTTATGTATGAAAAAAAATCCGCGTTATTTCGTCTTTGCCGAGAAATGTATCATTTCTGACCATAGTTATCAAAATAACATTCGGTAATTATTACTAATTGAGAGAATAAGGAACAATAAGGTTCGTTGTTAATTATCCTGAGCGAGTAGTTTGAGGTTCCCGGGCATAATTACCGAATACGGATAAGATAGGTATCATTTGTGCTGTCGACGACGTTGCCATGATTGCACAGTCCAATATTTTGTGTGCTTGATTTTCGCACAAATTCGCTATCAAAAACATTAATCATTTTATAACGGTACTGTGAATCCTCATTTTAACGGTACCAAGGGTTAGTCGTCCGATAATTAGTCGAACCGTACTTATTTTCTCAGCTCCTTGGTAACATTCACTTGGCAGACATTAATAATGTACTGAAAAATAATCGGGCGTTTTGCATAAACGTAATGTAATCAGAGATGGCCAATAATGTAATCGAATAAAATTCAATTATAGATTATCGCCGTAATGTGTAATTGAACCTCACATTAATTACTCATTGAATGGGTAATGGGTAATTGGACTCTGTTAAATTAAGAATTGCATTGAGCATTAAATAACAATTGTAATTCAATTACATTTGTAATTTAATTCCAGTTTCTATTTAACTATATTTGCAATTTAGATACATTCATATGATTCGGATGGGAGTAAATGTTAAAGAGACTATGCGAGGGTGCGGACCACCCTATCTGTACCCAAGTGTGTATCCCCCATGGAAATTTATGTATGTAAAATATATGCAGAAAATATACGCTATATATATACGATATATATATATATATATATATATATATATATATATATATCGGTCGCATATATAGTGACGAAAAATAGAATAATATGTATATATTCAGTATATATGTACCACATATATGACGCATATATGGGCCATATATTTTCGATATATTTTTCCGACCAGAAAAATACATGCTACGTATAAACACTATATATGATGCATAGATGAGGCATATGCGACGCATATATTTTCGATATATTTTCAATGCATCTTTTTGTCAGAAAAATATATCACAAATGCATGCGTCATATATTACTCATATGTGTGTCATTTATGCGTCATTTATGACGCATACATTTTTGATACATATTCCTGAAAAGAAATATATGCTGTGTATAAACACTATTACAGTTAAACTTAATAAAACTTAAAACTTAAGCTTAAAAAACTTAACTTACAGTTAAAGTACGCTATTACATGTAAACACTATATACAGATATGCTACGCATATCTGTATATATGTGGTAAATATGTACCATTCATGCAGTATGTATGTGGTATGTATGCAGTGTGTATGCAACATACATGCTAAATATATTTGGTATATATGCAGGGTAAATGCTACATTTATCATTGATATATGATACATTGATATACAGCAATACCGAGCATATACATCTCATATATAAAAACGTTACGAAAATTAGAATTTGGCACATATATGCAACGTATATTTTTAATATATGGCATACATTTCACATATATTACAATTATTAATAAAATAAATTTGCTGTATATTTTTGCGTATATGAATTTCCAGGGGGTATCTTTAAGACGGAATGACACCTCATCGCGGTCGGTATGGTAGAACAATTATAGATTCCCAAAAATCTCTGAAACGGCTCTTCAGATCCCGTCGAAACTTTGCCAAACGACGTCAAATAGATAGACGAATAGCTTCCAGCCACTCAAATTTTCTAAATTTGAGAAAAAAAAACTAGATTGGCTTATGATAAGCCAATCTACATTTTTTTTCTCAAATTCAGAAAATTATTTAAAATAATTTAAAATAAAATTAAAAAAAATTAGTCGTACAATTTACTGAATTCACGAATGAATATAATTCAAAAATCAATATTTTGATTGTTTTGAAAATTTCGACAAAAATGATCGAATGCTATATCGAATACTATATTAAAATGTAACCTAACACTCGGGGATTTTGGGGTCACTGAATTCAAATCCCATATCAAATTTTATAAATTCTAAATGGGGGAGCCAATATGGTGGATCAAAAAAGCTAAATGTTATTTCATTAAAACGAAATCTGTCACTCGAAAGTTGTTGACGTCACACGATCCCAAGTTAATGTAAATATTCGAAATTCAAAAGAGCTTTGAAACGTCCGAAAAAAATCTAACGATCGCGCTAACTTTACTAAACATAAATATAGTTTGGCTGAGTGGAAGAGATGGGAAGCACAAGTTTCATTCTAATCCGACAATTTTTGAGTTTTGTAGAAACCATTTTGAAGTCGCTAGGTTCAAATTCATTATTTGAATACGAAGTTTGAATTCAGCCACCCCGAAAACCCGCGCATCAAAATTCATTTCAAAAAAATTAAATTTTGTTTTTTATCCGTCATTTGGAATTTTGAAAATTTAACTCAAAACTCAACATTGGTCTCAAAAACCGAAGTATACTCACTCTTGTCGAAATACAACTATATTTTTAATTTGCATTCACGATATTGTATCTACCGTTGAAAATATTTAAAAAACTTATGTTAGGTTTGAATTTAACGACCTTGAAAACAAAAGATACTTTTGTCGGAATCAAACGATTTTTCGAATTTTGCATCCGCTATATTCCACTATATCCGCCAAAAATGGAAATGTTCTTTCTTCCGGTCCGTTAATCATATCCGCCATTTTGAATTTTCAAAATCTGATTTCAAATTTGGATTCAGAGACCCTGAAAACCCCCGACTATCAGCTTTTATTTCAAAAAAACAAAATATTGTTTTTTTGATCCGCCATTTTAAACGGTTCGAGTTGATACTCCCAAGCTTTTTTTCATCTCGATACGGTCATTTTTCACACAGATACAGCGCTTCGAAAAACACTTTTAAAAATTGAAGAAATTTTCGGTTCCTTTAATTATTCGGAGTAGAGTGTACAATGGCGATGATATGGACCATAGAAGCAAAATTGTTACAACCCCTTACCCAGGCTGCGTTAAAAATAAGTGCTCGCGCGACCAAAGGTGGGACAAATTTATTTGGCCAACGCCAGCCTTGGTATTTTGGTTTTTTTTCGCGTTCAGGAAGGTTTCACCTACGAACGAAGAAAAAGCCGCCTTATGTTCGTTGAGGGAAGAACGTTTCAACAAGGTGTCGCGCCAAGGAGCTGTTAGCTTGGTTCCGGTCAGGGTGGGGGGGGGGGGGGGGGAGGCAGCGCGATTTCTTTTTCAAGTGCTCGTCCCCGTCCTTTGGTGCAATCGTGGTTTCAATGGTATATTCGGTAAGGTAGTTTTACCCCTAAAAACCATACCGAAAGTGGCCGTTTGTTTTTTCTCCCAATCTGATCAGGATACAGGATGTACGAAACCTTGTGCCATCTTGAGCACTATACAGGCTATCGATTCGCACACAATTAGTTGGTACGGTCAATGAGGGAGCAAGTTTTGCAGCCGGCTCTTGGGATATATATATATATATATCGTAATCGGGAAATAAGACGCTCCGCTGCAATGCCCGACAGTCCGGCGTTATGCGCCGCAGCCAAGGGACGACTCGAGACTCTGAAGATTCTGACGGAGCACGGTGGTTCGCTCGAGGCTCGGACTGTACGAGGCACGGGGCTTGCTCACGAGGCCGTTCTTTCGGGGCGCATCTCGTTGCTCGAGTGGCTCGCAAAAAAACGTCCGAGCATTCTCGATCTTGCGACACAGGACGGCAAGACTCCCCTGCACGTTGCGGCTCTCAACGCTCATCTGGACGTCTGTCAACTTTTGATAAAACACGGAGTGCGACCGAACGCGGTAATGCGCACGAGAAAAAACGGTCCGATGACGCCACTTGACGCGGCACTCTATCGAGGCCATCGCGACTGTGCGAAACTCATTCAGATGCACGGTGGTACCTCGGCCCGGCGTCTCGAGCCTCGTCCACCACCGCCGCCGCCGCCGCCGCCGCCGCCGCCGCCGCCGCCCCCGCCGCTGCCTCCCGACCAAGGTTTTTATCTTCCTCGGGGCTCTTTAATCCTGTGTGTAGAAATCAGTGTCCCACTCACCCACCGAGACTCACCTAGATTGTTCCTCTCGTCTTTCGCAGCAGTCTTTGTGACCGGAACGAGCCTCGCAAGAGATATCAGCAGCGAGGAAATGCCGCGCGTTTGTCGCCGCGGGGAAGATTCGCGTCAGGGGCAGGATCGGCCGCGGCGACGGTGGCGGCAGCGGCAGCGGTGTATTCCGAATACGAGAGGAAAGGGGCACCAGAATCGTCGCATAAGCGGAACCGCGAGCGAGGAGGACTACGACGAGAACAACGATCCAGAGGAGGAGATAACAACAATGGGAGGAGGAGAATCATCTTCGAGGCGACGGCGACGTCGACGTCATCATCGTCATAATCGGCATCACCGCGGCGACGGCGGCGGCGGCGGCGGTGGCGGCGGTAACGAGGTGAGAGCCAAAAGCGAATCGTCCCTCTACGAGAGACGAGGACGAGCCGAGCGGTACGAGGATGAATCTTGGAGCGAGGCGAACGAGTATTCCGAGGAAGAGGTGGAGGAGAAGGCGCGAAGCACGGACGGTGGGAGAGGAGCTATCGGAAGGGGGGGGAGCGAAAGGTTTTCAAGCAGGCCACGAGAGCCGAGTCGTAGCGACGACAGTCTCGAAGTAGTTGTGGTCGTCGTGAAAAAGTCGTTGGAAAAGACGATGGAACGGCGGCGAATGCGACGGCGGCGGCGGCGGCGACGGCGGCGGCTGCGCGACTCGCGAGAGGTCACCGGGGTCAGCGATGAGACGGAGGCAGCTGTGGCGAACGAAGCGAAAAAAAATAACCGAGACTCCGCGAGCAGCCAGGGTGAAGTGGCGGTCGAAAGAGTGACGGTGACCGCTCTCGTGCACGAGGGCGAGGCACCACCGGAGAGTCCTCGGGATCGAGCATCCGAAAAAGGTTCGAAGAGCGGCTCGTCGTCGTTGTCATCGTCACCACGAGCGCCGGAGCTGTCCGAGACAAAGAACCTCGATACGAGTAGCCCAGTGGTGGCGGTGGTGGCGTCGGAGCTAGGGCCCGTCGCTTCCTCGTCCGTTGATGAGGCGGCGGCGCGTAACTCTGCTCCACCAACAACGTCCGACAACGGCGGTAGCGAGATCGAGCAGGCTCCCTCGAGTATCGTCCAAGGGCGAGAATCGTCCGAGCCGATCGAGGAGGAGGAGGAGGAGGCGGGAACCGAGCGAGTAGCCACCGTCACCGACGAACATCAGCGGGAGGAAACGACGACGATGGCGACGATGGCGACAAGCCCGAGGGACGTTTCGGTATCACTCGATAACCCGATCGAATCGAGTATCGAAAAATTACATTTCACCGAGAAGAGCGCGGAATCGAAAGAGAAAATAGATGACAAGGGTCGCGCGATCGTGGCGGTTATCGAGAGTCCCCGGTGGGACGAGGACGGCGATGAGTGTGAGAAGAAGATTCGCGAGACGACAAGTGGTGCGACGAGCGATGAGCGAGACGACGGACGAGAGACGGTAGCGACGGATGCTCCGCGAGTTTTCCGAGTTTTACAAAGCACGAGCGAGGAAGAAGAGACGACTCCGCAATTGCCGAGGGTAAATAGCGTGCGCTACTTGTTTGTACATAGCGCGTATATCGTCGTATCGTCGGCGTAGAAAGTCGAATTATTTGCAAGAATTTTTGTCGGGTAGAAGGGTGTCGAGGAGGAGAACGAGTCGGTGCTCGAGGAACGTCGAGAGAAAAGCTCCGTCGTGACAGGAGGAGGCGTGAGAAAACAACGGAGAGACAGCGCCGGGAGGGACAGCGGTATCGAGCCCAGTCCGCGCGTATCCTCGAAAATTCCAACGCGGACTGGTCCATATCGGCCGTACGGCGGGGGCGGGACGATCAACGACGCGCAGCAACGACGAGCTGCTCCGGAGACCATCACCCGCGACGCACAAGCGAACCTCAGACGTTATCACCTCGAGCGAAAGATATTTTTTCAACTGATGGAACTCAAGAGACTGCAGATTCGTCACGGAAGGGCCAACGAGCGCGTCTTGGTCAAGCGTCAGGCGAGTGTGCCCTCTCGGCCCTTTTATTTCCCGGCAAGCAGCCACTGCTCAACAGACTTTTTCTCGCAGGTCGAGTCCTTTCACAAAGCTGGCATGTCGGGTCCGACACTGGGTGTCGCCAAATACGATCAACCTCTCACCTTCAGGTTACTTTCTTCCGCTTAAACATTTATTTATTCCATTTTTCTATCCCCGAATAATCTTGAATTGCAGGCACTTTGAAACTTTTCTGTACGAGCAACTGCGGCGACTTGAGCGAAGACCCGTCACACCGGACTTTTGTACAGAGGCGAAGCAGTGCACCCAAAAGACTCATCGTTGTCATCACGCGACAAGCGCCTATACATCGCTTCCCGTTTACACTTGTCGTGAGTCTATCTTTCTCCTTGTAGGGGAAAGATATTGCGAGTACAAATAAGTCTTGGCCGTTTTTGTTTTTGTTTTTTTTTTTCGAATTTTTCAAACGAAAAGTTGGGCACTTATTGCGAAAGAACGATACTCAATGTTTTATGCAAAGTATTGTCCATCGCTGGCCACTACTTTTCATGTCAAGCGCTGCTCAGACAGACCGTGCGTCATCGATCGAAATAAATGATAGTCAGAGGGAGCAATGCCTCGTGCATACGGCGGGTGGGGTAAAACCACTTCCCTATTGAGTGTTTCCAAGTAGGTTTTGACCTATGCCTGGCAAGCAGCGTTTCACATGTGCAAAATCGCCGTTCAACGTTTCTCGGCTTCAGTTCGTATGGAACCCCCAATTTCCCTGCTTTTGAACCATTCCCAACGATTTTAAACTGTGTGAAATTGCTTGTTGAGTCACTCCTGATATGTAAGTGCAAGTTCCGCTTGCGTTTGCCACGAATCTCCCTCCAATAATGTTTTCAATTCCGCTTCTTCGTACACTTTCGGCCCTCCGCTGCGTTCTTTGTCTTCGATGTCAAACTCACCATTCTTAAACTTTTGAAACCACTCACGACAACTTCTCTCACTCGAAGCAGCCTTACTATTTGCTTCTACGAGCAATCGATGCGCCTCAGATGCACATTTCTTCAAATTAAACGAGTAAATCTGAAGTTCCCTCAAATGACGATTATTCGGCTCAAAACTCGACATTTTCGCACGAAAAAGCAATTGTGTGATGCTGATAGAATATCGCTAATATTTCAAGGTTACGGTCTTGCCAGATGTCCAGCATTACGATATGACGTTTTACATCTGACAATTTTAACCATAACCTTCTGGTGGGCTCATCTTTTGTCAAACGGCGGACACTTATTTGTACTCCCAATATATCTTTATATATTTTCAGTAAGACGCGCGCGATCAACGAGAAAGAATCGATGTTTTTTAATGGCAGATTACAATTGCAGTAAGTGGTGGTGGTGGTGGTGGTGGTGGTGGTGGTGGTGGTGGTGGTGGTGGTGGTGGAGGCGGCGGCGGTGGCGGCAGCGGCAACGGCAGCAGCAGAGGCCCGCGAGAGGAGCGTCGACAGCTTCTTCTTCCAAGGATCGAGACTCGGGCGAGAGGTCGAATGACGGTAAATACGACAATCTTGCGCCCGTTTTTCGAATGAGCGTCATACTGACAAAAAAATTGTAGACGGAAAGAATGATTTTTGTTGAAAAGTCAGTTTGCGCGACTGCGTGCAGGTTCGAGTTACGAGCGGGGGGGAGCAAGATGAGGAGAAACGAACAACGAGAGCGCTACTACCAATGGAAAATGTTGATCGCGCGAAACGCTACTACGTGACGTTCACGGTAAGGGGCGAGCACGGGGCACCATCCTGCTCGCCGCCACTCCTCGTCGCCGGTAAAGAGCAGCCGCGGTAACCGCAACGAACAAGCAGCGCGCTGGCCAACGTTCTACACTCGAGTGTAATATATGTACGAAATATATACAACTTGTCCTTGTCTTTCGATCGATAATTATCGAGCGCGTCGTCGTCACCTTTCCGGGGGGTGGGGTGGGGGGCGTACGCTGCTTCTTTACTTTATTTTTTATTTATCTTGGAAGAAAGCGCGGCGGCGGCGGCGGCGGCGGCGGCGATGGCGGCGCTGCAGGCGCGCTCGTACCACCCGTTTCGGAGCATTCGTCGTTGTCGCGACGCGTGTTCGTCCTATCGGCGAGGCGATTTGAAAAATGCACTCGCGAGATATTTGTTTGGGTTGCGTTTGGGTGCGAGAGTGCGACCGAGAGCAGCGGACGTTGCGAAAAGTCGGAGGATCGGAGTAGCCCTCGTTCGGCGATACACACGGCGATCGTGTCGCAAAATACATCGCGATTCGAATAAGACTTTCCGCCGACGCGTACACGCATGGACAAATGGCTTCAAGACGGTAAGCTGTGGCTCTTTGGGAATACGCTGCCGCTTCTGCCACGCAGGTAAATAATCCAACTGATTTCTCAGAGGCGAGCACCAAACTCGAAACAATTCAGAGTTTCGAAGGGTGCGCGACGGAGTTGAATCTTGGGTGATAAACCAGTCGATGCTATTCCCCCGCGTCCCGCTGCTCGTGCGATTAGATCGATACGCGCAAAGAAAAAAGTCACGAGTGTGAGCCTTATTTTGCACCCGCGCTGCGTCGATATGCCAAAAGGAACATACGAGGCCCGCATTAAACTCGTACCATTCTTATCAAACAGGTGTAAATTATTCATACTTGTCTGTTGAAAGACAAGTGTTACGCGATAACGATGAAGGTGTTAGCGGTTCTTGGCTCGATCTCTCGTTCGCGCGACGAGATACACGTATAATAGAGCTACGTTCAGATATCGCGAACGCGGTTAATCGCGCGGCCGCGCGTTATTCATATTTGCTATACTATTTTTTTTTTTATATACAACCATTTTACGTTTCGCATTTTTATACTTTGTTTTTTTTTGTCGTTTTTTTTTCAATCGTTAACGATCCGTGTGGCCGAATAATTTTTTTTATTCGTTATGCGTTTGCAAATAATCGGGAGTCGTTGCAAAGATGGTCAACGATTGGACATCTCTCAATCACCTGCAACGAGCGGTCCGTCCGTCCGGTGAGACCGCCCTCTCTCTCTTTTTTTTCCCCCTCGCGGAGAAGCGTCGTCTCTGCGACGTCTCGACACGCGATATAAGCGAGAGAGAGAGAGAGAGAGAGAGAGAGCGCGTCGCATGGTGCCCGCAGAGAGGGGCTTGACCCCTGGTCAGCGCGCCCGTGAGAACGAACGCGCGACTCGACAGTAGACTCTGAGTTGACCTGCTCGAGGGCAGGGAGGAAGAGAAAAAACACCGCTTATATATGCTCTTTGCGCAGCAGTTGAATCTACCCTGCCTCGGCAGATACAAAAAGTGGGTCCTTCGTTCGTCTCTCGCTCGTGCCCTTTCGAATGTTTAATTGTTGTTGTTGTTGTTGGGGTGTGTGTGTGTGTGTGTGTGTGTGGTCAGATCCCGCGGGCCGAGCAGCAAGGCGATGGAGAGATACGAGAGACTGGCGCGTCTCGGTGAGGGCAGCTACGGCGTTGTCTTTCAATGCAGGGATCGACAGACCGGAAGGCTCGTTGCCGTTAAAAAGTTTCAACAGACCGAGGACGATCCCCTCATACGAAAAATCGCCCTTCGCGAGATACGTCTCCTCAAGGTATCGGTTGCGTCGTTTTTCGCTATTTCAAACTGAACAAACTTTTTCTTCAATTGAAAGTACGCGCAACGAGAGTCACGGACAAACACGGGGGAACCCTCTCACGTGGTCGATAATATACGCGGGTCGATATCTTTCTCGCACGCGCGTGACCACCGCCGTATGCCGTTTGACCTTTTTAGCCCCTTTCAAGGATATATATCGCGCGGAGGATGCAGCCCACACTCGCTCAAACACTAGAGCCCCTTTTTTCAAAATTATTTTATTTACTTCTTTCTTCATCCGCAGAATCTCAAACATCCGAATCTCGTCAATCTACTAGAGGTCTTCAGGCGAAAGAGAAAATTGCATCTCGTGTTTGAATATTGCGAGCACACGTTGCTCAACGAGATGGACAAATATCCCAAGGGCTGTCCGGAGCTCCTCACGCGACAGCTCACGTGGCAGATTCTCCAGGGTGTCGCCTATTGTCATCGACTTGGTTGCCTTCATCGAGATGTCAAACCCGAAAATATTCTCATCACCGCTCACGGAATCGTCAAATTGTGCGACTTTGGTTTCGCGAGGATGCTCAGTCCGGGCGAAAATTATACCGAATACGTGGCAACGAGATGGTACAGAGCCCCCGAACTCTTGGTACGTTTTATTTTCCTCCGTACCCTCCTTCGCGTCTATTATCGATCTCACGAAGAAATCAAAACGACGATAGGTGGGTGACACGCAGTACGGTACGCCGGTCGATGTTTGGGCGATTGGTTGCGTCTTTGCCGAATTGATACGGGGCGAGGCTCTCTGGCCCGGCAAATCGGACGTCGATCAATTGTATCTCGTGAGGAGAAGCCTCGGTGATCTTTTGCCCAGGCACATGGCCATCTTTCGGCAAAACGAATTTTTCGCCGGTATCGTTTTGCCAACACCTCAAAGCGTCGTTCCCCTTGAGAACCTACTCCCCGATCCGCCGGATGCTAGGGCCAACGATGTTCCTCGTCATCGTCAGGTGAATCGCTCGTTTCGTTCCGTTGCATCATTCTCCTCCTTTGCTCATTCCGCAAATCGCGCTCATTTTTTCAGATCGATTTTTTGAAAAAATGCCTGGACAGGGATCCTGAGCTTCGCTGGAGCTGCGATCAACTTCTCCGCCATCTTTATTTCGATAACTTCCATTTCAAAGTGCCCGAAACAGAGGTCGACGAGTTTGACAAGCTGAAAAAATATCGGGATCGATCGATCAGGGTCGGTAATGTAGTGTCTTGTCGCGACGTGCCCCTCGCCGATACTTCCGATCTATACATTGGAATAACACACACCTATCCGTGTTCTTTCTAGAATACGACTTACAACCAAACCGTCTTGCCTCGGCTAACGGGAAAAAATGGCACGACGCAGCAGCAGCAGCAGCAGCAGCAGCAGCAGCAGCAACAGCTGTCGCAACACGGAGAGGACGCTCCCAAAAGTTCATCCGTGCATCATCGCCGAGATGACTTTGACCATCTGCCGACTATTCGCGCTTTTAATTGACCCTGTTTCCATTGCCGCCGGCGTCTACTTTTTGGGCTAACGCGTACCCTCGTTCCACCCGTGTAACGTATAATGATATTTACCACTGACTATCTAGAAAGTTCATCCGAGTTCAACGTTTCTCCGATGCAAAGGAGAGGCAGCGGCGGCGGTAGCTTTCGTCGAACCAGTTCGCCCTTCTACCTCTCTATGTACATATATACATATATAATAAATAAGTACCGATGAATCTGCAAGCGTATTTCTTTCAAAGTACAGATATACAGTGTGCAACTTGGCTCTTTTTCTCAATGGAGGCACGCTACCTTGCTGTAAATACGCCAACACCTTCAATTGCGAGGAAACGGATCCAACTTTCTAACCATTCTGAGCCATGGTATTGTCGATTCATTCCCGTCGCGTGAATGCTTTTCGGCGATTCTGTCCCAAAGTATGTGTATCCCGTAAAAAACAACAATCGTCAAGATACTACTTTTATGGCGCCTGAGAAAGCCTTCGGTGTTTCGCTGCCCCTTCGATCCATTGCACATCGTCCTCGACGTCGACGTCGTCGTCGTCGTCGTTGCTGCTGCCGCCACGTGATGCCGCTTCGCTCTCTTATCCTCATTCGGTATCATTTTTCGATAATGCGCTGCACACTGTGTCTTTCCTTCCCCAACTGCTGAAACGAGCACGAAATAACATTCGTTAAACGAAATTACATAACCCCTCTCTATTCCACAGACACACCGTGTATACACGTATCGCAAGTGTATAGCTCTCTCGCATTTCGACGGACAAACCCAAACTTGCCTCGCGTCACTTATTTTAATTTCACAGCGACAATTTTTATTATTCCTCTCTTCTACGCTTAGAATATTATCGAGATTAAAAGTCGAGCGAATCTGTTTGGAAAATACGTATCGCCCGCCGCCGCCGCCGCCGCCGCCACCGCCGCCGACTTCTTCTTATTCTGCTTTGGGCTGGCTCCGGTTGTCGCGCGATTGCTGTGCGACATTCCATACGGCCATGTAGCTTCGCGTTTTCTGAGAATGAGACTTAATGCCGCAGAACTTGAGCCAATCACGACTCCCGAGACCATTCGGTCGTCACGCAGTCGGTTCAACCCGGAACCCGGCGGCCACACATCCGCACACGCCGCCGAAAGGGGGCCCGCGAGGAGTGATAGAATTTTGAATCGTGAGGAAAGGTGTGATAAAGTGACTTTTGATGGGATAAAAAGGTACGGTAGTGGGTATTGTTAGATGGAGAGGTTTGAATTTTTTATGAAAGTTACAATAGAAGTGAGTACTTCCCTGATGGAAATCCGCTTATTGGAATTCGTCAGATTTTAACAAAAAATGTCAGATTTGATAATATTCCGTCAACTTTCAATGAGAAATAATGTCAGAATATGTCATTTATACGACAGAATCTGTCATATTATTTCGAGATTTGACATTTTCTGTGAGAAGTTCATGATTTCTGACCGGAAATTGGAACACGCTTTACAGAATCTGTCATATTTTATCAGAAAAGTAATGTTATAATTCAGTAATTTCTGTCAGAATCTTACATAATATGTCATATAATGTCGTAAGAGTTTTCCATTTTATGTGAGATTTTCGTCATTAGATGTCATTTTTTTATGGAATATATTGGAATTCTTCAACATTTATAAAATATTATGACCGAATATGTCAAATTATATCATTCTTTCTTATTTTTTGTGAGATTTTCGTCATTTGATGTCATTATTTAATGGAATGAAATGGAATTCTTTAACATTCATGAAATATTATGACCGAATCTGTCAAATTATATCATTCTTTTTTATTTTTTGTCATATAATGACCGAACTTGTTAACTTTTGACATTTTGCATTATAAATATATGATATATTCTGATGAATTTTTACATTTAATTATCGATTCTGATAATAAATTGTCAGAATTCGTCAATATTTGATGGAATTTACATATAATTTTCTAAATTTTAATGGAAATGCTGAAAGAAAGAAATTTGGGACTTTATATTCAATAATACTTTTATTTGGTGACACATATTTGGCAACTGTTGAGATCTTAAAAAATATTCAACATACAGAGACGCAGATAAAATACATAGATAAAAATATAATTATATATAATATATAATTATATTTTATATATAAATATAAAATTATGATAAAAATTATCGTTTTCTATCATTTTTTTCGATGCAACAATATGTCAAAAAATGGAAAACTGATTTATCATTTTTTGTTACAAGATGACATTTTCCGACATAAAGATGACAGAAAGTATCAAATTCTGTAATTTAATGACAGCTGAAATCTGTCAGAATTCAACAAAAATGTGACAACAAATTATGATAAAAATTATCGTTTTCTATCATTTTTTGACATTTTTTTCGATGCAACAATATGTCAAAAAATGGAAAACTTATTTATCATTTTTTGTTAAAAGATGGCATTTTCCGACATAAAGATGACAGAAAGTATCAAACTCTGTGATTTAATGACAGCTGAAATCTGTCAGAATTCAACAAAAATGTGACAACAAATTATGATAAAAATTATCGTTTTCTATCATTTTTTGTCATTTTCTGTCATTCTTTTCCATGCAACAATATGTCAAAAAATGGAAAATTAATTTTATCATTTTTTGTCAAAAGATGACATTTTCTGACAAAAAGATGACAGAAAGTATCGAATTCTCTGATTTTATGACATTCCGTAAAGTTAACATAATATGTGAGGTTCTGTCCGATTTTCATAGATTATTTCCGACAGAATCTATCAAAATATGTACGATTCCATCAAATTATGTTAGAATCTATTCATTTTCACAGTTTCTTACATTTTTTAACAGATTTCAACATTATTTGTCGAATTCCAATAAGCGGATTTCCATCATGGTTTGGTCTTGGGATTAGCGATTGGGGATTCTATATTGTACGGAGGAAAGATTTTAAGAGTAATGAGACAGCGAGAGAGAACTTGACGTTGTTGGGTGAAGCGCGGGCAGGCCCGGAAGATGTTATTAAGGTCCTCCGAGTCATGCCCGCACCAGCAGGCCGAGGAACTTGTTACATTTTTCCTAAAGAGGCTGGCTTGTATATTGTAGTGGGTTGATCTCATTCTGCAGAGAGTTACTATTGCCTTTCGGTCGACGCGTCTGTACCTGGAGAACCAGCGTTTCGGGGATAAAAAGTTGAAATAGTTTTTCAAGTAGAGGGTTCCTTTGTGTCTACCGGTACTCCGTAGGTGTCTGTCGGTTGCAGATGTGTGTTTCTTCCGTGCAAGGGAAAAAACAGTCTGAAGGCGGGAGAAAAGTCATGAACGTTGTACCATCGGAGATAGCCGCTTTAGCCAGTGAATCGGCCTTTTCATTGCCCAGGCATTCCCAGGTGGCCCGGGATCCAGGCTAGGTTGATGCTCAAGTGTCTTTTTATGGCGTTGATGAGAGCGAGATAGAGTGCCACGATGATGGGAGAACAGATTTTTGCTGATGTCGGTGAGAGAATAGATTGGAGTGAACTGAGAGAATCAGTGAAAATGTAAGCTTTTGTTATGTTATTTGACGTGATGATTTTAATTGTGTGCAGAATTGCTAGGGCTTCTGCTGAAAAAATTGACGCATAGGAGGAGATTCGGTATTTGAGAGAAAGTGATAATATGGGACAAAAGACTGCCAAGTCCACATAGTTTGCCGAGTCCGTCTTTGATCCATCTGTATAAAAATAAAATGCATCGGAGGGTGAAAAGGTGGAAAGAAATTCGGCTTTTGAGTTTTTGGATTTTTGGAGGGCTCTTCCGGGGTGAGTGTCGATGTAAGGTTCTAGGGAGGGAGATGAGGGAGTAATTCTATAGATAGGAGGAAAGGGATGCGGTTCTATGAGTCTTTTGAGGTGGGAGTATCTCTGGCATGCTTGTAATAGCGGGCGCTGGTTTATGTCTAGATAAAGTACCTGTGATCTTTGTAATATAAATAAATTTGTCAGAAGAGGGAGTAGTGGGTGGCCTAGGGTTGCAAATGATCTGAGCAGGAATTTGTCGCATAGGAATTGTAGACGGAATCTCAGAGGGGGTTCTGCTGACTCCGCCAAAAGCACGTTGTTCGGAGTAGAGTTACGAAGTTCGAGGCAAAGTCGCAGAGTCCTACGCTGGATGATTTCGATGTATTCTTCATAACTATGGCAGATATCCAGGATATTTCTGACAAAAACGGTGAAGAAAAACACGTTTTTTGAAATATGTCCGTCATTTTTTCATATATCAAATTTTGTTTCGGAACATGCATCTCTAATATTTCATCACCAGAGATGACGTACAGTTTTTCAACAACCATTTTCGCCGATGCATACATTTTTCATGTACGACCTAAAGCGTACTATTCCGGATCCTCCGCGGTATACTCGGAGCAGCCGCTAGATGTCACCAAGCGAACTCTGCCGCGTCTTCCACGGGATATTTATCGATACATTCTTCGCAACCATAAATATGAAAGATATTGAGGATATTTTCGACAAAAACGGTGAAAAAAAAAACGTTTTTTGTAATATGTCCGTCATTTTTACATATATCGGATATTCTTTCGGAACATGCATCTCCGAGATTTTATCGACAGAGATACCCTACAGTTTTTTGACTACTATTTTCGCTGATAAATACATTTTTCATGTATGTCCCTCAGCGTAATATTCCGGATCCACCGCGGTATACTCGGAGCAGCCTTTACATGTCACTGAGCGAACTCTAACGCGTCTTCCACGGGATAATTATCGATATACTCTTCACTACCATAACTATGGCTCATATCAAGGATATTTTTGACAAAAACGGTGAAAAAAATACGTTTTTTGTAATATGTCCGTCATTTTTAGATATATCGGATATTCTTTCGGAACATGCATCTCCGAGATTTTATCGACAGAGATACTCTACAATTTTTTAACTACCATTTTCGCCGATAAATACATTTTTCATGTATGATATTTGTGACAAAAGCGGTGAAAAAACACGTTTTTTGAAATATGTCCGTTATTTTTTGATATATCAAATTTTGTTTCGGAACATGCATTTCTGAAATTTCATCAACAGAGATGACCTACAGTTTTTCAACTACCATTTTCGCCGATAAATACATTTTTCATGTATGACCCAAAGCGTACTATTCCGGAACATCCGCGGGATAGTCGGAGCAGCCGCTAGACGCCACTAAGCGAAATCTGACGCATCTCCCACGCGATAATTATCGATATAAGTAGTGTAATGGGGCCGATTCTAAACCAAGATTCCTACTACCGACACTTACCGACCGAGAACCAAGAAATGGTAGATTTCTGAATTATCGGCGGATGGTCGGGTAGGGTTTTGGTTAGAATCGGCCCCATGATCGACTGTCGATGTCTGTACTTACCGACCGATGGTAGGGCTGCACTGCTTAACGACCGATGGTGATGCTCACCTGCTTAACGACCGATGGTGATGCTCACCTGCTTACCGACCGATGGTAGGGCTCACCTGCTTACCGACCGATGGTGGTGAGTCCCTCTTCGCCGCGAATGGAATTCGGCGGAATGGGGGGGGGGGGGGGGGGTAAACACGGGGACACACGTCCGATTACTAGCGAGGCCGCGCAACGACTGACAAAGAGTCGAAGTGCTTTGTAGTAAAAGGGAGTTCCCCTCCCCTCCGCGAGAAGGGGGGAGGGGCGGCGGGAGGAAGAGTGGAGGGTCCGATTTCTCAGAAATTGTTTTAAACATTTGTGGGTGGTGAGTCATCGGGCGCTTGCCGTGACTTGACAAAGCCCCCCCCCCCCCCCACCTCACCGAGATGCGACAGTTTTGTTTATCGACGTGTTGAAACCGGCGAATTGAGGTGTTGAATGATTATTTTCCGAGAATTTATCATCGGCCGGTGACATTTGATAGCGTCAAAATGGCGGCGGGATTTCGTCAGATTTCTACGAATTATATTTCTTAATACCGCTGTTTATATTCGAGCGATGCGACGTTCCATTTGCACGCGCGTGCCGACACACACACACACACACACACACACACACACACACACACACACACACACACACACACACACACACACACAGACACACAACACACACCTTGTGGATGCTGCGCTTGACAAAGCGCAGCATCCACATGCACCACCCCCCCCCCCCCCCCAAATAAAATGCGATATCGATAAACGCGTTGAAACTCGTCCACCATGATGAAGGGGACTATAAGTGGGGGTGTCTAGAAAAATATTCGTCAGTATAGCGTTTCGCCGTCAACATGAGTCATTTCAGAGATTCAAAAAAATCCCGTTTCTCAAAATTTGAAGAAGTTTGCCGAAGATCAATTTCGAAAAGGCCCGCCCCCCTCCGATTCAAAAGTTCCAAAGATCAAAGGGAGTGAAGCATATAATGATAATGTTCGTCCCGGGCGATACGGAGCTGTAGGTGATTCACGGAAAAAATAGGCTCTTGTTGAGAAGTTGCCACGGAAGGCGACGGAATCATGCGCCGCAACGAAAAAAATGCGTGCAAGAGACGTGAATTAAAAGTGCGCATCGAACGATTGTTGCAAGACATTCAACAATTGAAAGGAGAAATAGACTCGTGGGCGCAGATTCATTCGCTGAGGATGATATTTGAAAAAATAAATTTGGAGCCACGGCGCGAAGAATCTCCTCACCGACAAACGTCATTGGTCGAGGAATCAGAGTGGAGGGGGAATGGTGGAGGGGGCAAGTATATAATCTCGTGAAGACAGCTTCGAACGATCAGACGGCAAGTGAAAAATGGACGCGATCAATCAGATTGGTAAATACGCAGATTTTCTTCCGGCGAAGAAATTGAACGAGTTGACCCCCGACTCGGAGTATCCCATCACCAACATACGGGAAGTGAACACGAGATATGGCAAAAAGTTCGTGATTGACATTCGCAACGAGTTTACCGTATTTCTACCGGCGAGGATCAGCAAGGTACTTGAAACGAATCCGGCGACGTTCCAGACGATGTTGGCGTCAGCGTACAACGGAGATCTATGCATGGTCTACATCGGTGGAAAGTTCAATAGCATGGAATTCAAAAATCTGGCAAACGAACCTCGCGAATGCAGTGCGCGGTGAGGAGGAAGGCGACTAATGTCGATCGACTGCTCAAGTGAATTGCAAGTGAAAAAATGCTGTTGTTTTTTGTTCTCCAGGTGAAGAAACCCCGAGTCGCTATGGGGTCTCGGAAAAAAAACACATCACAAAGGCTCGATGTTGGCGGAGGTGTTCAGACCTGGAATTCTGCTAACCTCGCGGCAGCGAATCCATGGCAAAAAGATTGTGTTTCGGATCACCAAGGCGCTCCAGGCTGACGTCAGCGCTTAGATGAGATCTGGTGCGAAGAAATTCACGAATCTCGCCATCACAGTATTAAGAACATTTTCTATGTGTGTGTGTGTGTGTGTGTGTGTGTGCGTGCGTGTGTGTGTATGTGTGGGTGCGTGTGAATGGGACAACATTTTGTAAAAAAAATTTTTTTTGTAAATAAAAAGAAAAATTATGTAATCGACAATAAAAAAAAAAATTTATTTCCTCGCATCCTCTTTCAACCATCTCTCCAGACATTTCACATTTTCATAGGCACATTTGAATTTTGGGTGGAGAGTCGCATGGTAGGGACATCCGTTGTTTCTCAGCTCTTTTGTCGCAAGCTTCTCCAACGATGGGCAATCCAGAGTCTCCAGTTCGATGATCTCCGTTGCTAGGTCGGTGAATTTTTTCAACCACAGCGATTTCTCCAATCCCTTGATGTAGACGATTCGAGCGTGTTGTAAGATTGATCGAATGAACATGGGGATGGTGTCGTGTGGAAAGTCGCCATCGTCCCATCGCAAACCATGGTAATTGCGCTCCAACCACATATTCGTACTCTTGTACTTTCCCGGCAGAGAATTCCAGGTACGGTGGTTCGAAGAGAAACGTCAAGGGCTTGCAGTCAACGCTCGCCACCTCGACAATTGATATTTCCTTCGGGACGAATTTGTTGATCGGTCGCTTGAAGCCTTGCACATCAACGATAAACTCCATGATGACTGAAGGGGGGCGCGTGATCTCAACTTTATATCAACTTTCTTACCCCGCCACCTATCGGATTGTACTCGACAATGCGATCATGGAGAATGAGACAGTATGCGGAAGTATTGGCGGGAATATTGGTCTTTGATTCGAATTCGATGCGTACGTCAACGGGGCCGAACTTGAGAGAATCGTTCTGCTTCGAGCAATCAATGACAATGAGCGGAGCATACTTTATGAAATCCAATTTTTTCAAGCATGGTTCGGGCTCTCTATTGTAGTACGAATATTGAAAGTTTGCATACATTTGATAGAGAAGCGCATATTGGTTCTGCGCAATGTCCAGATTCAAATTCCCATAGGGATAACTTTGCGAATTGAGGTAGAGTTTGACATCTGTGATGTCACAATGATCGAAATTACACGCATTTGCGCTTTTCTTATTTTTACGATCGGTCTGGAAGGCTAGAATGACATATCGTGGCTTCTCAAGTTGCGTAGACGTCTTCACGGCCCACATGTGTTTTGAGGTTGCGGGGAGCATTGGGTACTCGTACAATTCCCATGAGCGGAAAGTCATGGGTATCGGTGTGTCTTTACCGATAAACTTGAGAAGTTGGATTGTACGCTTATCGGAGAGTGTCACGTACGGTACGAGCCATTCTACTTTTTTCAACGTGAATTTGATGTCATCGTCACCTGCGGCTTGCCATATCGCATTATCATTAGTCTTCGATCTCAATAGAATCAATTCATGCTTCGCGTTCACAATGATTTTTTGATAATCTTCGGCGAAACCGAGGATCATACTCAGCGGTATGCATACGTCAAAATTCCCATCGGCATCTGCGACAGCGTGCCCGCTGCGAACATCATACCAGCCAGCATTCTCAAGCTTATAGTTCTTGGATTGACTCACGGATGCGTATCCCTTCATCGAGCTCGTTATGCCCACATTTTTACATCGATCTATTTCCATGGCATTGAGCTCGTATCTCACCTCGTCGAACAAATAGCAAATGCCATTGTTTGCGAAATGTGTATTGGCGGCGATTGTGCCATCGGCTTTGGTGACTCGCCCGCATACGCGTAGCGAACTTTGACTGGGAAGTATGCATATGTCTTGATGCTGAATGGAAATACGTATTTCATCACTGTTATTGAAGGTTGTTGATGCATACGGCTGATGAGCATGAATCTCATAGTGCGCGATGGAATCATCGAAGATGACTGGGGTTTTGATATCAGTTATTTCCGCCTCCATCTCAAACAGCATACGCACGCAATACAGATTATGTAGTTTTTCATGCGATTTTTCCACGTATTCGTAGACCCAAACTCCGCAAAAACAGCACGTTCTGCGGTGTTAGCGGTGTGCGTGTCCATCGACTACTGGGCTCTCTCATCGACGAAGTATTGTTTTTATAAGTGCTCGCGACTCTGTGAAAAACTATACCCATTGCGATTTGATGTGTAATCGTATGGTTATTGTCTCACCGCGAAAGTTCACCAAATCACCGTCCTGATCCACTATTCGCAGTTGAATGTTGTCTATCGTCTTGCTCGCGATTGGTAGATAAATGACGTGCGACGGTATCTCGATGATTTTATAGCCTGGTGGTACGGATGGGAAAAACTCGTGGATTGTGTGTAATCTTCGCTCGTTAATATACGCGCCAGCTGTGAGGTTACATTCGACGCGCAAGGCGTTCACTTTGAGAATGGTCACTAGATTATCCGATTGATGCTTTTCACCAGCTCGTAGTCTACGGGGTGCAAATCCTAGCATACGTCCGATAGAATCCTCGGGGGTAAAATATATTTCATAATTGCACTCGATTTCACTGCGCAGCGTATTGTGATTGGGCCTAATGCGAATGGTAATATTTTGCTTTGCCAGCTCTTTTTCCAAGTATGTCGCAATATCGGCTAATTCGTAACTTCCAGTAGGTATGGTAAAAACGTTCTTGCCAACGTAAAATTTGTTGTGTCCAATGTCTATATTTGGAATAGAATTGTAGGTTAGGAGTTCGATGAGTCCGAGGGTATAATTCTTGTGGGGGGCGAGTTCAATGGGGGGAAAGTATTGAGCCTCGAGCACAGACGATGATCCCGATAAGGTCAACGTAAGACTGTTATCCATAATGTCGTTTGACAAACTGACTCGATTTTTCCCTCCTCACCCACTTTTATACAGAGAAAATCTCTCTCGTCGCGGTAATTGTCGACAGAGAAACTTGAGACACAAATGACCACACTCGAATGTGTCGTATGTCTGGTACCTCTTGTGATTATAATTCACGCTACTCACACCGAAGTATTTCAAAAGTTCGGCAGGTGGTTGAAGATCGCCGAAACTATCGAAATAATGGACTCTATTGTTGGTTTTTTTGTACGCCACCCAATGTGTGCCAGACCCCATATCCTCATCGAGATTTACAATGGCACATTCGCGTAGCCATGGTCCACCCTTGGGCAATTGATTTCTCATGTAACATCCACGAAAATAGGGGATTTCCATTATTTTGGCATATTTTAGCAAATCTGCATCGGTGAGTGGTCGGTGAGGTAGCTCTACTTTACGTTTTTTGGCGCGATAAAAAGACCCATTCCCTGTTTGTACGGCTTGAGATGTAAGCCTTTGCCCAATGCTATTGCTTCAATCGTTCGATTGTGACGCTTGCTGTCTTCGAGCTCACGTTTCGCTGCTTGAGCGGCCTTGACCGCTTTGACTATGTTGGCCGCACCACCTGCTAGCGCCCCTGCAGCGCTGAGACCGGCAAAGATGGGTACGAGAAACGGTAGGAAGCCACCGATTTTACGAGGTACAGGCAACACTCGAGGCGTACGCACTTTGCGCGCGCAAGTTGGGGCCCTCTTGACAGCTGCTCGGGCGCCTTTTAAGGCCGACGCAGCGACTGCACTTGAATCTTCGCTCTTCACCATGGCTTCTCTCGCTGCATCGATGATTTTCTTCAAGCCAACAATTTTTGCTCCCCTCTTAATCCCCATGCCGAATTTTCTCTTCGCTTTCATGATTCCTGCTACGGCAAGCGCGTTTGTTTTCTCCCCGATACTAGCGTCGCTGGCGCGAACTCGTTGCCAAGCTCTCTCCTGCAATATCTTATCCGCAGAATGTCTAGCTTCGAGGTTTTCACGATTTTTCGAATACGCGATATCGTGCTCCTTGCAAGCTGCATCCAACGGATTTATTCCAGGATCGCCGCGTGCAAGACGTTTAGCTAGCTTTGTGCCGGGTCCGCAATACTGATATTCAGGCAAGTGCAATTCAACGGGAAGTTTGTTGATGATACGATTGAGGAGACCTTTACCGGACTTCTTTCCTCGACGTTTGATCATGATGAAGGTTGACGCTCGACTGAAGCGGCGATAGATATAAAAGCTCGTTTTATACCAAAATTATGTCAGTCGCGACGAAGATGAAGTCCAAGACGTATGGAAAGCTGCCGGTGATAAACTTTGATGAATTTACGCAAATTCGAGGAGAGGGTGGACAAAAGCGTCATGGCGATTTGCTGCCAAATACGATTCGCGCGGTATTCTGCGGTCCGTCAAACTGCGGAAAAACCAACGCGTTGCTCACCCTCGTGATACACCCGAATGGTCTAAGATTCGAAAACGTTTATCTCTATTCAAAGTCGCTGAAACAGCCGAAATATCAGTTACTCGAACAATTTCTCCAGCCCGTGAAGGGTCTCGAATATCATCCATTTAACGAGCATGAACAAGTGGTGTCACCGAGCGACGCACGACCAAACTCCATATTCATCTTTGACGATATAGCGTGCGAGAAACAGGACAACGTGAGAGCCTTTTTCTCCATGGGAAGGCATGAGAATGTGGACTGTTTCTATCTTTCTCAAACATACGCTCGTATTCCTAAGCATCTTGTACGCGATAATACGAATTTCATAGTTCTCTTCAAGCAGGACGACTCGAACCTTAAGCATGTTCACGATGACCATGTCAATACCGATATGTCATACACACAATTCAAAAATATATGTTGCGAATGTTGGAATTCCAGCAAGTATGGATTCCTTACAATTGACAAGGATAGTAGTATCAACGAGGGTAGGTATATACGAGGGTTTGATTCTTTCCTCCGAGTCAATAAATAAGATGCTCTTTGTTCCAATGCATACAGTATTGCTTGTATTGTGAAACTGACAACAGCATGAAGCGTCAACAACTTTTGCAAGAAAAAGATGTGTTGCAGCAAATCGTCAAGGCCAGTGATGCAATTAGACGAAAACATCGAATGATAAAGATGGGTAGAGATAATGCTGATCAGGCGATGCAGGATGTCTTTAAGCCGATAGTCACACCATTGGAAAAGCTCGTTTCTCACAAGACGTCGCCATTGAAGAAGGAGGAGGAGGAGGAGGAGGAGGGGGAAATCAAGAATGAAAAGGAAGAAAATGAGAGTAAAGTTAAGAATGAGTCACCGGAAGATTCAACTTTCACAGCGGCGTATGAGCACAAAGATGATGCCTCTGATGACGATGATGATGATGCCGATGCTGATGATGATGATGATGATGATGATGATGATGATGATTCACCCAGTCGAGTCGATGAATTGATAAAAAAATATCTCGTATTGTTACGTATGGGTAAAAAGAAAAGTCTGGATACCACATACGGTGTGCGAATGCTTGCCAGCACCAAATTAATGATTGGCGATTCTCCGATAATTTTCGATTCTCCGCATATTCGTGTGGGGGAGAAAAGTTATGCGACAACTGTGGGATTGACGGAGCTCCTATTTAAAAAAGTGCCAAATGTCGCTTTTCTCGAACCGAACGATTTGAAAAATTATGAGAATATCATCATTGGCACGAACGCGCATAAAAAATATTACAAACCGGACGGAGCTGTGCGACGTGAAAACAGTCACAAATTCAAGATTTATATTTCGAAAATAATTCGAGCACGTATGGGTCGGGGGATGTACAAAAAGGCCAGAAAAAATATGCAATTTGACTATGTTTACTGGGACAATCCGAATGAGCTTGTAGATCGTCTTCGATTACTCCACGCATCTCAAGCGGCAGGCAACTCATCGCATTCCAATGAGATCTTATCGATTATCGAAGAATTGCGCGAGGCTGGAATTATTTATTAGGAAAAACGAGCGTTTTTCCATTCGCATGTTGAACGTTGATGTGTGTGGATCTCCGCGCGTGTGCGCCATGAATGATGACAAAAAACTGATTCTCGTGCGAGAGCTGCATAAGCCTGCACGAAGAAATTATACTCGTCGACATGTTGACATTCGAGGTCTGGATGAAACGTGGCAAGCTGATATCGTAGATATGTCATCGTACGCGAGGCAAAACTCGCAACATAAGTTCCTCCTGACCGTCATCGATATATTCTCCAAATTCGCCTGGGCCATACCGTTGAGAAGCAAGAGCGGTAAAGATACGACGATTGCCATGAAATCTATATTCAATCAGGGTCGCATACCCAAGAACTTGCACGTCGATCGTGGAAAAGAATTTTATAATTCACAGTTTGAAGCTCTTATGAAAAGACACAATGTAAACATGTATTCAACGTATAGCAATTTGAAAGCATCAATCTGCGAGCGTTTCAATAGAACGTTAAAAAATAAAATGTGGATGCAATTCAGTCTTCGCGGAATGTACAAATGGATGGATATTCTGGATTCTCTCGTTACCGAATACAACAACACCGTGCATCGAACCATCCGGGAAAAACCGAAAAATAGCAATCGCACCAATGAAAGAGAGATTCTCCATCGTATTTTACGCCAGCGTCGATTAACGGCAAAAAGATCACAAAAATTCAAAATTGGCGATAATGTGCGAATTAGCAAATTTAAGAATGTATTTGAGAAGGGTTATACGCCCAATTGGACAACGGAAATATTCACGATACGCAGAGTGAAAAGAACGAATCCAACGACGTACAATCTCAAGGACCATCGGAACGAACCCATCGCCGGCTGCTTCTACGAAGAGGAGCTCCAGAAAGTCAAGTATCCCGACATTTACCTCGTTGAGAAGGTGGTGAGGAAGCGTGGAAATCGAATGCTCGTCAAGTGGCTCGGTTTCGACGATACGCACAACAGTTGGATCGACAAAGGAGATTTGTGAAAAAAAAAAACGTTTAATTAAAAAGTTGTCTTCGAAAAAAAAAAATCCATCATTTTCCCTTCGCATCTCACACAGCATTATGTAACGGAGTCATGTCAAAAAGTTGTCTCAAATTAAAGATATCTGAAGCTTCGGGGGCACAGCAGACGCGATTCACACCGTCCTCCTTCCACACGCGGAGGGTGTTGTCACGAAGTTCACGCTTCCGTGCTCTCACATTTTTGGCGGCTGCTATGAACTGATGCTGCCATTGAATCTCTAAGGACTCATTCTGGTCGGGCCCCACAGTCTAGAAACAAAGAGGAGGAATTTTTTTATAAAAAAAATATTTTTACTTAACATTTTTTTAGTGCGTACTTACCAAAATCATATTTATTCCTTCGAATACGATGGAATTACCTCGAATATGAAAAGACATCTGGGGGGAGAAAAGAAAAAAATGTCAAATTCAAGCCGGAAGATTTTTTTTGTATAGACTTACGGTCGCTGCTGAATAACTCCAACGACAAAGCTTGAGAGAGGTGTTGTCCAGAGTGGCTTGGGAAATTATTCCTCGTCGAGGTTCCAAAATTCTTCGACTTGTTGCCTTCGCGCCAAATTAGCAAAAGTACACGTCTCGTAGCCTGCAACAGGAAATGCGTATTTCCCCAAAAAAATTTATGCGTTTTGCTCCAAAATTTTTTTCTTTTTACCTGAATCTTCACTATCTTCTTCAAAAAGATCTTCACTCGTATGTTCGCTAACTTCGCTGCGCCGTGAGCGGGTTCGTCGGGCGGTTCGTGGTTGACGTCAATCTGCTCACGTTGAATGGGTGCGCGGTTTATTTGAATCCACCCGTTGACATCTACTGCAGAAGAATGTTGGCTAGAGTTCGGAGGAAAAAATCTAGCCTCGGACCGTTGCCTTATCGAATATGAAGAGACAGCTCTCACGACCAACTCATGCAATTCGACGCCCATCGACGCATAGATGCAATCCGACGCCCGTCGACGCAAACCCCTCCACCACTTACTTGATCGTCGCTGTGGTGGTTCTCGTGATCGTAGTGACGGAAGCGAAAGTGTTGATGATGATGATGATGATGATGATGATGATGATGATAGTCTACGGGCGTTTATTCCCGATGGTCCAGCTACAGCACCATCAGATTGCACAAATGCATCACTCGGTTTTGAGCAATATGGCGACTCGATTTCCGACGAATCATCAGATAGCTCATCGATTAAACGCGGTCTCTTTGATGGTGGTGGTGGTGGTGGTGATGAACAAGATGATGATGATGATGAGGATGGTGGTGATGGTGGCAATGAATCTTCGTCACTCGATTGAAGAAGACAAATTTGTGCTGAAAATATCCGTGTGTGTGTGTGTGTGTGTGTATGTGTGCGCGCGTGCGTGAGTGAAAGAGAGAGAGAGAGAGAGAGAGAGAGAGAGAGAGAGAGAGAGAGAGAGAGAGAGAGAGAGAGAGAATTCTTACCGTGTTTATCAACGATGGGCGCAACAGGATCCGATTCCTCCCAATTGCGTCGTTTAATTACACGCACCGCAGAATGTAGCAGGCCGAAAGTGTTTATCAGGCCTTTATCAAACGCATCAGCAAAGTCTTCTTGCCGCGCTCCTTTCAAAACTTTTCGTAATTTCTGCCAAATCACCGAAGTCGGAAGATAATGCAAATCGTTTAATATTAAGTCTGGCCAGCGATTTTTTAGCAAAGGATAACGCTCGAAGAGAAATGCAATAAACATGTACACTCGGTAAATCTCGTCTCCTCGATGCATAGTACTCGCCTGATTCAAAGGACCAAACAAAATTTACTCTGAAGAGAGTTGAAGAGCGAGCCAACGTTTGTTTACATCCAGAATAGGTTCGATATCGGTCGCTTTGCCCGGGAGAGGGGATGGAAAAAAAATACGTCTTTAGACACACACACACACAGCTTTCTTTTTATTCAGATTCCATATCATCATAACCCCATGGAAGAGTGTCCGTGGAGTCTGGGATTAGCACTCTTTTGTCATCTCTCCAGCTGAGAGCAATTTTCTGTTGCGTCGCCGTATGTACAATGTGTTTTTTACTCGTGATCAATTGTTGCGCCTTGACAAGATTTTCGTGCGCAAACAAGCAATTTTTAAAGTCGTCGAATGTGATGGATTTCAGGGTTGACCGCCGTACACCCTTAGCTCTCTTCTTCGCGTCATCACAGTCGAGAATTTTGAACGAGTACAATTTCGCTCTCAAACCTACAAACTCCGTCATAATGCGACCATTATTCTCATCTTTCATGAGACCTAGTACTTTCTTATTGCGCAAAGGCATATTATACGGATTGTTGGGTGAATAATCAGACGTGTCAAATTTCTCAATATCACGCTTCATCTCTTCATACATGTCGGGCACGCTGATGTGATAGATGAGACTATCAGTGTCTGTATACAATAATTTTGCTCGATCGTCGAATTTTTCGCGCATGAAATTGTAATGAAAATTATAAATCCAGAGTTTGGAGATATCGAGTATGGAAAATCCGGTGTATATAGGCTTGTTGAATAGAACGCATGCTTGATTGAGCTCGATAATAACGATGTCTTTGTCAAATATGGTGCAGCTATGGAACGTTGGCTTGGCAATCTGCGCTTCGGCCCCCCACCGCCCCTTCCACTTTGTCACGAGCCGCACTTCCCGATGTTTCCTGACATTTTCCATTGTTTTACCAAAGACCGCGTTGTTCATGAGTTTGTAAACATTTTTCTCAAAATCATTGTTCGATTGCTTTCTCAATTCCGTATTTATATCGATGTATTTTTTCAGCCATGCGCGCTGTGAGAATTTGAGGACTCTGTGAATTTTTAGGAGACGGAATCCCAATTTCAAGGATTGCTTCAAATTTCTATAATGAATGACGTATTTTTCTTTTCGAAGCAGTGTGGTCGTTAGTTTTCGTTGAGTGCTGCCAGGAGGGATGTAGTGTTCGGGGCACAGAGGCAAATCTTTGTGGGTGTCGTGTAACTCTCGAGGATACTCCAAATCGACTTCGAAAATGTAGCCCGTTTCGGCGTCATCGGGAATACTCTCGATACGTTCCCCGAATCTTTCCACCCAAGCGAACGGGCCGAATGGTAGTGACTCACACATAGCTGCACCATACAGGTTATTGACATCGTAATACATCAAGTATGACTCGGGTTCGTTTGGATTGAAGTTATCACGCATGTAGCGATTATTCGCTTTCCCGTACCTATTGCAGCACTGCGCTACACCACCGCGAATACCTTTCTCGATGAACATTAACATGTCAACGTCGAGCAAGAGTTCGAGTTCTACGCTGGTACATTTTAACATCGCATCAAAAGATAGACCGGGTGCGGTAAAATAGTGCAATGGATCGCGGCCGTACGTGTTGATGCAATTTCGTCGAAAATTCTCAAAAATATCTGTCAGAAGGAGTACGTCGGTTTTCAAGTACAAGTCGGAATATTCACCCAACGTTTTGAGATTAAAGACGGTCCAAACTTTGCACGCGTGCGCGTAATCGTCCGCCGAAATATCTTCATTACTCAATCGGGAGAAAAAATTGTTTTTCGCAGGCAATTGCGTCTCATCGAGTCGCAGCCAAGAGTCCACATAGTCGTAGGGAAAAACGCCTTTTCGCGTCAACAATTCAAATTGCGTGGTGTCAGCGCAATGCTTGCGTGTTACTATTTTTTGATCATTTTTCAGGTAAGATGCTAACTTTTCGATGCTACTCGGCATGAACCTCAAAGAGTCGATGAATCGATACTGCACGCGTGTACCTTTGACGCGCTTCGAAAAAGAAATATATTTCTCCTTGTTAATAGGCAAAAGATTCATGGATCCTTCGAAGGTTCGAGCCAATGCGACTATCAAAAAGTGTGCGTCGTATCCGGACAAGTTGTGAAATCCTATGTCCTGCGCGTTCGATATAACCAATTTTTTTATTGGCGTTGCGTGGAAAGTGACCCAAAAGGCGCCTCCCAAAAAAATGGTGACCCTCTAAATGTTCCGGAACACACCCTTATCGGGGGGTGAATTTAAAAAAAAAAAAAAAAATTTTATGTCCTGCGCGTTCGATATAACCAATTTTTTTATTGGCGTTGCGTGGAAAATGGCCCAAAAGGCGCCTCCCAAAAAAATGCCGACCCTCTAAATGTTCCGGAACACACCCTTATCGGGGGGTGAATTTTGAAAAAAACAAAAAACAATTCCATGTCCTGCGCGTTCGATATAACCAATTTTTTTATTAGCGTTGCGTGGAAAGTGGCCCAAAAGGCGCCTCCCAAAAAAAGCCGACCCTCTAAATGTTCCGGAACACACCCTTATCGGAGGATGAATCTTGAAAAAAACAAAAAAAAAAAATTGCATGTCCTGCGCGTTCGATATAACCAATTTTTTTATTCGCGTTGCGTGGAAAGTGGCCCAAAAGGCGCCTCCCAAAAAAATGCCGACCCTCTAAATGTTCCGGAACACACCCTTATCGGGGGGGTGAATCTTGAAAAAAAAAAAAAAAAAAATTCTATGTCCTGCGCGTTCGATATAACCAATTTTTTTATTAGCGTTGCGTGGAAAGTGGCCCAAAAGGCGCCTCCCAAAAAAAGCCGACCCTCTAAATGTTCCGGAACACACCCTTATCGGAGGGTGAATCTTGAAAAAAACAAAAAAAAAAAAATTGCATGTCCTGCGCGTTCGATATAACCAATTATTTTATTCGCGTTGCGTGGAAAGTGGCCCAAAAGGCGCCTCCCAAAAAAATGCCGACCCTCTAAATGTTCCGGAACACACCCTTATCGGGGGGGTGAATCTTGAAAAAAAAAACAAAAAAAAATTCTATGTCCTGCGCGTTCGATATAACCAATTTTTTTATTGGCGCTGCGTGGAAAGTGACCCAAAAGGCGCCTCCCAAAAAAATACCGACCCTCTAAATGTTCCGGAAGACACCCTTATCGGGGGGTGAATCTTGAAAAAAACAAAAAAAAATCCTATGTCCTGCGCGTTCGATATAACCAATTTTTTTATTGGCGTTGCGTGGAAAGTGACCCAAAAGGCGCCTCCCAAAAAAATACCGACCCACTAAATGTTCCGGAAGACACCCTTATCGGGGGGTGAATCTTGAAAAAAAAAAAAAAAAATTTCATGTCCTGCGCGTTCGATATAAAAAATTTTTTTATTAGCGTTGCGTGGAAAGTGGCCCAAAAGGCGCCTCCCAAAAAAATGCCGACCCTCTAAATGTTCCGGAACACACCCTTATCGGGGGGTGAATCTTGAAAAAAACAAAAAAAAATTCCATGTCCTGCGCGTTCGATATAACGAATTTTTTTATTAGCGTTGCGTGGAAAGTGGCCCAAAAGGCGCCTCCCAAAAAAATGCCGACCCTCTAAATGTTCCGGAACACACCCTTATCGGGGGGGGGGGGGGGGTGAATCTTGAAAAAAAAACAAAAAAAATTCTATGTCCTGCGCGTTCGATATAACCAATTTTTTTATTGGCGCTGCGTGGAAAGTGACCCAAAAGGCGCCTCCCAAAAAAATACCGACCCTCTAAATGTTCCGGAAGACACCCTTATCGGGGGGTGAATCTTGAAAAAAACAAAAAAAAATTCCATGTCCTGCGCGTTCGATATAACGAATTTTTTTATTAGCGTTGCGTGGAAAGTGGCCCAAAAGGCGCCTCCCAAAAAAATGCCGACCCTCTAAATGTTCCGGAACACACCCTTATCGGAGGGTGAATCTTGAAAAAAACAAAACAAAAAAAATTCCATGTCCTGCGCGTTCGATATAACCAATTTTTTTATTCGCGTTGCGTGGAAAGTGGCCCAAAAGGCGCCTCCCAAAAAAAGCCGACCCTCTAAATGTTCCGGAACACACCCTTATCGGGGGGTGAATCTTGAAAAAAAAAACAAAAAAAAATTCTATGTCCTGCGCGTTCGATATAACCAATTTTTTTATTGGCGTTGCGTGGAAAGTGACCCAAAAGGCGCCTCCCAAAAAATACCGACCCTCTAAATGTTCCGGAGCACACCCTTATCGGGGGGTGAATCTTGAAAAAAAAACAAAAAAAAAAAATTCCATGTTCTCCGCGTTCGATATAACCAATTTTTTTATTAGCGTTGCGTGGAAAGTGGCCCAAAAGGCGTCTCCCAAAAAAAATGCCGACCGTCTAAATGTTCCGGAAGACACCCTTATCGGGGGGGTGATTCTTGAAAAAAACAAAAAAAATTCGATGTCCTGCGCGTTCGACATAACCAATTATTTTATTAGCGTTGCGTGGAAAGTGACCCAAAAGGCGCCTCCCAAAAAAATGCCGACCCTCTAAATGTTCCGGAACACACCCGTATCGGAGGGTGAATCTTGAAAAAAACAAAAAAACAATTCCATGTCCTGCGCGTTCGATATAACCATGTTTTTTATTAGCGTTGCGTGGAAAGTGGCCCAAAAGGCACCTCCCAAAAAAATGCCGACCCTCTAAATGTTCCGGAAGACACCCTTATCGGGGGGTGAATCTTGAAAAAAAACAAAAAAAAATTCTATGTCCTGCGCGTTCGATATAACCAATTTTTTTATTGGCGTTGCGTGGAAAGTGACCCAAAAGGCGCCTCCCAAAAAATACCGACCCTCTAAATGTTCCGGAACACACCCTTATCGGGGGGTGAATCTTGAAAAAAAACAAAAAAAAAAATTCCATGTTCTCCGCGTTCGATATAACCAATTTTTTTATTAGCGTTGCGTGGAAAGTGGCCCAAAAGGCGTCTCCCAAAAAAATGCCGACCGTCTAAATGTTCCGGAAGACACCCTTATCGGGGGGGTGATTCTTGAAAAAAACAAAAAAAATTCGATGTCCTGCGCGTTCGACATAACCAATTATTTTATTAGCGTTGCGTGGAAAGTGGCCCAAAAGGCGCCTCCCAAAAAAATGCCGACCCTCTAAATGTTCCGGAACACACCCGTATCGGAGGGTGAATCTTGAAAAAAACAAAAAAACAATTCCATGTCCTGCGCGTTCGATATAACCATGTTTTTTATTAGCGTTGCGTGGAAAGTGGCCCAAAAGGCACCTCCCAAAAAAATGCCGACCCTCTAAATGTTCCGGAAGACACCCTTATCGGGGGGTGAATCTTGAAAAAAAAAACAAAAAAAAATTCTATGTCATGCGCGTTCGATATAACCAATTTTTTTTTGGCGTTGCGTGGAAAGTGACCCAAAAGGCGCCTCCCAAAAAAATAATGACCGTCTAAATGTTCCGGAAGACACCCTTATCGGGGGGTGAATCTTGAAAAAACAAAAAAAAAATTCCATGTCCTGCGCGTTCGATATAACCAATTTTTTTATTAGCGTTGCGTGGAAAGTGGCCCAAAAGGCGCCTCTCAAAAAAATGCCGACCCTCTAAATGTTCCGGAACACAGCCTTATCGGGAGGTGAATTTTGAAAAAAAAAAAAAACAAAAAAAGATTTTATGTCCTGCGCGTTCGATATAACCAATTTTTTTAGGGGCGTTGCGTGGAAAGTGGCCCAAAAGGCGCCTCCCAAAAAAATGCCGACCCTCTAAATGTTCCGGAAGACACCCTTATCGGGGGGTGAATCTTGAAACAAACAAAAAAAAATTCCATGTCCTGCGCGTTCGATATAACCAAATTTTTTATTAGCGTTGCGTGGAAAGTGGCCCAAAAGGCGCCTCCCAAAAAAATGCCGACCCTCTAAATGTTCCGGAACACACCCTTATCGGAGGGTGAATCTTGAAAAAAACAAAAAAACAATTCCATGTCCTGCGCGTTCGATATAACCAATTTTTTTATTAGCGTTGCGTGGAAAGTGGCCCAAAAGGTGCCTCCCAAAAAAATGCCGACCCTCTCAATGTTCCGGAACACACCCTTATCGGGGGGTGAATCTTGAAAAAAAAAACAAAATAAATTCTATGTCCTGCGCGTTTGATATAACCAATTTTTTTATTGGCGTTGCGTGGAAAGTGACCCAAAAGGCGCCTCCCAAAAAAATACCGACCCTCTAAATGTTCCGGAAGACACCCTTATCGGGGGGTGAATCTTGAAAAAAACAAAAAAAAAATTCCATGTCCTGCGCGTTCGATGTAACCAATTTTTTTATTAGCGTTGCGTGGAAAGTGGCCCAAAAGGCGCCTCCCAAAAAAATGCCGACCCTCTAAATGTTCCGGAACACACCCTTATCGGAGGGTGAACCTTGAAAAAAACAAAAAAAAATTCCATGTCCTGCGCGTTCGATATAACCAATTTTTTTATTCGCGTTGCGTGGAAAGTGGCCCAAAAGGCGCCTCCCAAAAAAATGCCGACCCTCTAAATGTTCCGGAACACACCCTTATCGGGGGGTGAATCTTGAAAAAAAAAACAAAAAAAAATTCTATGTCCTGCGCGTTCGATATAACCAATTTTTTTATTGGCGCTGCGTGGAAAGTGACCCAAAAGACGCCTCACAAAAAAATACCGACCCTCTAAATGTTCCGGAAGACACCCTTATCGGGGGGTGAATCTTGAAAAAAAACAAAAAAAAATCCTATGTCCTGCGCGCTCGATATAACCAATTTTTTTATTGGCGTTGCGTGGAAAGTGACCCGAAAGGCGCCTCCCAAAAAAATACCGACCCACTAAATGTTCCGGAAGACACCCTTATCGGGGGGTGAATCTTGAAAAAAACAAAAAAAAATTCCATGTCCTGCGCGTTCGATATAACGAATTTTTTTATTAGCGTTGCGTGGAAAGTGGTCCAAAAGGCGCCTCCCAAAAAAATGCCGACCCTCTAAATGTTCCGGAACACACCCTTATCGGAAGGTGAATCTTGAAAAAAAACAAAAAAAAATTCTATGTCCTGCGCGTTTGATATAACCAATTTCTTTATTAGCGTTGCGTGGAAAGTGGCCCAAAAGGCGCCTCCCAAAAAAATGCCGACCCTCTAAATGTTCCGGAACACACCCTTATCGGGGGGTGAATCTTGAAAAAACAAAAAAAAATTCCATGTCCTGCGCGTTCGATATAACCAATTTTTTTATTAGCGTTGCGTGGAAAGTGACCCAAAAGGCGCCTCCCAAAAAAATACCGACCCTCTAAATGTTCCGGAAGACACCCTTATCGGGGGGTGAATCTTGAAAAAAACAAAAAAAAAAATTCCATGTCCTGCCCGTTCGATATAACCAATTTTTTTATTAGCGTTGCGTGGAAAGTGGCCCAGAAGGCGTCTCCCAAAAAAATGCCGACCGTCTAAATGTTCCGGAAGACACCCTTATCGGGGGGTGAATCTTGAAAAAAACAAAAAAAAAATTCCATGTCCTGCGCGTTCGATATAACCAATTTTTTTATTAGCGTTGCGTGGAAAGTGGCCCAAAAGGCACCTCCCAAAAAAATGCCGACCCTCTAAATGTTCCGGAAGACACACTTATCGGGGGGTGAATCTTGAAAAAAAAACAAAAAAAAATTCTATGTCCTGCGCGTTCGATATAACCAACTTTTTTATTGGCGTTGCGTGGAAAGTGACCCAAAAGGCGCCTCCCAAAAAAATACCGACCGTCTAAATGTTCCGGAAGACACCCTTATCGGGGGGTGAATCTTGAAAAAACAAAAAAAAAATTCCATGTCCTGCGCGTTCGACATAACCAATTATTTTATTATCGTTGCGTGGAAAGTGGCCCAAAAGGCGCCTCCCAAAAAAATGCCGACCCTCTAAATGTTCCGGAAGACACCCTTATCGGGGGGTGAATCTTGAAAAAAACAAAAAAAAATTCCATGTCCTGGGCGTTCGATATAACCAATTTTTTTATTAGCGTTGCGTGGAAAGTGGCCCAAAAGGCGCCTCCCAAAAAAATGCCGACCCTCTAAATGTTCCGGAACACACCCTTATCGGAGGGTGAATCTTGAAAAAAACAAAAAAACAATTCTATGTCCTGCGCGTTCGATATAACCAATTTTTTTATTGGCGTTGCGTGGAAAGTGACCCAAAAGGCGCCTCCAAAAAAAATACCGACCGTCTAAATGTTCCGGAAGACACCCTTATCGGGGGGTGAATCTTGAAAAAACAAAAAAAAAATTCCATGTCCTGCGCGTTCGATATAACCAATTTTTTTATTAGCGTTGCGTGGAAAGTGGCCCAAAAGGCGCCTCCCAAAAAAATGCCGACCCTCTAAATGTTCCGGAACACACCCTTATCGGGGGGTGAATCTTGAAAAAAAAACAAAAAAAAAATCCTATGTCCTGCGCGTTCGATATAACCAATTTTTTTATTGGCGTTGCGTGGAAAGTGACCCAAAAGGCGCCTCCCAAAAAAATACCGACCCTCTAAATGTTCCGAAAGACACCCTTATGGGGGGGTGAATCTTGAAGAAAACTAAAAAAAAAATTCCATGTCCTGCGCGTTCGATATAACCAATTTTTTTATTAGCTTTGCGTGGAAAGTGGCCCAAAAGACGCCTCCCAAAAAAATGCCGACCCTCTAAATGTTCCGGAACACACCCTTATCGGGGGGTGAATCTTGAAAAAAAAACAAAAAAAAATTCTATGTCCTGCGCGTTCGATATAACCAATTTTTTTACTGGCGTAGCGTGGAAAGTGACCCAAAAGGCGCCTCCCAAAAAAATACCGACCCTCTAAATGTTCCGGAAGACACCCTTATCGGGGGTTGAATCTTGAAAATAACAAAAAAAAATTCCATGTCCTGCGCGTTCGATATAACCAATTTTTTTATTAGCGTTGCGTGGAAAGTGGCCCAAAAGGCGCCTCCCAAAAAAATGCCGACCCTCTAAATGTTCCGGAACACACCCTTATCGGGGGGTGAATCTTGAAAAAAAAACAAAAAAAATTCTATGTCCTGCGCGTTCGATATAACCAATTTTTTTATTGGCATTGCGTGGAAAGTGACTCAAAAGGCGCCTCCCAAAAAAATACCGACCCTCAAAATGTTCCGGAAGAGTCTCTTATCGGGGGGTGAATCTTGAAAAAAACAAAAAAAAATTCCATGTCCTGCGCGTTCGATATAACCGATTTTTTTATTAGCGTTGCGTGGAAAGTGGCCCAAAAGGCGCCTCCCAAAAAAATGCCGACCCTCCAAATGTTCCGGAACACACCCTTATCGGAGGGTGAATCTTGAAAAAAAAACAAAAAAAAATTCCATGTCCTGCGCGTTCGATATAACCAATTTTTTTATTAGCGTTGCGTGGAAAGTGACCCAAAAGGCGCCTCCCAAAAAAATACCGACCCTCTAAATGTTCCGGAAAACACCCTTATCGGGGTGTGAATCTTGAAAAAAATAATCAAAAAAAAAAATTCCATGTCCTGCGCGTTCGATATAACCAATTTTTTTATTGGCGTTGCGTGGAAAGTGGCCCAAAAGGCGCCTCCCAAAAAAATGCCGACCCTCTAAATGTTCCGGAACACACCCTTATCGGGGGGTGAATCTTGAAAAAAAACAAAAAAAAATTCTATGTCCTGCGCGTTCGATATAACCAATTTTTTTATTGGCGTAGCGTGGAAAGTGACCCAAAAGGCGCCTCCCAAAAAAATACCGACCCTCCAAATGTTCCGGAACACACCGTAATCGGGGGGTGAATTTTGAAAAAAAAAAACAAAAAAAAATTCTATGTCCTGCGCGTTCGATATAACCAATTTTTTTACTGGCGTTGCGTGGAAAGTGACCCAAAAGGCGCCTCCCAAAAAAATACCGACCCTCTAAATGTTCCGGAAGACACCCTTATCGGGGGGTGAATCTTGAAAAAAAACAAAAAAAAAATTCCATGTCCTGCGCGTTCGATATAACCTATTTTTTATTAGCGTTGCGTGGAAAGTGGCCCAAAAGGCGCCTCCCGAAAAAATGCGGACCCTCTAAATGTTCCGGAAGACACCCTTATCGGGGGGTGAATCTTGAAAAAAACAAAAAAAAAATTCCATGTCCTGCGCGTTCGATATAACCAATTTTTTTATTAGCGTTGCGTGGAAAGTGGCCCAAAAGACGCCTCCCGAAAAAATGCCGACCCTCTAAATGTTCCGGAACACACCCTTATCGGAGGGTGAATCTTGAAAAAAACAAAAAAAAAAATCCATGTCCTGCGCGTTTGATATGACCAATTTTTTTATTAGCGTTGCGTGGAAAGTGGCCCAAAAGGCGCCTCCCAAAAAAATGCCGACCCTCTAAATGTTCCGGAACACACCCTTATCGGGCGGTGAATCTTGAAAAAAAAAACAAAAAAAAATTCTATGTCCTGCGCGTTCGATATAGCCAATTTTTTTATTGGCGTTGCGTGGAAAGTGACCCAAAAAGCGCCTCCCAAAAAAATACCGACCGTCCAAATGTTCCGGAAGTCACCCTTATCGGGGGGTGAATCTTGAAAAAACAAAAAAAAATTCCATGTCCTGCGCGTTCGATATAACCAATTTTTTTATTAGCGTTGCGAGGAAAGTGGCCCAAAAGGCGCCTCCCAAAAAAATGCCGACCCTCTAAATGTTCCGGAACACACCCTTATCGGGGGGTGAATCTTGAAAAAAAAAAAATCCTATGTCCTGCGCGTTCGATAAAACCAATTTTTTTATTGGCGTTGCGTGGAAAGTGACCCAAAAGGCGCCTCCCAAAAAAATACCGACCCTCTAAATGTTCCGAAAGACACCCTTATGGGGGGGTGAATCTTGAAGAAAACAAAAAAAAATTCCATGTCCTGCGCGTTCGATATAACCAATTTTTTTATTAGCGTTGCGTGGAAAGTGGCCCAAAAGGCAACTCCCAAAAAAATGCCGACCCTCTAAATGTTCCGGAAGACACACCTATCGGGGGGTGAATCTTGAAAAAAACAAAAAAAAAATTCCATGTCCTGCGCGTTCGATATAACCAATTTTTTATTAGCGTTGCGTGGAAAGTGGCCCAAAAGGCGCCTCCCAAAAAAATGCCGACCCTCTAAATGTTCCGGAACACACCCTTATCGGAGGGTGAATCATGAAAAAAAACAAACAAACAATTCTATGTCCTGCGCGTTCGATATAACCAATTTTTTTATTGGCGTTGCGTGGAAAGTGACCCAAATGGCGCCTCCAAAAAAATACCGACCGTCTAAATGTTCCGGAAGACACCCTTATCGGGGGGTGAATCTTGAAAAAACAAACAAAAATTCCATGTCCTGCGCGTTCGATATAACCAATTTTTTTATTAGCGTTGCGTGGAAAGTGGCCCAAAAGGCGCCTCCCAAAAAAATGCCGACCCTCCAAATGTTCCGGAACACACCCTTATCGGAGGGTGAATCTTGAAAAAAAAACAAAAAAAAATTCTATGTCCTGCGCGTTCGATATAACCAATTTTTTTATTAGCGTTGCGTGGAAAGTGACCCAAAAGGCGCCTCCCAAAAAAATACCGACCCTCTAAATGTTCCGGAAAACACCCTTATCGGGGTGTGAATCTTGAAAAAAATAATCAAAAAAAAAAATTCCATGTCCTGCGCGTTCGATATAACCAATTTTTTTATTGGCGTTGCGTGGAAAGTGGCCCAAAAGGCGCCTCCCAAAAAAATGCCGACCCTCTAAATGTTCCGGAACACACCCTTATCGGGGGGTGAATCTTGAAAAAAAACAAAAAAAAATTCTATGTCCTGCGCGTTCGATATAACCAATTTTTTTATTGGCGTAGCGTGGAAAGTGACCCAAAAGGCGCCTCCCAAAAAAATACCGACCCTCCAAATGTTCCGGAACACACCGTAATCGGGGGGTGAATTTTGAAAAAAAAAAAACAAAAAAAAATTCTATGTCCTGCGCGTTCGATATAACCAATTTTTTTACTGGCGTTGCGTGGAAAGTGACCCAAAAGGCGCCTCCCAAAAAAATACCGACCCTCTAAATGTTCCGGAAGACACCCTTATCGGGGGGTGAATCTTGAAAAAAAACAAAAAAAAAATTCCATGTCCTGCGCGTTCGATATAACCTATTTTTTATTAGCGTTGCGTGGAAAGTGGCCCAAAAGGCGCCTCCCGAAAAAATGCGGACCCTCTAAATGTTCCGGAAGACACCCTTATCGGGGGGTGAATCTTGAAAAAAACAAAAAAAAAATTCCATGTCCTGCGCGTTCGATATAACCAATTTTTTTATTAGCGTTGCGTGGAAAGTGGCCCAAAAGACGCCTCCCAAAAAAATGCCGACCCTCTAAATGTTCCGGAACACACCCTTATCGGAGGGTGAATCTTGAAAAAAACAAAAAAAAAAATCCATGTCCTGCGCGTTTGATATAACCAATTTTTTTATTAGCGTTGCGTGGAAAGTGGCCCAAAAGGCGCCTCCCAAAAAAATGCCGACCCTCTAAATGTTCCGGAACACACCCTTATCGGGCGGTGAATCTTGAAAAAAAAAACAAAAAAAAATTCTATGTCCTGCGCGTTCGATATAGCCAATTTTTTTATTGGCGTTGCGTGGAAAGTGACCCAAAAAGCGCCTCCCAAAAAAATACCGACCGTCCAAATGTTCCGGAAGTCACCCTTATCGGGGGGTGAATCTTGAAAAAACAAAAAAAAATTCCATGTCCTGCGCGTTCGATATAACCAATTTTTTTATTAGCGTTGCGAGGAAAGTGGCCCAAAAGGCGCCTCCCAAAAAAATGCCGACCCTCTAAATGTTCCGGAACACACCCTTATCGGGGGGTGAATCTTGAAAAAAAAAAAAATCCTATGTCCTGCGCGTTCGATAAAACCAATTTTTTTATTGGCGTTGCGTGGAAAGTGACCCAAAAGGCGCCTCCCAAAAAAATACCGACCCTCTAAATGTTCCGAAAGACACCCTTATGGGGGGGTGAATCTTGAAGAAAACAAAAAAAAATTCCATGTCCTGCGCGTTCGATATAACCAATTTTTTTATTAGCGTTGCGTGGAAAGTGGCCCAAAAGGCAACTCCCAAAAAAATGCCGACCCTCTAAATGTTCCGGAAGACACACCTATCGGGGGGTGAATCTTGAAAAAAACAAAAAAAAAATTCCATGTCCTGCGCGTTCGATATAACCAATTTTTTATTAGCGTTGCGTGGAAAGTGGCCCAAAAGGCGCCTCCCAAAAAAATGCCGACCCTCTAAATGTTCCGGAACACACCCTTATCGGAGGGTGAATCATGAAAAAAACAAAAAAACAATTCTATGTCCTGCGCGTTCGATATAACCAATTTTTTTATTGGCGTTGCGTGGAAAGTGACCCAAATGGCGCCTCCAAAAAAATACCGACCGTCTAAATGTTCCGGAAGACACCCTTATCGGGGGGTGAATCTTGAAAAAACAAACAAAAATTCCATGTCCTGCGCGTTCGATATAACCAATTTTTTTATTAGCGTTGCGTGGAAAGTGGCCCAAAAGGCGCCTCCCAAAAAAATGCCGACCCTCTAAATGTTCCGGAACACACCCTAATCGGGGGGTGAATCTTGAAAAAAAAACAAAAAAAAATCCTATGTCCTGCGCGTTTGATATAACCAATTTTTTTATTGGCGTTGCGTGGAAAGTGACCCAAAAGGCGCCTCCCAAAAAAATACCGACCCTCTAAATGTTCCGAAAGACACCCTTATGGGGGGGTGAATCTTGAAGAAAACAAAAAAAAAGTTCCATGTCCTGCGCGTTCGATATAACCAATTTTTTTATTAGCGTTGCGTGGAAAGTGGCCCAAAAGGCGCCTCCCAAAAAAATGCCGACCCTCTAAATGTTCCGGAACACACCCTTATCGGGGGGTGAATCTTGAAAAAAAACAAAAAAAAAAATTCTATGTCCTGCGCGTTCGATATAACCAATTTTTTTACTGGCGTAGCGTGGAAAGTGACCCAAAAGGCGCCTCCCAAAAAAATACCGACCCTCTAAATGTTCCGGAAGACACCCTTATCGGGGGTTGAATCTTGAAATCAACAAAAAAAAATTCCATGTCCTGCGCGTTCGATATAACCAATTTTTTTTTCTAGCGTTGCGTGGAAAGTGGCCCAAAAGGCGCCTCCCAAAAAAATGCCGACCCTCTAAATGTTCCGGAACACACCCTTATCGGAGGGGGTGAATCTTGAAAAAAAACAAAAAAAATTCTATGTCCTGCGCGTTCGATATAACCAATTTTTTTATTCGCGTTGCATGGAAAGTGACTCAAAAGGCGCCTCCCAAAAAAATACCGACCCTCAAAATGTTCCGGAAGAGTCCCTTATCGGGGGGTGAATCTTGAAAAAAACAAAAAAAAATTCCATGTCCTGCGCGTTCGATATAACCAATTTTTTTATTAGCGTTGCGTGGAAAGTGGCCCAAACGGCGCCTCCCAAAAAAATGCCGACCCTCCAAATGTTCCGGAACACACTCTTATCGGAGGGTGAATCTTGAAAAAAAAACAAAAAAAAATTCCATGTCCTGCGCGTTCGATATAACCAATTTTTTTATTAGCGTTGCGTGGAAAGTGACCCAAAAGGCGCCTCCCAAAAAAATACCGACCCTCTAAATGTTCCGGAAAACACCCTTATCGGGGTGTGAATCTTGAAAAAAAAATAAAAAAAAAAATTCCATGTCCTGCGCGTTCGATCTAACCAATTTTTTTATTGGCGTTGCGTGGAAAGTGGCCCAAAAGGCGCCTCCCAAAAAAATGCCGACCCTCTAAATGTTCCGGAACACACCCTTATCGGGGGGTGAATCTTGAAAAAAAACAAAAAAAATTCTATGTCCTGCGCGTTCGATATAACCAATTTTTTTATTGGCGTAGCGTGGAAAGTGACCCAAAAGGCGCCTCCCAAAAAAATACTGACCCTCCAAATGTTCCGGAACACACCGTAATCGGGGGGTGAATTTTGAAAAAAAAAAAAACAAAAAAAAATTCTATGTCCTGCGCGTTCGATATAACCAATTTTTTTACTGGCGTTGCGTGGAAAGTGACCCAAAAGGCGCCTCCCAAAAAAATACCGACCCTCTAAATGTTCCGGAAGACACCCTTATCGGGGGGTGAATCTTGAAAAAAAACAAAAAAAAAAATCCCATGTCCTGCGCGTTCGATATAACCTATTTTTTATTAGCGTTGCGTGGAAAGTGGCCCAAACGGCGCCTCCCGAAAAAATGCGGACCCTCTAAATGTTCCGGAAGACACCCTTATCGGGGGGTGAATCTTGAAAAAAACAAAAAAAAATTCCATGTCCTGCGCGTTCGATAAAACCAATTTTTTTATTAGCGTTGCATGGAAAGTGGCCCAAAAGGCGCTTCCCGAAAAAAATGCCGACCCTCGAAATGTTCCGGAACACACCCTTATCGGGGGGTGAATCTTTAAAAAAAAACAAAAAAAAATTCTATGTCCTGCGCGTTCGATATAACCAATTTTTTTATTGGTGTTGCGTGGAAAGTGACCCAAAAGGCGTCTCCCAAAAAAATACCGACCCTCTAAATGTTCCGGAAGACACCCTTATCGGGGGGTGAATCTTGAAAAAAAACAAAAAAAAAATTCCATGTCCTGCGCGTTCGATATAACCTATTTTTTATTAGCGTTGCGTGGAAAGTGGCCCAAAAGGCGCCTCCCAAAAAATGCCGACCCTCTAAATGTTCCGGAACACACCCTTATCGGAGGGTGAATCTTGAAAAAAACAAAAAAAATTCCATGTCCTGCGCGTTCGATAAAACCCATTTTTTTATTGGCGCTGCGTGGAAAGTGACCCAAAAGACGCCTCCCAAAAAAATACCGACCCTCTAAATGTTCCGGAAGACACCCTTATCGGGGGGTGAATCTTGAAAAAAACAAAAAAAAATCCTATGTCCTGCGCGTTCGATATAACCAATTTTTTTATTGGCGTAGCGTGGAAAGTGACCCAAAAGGCGCCTCCCGAAAAAATGCCAACCCTCTAAATGTTCCGGAACACACCCTTATCGGGGGGTGAATCTTGAAAAAAAAACAAAAAAAAATTCTATGTCCTGCGTGTTCGATATAACCAATTTTTTTATTGGCGTTGCGTGGAAAGTGACCCAAAAGGCGCCTCCCAAAAAAATACCGACCCTCTAAATGTTCCGGAACACACCCTTATCGGGGGGTGAATCTTGAAAAAAAAAACAAAAAAAACTTCTATGTCCTGCGCGTTCGATATAACCAATTTTTTTACTGGCGTTGCGTGGAAAGTGACCCAAAAGGCGCCTCCCAAAAAAATACCGACCCTCTAAATGTTCCGGAAGACACCCTTATCCGGGGGTGAATCTTGAAAAAAAAACAAAAAAAAAATTCCATGTCCTGCGCGTTCGATATAACCTATTTTTTATTAGCGTTGCGTGGAAAGTGGCCCAAAAGGCGCCTCCCAAAAAAATGCCGACCCTCTAAATGTTCCGGAACACACCCTTATCGGAGGGTGAATCATGAAAAAAACAAAAAAACAATTCTATGTCCTGCGCGTTCGATATAACCAATTTTTTTATTGGCGTTGCGTGGAAAGTGACCCAAATGGCGCCTCCAAAAAAATACCGACCGTCTAAATGTTCCGGAAGACACCCTTATCGGGGGGTGAATCTTGAAAAAACAAACAAAAATTCCATGTCCTGCGCGTTCGATATAACCAATTTTTTTATTAGCGTTGCGTGGAAAGTGGCCCAAAAGGCGCCTCCCAAAAAAATGCCGACCCTCTAAATGTTCCGGAACACACCCTAATCGGGGGGTGAATCTTGAAAAAAAAACAAAAAAAAATCCTATGTCCTGCGCGTTTGATATAACCAATTTTTTTATTGGCGTTGCGTGGAAAGTGACCCAAAAGGCGCCTCCCAAAAAAATACCGACCCTCTAAATGTTCCGAAAGACACCCTTATGGGGGGGTGAATCTTGAAGAAAACAAAAAAAAAATTCCATGTCCTGCGCGTTCGATATAACCAATTTTTTTATTAGCGTTGCGTGGAAAGTGGCCCAAAAGGCGCCTCCCAAAAAAATGCCGACCCTCTAAATGTTCCGGAACACACCCTTATCGGGGGGTGAATCTTGAAAAAAAACAAAAAAAAAAATTCTATGTCCTGCGCGTTCGATATAACCAATTTTTTTACTGGCGTAGCGTGGAAAGTGACCCAAAAGGCGCCTCCCAAAAAAATACCGACCCTCTAATTGTTCCGGAAGACACCCTTATCGGGGGTTGAATCTTGAAATCAACAAAAAAAAATTCCATGTCCTGCGCGTTCGATATAACCAATTTTTTTTTCTAGCGTTGCGTGGAAAGTGGCCCAAAAGGCGCCTCCCAAAAAAATGCCGACCCTCTAAATGTTCCGGAACACACCCTTATCGGAGGGGGTGAATCTTGAAAAAAAAACAAAAAAAATTCTATGTCCTGCGCGTTCGATATAACCAATTTTTTTATTCGCGTTGCATGGAAAGTGACTCAAAAGGCGCCTTCCAAAAAAATGCCAACCCTCTAAATGTTCCGGAACACACCCTTATCGGGGGGTGAATCTTGAAAAAAAACAAAAAAAAATTCTATGTCCTGCGTGTTCGATATAACCAATTTTTTTATTGGCGTTGCGTGGAAAGTGACCCAAAAGGCGCCTCCCAAAAAAATACCGACCCTCTAAATGTTCCGGAACACACCCTTATCGGGGGGTGAATCTTGAAAAAAAACAAAAAAAAAAATTCTATGTCCTGCGCGTTCGATATAACCAATTTTTTTACTGGCGTAGCGTGGAAAGTGACCCAAAAGGCGCCTCCCAAAAAAATACCGACCCTCTAAATGTTCCGGAAGACACCCTTATCGGGGGTTGAATCTTGAAATCAACAAAAAAAAATTCCATGTCCTGCGCGTTCGATATAACCAATTTTTTTTTCTAGCGTTGCGTGGAAAGTGGCCCAAAAGGCGCCTCCCAAAAAAATGCCGACCCTCTAAATGTTCCGGAACACACCCTTATCGGAGGGGGTGAATCTTGAAAAAAAACAAAAAAAATTCTATGTCCTGCGCGTTCGATATAACCAATTTTTTTATTCGCGTTGCATGGAAAGTGACTCAAAAGGCGCCTCCCAAAAAAATACCGACCCTCAAAATGTTCCGGAAGAGTCCCTTATCGGGGGGTGAATCTTGAAAAAAACAAAAAAAAATTCCATGTCCTGCGCGTTCGATATAACCAATTTTTTTATTAGCGTTGCGTGGAAAGTGGCCCAAACGGCGCCTCCCAAAAAAATGCCGACCCTCCAAATGTTCCGGAACACACTCTTATCGGAGGGTGAATCTTGAAAAAAAAACAAAAAAAAATTCCATGTCCTGCGCGTTCGATATAACCAATTTTTTTATTAACGTTGCGTGGAAAGTGACCCAAAAGGCGCCTCCCAAAAAAATACCGACCCTCTAAATGTTCCGGAAAACACCCTTATCGGGGTGTGAATCTTGAAAAAAAAATAAAAAAAAAAATTCCATGTCCTGCGCGTTCGATCTAACCAATTTTTTTATTGGCGTTGCGTGGAAAGTGGCCCAAAAGGCGCCTCCCAAAAAAATGCCGACCCTCTAAATGTTCCGGAACACACCCTTATCGGGGGGTGAATCTTGAAAAAAAACAAAAAAAATTCTATGTCCTGCGCGTTCGATATAACCAATTTTTTTATTGGCGTAGCGTGGAAAGTGACCCAAAAGGCGCCTCCCAAAAAAATACCGACCCTCCAAATGTTCCGGAACACACCGTAATCGGGGGGTGAATTTTGAAAAAAAAAAAACAAAAAAAAATTCTATGTCCTGCGCGTTCGATATAACCAATTTTTTTACTGGCGTTGCGTGGAAAGTGACCCAAAAGGCGCCTCCCAAAAAAATACCGACCCTCTAAATGTTCCGGAAGACACCCTTATCGGGGGGTGAATCTTGAAAAAAAACAAAAAAAAAAATCCCATGTCCTGCGCGTTCGATATAACCTATTTTTTATTAGCGTTGCGTGGAAAGTGGCCCAAACGGCGCCTCCCGAAAAAATGCGGACCCTCTAAATGTTCCGGAAGACACCCTTATCGGGGGGTGAATCTTGAAAAAAACAAAAAAAAATTCCATGTCCTGCGCGTTCGATAAAACCAATTTTTTTATTAGCGTTGCATGGAAAGTGGCCCAAAAGGCGCTTCCCGAAAAAATGCCGACCCTCGAAATGTTCCGGAACACACCCTTATCGGGGGGTGAATCTTTAAAAAAAAACAAAAAAAAATTCTATGTCCTGCGCGTTCGATATAACCAATTTTTTTATTGGCGTTGCGTGGAAAGTGACCCAAAAGGCGTCTCCCAAAAAAATACCGACCCTCTAAATGTTCCGGAAGACACCCTTATCGGGGGGTGAATCTTGAAAAAAAACAAAAAAAAAATTCCATGTCCTGCGCGTTCGATATAACCTATTTTTTATTAGCGTTGCGTGGAAAGTGGCCCAAAAGGCGCCTCCCAAAAAATGCCGACCCTCTAAATGTTCCGGAACACACCCTTATCGGAGGGTGAATCTTGAAAAAAACAAAAAAAATTCCATGTCCTGCGCGTTCGATAAAACCCATTTTTTTATTGGCGCTGCGTGGAAAGTGACCCAAAAGACGCCTCCCAAAAAAATACCGACCCTCTAAATGTTCCGGAAGACACCCTTATCGGGGGGTGAATCTTGAAAAAAACAAAAAAAAATCCTATGTCCTGCGCGTTCGATATAACCAATTTTTTTATTGGCGTAGCGTGGAAAGTGACCCAAAAGGCGCCTCCCGAAAAAATGCCAACCCTCTAAATGTTCCGGAACACACCCTTATCGGGGGGTGAATCTTGAAAAAAAACAAAAAAAAATTCTATGTCCTGCGTGTTCGATATAACCAATTTTTTTATTGGCGTTGCGTGGAAAGTGACCCAAAAGGCGCCTCCCAAAAAAATACCGACCCTCTAAATGTTCCGGAACACACCCTTATCGGGGGGTGAATCTTGAAAAAAAAAACAAAAAAAACTTCTATGTCCTGCGCGTTCGATATAACCAATTTTTTTACTGGCGTTGCGTGGAAAGTGACCCAAAAGGCGCCTCCCAAAAAAATACCGACCCTCTAAATGTTCCGGAAGACACCCTTATCCGGGGGTGAATCTTGAAAAAAAAACAAAAAAAAAATTCCATGTCCTGCGCGTTCGATATAACCTATTTTTTATTAGCGTTGCGTGGAAAGTGGCCCAAAAGGCGCCTCCCGAAAAAATGCCGACCCTCTAAATGTTCCGGAAGACACCCTTATCGGGGGGTGAATCTTGAAAAAAAAAACAAAAAAAAATTCTATGTCCTGCGCGTTCAATATAACCAATTTTTTTATTGGCGTTACGTGGAAAGTGACCCAAAAGGCGCCTCCCCAAAAAATACCGACCGTCTAAATGTTCCGGAAGACACCCTTATCGGGGGGTGAAACTTGAAAAAACAAAAAAAAAATTCCATTTCCTGCGCGTTCGATATAACCAATTTTTTTATTAGCGTTGCGTGGAAAGTGGCCCAAAAGGCGCCTCCCAAAAAAATGCCGACCCTCTAAATGTTCCGGAACACACCCTTATCGGGGGGTGAATCTTGAAAAAAACAAAAAAAAATCCTATGTCCTGCGCGTTCGATATAACCAATTTTTTTATTGGCGTTGCGTGGAAAGTGACCCAAAAGGCGCCTCCCCAAAAAATACCGACCGTCTAAATGTTCCGGAAGACACCCTTATCGGGGGGTGAAACTTGAAAAAACAAAAAAAAAATTCCATGTCCTGCGCGTTCGATATAACCAATTTTTTTATTAGCGTTGCGTGGAAAGTGGCCCAAAAGGCGCCTCCCAAAAAAATGCCGACCCTCTAAATGTTCCGGAACACACCCTTATCGGGGGGTGAATCTTGAAAAAAACAAAAAAAAATCCTATGTCCTGCGCGTTCGATATAACCAATTTTTTTATTGGCGTTGCGTGGAAAGTGACCCAAAAGGCGCCTCCCAAAAAAATACCGACCCTCTAAATGTTCCGGAAGACACCCTTATCGTGGGGTGAATCTTGAATAAAACAAAAAAAAATTCCATGTCCTGCGCGTTCGATATAACCAATTTTTTTATTAGCGTTGCGTGGAAAGTGGCCCAAAGGGCGCCTCCCAAAAAAATGCCGACCCTCTGAATGTTCCGGAAGACACCCTTATCGGGGGGTGAATCTTGAAAAAAAAACAAAAAAAAAAATTCCATGTCCTGCGCGTTCGATATAACCTATTTTTTATTAGCGTTGCGTGGAAAGTGGCCCAAAAGGCGCCTCCCGAAAAAATGCCGACCCTCTAAATGTTCCGGAAGACACCCTTATCGGGGGGTGAATCTTGAAAAAAAACAAAAAAAAATTCTATGTCCTGCGCGTTCGATATAACCAATTTTTTTATTGGCGTTGCGTGGAAAGTGACCCAAAAGGCGTCTCCCAAAAAAATACCGACCCTCTAAATGTTCCGGAAGACACCCTTATAGAGGGGTGAATCTTGAAAAAAAAACAAAAAAAAAAATTCCATGTCCTGCGCGTTCGATATAACCTATTTTTTATTAGCGTTGCGTGGAAAGTGGCCCAAAAGGCGCCTCCCAAAAAATGCCGACCCTCTAAATGTTCCGGAACACACCCTTATCGGAGGGTGAATCTTGAAAAATACAAAAAAAAATTCCATGTCCTGCGCGTTCGATAAAACCAATTTTTTTATTGGCGCTGCGTGGAAAGTGACCCAAAAGACGCCTCCCAAAATAATACCGACCCTCTAAATGTTCCGGAAGACACCCTTATCGGGGGGTGAATCTTGAAAAAAACAAAAAAAAATCCTATGTCCTGCGCGTTCGATATAACCAATTTTTTTATTGGCGTAGCGTGGAAAGTGACCCAAAAGGCGCCTCCCAAAAGAATACCGACCCACTAAATGTTCCGGAAGACACCCTTATCGGGGGGTGAATCTTGAAAAAAACAAAAAAAAATTCCATGTCCTGCGCGTTCGATATAACGAATTTTTTTATTAGCGTTGCGTGGAAAGTGGCCCAAAAGGCGCCTCCCAAAAAAATGCCGACCCTCTAAATGTTTCGGAACACACCCTTATCGGAGGGTGAATCTTGAAAAAAAAAAAAAATTCTATGTCCTGCGCGTTCGATATAACCAATTTTTTTATTGGCGTTGCGTGGAAAGTGACCCAAAAGGCGCCTCCCAAAAAAATACCGACCCTCTAAATGTTCCGGAAGACACCCTTATCGGGGGGTGAATCTTGAAAAAAAAACAAAAAAAAAAATTCCATGTCCTGCGCGTTCGATATAACCAATTTCTTTATTAGCGTTGCGTGGAAAGTGGCCCAAAAGGCGCCTCCCAAAAAAATGCCGACCGTCTAAATGTTCCGGAAGACACCCTTATCGGGGGCTGACTCTTGAAAAAAACAAAAAAAAATTCCATGTCCTGCGCGTTCGATATAACCAATTTTTTTATTAGCGTTGCATGGAAAGTGGCCCAAAAGGCACCTCCCAAAAAAATGCCGACCCTCTAAATGTTCCGGAAGACACCCTTATCGGGGGGTGAATCTTGAAAAAAAAACAAAAAAAATTCTATGTCCTGCGCGTTCGATATAACCAATTTTTTTATTGGCGTTGCGTGGAAAGTGACCCAAAAGGCGCCTCCCAAAAAAATACCGACCGTCTAAATGTTCCGGAAGACACCCTTATCGGGGGGTGAATCTTGAAAAAACAAAAAGAATTCCATGTCCTGCGCGTTCGATATAACCAATTTTTTTATTAGCGTTGCGTGGAAAGTGGCCCAAAAGGCGCCTCCCAAAAAAATGCCGACCCTCTAAATGTTCCGGAACACACCCTTATCGGAGGGTGAATCTTGAAAAAAAAAAAAAAATCCTATGTCCAGCGCGTTCGATATAACCAATTTTTTTATTGGCGTTGCGTGGAAAGTGACCCAAAAGGCGCCTCCCAAAAAAATACCGACCCTCTAAATGTTCCGAAAGACACCCTTATGGGGGGGTGAATCTTGAAGAAAACAAAAAAAAATTCCATGTCCTGCGCGTTCGATATAACCAATTTTTTTATTAGCGTTGCGTGAAAAGTGGCCCAAAAGGCGCCTCTCAAAAAAATGCCGACCCTCTAAATGTTCCGGAACACACCCTTATCGGGGGGTGAATTTTGAAAAAAAAAACAAAAAAAAAATTTTATGTCCTGCGCGTTCGATATAACCAATTTTTTTATTGGCGTTGCGTGGAAAGTGGCCCAAATGGCGCCTCCCAAAAAAATGCCGACCCTCTATATGTTCCGGAACACACCCTTATCGGGGGGTGAATCTTGAAAAAAAAACAAAAAAAAATTCTATGTCCTGCGTGTTCGATATAACCAATTTTTTTATTGGCGTCGCGTGGAAAGTGACCCAAAAGGCGCCTCCCAAAAAAATACCGACCCTCTAAATGTTCCGGAACACACCCTTATCGGGGGGTGAATCTTGAAAAAAAAAACAATAAAAACTTCTATGTCCTGCGCGTTCGATATAACCAATTTTTTTACTGGCGTTGCGTGGAAAGTGACCCAAAAGGCGCCTCCCAAAAAAATACCGACCCTCCAAATGTTCCGGAAGACACCCTTATCGGGGGGTGAATCTTGAAAAAAAACAAAAAAAAAATTCCATGTCCTGCGCGTTCGATATAACCTATTTTTTATTAGCGTTGCGTGGAAAGTGGCCCAAAAGGCGCCTCCCGAAAAAATGCCGACCTTCTAAATGTTCCGGAAGACACCCTTATCGGGGGGTGAATCTTGAAAAAAAAACAAGAAAAAATTCTATGTCCGGCGCGTTCGATATAACCAATTTTTTTATTGGCGTTGCGTGGAAAGTGACCCAAAAGGCGCCTCCCAAAAAAATACCGACCGTCTAAATGTTCCGGAAGACACCCTTATCGGGGGGTGAATCTTGAAAAAACAAAAAAAAAATTCCATGTCCTGCGCGTTCGATATAACCAATTTTTTTATTAGCGTTGCGTGGAAAGTGGCCCAAAAGGCGCCTCCCAAAAAAATGCCGACCCTCTAAATTTTCCGGAACACACCCTTATCGGGGGGTGAATCTTGAAAAAAAACAAACAAAAATCCTATGTCCTGCGCGTTCGATATAACCAATTTTTTTATTGGCGTTGCGTGGAAAGTGACCCAAAAGGCGCCTCCCAAAAAAATACCGACCCTCTAAATGTTCCGAAAGACACCCTTATGGGGGGGGTGAATCTTGAAGAAAACAAAAAAAAATTCCATGTCCCGCGCGTTCGATATTACCAATTTTTTTATTAGCGTTGCGTGGAAAGTGGCCCAAAAGGCGCCTCCCAAAAAAATGCCGACCCTCTAAATGTTCCGAAACACACCCTTATCGGGGGGTGAATCTTGAAAATAAACAAAAAAAAATTCTATGTCCTGCGCGTTCGATATAACCAATTTTTTTACTGGCGTAGCGTGGAAAGTGACCCAAAAGGCGCCTTCCAAAAAAATACCGACCCTCTAAATGTTCCGGAAGACACCCTTATCGGGGGTTGAATCTTGAAAATAACAAAAAAAAATTCCATGTCCTGCGCGTTCGATATAACCAATTTTTTTATTAGCGTTGCGTGGAAAGTGGCCCAAAAGGCGCCTCCCAAAAAAATGCCGACCCTCTAAATGTTCCGGAACACACCCTTATCGGGGGGTGAATCTTGAAAAAAAACAAAAAAAAATTCTATGTCCTGCGCGTTCGATATAACCAATTTTTTTATTGGCGTTGCGTGGAAAGTGACTCAAAAGGCGCCTCCCAAAAAAACACCGACCCTCAAAATGTTCCGGAAGAGTCCCAATTGGGGGTGAATCTTGAAAAAAACAAAAAAAAATTCCATGTCCTGCGCGTTCGATATAACCAATTTTTTTATTAGCGTTGCGTGGAAAGTGGCCCAAAAGGCGCTTCCCAAAAAAATGCCGACCCTCTAAATGTTCCGGAACACACCCTTATCGGAGGGTGAATCTTGAAAAAAAAAAAACAAAAAAAAATTCTATGTCCTGCGCGTTCGATATAACCAATTTTTTTATTAGCGTTGCGTGGAAAGTGACCCAAAAGGCGCCTCCCAAAAAAATACCGACCCTCTAAATGTTCCGGAAAACACCCTTATCGGGGTGTGAATCTTGAAAAAAAAAATCAAAAAAAAAAATTCTATGTCCTGCGCGTTCGATATAACCAATTTTTTTATTGGCGTTGCGTGGAAAGTGACTCAAAAGGCGCCTCCCAAAAAAACACCGACCCTCAAAATGTTCCGGAAGAGTCCCAATTGGGGGTGAATCTTGAAAAAAACAAAAAAAAATTCCATGTCCTGCGCGTTCGATATAACCAATTTTTTTATTAGCGTTGCGTGGAAAGTGGCCCAAAAGGCGCTTCCCAAAAAAATGCCGACCCTCTAAATGTTCCGGAACACACCCTTATCGGAGGGTGAATCTTGAAAAAAAAAAAACAAAAAAAAATTCTATGTCCTGCGCGTTCGATATAACCAATTTTTTTATTAGCGTTGCGTGGAAAGTGACCCAAAAGGCGCCTCCCAAAAAAATACCGACCCTCTAAATGTTCCGGAAAACACCCTTATCGGGGTGTGAATCTTGAAAAAAAAAATCAAAAAAAAAAATTCCATGTCCTGCGCGTTCGATATAACCAATTTTTTTATTGGCGTAGCGTGGAAAGTGACCGAAAAGGCGCCTCCCAAAAAAATACCGACCCTCCAAATGTTCCGGAACACACCGTAATCGGGGGGTGAATTTTGAAAAAAAAAACAAAAAAAAATTCTATGTCCTGCGCGTTCGATATAACCAATTTTTTTACTGACGTTGCGTGGAAAGTGACCCAAAAGGCGCCTCCCAAAAAAATACCGACCCTCTAAATGTTCCGGAAGACACCCTTATCGGGGGGTGAATCTTGAAAAAAAACAAAAAAAAATTCCATGTCCTGCGCGTTCGATATAACCTATTTTTTATTAGCGTTGCGTGGAAAGTGGCCCAAAAGGCGCCTCCCGAAAAAATGCGGACCCTCGAAATGTTCCGGAAGACACCCTTATCGGGGGGTGAATCTTGAAAAAAACAAAAAAAAATTCCATGTCCTGCGCGTTCGATATAACCAATTTTTTTATTAGCGTTGCGTGGAAAGTTGCCCAAAAGACGCCTCCCAAAAAAATGCCGACCCTCTAAATGTTCCGGAACACACCCTTATCGGAGGGTGAATCTTGAAAAAAACAAAAAAAAATTCCATGTCCTGCGCGTTCGATATAACCAATTTTTTTATTAGCGTTGCGTGGAAAGTGGCCCAAAAGGCGCCTCCCAAAAAAATGCCGACCCTCTAAATGTTCCGGAACACACCCTTATCGGGCGGTGAATCTTGAAAAAAAAAAACAAAAAAAAATTCTATGTCCTGCGCGTTCGATATAACCAATTTTTTTATTGGCGTTGCGTGGAAAGTGACCCAAAAGGCGCCTCCCAAAAAAATGCGGACCCTCTAAATGTTCCGGAAGACACTCTTATCGGGGGGTGAATCTTGAAAAAAACAAAAAAAAAATTCCATGTTCTGCGCGTTCGATATAACCAATTTTTTTATTAGCGTTGCGTGGAAAGTGGCCCAAAAGGCGCCTCCCAAAAAAATGCCGACCCTCTGAATGTTCCGGAACACACCCTTATCGGAGCGTGAATCTTGAAAAAAACAAAAAAAAAAATTCCATGTCCTGCGCGTTCGATATAACCAATTTTTTTATTCGCGTTGCGTGGAAAGTTGCCCAAAAGGCGCTGGTGCAACGGATTTAACTCACGTATGTACACCAAGGGATCAGAAGTATTTGGCCTCTCACTCGCTAGTTGATGCGCTAGCGTTGCACGGCTAAGAGGTCACCGCTCCGAGTATTGGCCAGGCACAATGCTGCTTAATTCGAAGTGCCGCCAGAGCCTAACGCCGACCACCCATCTGCCAGTGTCGGCAACAGTTTCGTTATAATTATGTACTTATTGCATGCGATTCGAAGGTGTGGATTTATATCGGTAAGCGATATTAATAAACAAATTGATTGGCTAACCGTCGTTCCTTTTTCCATTGTTTGGATTGTTTCTACAGGCGATTGTTTTTTCCACACGCCGTTCATCGATCGCCGATTTTCGGCCTGTGGACAAAACAATGGTAGTTTTATATTGGAGACTTATTGTTGGCCGATTCATGAACGAACTCATATGCGATACTCTGCCGATTCTTATGAGCCATTCTACGGCCAATATTGGATAACTACATCGGGCCATAATTATCAGCTAAGGCTCGGCCGATAATCGGGTTAAGGCCATGTGCCACACGCCAGAAAATTTCGACGCGGCCTCTCGTTACGTCGGTAGCGCAGATCTCGTAGTTTTTAGCTACGAGTCGCTACCGACGGACAGCGCAGCGATCGCGAATTCGGTCTCGATGCTTCGCACTGGGACGAAGAGTCGAAGCCAAATAGACGGCGATCGCTGAGCGCGCGCGTGTGTGTGTGTTTGCTACGCCGCGCCGACCGCGTGGAGAAAGAACGAATACATTCTCGCACGCCGTTCGGACGTACGCAAGCACCTTACATCTATGTGTGTATCACACAAGTCATACAAGTATGCGTAGCGACCATGGTACACTTGTATTGGAAGCATGCGCTCGCTCGGCAGGAGAGCGGTGAAACTTTGTTGCATTTTACTTTGTATATGCAGCCATCGAATCGATTTTTTTTCGACGACGGCCACAACCAAAAGACTCAGGCATTTTCCCATACTTTTTTAATTCATTTAAACAAATAAGCTCGAACACAATTTGTTACATCGATGCCGCTTATCGTTAACGATATCGATAGCTGCCAAAATTTCGAGCGACCGAAATTGCTCGAAACTCACTCTACAAAAGAGTGGTAAAATTTTACAATGCTCATTATTTAAACAAATGTGTTCAGCATTTTTATCTCTGCCAGGGTTCATATTTAGCAGCATTTTTGCTGGTCAGCTTCTCGAACAATCAAGATCGCTAGCCTCGCTCTACGGAAGAGCGGTGAAATTTTGCGATCGCGCATTGTTTAAACAAATGCCCTCGAATCGTTTTTTTGTCGACGGCGATCATCGGTGGAAATTTCTTTATGGTTGAACTTTCTAGCAAACGGGGTTTGCTAGAGACTCGTATGGTGGAAGGGTGCATTTTCCCATTCTTTTTTAATTAATTTAAACAAATAAGCTCAAAGACTATTTGGCATCTCGGTGTCGCTCATCGTCGACGAATTCGATGTCTGCTAAAATCTCGAGTCTCGACCGAGATCGCTCGAGACTCACTCTACAAAAGAGTTGTGAAATTTTACAATGCTTTTTGTTTAAACAATTGCGATCGGCATTTTTTTCTCTGCCATGGCTTATCTTCGGCTGGCTGTCTGCGGTCGACCAAATTCGCGAGCGAACGAGATCGACCGGGTCTCACTCTGCGAAAGAGTGGTAAAATTTTATTATTACTGCAAAAAAATACGTTTAGCATTTTTTGTCTCTGCCGGAATTCATCTTCGGCAGGTTTCTCCAAAGATTCGAATTTTCTAGCAATGACGATCGGAGAAGTCTCGCTCTACAGAAGAGCGGTAAAATTTTACTATCGCGAATTGTTTAGAGGTCATCGGTGTAAAATTTTCAAAAAATCGTTTTGTTGGAAGCACTTTAAAAAAATCCTTGGAAACTTAAAAAATTTTACAATGCTCTTTGTTTAAACAATTGCGATCGGCATTTTTTTCTCTGCCACGGCTTATCTTCGACAGGCTGTCTGCGGCCGACCAAATTCGCGAGCGAACGAGATCGACCGGGTCTCACTCCGCGAAAGAGTGGTAAAATTTTATTATTACTAAATTATTACTAATTACGCTAAAAAAAATCGTTTAGCATGTTTTCTCTCTGCCGGAATTCATCTTCGGCAGGTTTCTCCAAAGATCGAATTTTCTAGCAATGACGATCGGAGAAGTCTCGCTCTACAGAAGAGCGGTAAAATTTTACTATCGCGAATTGTTTAGAGGTCATCGGTGTAAAATTTTTGAAAAATCGTTTTGTTGGAAGCACTTTAAAAAAATCCTTGGAAACTTAAACAATTTTACAATGCTGTTTGTTTAAACAATTGCGATCGGCATTTTTTTCTCTGCCATGGCTTATCTTCGGCAGGTTGTCTGCGGCCGACCAAATTCGCGAGCGAATGAGATCGACCGGGTCTCACTCTGTGAAAGAGTGGTAAAATTTTATTATTACTAAATTATTACTAATTATGCAAAAAAAAATACGTTTTGCATTTTTCCTCTGCCGGAATTCATCTTCGGCAGGTTTCTCCAAAGATCGAATTTTCTAGCAATGACGATCGGAGAAGTCTCGCTCTACAGAAGAGCGGTAAAATTTTACTATCGCGAATTGTTTAGAGGTCATCGGTGTAAAATTTTCGAAAAATCGTTTTGTTGGAAGCACTTTAAAAAAATCCTTGGAAACTTAAACAATTTTACAATGCTCTTTGTTTAAACAATTGCGATCGGCATTTTTTTCTCTGCCATGGCTTATCTTCGGCAGGTTGTCTGCGGCCGACCAAATTCGCGAGCGAATGAGATCGACCGGGTCTCACTCTGCGAAAGAGTGGTAAAATTTTATTATTACTAAATTATTACTAATTATGCAAAAAAAAATACGTTTTGCATTTTTCCTCTGCCGGAATTCATCTTCGGCAGGTTTCTCCAAGGATCGAATTTTCTAGCAATAACGATCGGAGAAGTCTCCCTCTACAGAAGAGCCGTAAAATTTTACTATCGCGAATTGTTTAGAGGTCATCGGTGTAAAATTTTCACAAAATCGTTTTGTTTGAAACACTTTTAAGAAATCCTTGGAACCTTAAAAATTATGATGCATATTCCTTTGTAGCTGAAAAAAAACCATTATAAAGTGGTTTTGGACCTATTTTTTAAGGAAGTCTCCGCCGCTGAAAACCGTCTTTGGCGATCTCTCATGCCGGTAGGCGCAGTTCTCAACTCTTGTAAGCCTATTGTGGGAACGAAATGACCGACTAAAAATAGTTTTATTTTCGACCAATAGGTGGCATTAGGGGGCGTCCATTAATTACGTGAGGCGTTTAGGGGGGGGGGGGGGGTCGAGCGAAATGTCACCCAATCTCACGTGGAGGAGAGGGGGGCTTCGGCAAATATCACGTACTTTTAGTAATTTTAGTAATTTTAGTAATCATGTAATTTTTATCACGTAGGGAGAGTCTCCCTACTACTTTACATGGTGGAGTAAATGGTACTACAACCGCAGTTACTTCTACTACAATTTATTTTCCATGAACGTATGCATTTTGAAAAATCTCACGTGAGATTAGGGGAGGGGGGAGGGGGTCGAGCAAAATCTCACGACATCTCACCAGGGGAAGAGGGGGGGGGGTCGAAAATCGCCAAAATCACCTCACGTAATTAATGGATGCCCCCTTAGATTACGGGAAAAAAAACTTGTTCAGCTGTAGCGTCTTTGAAACCGTTGGCTTCAAACACGTTTTTTTCAAAACCATGTTTTTGATATCGGGACGGAGCAAAACTCAAACAATGTTCGACCAATCGACTTGAAATTTTAACTGTAGTTTCTTAGATTGCTCTACCAGTCAAGGACGAGCGTTTTTTTTGATTGACTGAAAATTGTCAAAAATATATCACTTTTTATACCCAACCCCAACAAATTAAAGAAACAAAAAATTTCTTCACTTTTTAAAGTGTTTTTTGAAAGGCTGTATCAATGTTAAAAATAGTCGTATCAAGATGAAAAAGAAAAACATTATTAAGCTTCAAGTCTATAGTTTGAGATCCTTTGGCAAAATAATTTTGTGAGCTACGGTTATCGCGTAGCTCATAATCATAAGAGTAGCGAGAAAATTATTTTTCCAATTTTATTTTTCAAGGGATTTTTTACAGTTAAATCAATGCATAGGTCCGTTAGCTTGTTTATTCAGTTCCAATTTGGTTTTTTTGTGGTCTCTCTACGTCAACTTTTGGCTGAGATACCCGACTTGTAATAAAAAATGTTCCTTTTGTGTTTGATCAATGATATCACAGCAACCAATGATCGCACAGGAAATTATTGGGCAGCCTTAAGAAAGTTGAATCAACTTCGTACAAGACGCTTTCGTTGATTTTTGAGAAAAAAAATTATTTTTCACCATTAACAGTAGTTTGAAAAATAGGACAAAAAATGACATTTTATGGTTTTTTAGTAAATCTACTACTCCATTACAAATATTGGTAGAAAGACTAATGTCACCACGTTTATTTTTCAGCTTAATGTACCCCCAATAGCCGTGTAAATTTTCAAATTGATCCACCGACCCGTTTTTCCGGACCGATCGATCAAATTGTTACAAAAGAATTAAAGGATCAAGTGTTCCTAAACATCGTGTAATCATGATCAAAATGAAAACACCCATTTTTTTCGACTATTTTTAGAACTTTGCAGTAATTGCTTGTTAAATTTAAGAAAAAAAATTGAAAAATTAAAAAAAAATTCTAATCTGTTTAAATTTGTAACATTTTTCAGGAAACAATGGTGACTCGTTGTTGCCACGCTTCGGCTTTGGCGCACCATAATTTCACTCATCTTTAATTGCATTGATTAAAAGTTGATACCCCTAAGCGATATTCACTAGTCGATCTGAGAACTTGTATGCCATTAATTGTCAATATTTTCTGCGAAGGTTATTAGGGATACAAAAAACACTTTTTTCAAAAATGATCTCTCGTTTAGAAGGAGATACCAATGAACAATTTTTTTCAAAAACTAATCTTTTTTTGGTCAATTTTTTCTACGTTTTGGTAAACAAAATTAATCTAATGTTTTTGTAAACTCTCATTTTTTTTTCAATTTTTTATCATGCCTAGTTTTGAAAAAAAGATTTTTTTCCATAACCCTAATAACCTTCGTAGAAAATATTGAGAATTAATTGCATAAATGTTCTCAGATCGACTATTAAATACAGCTTGGGAGTATCAATTTTAATTGATGCAATTAAAGACGAGTGAAATTAAAGAGCGCAAAGGGCGAATCGTGTAAAAAATGAGTCAGTATTGTTTCCTGAAATATTTTACAAATTAAAAAAAATGTCCATCTCTCGAATTTTGTTCTTATATTTAACAAGCAACTAGTGCCAAGTTGTGAAAAAAGTCGAAGAAAATTAGTATTTTTATTTTGATGATGATTACAAGATGTTTAGGAATAATACACTTGTTCCTTTAATTGTTTTGTAAAACTTCGATTAACTTTTGATGGAAAACGGTTCGATGAATCAATTTGCAGACTAACAGGGGTATTGGGGGTCACATTAGTCTTTGCATCAATATTTGTAACGTAGTGGTAGATTTACTGAAAATCCAGAAAAAAGTCATTTTTTGTCCTTTACCAAATAACGGTTAAGGGTGAAAAAAATCACAAAAACCAACGGGAGGGGCTGGCAAGAAATTCATTCGACTTTTCAAAGCTGCCCTCTAATTCCCGTTGCGATAATTGGTTGCTGAGATATCGATAATCAAAGACAAAAGGATCTTTTTTCATTCGAAGTCGGATATCTCAGCAAAAAAATTGACGTAGAGAGATAAAAACCAAATTAAAGCTGTATAAACAAGCTAACTGACCTATACATTGAGTTAACTGAAACAAAATTCCTTAGTCCGATGACCCCTGAAAAAAAAACAAATTTAGAATTTTTTCTCCCGGTATTTCTTATGATTGCGCGATAGCCGTAGATCACAATTTTTTTGCCGAAAGAACTCGAAACTATGATCTTGAAGCTTCAAAAGGCTTTTTTCATCTCGATGCGACAATTTTTCACATAGACACAGCGCATAAATCAAACCAAACAAACAGACCTAAACAAACCCTAAAAAATGAAGAAATTTTGTTCCTGTAATTTTTGGAGTCGTATATAAAAAATTATGGTTCAAAAAACGAACTTTTTTTTAACTCGTCTCTTTTCTTTAATTATTTTAAAGTTTCCCCTCATTTAACTGCTAAAACTAACGTAATAAACGAAAATATTTTACTCTTAGTTCCACGATTAAATTGACGATAGTTTACTGCGTTCCACGGAGAGGGTATGAGGTTGAAGTTTGCAACGTTGGAACGTAATAAAAATTAAAATTTGTTAAGTCCTTTTTTATATTTCGGCAACCTTTGCTTACAATAATCCTCCAACCATTTTTCAAGATTGTTGAAAAAAATCGTCACCGTGTACTCCCATCTAAGGGGTCACACCACTGTAGAATCTTAAAAAAAATTGTTTTTTTTTTACTTGACTTAAACGATGCTTTGAACCAATTATAATAAGGGGAAAGAGTTTGGCACCTGTAAAACAAGATCCGCAGGCCCGTATGGGTCTGCGGTGGCAGTGGCTGACCCGTGTGCGAGACATCGACCGTTTTTCTCGAAACACAATTTTCAAAACGGCACGCAGCATAGCTCCAACAATTTTCATCATTTTCACTCTCAATTTTGGGTACATGTTTAAAATAACATTCCGAAGAGAAATAAGTACGGGCTTTTGTATGAGTTAGTTATAACATTAGTTATTACCGAATGATTGTCCTTTTTTTCTGTCGAAAATTAAGTTTTTAGTTTAATGCTTGCCAATTACACAAAAATTAATATTTTCACAATTCTCTACGTATTTCTCTAGCTATACTCGTGTAAATTAATAGATTTTTTAAAATTTTATTCTAAAATCAAATTTGCGTCAGCTATACTGCGTGCCGCAGAGCGTCTCAAATTCAACATGCCTCGCCAGAATGGCTCCAGCGTCACCTTTTGGCATAATTGTTTAATATAAATTTCATTTTGTTCACTTGAAAGATATGGCTAATAACATCCTTGAATATTAATATTCTCTTATTCCTCCTTCTACAAAAAAAAATCGCGAAATATCACTCAATTTTGGACGTTTACAGTGGTGTAAGCTCTTATGGTAAAACGAGCGTGCGCTCTTGATTTCTATCGATTTTGTTCAAATTTAAACCAGACATTGTTCATATTATTATGCAAGTTTGAGTGAAATTTCAGAACAGTTGACTATTTAGATTGGGAGATAATGGATTTTTTAATTGCAACTTTTAACACTGCAGGGTCTGCATAGGCCGAAAGTCAGGTCACATAATTCGGCGTACCATTGTATTGTGTTTATGGATTTTGAAAAAAAAAATATGATTATATAACAAACTAGTTAGGGAACGAGTGGAAAAGTTTGAATTGTCTTCACTATTCAGTTTTTCTAAAGACGTTCAGTAACGACAGAATAACTCTCGGTAAAAAATATTTATCCCCTATAATAAGAAGACATTATGCAACACCGCAGAACAGCATTGTTCAATATTTCGATAAAAAAGATAATTATTGTGTTCCTAAAGTTAAACACATTTAACGTGAAGAAAAAGATTTGCGTTCTAAACATTAATATTTCATATTGTTTATGTTATTGCATTGTGTCTTCTCATAGAGGACAAATATTTTTCACGGAAAATTACTCTGTCTAAATTTCAATACAGACCCTAGAGTGTTAAAAGTTACAATTTCAAAATCCATTATCTCCGAATCTAAATAGTCGACTGACCTGCCATTTCACTGAAACATGCATAATGATACGAATAATGTCTGGTTAAAATTTGAACAAAATTTATAAAAATCGAGAGTGCACGCTTGTTCTACCTTAACGCGTTCAACCATTGACCATTCAATTCTGTTGCCCTGGAGGTTTGGACCCGGCGACTCTGAGTATGAGATGATGGTAGCCGTAAACATTGAGATGCAAGAAGGACGTTGCGTCCTCGCCCTTTGTTTTGAAACGTACATACGTAAGCGAAAGACCTTGCATAGATTGGTGGTGCGATCCATGGTGAGATATTGTTTCTGAGCGAAGCCGAAGGGTTCAACAAGTTCCTTGAGGTCAGCCTCGCTGGTGCTCTCGCAGAGATTGGAGACAGCGGTGATATCCGGGCGGATACTGGAACTGTATACTGTGGCCGCAACAATTGATGCGGTTTCTCATCCTCGGCAGTACGTACTTGATGCCCTGGATAAATCCGATGGTCCATCTAGATGGTAAATCGATGCTACATTAGTTCTGTTTTCTACATGATAGCCCAGGTACCGTACCTACCATGTGTATGCGTACGTTATCGGTACCAGTTTAGTATGGTGAGGATACGGAACCGGTATATTTTACTATTGCACAGTGTACCAGTACCATGCTAGTAACACATACATTTGCGTGTAGTGGTGTACTACCGTACAGGTTCACCGAGGGTCTTCTATCTTTGTACATCATACCAATAGTACTCTCGGTCATCAGGGTGAAGCTATCGAGGAATCGCCAAAGGTCCACAAATAATCCGTGTTTGAGATGTGACAGTTTTGCGTTCGTAGGCAAAGGGTGTTGAACTTTCGTGCATAATTTTGGTCGCACACTGATCAGGAAATCGAGGATTTCGAGGGGTAATGGAAATGGCTACGGATCATCGAAAAATATGCTATCTGCGATTTTTTCACGAATAAATACCGAGGTATTTCTGCGAAGAGCAAATAAGCTTGCGTTTTTTGCACCGGAGCCGTTGGCTGTTTGACACATCGGCGAGCGAGAAAACAATGCGAGGGAAGATCGTGGCAAATTGCAAAGAACGTAAATTGAGGTTATAGCACGTACGTACCTTGACTTCCGGTGTTTTCTCCTTCGACTTCTCGCTGTCACTGTGTTCCTCGATCTTCTTCATGTAATCGGCCGCTGCGGTTTTCTCGTAGATTATTTCTTTGTCGTCGGTGGTGTGCCGGCGTCCTGATGCGTTCTTCACAGCAAAAAAAACTCACCAAAACGCGACGAAAACAAACTTCACTCGATCACACACACTATTTACATTCTATCACACACATCGTATGAAATATATTTCGAACGAATGTTCGAGGTTATGGCCGGAGGTTATGGCTCCGGCTTTCGACCTGTCAAAAAATAAATTGTTCCGGGAGGAGGCGAGCGCGGTCGGTAAACACAGGACGAAGCGAGCTGCGCGCCGCCAGTGAGAAAACGGATGCACTGAACGCTCGCTCCGGTACATGATATTTTGAGCTTTGTTGGTACATTTTTGCTAAATTGATGTAAAAATTTCAAAATGCTTTTTCTCCGCCATTTGTTCATGAAAACAGGTGAAACGAAGCTCAAAATGTGTGCTCTTTCACTGTCGAGAGCATGATTCGCGCCAAATTAACGAAAATGCGATGCAATGGTTAATAATTCACAGTTTTTCGCATGGTAACCACAAACTGCAAATTTTTTTTCGAAATTTTGGAAAATTTTGCGAATCATGCTCTCGGAGCAAGCATCCTGCATGCACACAACAAATTTCAATCCAATTGGTTGATCCGTTTGGGAGAATTCCCATTTCAAAATTTCGATGCGGTCGGAGGCATGTGGCACATGGCCTTAAGCTCGAGTGCCAATGATGGCAATCTTGATGGGGACTCATCGTTGGCCGATTCTCGAACGAGCTCATAGGCGATGCTCGGCCGATTCTCATAAGCCATTTTAGGACCAATATTGGTTAACTATATCGGGTCACAATTATCCGCCAAGGCTTGGTCGATAATCGGGTCAAGCTCGAGTGCCAATGATGGCAATCTTGATGGGGACTCATCGTTGGCCGACTCTCGAACGAGCTCATACGCGATGCTCGGCCAATTCTCGAACGAGCTCATACGCGATGCTCGGCCGATTCTCGTAAGCCATTCTAGGGCCAATATTGATTGCCAATATCGGGCCGCTCTTATCATCCGAGGCTCGGTCGGTGATCGGGCCAAGCTCGAGTGCCAATGTTGGCAAGCTCGGCGTCGAGTTTCGTCCAATCATTGGCCACTACCGATCACCCTACATGGGATAGGGGCAGCGGCGCGTAGCTATGAGTAGGTAGGACTAGGTTCAAATCGCATATAGGGCAAATATTTTCTTCGAAAAAAATTATTTCCAAAGGCCAGGGAATGACGAATTACGATGAAAAATCCTTGTCGTAAAGCTCTCAAATAATGCGTTCATTTTATTTTCGATTTATGAAATATTTTTTGCATATAGTACACTAAGCTTTACAGTGTACATTGTAAGCAAATGAAGATTAATTTGAATCTCATCTTTATTAACATATATAAATATCTTTGAAAGAAATATGATCGTAGTAGGCTGGGAGACAAGGAAAAAAACCTATTTTATTTAAATAGATTCTATATAAATTAATTTTTTTGTTTAGCAGTGTACAGTAGGCCGAAAGGGGGGGGCAGTAGGTTCTGCGGGAGCGCTCGAAGTAGGCCCACCTGAGGTTCCGTAGGTTCAATTGTGACCCTCCCTGGCCTCCTTTGAGTCAAAAAGTCTACTTTCTGCCATGCCGGAGGTTCATCGGAGGCTCTAACGCATGGTACTTTCAAACATTGTACCCTCCTTTAGATACCCAATAATCCGCTCACGCCGATTTCTGCTCGCCTTCATTTTGTGGGTTGAACGCGGCTCGAAAATTTCGACTCGGGAATATTTGTAATATATAATGAAGGCCTCTAAAATATTTTATTAATTATAATAAAAATTTAATTTTTATTAATTAATTATTTTTCCAATGATTATATAGGTACAATGATTCCTATTTTCTTCCTCCTATTTATAGAAAGCTTCACATAGATATGATGTGCTTACTTAAATAGGTATTAATGATCGTTCTCCAGGATGATATTATATATAAATTTTTAATTAATAATAAATTTGATAAATATCTAGCATTAAAATTTTATATAAAATATTTAAAAATTAAACTAACAAGTTAGTTATTATATTAAATAAAAGGATTATTAATAACTTAGTCCATGAAAATATTCATATATTAATATTAAAAATAATATATTATTAATAATATATTTATAATAATATAATTATATATTTTATATAAAAATAATATTATATTGATTTATATTTAATAATAATAAATTTATTATTATTATTATAAAAATTTAATATTTAACTTAAAAATAAAAACAAAATTTAATTTAACTTAAAAATATAATCAAAATCTAATTTAACTTAAAAATAAAAACAAAATCTAATTTAACTTAAAAATAGAATCAAAATCTAATTTAACTTAAAAATAAAAACAAAATTTAATTTAACTTAAAAATAAAAACAAAATTTAATTTAACTTAAAAATAAAAACAAAATCTAATTTAACTTAAAAATAAAAACAAAATTTAATTTAACTTAAAAATAGAATCAAAATCTAATTTAACTTAAAAATAAAAACAAAATCTAATTTAACTTAAAAATAGAATCAAAATCTAATTTAACTTAAAAATAAAAACAAAATTTAATTTAACTTAAAAATGGAATCAAAATCTAATTTAACTTAAAAATAGAATCAAAATCTAATTTAACTTAAAAATAAAATCAAAATCTAATTTAACTTAAAAATAGAATCAAAATCTAATTTAACTTAAAAATAGAATCAAAATGTAATTTAACTTAAAAATAAAATCAAAATCTACTTTAACTTAAAAATAAAAACAAAATTTAATTTAACTTGAAAATAAAATCAAAATCTAATTTAACTTAAAAATAAAAACAAAATCTAATTTAACTTAAAAATAAAATCAAAATCTAATTTAACTTAAAAATAAAAACAAAATTTAATTTAACTTAAAATCAGAATCAAAATCTAATTTAACTTAAAAATAGAATCAAAATCTAATTTAACTTAAAAATAGAACCAAAATCTAATTTAACTTAAAAATAGAATCAAAATCTAATTTAACTTAAAAATAAAAACAAAATTTAATTTAACTTAAAAATAGAATCAAAATCTAATTTAACTTAAAAATAAAAACAAAATCTAATTTAGCTTAAAAATAGAATTAAAATCTAATTTAACTTAAAAATAAAAACAAAATTTAATTTAACTTAAAAATAGAATCAAAATCTAATTTAACTTAAAAATAAAATCAAAATCTAATTTAACTTAAAAATAAAAACAAAATTTAATTTAACTTAAAAATAAAATCAAAATCTAATTTAACTTAAAAATAAAAACAAAATCTAATTTAACTTAAAAATAAAATGAAAATCTAATTTAACTTAAAAATAGAATCAAAATCTAATTTAACTTAAAAATAAAGACAAAATCTAATTTAATTATACTACAAAATAATAATTTATTTCAATCAAAAATCTAATTTTTTAAATTATTACATATAATTATAATTTATTTAATATAATTTAATAAATCTAAAATGGCAGAATAGTGCATTGAATTTAAACTTCAAATATAAAATAATTTTTTTTTAGAAATAAAAATCAGCTAAATAAAGCTTTTAGGTTCATACCCTAAATATAGATTAATAATCTTTTTTATAATAAAGTGCCTGAAAAAGGATTATTTTGATAGAATAAATCATGTACTTATATACCTTTATTATATTAAATAGAATTAAACTATTTCTTTTAATTTCAAAAATTAATATGCCTCATAAATTTTATATATATATATATATTATGACGGGTATCGCGTGTTAACGTAGGCGGAGGAAGGGGGAAGGGGAAATGAGCACTGGTTTTACAAAGAAAAAAATTCAAATATAATTTAATGAATGCACAAAAAAAAAATAGGCTCGATACAAAAAAAAAGACTCTAAGTGATAAATTACAAAAATCAAGATAATAAAAATGTTTCGCAATAATAAGAATAATGACTCGAATTATTTGACGGGTTACTGGACACGCGAAGTCCCAAACGCTATTTCTCGACCCGTTTAATATTCTCTCTCAATTTCTAATTGTGGTAAGTTGGGCGCCAGCCTTTCTCGGGCAACGCGCTTACGCGTACGCAAAGTTTTCAGACTCAAAAAAAAACCAAAACAAACACGGCCTTCGGCCGGCAAGCAAGAGACTCGATACAAATTCAAATGGGGACGTCTCGGGGTATCTGGGGACGGACGGGGTTCTCGAACACAATGGCCACTTCTTAGACCACGACTATTATATTTTATTTAACGCAAAACTCAAATTAATAATTCGCGCGATCCAAAATCTCGAAATGCTAATTGCGCGATTTTATCGCGCCGCGATGTATTCTCACGGCGAAATCACTCGACTCGGCCGACGGTCGTGTCACACGAGGCGGCCGCGGCTACGCGCGCGCGAGGGGATTTTTCACGAGGGACGACGGGGATCCGCCACGGACACCTTTTTACACTTAATTCGCGATATTTAATACTCTAATATTCGGGTAAGAACCCGAATCACTCGCACTGATTTTTCGTTCTTAAATCTACTTTACACGTTATTGACTTGCGACGCGCACGGAACAGGGACGACGATCAGGACTGCCAGGGGAGAGGGGAAGGAACGAATTGTTAACGGTCGCCCGTGCGACCAAATTTTTCCGAACTGGCTCTATCGGCTTCTATTAGCCGCTCTCGCAAAAAGAAAAGAAAGAGGCGAACTTACAGTCTCCTGAAGATCCGTTTCTGAGAGAACTCGACTCGTATTCACGTCTTTCTCTATCTCTCTTTCCCTCTCTCTATCTCCTCTCGCTCGGTTTTGCTCTTGACGGGTTAATCTCTTCCTCGTGCGACCACGCTCCGGAACAAAGTGGCGGTCCACGCCGGCCGGCTTCCTCGTCTCGCCCAATCCCGTAACAGATGACGGACCTCCTATCGATTTTCGGATCGCGAGCCACGTGGCTCGCCCTGTCGCTCGATCCTCGCCGTGACTCTTCTCTCTCCCGAGTCGCCGAGCGCCCTAGTCGGTACGGCGCTCGCCAGCCATACCGCGCGAGAGCTGCAGTCTCTCCTGACGCGCGGTAGGCCGGAGACTCGGGAGATGGCTGCAAGAGGCCCTCGGACGGCCAGTCCACCGTCCGCGTCGTTGGGAGATGGCGTTGATGGCTCTCCGAGTCGACGGCCGGGCCGACGTGGCCCCAGTCGGCAGTCCGCGTGGTCGCGTCGCGATCGTGATAAGGGGGGTGCGGGAAGGACGGGGAGGATTGTGTCGCGGCTTCGATATAAAGAAATTAACTTAAAAATACCTTAATATTAACATGTGAATTTTCCTCTATAAAGGTGCGTGGCGGAGACTGAGCCCGAGCGTGGTCACGCGGGCTCTTTCTCTATCTCCTTTGTGACGCAACGTCACAATATATATATATATATATATATATATATATATATATATATATATATATATATATATAATTCAATCATTAATACAATTATTAATTTTTCCTATTTTAATTTTATCCCCTTTTATCTCTATTTCAATAAATTCATGATTTTCCATTTGAATAATATTAGAATTAAATATAATATCCTTTATTCCAATAATTATTTTTTTAAATAAATTTTATAAAGAATCATCTCTTAAATATTTTATTATTCAATCTGCTAGATCAACTTTAATTATTTTTTTTTCAAGATTATTATTCAATAACTATAACTTCAACTCATTAATTTATTTTATAAATCTAGCTATTTTAATTAAATTAGGAGATAGACCTTTCCATAACTGATTTATTAATATTATAAATAATTTAAATTGAATAAACCGTATAATTCTTTCTATTTGACAAAAAATTATCCCATTAATTTTATTAACTTATAATTTTTGTTATAAATTATTAATTTTATCCGCTTTAATAAGATCAATAATTAGTTGCATAATAGGAAACAATCACCAATCAATCCGCATAATCATAGGATATTCTTCTATCAATCATTTAAGTTGAATAATAAATTTATTAATTATCGAAAATATATTAATTTTATATTTTTTATTATACATAACTTTAAATAGATCAATTATAATCATCTTTATAAATTATAATATATTTTATATTAATAATATTAATATTTTAAAATTAAATAAAATTAAATTTTTCCTAATATTAAATATACTATCAATAGCAAGATTACCACCGTTAATAGGATTTATAATAAAATGATCCTCAATTATTATTTTTATAAATAAATTAAATTTATTAATTTTATTAATCTTAATAATTATATCAATTTTATCATTCTTATTTTATATTCGAATCATTTTATCAATAACTTTATTAAACAAAACTAATTTAAAAATTAATATATTAAATAAAAATTTAAATATTAATAATTTAAATTATATAATAATAATTTTATTTATTTTTTCATTAAATTTATGAACTTTAAATAATTGAATTATTTAAGATTTTAAGTTAAAAAAAACTATTAATCTTCAAAATTAAAATTAAAATTTACTTTTAAATCTTAAAATATTTTATTAATAGCAAAGAAGAATTTAATCTTTTAAATAAATTTACAATTTATTACTTAAATGAGACACATTGCTTAAAATTTTATAATCAATAAATATATCTTTAAACTTGCAATCTAAAATTTTTTTTAAACTAAAAATTTACACAAAAATGATTTTTTTCCACAAATCATAAAGATATTGGAATTCTATATTTTATTTTTGGTATATGATCAGGCATAATAGGATCTTCATTAAGATTATTAATTCGAATAGAATTAGGTAACCCAGGTTATTTAATTAATAATGATCAACTATACAATTCTATTATTACATCACATGCCTTTATTATAATTTTTTTTATAGTAATACCTATTATAATTGGAGGATTTGGAAACTGAATAATCCCATTAATGCTTGGAGCCCCAGATATAGCTTTCCCCCGAATAAACAATATAAGATTTTGACTCTTACCACCCTCTATTAATTTATTAATTTTAAGAAATATAACTAATCAAGGAGTAGGAACAGGATGAACAGTTTACCCGCCTCTTTCACTAAACCTAAATCATGAAGGAATAGCTTTAGATATAGCAATTTTCTCTTTACATATTGCAGGAATGTCCTCAATTATAGGAGCAATTAACTTTATTACTACAATTATAAATATAAAAAACTTAAATATATTTTTTGAACAAATTACACTATTTTCATGATCAATATTAATTACAACAATTTTATTATTATTAGCAGTACCGGTATTAGCCAGAGCTATTACCATATTATTAACAGATCGTAATTTAAATACAACTTTTTTGATTCATCTGGGGGGGGGGGGGGGTGACCCAATTTTATACCAGTATCTATTTTGATTCTTTGGTCATCCCGAAGTTTATATTTTAATTTTACCAGGATTTGGTATAATTTCACATATAATTTTTAATCAAAATGGAAAAAAAGAAACTTTTGGATCAATCGGTATAATTTATGCTATACTAACCATTGGATTTTTAGGATTTATTGTATGAGCCCATCATATATTTACTATTGGAATAGATGTTGATACACGAGCTTATTTTACTTCAGCAACTATAATTATTGCAATTCCTACAGGAATTAAAGTTTTTAGATGATTAGCCACTATTCACGGATCAAAAATTAAATTTAACCCCTCTAATCTTTGAAGATTAGGATTTGTATTTTTATTTACAATTGGAGGATTAACTGGAGTAATTCTTGCTAATTCATCTATTGACATTATTTTACATGACACTTATTATGTAGTAGCTCATTTTCATTATGTATTATCTATAGGAGCCGTATTTGCTATTATAGGAGGATTTATCTATTGATATCCACTAATAACCGGCTTAAGCTTACATAAAAAATGATTAAAAATTCAATTTTTTAGAATATTTTTTGGAGTTAATTTAACTTTTTTCCCACAACATTTCTTAGGATTAAATGGAATACCCCGACGTTATTCAGATTACCCCGATTCATATAGAACTTGAAATATTTTTTCATCAATAGGATCTTTAATTTCCTTATTAAGAATTTTATACTTAATTTTTTTAATATGAGAAATAATATCTTCTCAACGATTAAATCTATTCTCAATATATACAATTTCCTCAATTGAATGACTTAGTATATTTTACCCCCCATTAAATCATAGATTTAATGAAATCCCTTTAATTTTTAATAAATTCATTTTAAAATAATGAAATTTCTATAATTATCCCATTTTTAAATCAAATTCGTATATTAATTAACTCTTCTGATGTAATTCATTCTTGAACTGTACCATCATTAGGAGTAAAAATTGACTCTATTCCTGGACGAATTAATCAAACATTAATTAATTTAAATCGACCAGGATTATATTATGGACAATGCTCCGAAATTTGTGGAATAAATCATAGATTTATACCTATTGTTATTGAAAGAACTAATCATAAAAATTTTATACGATGAATTACCTCTTATCCATTTTCATTAGATGACTGAATTAAAGTTTTGATCTCTTAAATCAATATATAGTAATTAAAATTACTTCTAATGAAAAAATTAGTTAAAAATATAACATAAAAATGTCATTTTAAAATTATTAAGATTAATATTTTTTATATTCCACAAATATCCCCCTATAATTGATTAACCTTAAATATTTTAATAATTACAATTTTTATTATATATATTACATTATTTTATTTTAATTACGTAAATAAGAATATTACACAAAATCAAATTACAAAATTCAAAAAAAAATGTACTCTAAAATGATAAGAAACTTATTTTCTATTTTTGACTCTAATACTAACTCAATAATTGATTTAAACTGAATTTCTTCTTTATTAAATTTATACATTATTCCTTTAACACTTTGAATAGCTGAATCCCGTTTAATCAAATTTTTTAACTTTATTTTAATATTATTAATTAAAGAATTTAAAATTATTTTATTAAATAAATTTAATTACATTAACATAATTTATTTTGTTACCTTATTTATATTAATTTTAACAAATAATTTTATAGGATTATTTCCTTACATTTTTACAAGTTCGAGACATTTAATTTTCTCAATTAGAATCTTTTTACCATTATGATTTGCTTTAATAATTTTTCTCTGATCAAATAATACAAATTTCGCATTTGCTCATATAATCCCGCAAGGAACCCCCCTTATTTTAATACCATTTATAGTCCTAATTGAATCAATTAGTAATATTATTCGACCTTTAACTTTATCTATTCGATTAACAGCAAATATAATTGCTGGCCATTTACTTTTAACATTAATAAGAGAATCAGCTGTATCCTCAATTATAATTTTATCCTACATTATTATTTTTATACAAATTATATTATTAGCATTAGAATTTAGAGTTTCTATTATTCAGTCTTATGTATTTACAGTATTAAGAACTTTATACACCAAGGAAACTAATTATGTGAAAATCACTATTAAAAAATATATCTCATAACCACCCCTTTCATATAGTAACTAAAAGCCCTTGACCTTTATTAACATCCCTAAGATTAATAATTATATTATCAGGGGGAATCAAATTAAGGGGTAAGGCCACTGTAAATTTTTTGAAAAATCGATTTTTTTTTATTGGCTTCAAAAATAGTTTAAACCCTCTAGAATAAGGAAAAAAAGGTCCCGTGCGAGAAAAATTTTTTTTCCTTAGGAAATAGAGCAATTCGCAATAGTTTTTTCCTTAGGAAATAGAGCTATTCGCAAAACTTTAAACGCGTTTTTCTCGAAATACGGTTTTTCAAAATGGCACGCAGCATCACTCGAACAATTTTCATTTTTTTTACTTGAAATTTTGACCAGATGTGAACATTAACATTATCTTGAGAATGTCGATCGGGATTTTCAATAACTTTATTTATTGATTTTTTGTTAACAAAAAACTAGCCGTTTTTTTCGTCAAAAATCAATTTTTTTTTCAAACGCACGCCAAATCCACAAAAATTGATACTTTTTAAAATCCGATCGACATTCTCTAGCTATAACCCTCTAGATTGATGGTTTTATTTTGTTCTAGATTCAAAAGTGCACCAGTGGTGCTGCGTGCCGCGGAGCCCTGCAAGCAAAACATGCCCCGGGAAGATAGCTGTGGAACCGCCATTTTGTTTTTTTTTGCTGTAAAAAAATTTGATAATAAAGTTTAATGTATGCCCGATAACACCCTTAAAAGTTTTTTTTCAATTACCTTCAATTTTGGAAGCAAAAAATTCGTGAAAAAACCTTTTTTTTTGGACCGTTACAGTGGCCTAACCCCTTAATACATGAATCATCATATAAATTATTTTTTATTGGACTTTTAAGACTAATTATATCAATTTTCCAGTGATGACGAGATGTAATTCGAGAAAGAACATTTCAAGGAAATCATAATTCATATATTAGTAAAATATTACGATGAGGAATAATTTTATTTATTATTAGAGAATTTTTTTTTGCCGCAATATTTTGAGCTTTCTTCCATATATCTTTATCACCCAGTATTGAAATTGGAAATAAATGACCTCCAATAATAGTAGAAAAATTTGACCCATACAAAACTACTTTATTAAACACAATTGTTTTATTAACTTCTGGAATTTCAATCACATGAGCACATTATTCATTAATTAATCAAAATAAGAAAAATAGAATTAATGCAACTCGATTAACAATTTTTTTAGGAATTTATTTCACTATTTTACAATATCAAGAATATAAGGAATCAATATTTACAATCGCAGATTCAGTATACGGGAGAATCTTCTTATTAACTGGATTCCATGGAATTCATGTAATAATTGGGACTTTATTTTTTATTATTACATTATATCGTTTTTGTTTAGATCATCTTTCTGACTCCCATCATTTTTGTTTTGAAGCTAGAGCTTGATACTGACATTTCGTTGACGTAATTTGATTATTTGTTTACACATTTTTATACTGATGATCTTATTATTTATTTAGTATATTAAAAGTACATTTAATTTCCAATTAAAAAGTCTATTTCTTTAGAGTAAATAAATATGATTCTTATATTACTAATACTTTTCTTTCTCAAAATAATTTTTTTTATTTTAATACTTATCAATTATAGTTTATCCCCTCAAAAAAAAATATTACGTGACAAAATATCCCCATTTGAATGTGGATTTGACCCCTTTAATTCATCTCGTCTCCCATTTTCAATTCAATTCTATAGTATTAGTATGTCTTTATTTCGTGGTATACCCTCTCAGGGTGTTTACACAGGTATCCCCCCACTACATAACCAGTCCCCTTTTTTGTTTTACTTTCCTTTCGCACGCACTTAAATCTAAATACATTCTATTTGAGTTTCTTCTTTTACATAAAATATTTAGAAACTACCCTTACAAACTACTTATATTCTCTATCTATTCCTATGTATATTTCCTTTTCTATCTCTTTTCGGTTTTGATCACCTTCTCAAATTGCCTTATGTATGTACCTAGTGGTTCCGCCGGTCCCTCCTTCAACGCCACTTCTATTCTCCTATTTATCTCCTCTCTTTCTCCATCCCCTAACCACTTTTCCAACTCCTCCACTATTTCTTTTTTAATTTTTCCCTTTATTCCTTCACACGTGCATATGTGGACCAAATCTTCTATTTCTTTTTCGCAGCTCCTGCACTTATTGTCGCTATATCCCTTGTTGCCTTCCTTCCCCACATTCCCGCATCTGAGTCTTGCCCATGTCTCCTTCATTCCCGACGTTGTGTTTCCCTCCTCCCAATACTTTTCTGCTTCGACCGTTTGTTTTCTATTCTTGTATTGTACGCAGTACGTGGATTTTTCGATTTTGATCCAATCCTGCTGGATTTCCTGATCTATTTTTGTTTTCTTTCCTCTTTCTATTATTTCCTTCAATTCCCTTGTATCATTGTTTGCAATGGCCATCCACATTCCTCCCTCTCCTACTTCCTCCATCGCTTTTTGCACCTCCCTTCCCCATTTTGTTGGGTTTCCATTTATAACTCCTCTCGCTTCCTCTTTTAGGCATTTTCGGGGCCATCTTTCCTCCCCCATCTTCATGATTACCCTTAAATAATTTGCCGCTCTCTGCCATGTTTCCGTTGATATACTTCTACGTCCCGATTCCCTTCGCCAGATGTAGTTTGGCGTATTTTTATTGATGCCCATTGCCATTTTTGCATATCCTCCTTCTAATCTCTCGACTACTTCTCGTCTCTTCCAGCCCCACACCTCGCTCCCATAAAGCAAACCACTTCTGACTATCGCATCCATCAAGTACATCCTTCTCTTTAAACTATTTATCCCGGCCCTTTTGAAAGTACCCCAGGTCGCGTTGGTAGCTCTTTTTATTTTCCCCGTTAGGTTATTCAGATGTTTTTCAAATGTATTCCCGGTCGAAAATACTACCCCCAGATATTTATATTCTTTGACTATTTCCAATTCCTCCCTCCCATACTTCCATTTTTGGTTTTCCTTGTTTCTGCCTCCCTTTTTGAATCTCATTATTTTTGTCTTTTGGATGTTAACTGTTAACCTATTTCTTTGTACATATTTCTCTAGTGATCTCAGCATTGCCGCCAGCCCTTCCTCTTCGTCCGACACCAGCACGATATCATCTGCAAATTTGAGTGCGAATATTTTCTCTCCTCCTATTACCGTGCCCCCTTCGTTCTTTGTCACCCATATTTTGTCCATGTCCTCTATGAATAGGCTAAAGAGGGAAGGGCTCAGAGGGCACCCCTGCCTCACGCCTTTTACCGTCTCGAAGCGTTCCGTGACCTCTCCCCCTGTGATTACCTCGTTTATACTTTTTTCGTATATTTTCTTGATCATCCGGAGCAGCCTTCCTTTTATACCTAGTTCTGTTAGTTTCCTGATAAGCAAGTCCCTATCGATCGTGTCAAATGCCGCTTTAAAATCCACAAACGCTGCAAATAGCTTCCCCCCTTTATTCTTGAGTTTATTGTTTATCAAGGCATTTAAGACAAACACGTGGTCCCTCGTCCCCCTCCCGCTCCTAAAGCCTGCCTGGCTCTCCTTCAACACCCCCTTCCCTTCCAACCAGCATCTAAGCCTCCCCGTTATAATATTGGCTAACAATTTGTATCCTGTGTTGAGAAGTGTGATCCCCCTATAGTTTTTCACGCAGTTGACATCTCCATTCTTGTATATCGGGAAGATTCTCCCCACTTCCCAACCTCTCGCTAATTCCCCCTCATGCCAAAACTCATTCAAGATATCCTTAACTTCCTTATATCCATCCTCCGTCATAGCTTTCAGGAATTCGATCGGTATTCCGTCTTCCCCGGCAGCTTTTCCATTTTTCATACCTCTTAGTGCTTTTTCCATTTCCTTCATGTCAATTTCTCTATTTGCTCTTTCTATCCAGATGTCCTCTCCCTGCTCTTCTTCCCTTCCCCTTTGTTCCTCACCGCTCTCCCTAACATCGCTGGTTTTTGCTCCCAACAAATCGACAAAGTACTTCTTCCATTCTTCCTTGCTAATATGTTTCCCTACGTTTGCTCTTCGTGGTCTAAAGGGTCTGATCGCTTTCCAAAGGTCCCCCACCTTCTTACACCTTTCCACTATTTTCCACTTTTCTTCTAGGCTCTGTCTTTGTGTTAGTTTCTGTATTCTTTTTAGCTCCCTCCTTGCTTCCTTTAAACTCTCTTTCGAGTTTTCTCTCTCGTTCGGTGTTTTCCCCTTCAGGTATTTTTTCAGCCATATCCATACCAATTTCCTTTGTTCTTTTATTTCTGCCGTTACCTTCCTTTGCCTTTGCTTATTTTCCCTTATCCTCACGATCATCCCCACTTCTTCCGCTGTTATTTCTATAACTCTTCTTAATCTCTCCCACCTTTGCCCCCCACCTTGCACCGTATCCATTTTCGTCCAGTTCTCCCTGAATTTCTCCTCGTACTCTGTCCTTAACTGTTCTTTCCACCTGAGCATTTAGACTTCGTTCCCGCCCCCCTCCTTTCCCATTAATGAACTCTTTCTTTGTTGCGATTTCATACTGATTGTCAATGGTAGATGGTCCGATTCCATTCTGATTTCTATTTTCATTTCCTCGATTATATACTCTTTTCCTCCGTTAACAATCAGGTAATCTATTACCGACCCCTCTTTTTCTTTTTCTCCGACATAGGTGTACTGTCCTTCCCAATCACCTTCGCAACGCCCGTTTAATATTACCAATCCATTATTATTGCAAAAATTCAAAAGCTTCCGTCCCTCCACATTTTTTGTCTTATCTTTGGATTTCCTTTCTCCTTCTTCGTCTTCTCTGTCACCAAGGAACCCCCCTTCTTCCCCCGTTCTTGCATTCCAATCCCCGACCAAAATCATATTCTCGCCCTCTTCCTCTATTTTTTCAACCACCTCGGTCAGTTCCGGCGTCAGTTTCCCGATTCCGCAATTGTTATAAATTGTTACGATGGCAACTCTTTCCTCTTCCTTCCCCAGTTTTATCCCTTTTATTATCAAGCCTTCTTTCCACCGCGTAGCTTCCGTTTTTTGTGCCAAATTCTCCTTAATCCCCACCAGTTGCCCCCCCATCGCTCTTCCTTTTTTATTTTTCCTTATTGCCGGTTTTGTGTACCACTTAAACTTTTTGTCTAACGCACTTATAATTTTGTTCTCGTTCTTTTCCTCTATCCACGTTTCCTGTAACGCAATAATATCATTTTTTTCCAGGAATTCCCACGCTTCGTTAATTTTTCTCGCCCCCGCAATGTTCCACGATACCATTCTAATAATACCCTTCGTATCTCCTACTGCTTTCTCGAAACCCCCGAAAGGCTCGAAACCCCCTTCCCCCTGTGTCCTCCGGTCTTCTCAGTCTTCTGTGGTCCTCTTCCCAGTCGCCCTCTAACTCGTTCCACCGGCACCATCTCCCGTTGATTCTCATTTTCTGGTGTCCGGTTTGTATCTCATCCCCTCGCCTTTTCCTTTCCTCCGCCGTTGCCTCAATCCAACGTTGCACTTCTCTCTCCCTGTAGGTCCAGTCATCAGTGATACGTAGCTCTCCGCCCCCTCTCCTGTAGTTCCATTTCATGATTTCCGCCTTATCTCTCGTTCCCCCCAAGGTCACTATCAGACCCTTTTCTGTCCAAAACCAGGTCTTGATGATAGGTCTCACCCCTGTCTGCCGATGAATTCTTGCTCCGATGTCCTGCCTCGAAATTCTGCTCCCGCATCTTATGCCACGTATGACGATATTTGCTCTTCTTCTGCTTCTTTCCTCCTTTTCTCTCTCCCATTCGGCCTTTCGCATGCTACCCGGGTGCTTCAGCTGACCTCTGTTCTGTTGTTTTCGGGGCTCCTTATCTTCTTCTCCATTCCTCCTGTTTTCTCTTCTCTCCGTGACGAGACACGTCAGCTCCGCGTCACTAACCAGACTTAAGTTGTCCATATCACCATTTAACTTATCGCCCCCGTTTTGGTTCTTGTCCTTTTCCCCCCTCACATTCCCATTTTCGTCTTTCTTCCTGTTTTCTTGCGCTTGAGTATTAATTGTTTCCTGTTCATTTCCACAGTTCCGCAATTTTTCCAACCTTAGTTCATTTTGCAGCGTCTCTATTCTGCCTTCTAGTGCCTCAATTCTCAGGTCTTTGTTTATGCACTGCACCTCCCACTTTGACTCCTCTGCCCACCACCTGGCTTGCATTATTGCCAGTTCCTCCTCTAATTTCCTCTTCTCTTTTTCGTTCTCTTCCAACACCTCCTTCACTGTTTTCACCACAGTTTGCAGTTCCTTCCGTATCATCTCTTTCCACGTGTTCTCCAACCCTCTTTTCCATTCCTGTATCGCTATCTCGATTCTCTGTTCCGTGTCTTGACGCTCCCCTCCTTCTGGTTGCGTCCACGGCGTCTCGAAATGTTCCGCTCCTGCTCTCTCCTCTTCGATGCACGGCGGATCTCGAACCGTCTTTCTTCCCCCATCTCTTTCTCGCTCTGTCCTTTCCCCCTCCACTCCGTCAACGACCACGGGGCCTTCCGGTTCTTCCTCTGTCTTTCTCCCGCCCTCCCCAATTCCTTGTTGATGCGCATTCCCATCCCGACGCTCTCTCACTTGGTTTTCCGGCGATCTCAGTAATTTGCTTTTTGAGAGAAAAGCTTCATCTTCCTTTATTTCCTCCAGCTCTCCGTCGGGATCGTCTTCTCCGTGCTCAACCTCCCTCTCCATCCAATTCGGCACTAGAAACTTGTCCAGGCTGTTGATTGGTGCCTTCCCTTTCCCTTTTTTGTTGAGCGCGCCCGGTGGTCGTCCTCTCTTCCTCTTACCGGCCGTCTCCGGTTCTACAGCTTCTTCGTTCTCCCGCCGCAACTCCTTGCTGGCGCTCGCGTCGTTCCTCTCCACTTCTTCCATCTCACTCTTTTCGCCGTTTTCACCTAACCTCGCTTTTTCACTTGGCTCCTTTCGTGTCTCTTTTTTGGGTCTTACCACTCCTCCCTCTCGATTCCTATTATTTCCACCCAAACACTGCACCTCACTATTCCTTTTCCGATAGTTTCTTCACCACTCCCGCTTAATCACCTCTAGCTTTGTTTCAATAAAAACACGGGCTGCACAGACACGCGTCTACCTCAGTCTCCGGCCAACCGCCATCCTCCAATTCAATTCTATATAATTAGTTTAATTTTTTAAATTTTTGATATTGAAATTATTATTTTCTTTCCACTTATCCCATCATATTTATTTTATACAATTGAAACAAATATTCTAATAACATTTACATTTATTATAATTCTTTTATTAGGTCTATATTTAGAATGAAATGACGGAGCTTTAAAATGATTAAAATAATATTATAGGATAAAAATTTTAATTTGCACTTAAAAATTATTGTTTATTCAATTTATCTTATTTTTAGTATCATAAATTAATGAATTCAATTTCGACTTGAAATATAGAATAAATCTCTATTAATTGAAACCAAATTAGAGGTAAATTATTGTTAATAATTAAATTGAATACATTTCCAATTAATAAAATAAGTATGAACTAAGGAAATTTCTAACTTCCCAATATAATGGTTTAAATCCATTATTATTTTTATTTATATAGTTTAAAACATTATATTTTCAGTATAAAAATAATTATTTTATTTATAAATATTTAAAGAGGTTACCTCATCATAATATCTTCAATATTAAGCTTCAATTTTAAGCTATTTAAATTTAAATATATAATAAAATTAAAATCATATAAAAAAATATAATTAATAAAAATAAAATAACTTTATTATAAAAATCATATATAAATATAAATTTTACATAACTAATTAAATTACCCCCAAACAAATATTCATTTCATCCTATTTCCAATGTAAAATTAAATTTATTAAAAAATTTAAAAAATTTAAAAACTTCAAATTTATATAATAATGATAAAAATCACATATAATAATATATATTCATATAATTAATGAAATTAATTAACTTAAAGATTTTAAAAAATTTAATTGATAATATTAAACTCAATGTTATCCCCAAAATCATAAATAAAAAAATTAATATTTTTTAATTAAATCTTATAAAAATTATACTTTTTATTGAAAAAATAACCCACCTTAAAATAAATCATATAAAAACAGTAAAAATAAATAATATTAACATTGAAAAAACTATCAATTTAGAAATTCTATTAAATTAAAAAAAAACATTTAAAACTGGAAATTTAATAAAAGAATAATAATTTAATCCAATTGAATATCCTCTAGTTAATCCTATAGAAATAAATAAAATCATAAATATAAATTGATTAATATAACCTATTAAATATAAATCTAAAATTTTATCTTTAGAAAAAAATCCTGATAAAAAAGGTATTCCTATTAATGAAAATGAAGAACAATTAAAAATTATTCCAAGAATAGGTATAAGAGATCGCTAGAGTTTCGGCTTCGGTCCGGCCAGTTTTACACAAAAAACATACATCACCAACTAATCCGTCTTTTCCAACAATACAACATAACATTAGTTACAAACAATAAACACAATATTTCATCCATCATTGGTTCCACGAAAGACAAAATCAACAATAATCGAATATCCAACATCGTGTATAAAATCGACTGCAAAGATTGCGACGCCACTTACATAGGCCAAACTAAAAGATATCTTGAAACCCGAATAAAAGAACAAAAAAATAGCATAAAACACACTACCGAAATACACACAGCCTTAGCACAACATGCAATAGAACATAAACATGACTTTCAATTCGATAACACAAAAATACTAAACAATGAGAGTTGGCTCAAAAAAAGATTAATCATGGAAATGATACAAATTAAAGCACACCCCAACGCCATACATTTTAGAACTGACATAAAAAATCTTAGCTCAATCTACAATTCTATTATATAACTACCAACACACTACCATATTTTACCTCACATAACAATTTTAAAAGTATCGACATGATAAACGAACTAAAAAAAAAAAAAACTGGCCGGACCGAAGCCGAAACTCTAGCGATCTCTTATCACCTACACGGCCGCATACTTCTTTGATTCATTCCAAGAATAGGTATATTAAAAAAAATTATACTAATAAAACGAATATCTTGATTTAATATTATATTATGAATAACTACCCCCGCACATATAAATAATATAGATTTAAATAATGCATGAGTTAGTAAATGAAAAAACCTAACAATTACTAAATTCATAGATAAACAAAATATTATAACCCCTAACTGTCTTAATGTTGAAAGGGCAATAATTTTTTTTAAATCAAATTCAATTCTCGCAACTAACCCCGCTATAAATATTGTTATTAATGAAATAAATATAATAAAATTTATTAATTTAATATTTATTGAAATTAAATAATTAAATCGAATTAATAAATAAACCCCCGCAGTTACTAAAGTTTATGAATGGACAAGTGAAGATACAGGCGTAGGAGCCGCTATTGCTTTTGGTAATCATGAAGAAAAAGGAATTTGAGCTCTTTTTGTAAAAGAAACTACAACAATTATAATTAAAATTAATTTCTCTAGACTATTAAAAAATATAAAATTTCATGAACCTTTAGATAACAATAAACCAATTGATAATAAAATAAAAATATCCCCAATACGATTAGATAAAACAGTTACTATCCCTGAATTAAATCTTACTTCATTTTGATAATAAATAACTAAACAATAAGAAACTAATCCTAATCCATCTCAACCTAATAAAATTCTAATTATATTAGGACTAATAATTATAAAAATTATAGAAATTACAAATATAATAACTAAAAAAAAAATCGATTCATATTTATATCTCTTATCATATATTCAATTCTATAAATAATAACTCTAAGTGAAATTATTAAAACTAATCTTATAAATAATAAATTAATTCAATCTAATAAAATAATATATTCAATTTTAATTGAAATAAAATTAAAAAATTCAAATTCTATTAATAATATAATTTTATTAATTCAAAAATATAAAGATAAAATTATAAAAAAAATTATTAAATTAATTATAAAATAAACACATAAATAATAAACTATAATTTTAAATAAATTATATATTTTTGACCCCACAAATCAATGTTTTATCATTAAACAAAATTGAAAACAAAAAAAATAAAAACTCGACAGCGTTACCTCAAGAAACTTATGAACTAATACAATCTTCTTGGATTTTTTTTCGGATGATCCAGTGGTGAGTTATGCAGTTCACCGCAATGTAACTTTTTTGTGGCGTCTGAGAAGATTTGCTGTCACTGGCTCATTTCTGCACAATTATTAACGAAAATTTCACAGAATACTCTTCAATTGTCCTTTTATTTTATACTAATTATATAAATAAATATATGTAAACAGAGTCGCCAACAAAAAATATCGAAAATATGCTTTTTTTATAGCAAATTATCCTTACCCCCCCCCCCCCCTTAATGATTCTGCGCTTTTCAACACAGCGTATTCATGTTATACGATGATTCAATTTTTCCATACATAGTAGACGATATGTTACACATTAATGAATAATAAATATATCCGACATGCACTGTTCTTTGGCATTAAGTATATGAACAACATGGATAACAATAATGTGAACGTTTCTATCTGTAATGAAAGGAATCTTTTCATGATATTAATTTCTTGTAAATGCATATGATTTGTTCATCGATATTTTTGATGATTAAAAAGTTGATTATAAAATGTAGACTGTGCACAATGATTTTTAAGAATAAATCAAGAGCCACAAGAAATGAAATTCAGAACAAAATTAAACATCCTCTTCAACGGCAACGAAAATCCTCTTCTCGACGGCAACGAAAATCTGTCCAACTGTACGAGGCCACCAGTTTTTCTTTCACACGATTATTATATGAGTTTTCAGTTCTCTTAGTATTGCTTATCGTTATTCTCAAGTATTCAAAAATGACGCTTTTTTCCGCGAATTATGGAAGAATTAAAATTTTAGGAGACTACATATGTTCGTGGCATTATTAAAGAATAAAGCTATAACAAAATGCCGCTCGTGAAATTTCCATTCGAAATCAGTCGATAAACTAGAGAACTGACAGAGCGCGTAGTCGGTACATGTGAAAATATTTTGCTTGTACATTTCTCGTTCCCGGGTATGGGTGATTCAAAAAAAGTACAGCCGCTAGGAAATGTAAGTTGAGCACACTACGCGTGGCGAGTTGAGCTACACCGTGCGAGTTCACACGGTAGCAAAAAATGCCCGGCCCGAATTTGAAGAGTGGGGATACGCGAGCGTCGGGGAAATGGCGGGCTGCTACGGTGTCCACTTGGGTCTGTGGAGAGTTGTCCGCTGGGGCAAGTTGAACAGACGGCAAGTGTTGAACGGGCGACTTGACACAGGGGCGAGTTGCACGGTGCAGAGTTGACACCCTGCCCATGGGATAAGACGTTCCCGGTGGATTTTCAGGGGGGGGGGGGGGGAGGAGGGAAGAGCGTCCAATGAGAGGCCGAAGGGGTTGCCTTCTTTATCTCGACTCGTCGTAAAAAAAGGGAAAAAAAAACCAAACAAATAAGAATAAACAGAGAACTCGACGAAAATGAAAAATAAACGGCGAGGGGAAGAAAACGAGTAGAAATACACAACTGGAAAGTTGCTCTATGGATGCGAGAGCAAATCTTAAGGGGTCTTCTCACTTTAGACGCTAAAAAAGGCTATTTTCATGATTGTTTTGGTAGGTTTATCTTATAGACATTGATATAAAAGTTATTACACTTAGTAAATACACTTTCGAAATACAATTTTTTTTTATGTATCCATGTAACCCAAATAAACTTTAACGCGGTCCTCTAGTTTCTCGGCTGTTTTTTACGGCTTTTTCAATAATTTTTTACGGGCAAAGCATCGACATAATCAATCTCATTGTTTTTGCATAATCTTTATTAACATTTAAATAAGCTTTACAATTTTTTTGAAGTCAAAATATATAATAGAATAAAAGTTATACTGGCCGACAGGAAGACATCAAGTAAAAGAGCTGCTTGATGGTGACCAAGATTGCGGCTGTTCTGCTTATCCGAAATCAAAAAACCAAACGGCATTTTAATCTTCATATTTAAGACTAACGATTGAACTAGAGTGAATTCTGAATTACAAAAATTGACTTTTTTATACACTTTTGAAAATTACATTCTATTTTTTACTCATTTTTCTTAAGTTTTTCGCTCGTACAAAAAAAAACTATCGAAACAATCATGATAATCCTAGTTCAATCGCTGGCTTATAACATATTAAAGACGCTGTATAAATTTGAACAAGATCGGTGCAGTAGTTTCTGAAATATCGTGGTCACCGTTTCGAAAAATGGTGTTTCGAGAAAAACGCGTCTGAAAGTATACCTGCTCCGTATACCTGCTCTGTTCCAGGGCCGTAACTTGTGAACCACTTCGAATATCGAAAAATCCTTTGGCACACATTTTCTACACATGTTGTAGATGTCATTTATGAAAAAAAAATCGATTTTTTCGACCCGAGAAACTAGAGGATCGCCTTAAACACGTTTTTCTCGAAACAACATTTTCCGACGGCTAGTTGATAAAATCTTCGAAATTACTGAACCGATCCTTATGAAATTTTCAACCACATATTCTTTACAAATATAGCTATAGCGCATGTCAAGGACTTTTTAAAATTGTGATATTTACTTTTTTTGTGCCAAAAACGGTGAAAAAACACGTTTTTTTCGTTTTTTCGAAAAATGTCCGCCATTTTGTTATTTTTGCATATATAAAAAATCGTATGGTATGCGCTACAGCTATTAACATACTGAATCTAAAACCGTTCGATTTTTTGTTTCGGATGATCCATCTACGGGATTTCATCAACAGCGCAGACCTACAATTTTTTTAGGACATTTCTGTAACTACCATTTTCGTCTATAAATAGTGACTTGAATAAATACATTTAAAAAAAATGTATTTTGAAAGTGTATTTATTAAGTGTAACAACTTTTATTTCAATATCTATAATTTAAACGTATGAAAAAATTCATGAAAATAGCCTTTTTTAGAGTCTAATGTGAGAAGACCCCTTAAGAAAAAAAAAGTTTAAATCTTGATTAAATTCACTCGCAAATTGGGAGAATCGTAAGTCACGGACTGGGGTAACGCTTGGTTTAAAAAAACCTAATTTAAAGTAAAAAAATGTCGCAACTTTGCTCAAAGATGGCGAGATTGAGTGACGTGAAATTTTGACAGTCGACGTCCAATCACTAGAGGAAGGATATTCCTCCCGGATATTTTTGTCATCCCGTGTCTTTGTGATGAAAGACAATTGCGAAAATGTCGGTTGCGCTTATCGGAAATCGAGGAGATACTCGACCTAGCCACGACCAAAGCACGCATTTTGACTCTCGGGGCGTTGTAGAAATCCCGAACTTTGAATGACCAGAAGGCGCATAATTCTGAATTTTAATATTCCCAAAGTACAAGTTTCATAAAGATCATGCCGGAGAAAGTCCACATAGTTGACTGTAAATGATGAAGAACGGTAAAAGTAGCGATAGAAAAAGCATACAAATATGATTTCTTATACGAAATAATATTTAGGAGTTTTGAGGACGGTCCTTAAAATAATATGTATACAAATATGCTTAAATCTACTTCCAGATGATTTTGAACATTTTTGGGTTTGTGTAACGCCGACTATGGGGATGATTGCCGAGTGTGAGGATAGCCTTCACGTAGTCAAATGTCCTTAAAATTACCTTTTCACGTTTATACGTTGTAATTATTGTTATAGATAAATATTTGTTATATATATATATATATATATATATATATATATATATCCAGGTTATAAGTGTATACCTACTCCTACTACTTTGCATATTCTCCGCCAAGACATCGCGTTTTGCGTATGCGATATTGTCCCGGAATAATTTAATTCCCGGCGAACCAGGAACTCGACTTCCGTGTATGAAAATTCCATTTTTTTAAAATCAATACCAAAAACTATTTTTCCGCAGTAATCAATGTTAATTCAACACCATTCATCTAGGAATAATACTCTTTTCCCTTTGGCTGGCATGTACACGCACACGGAGAGGCAAAATATTTTAAGGGGTTAGGCCACAGTAACGGGTATAAAATCATGTGCGAATTTAACAATTTGTTTTCGAATGAAAAAGTGATTCACATATAAAATTAATTACACATCTATTTAGTATGAATATCAAGATGTTAAATTTTTTTTTCGATGCACAAAACTACTAATATCTTCTTTTGTTATCTTGTTTTTAGGCGCTCCGCGGCGTGACATTTAGCATCCACAATTGTTTACCTAGAACAAAAAACAAATATTCTCGTCAATCTACATTGGAATATCTAGAGAAGTACGTACGGAATTTAAAAAATATTGTTTTATTCAAAAGTTGTAGGTATTTGAATGAATTTTCAGTGAAAAATTTCGTATAAAACTGCTCATAAAATGAAAAGTTTTGGATTAAGGGAGACTTTGTCCTTGAAATTTTCAAAAAATCAATTTGAGCTCAACATGAGCAGCTAGAAGAAGAGGAGGGATGCCTCTATGGACCAGGCATTGCCGATTAGCGGTAATTATGAACACATTTGTGTAAACACATTACAAAACTTTAAACGCGTTTTTCTCGAAAACACGTTTTTAAAAATGGCTGACATTCTCCTGACCGCTGTAATTAACATATCGACCTGAAATTTGGAGAGCATACTCAGAAAATATGTCTTGACGGAACGACGGATCGTTTTTTCGATAGATACATTTTTGCATTTATTATTTATCTTTTTATGCGAAAAAAAACGTGAAAATTCGATTTTTTTTTAAATTGCCGCTATTTCCGAAATTTGTACTAAACGAAAAACCCATCCGTCATTCCATGACCAAAGGGTCACAGATTGATAATATGCTTTGAATTTGTGTTTCAGATCAACAAATAGGGGGCTGTGATGTCAGCCGTTTACCTCCCGCGATTTGAGGACCTGTTTTCGTGGAGCTGCATCGGCCGCCATTTTGGTTTTATTGTTTCAAAAAAAAAAATTTTTTTAACGTTCTGTATATCATGAATAAAAGCAAGAAAAAAACCGCACTTAAAAAGCTTTACTCGTTTCCTTAAAAAAAAAATAAAATGTAAACACCTGAAATATGGCACTCCAAGGACAAAGTCTCCGTTAACAATAAGATTTTTTCAATCATTCCATGGTGCAAATCACATGACGATGAATTTTGCATCGTTCGAAAGCAACTGTACGTTTTTTTCATTTTTAATTTTTTTCATTTTTTATTTGTATTTTTTTTTGTTTCTTCATTTCTTATTTCTACATTTTTGTGCAAATTGAGGTCGTAAAGTTCTAATAAGTGTACGTAGAAACGTTAAAGCGATTTTACAGCCTTAATTGGCCGAAAAAATTGAGTAATTAAAAAGAATTGATTTTCGTTGCATTTCAACGATGCAGTTTCTACGCCATCGAATCACGAGGGGTGGAGGTGGGAAGATGGAAAAAAATAGGGGAAATTCATGACGTGTATACCGGATGAGGCAACAACTATTGGCAGTCGACATATTTTCAACCTATCAGACTTAGGAGAAAACTTTTCCTACTAAAGTTCCATAGTTCAAAGGGATTCACCGAGTGGCTGCTACGACGTTCATCCAGATGAAGGCGCTCGGGAGATTTCAAGGTGACCTTCATTTTTTGAATGGGACCACAATATTTTTTCTTCAGAACTTTGTCAAGGACCGAAAAATAAGTTGACACACCAAATTCTAAGATGATCGATCAAGAATTAGTATTAAAAAATCTATGAGATAGCAATTTTATTGAGTGACGTTGAAATCTCCAAAGCACCTCCACCTGGATGAACCTCGTGGCTGCCACTCTATGAGCCGTTTCGAAGTATGCAACTTTTGTAGGAAAAGTTTTCTCCTAAGTCTGATAGGTTAGAAAATATTTCTACTGCTAATAGTTGTTGCCTCACCCTGGGCACACATAAGGGGACCGTTTCCGTTCTCTGAGCGTAGACATCGGGACCCTTCTCGCTTGTGACATATTTGGGAATTATGTGCATGGAATACCTTTGCAAAAAGTAATTCCTGCCATTGTGAAAAAGCGATCAAATTTATGTTAAGAAGCACCGTGAAACGGGGTTAAATTGACATTAAGGGTAACTTTGACAGTTTTTGGGGCTACTTTAACAGAGCGCCAAAATACGGTTTGAATGTGTGCGTTTGAGTTTATGATAATGTTGCTAAAGTTGATTGTAATGTTGCTCAAGTTGATTTTAATCTCAATGATAATTATAAGACTGATTAAGGCCCGAATTAGAAGGCGTTCTTTCGAGAATTTGTGTAGAAGGGAAAACAGCAAGTGAGCCCAGTAAACATTGAGGTATGTGTTGATATATATTTGAAATGTATTTAAAAAAATGTTGAACATGAAACAATAAATGACTGCAGATTTATCAGCCTTATCAGATTTATATTCCATGTGCGACTTGCCACTGCAGTCCGAAATCGGTGGGAAAGATGTACCTCGTAATTCTTGACAGAACCAAAGAAAACAATAAAATTTTCAATTGTCATATTTTTCTACTGGGTGAACTAAGAAAAAGCGTAAAAAATCGTAAAATTATAACTTTTCTGAGGGTTGAAAAAAAATATGTTAAAAAAAACACTTTAACGTGGTATAAAAATTATTTGGAGACTTTTTTATCGACTTGTTAAATTCACTGAGAGAGATTTCTATACTGACGAAAATAAACTTTGGTTTGATTCAATAGGTCGTTTAGTTTTTTTGCCATGACCCCCGCAAATTTGGAAAAATCGTGAAAATGAAAACTGGAGAAAACGCGCGTCAAAGTTTTCAATAGGAAGAAAAATCAATTTCAAATATCAATCGTTTCTTTGCTTTAGGCCTTGTATCTTGGAAAATATTTACAATTGGCCTCTGTAACTTTGTAAATATATTCTTCGATACTTAATCTATCTATTTAAGCAATAAAAAAAACGATTTTTCAGACCTTCCAATTCAGGCACCCGCCTTAAGTGCCTATAATAGTAGCCTAGGTACTTGATATTTCAACGTGAAATGTTTCCTTAATAACGATGACAATGATTGTAAAAAATAGTTGTTTTTCATTAAATTCCATGTATAATGCATAAAATATTAAATTTTGTATCATAATGTCAAAGTAAACCTTAAGCTTTGTCATAAGTTGCATTTCAATGCCTTGCCAACGAAATGCCACACTCGAGGTTACTTTGAGAGAAAAAAAAAATTGTGCGTGGCTTGACTGTCTTATGCATTTGATAGCCAAAGGACATATTGTTCTATTGGAGCACAAAAAAGTTGGAATTTGGGACGAGCGTTAGGAATCGGACGATAATTATCGTACATATGCGATAATTTCATGCCTGCGTACGATGTACGATAGCACATAATTATCGTACGCAGATTGTACGATCATTTCCATCATGACGCAAAATTTGAGACTATTCTACTCGTACGCTGATAGCCAATAGCGCAATAGCAAATGCGATCCTTTTTTACTCATGGCGCTATTGGCTTATTAGGGCGTCTTGAAATTAGACGCATGAAGAAGCGCTGCCGTGGTGCAACTACAGCGCTTTCTTAGATTATACAACATACATGCCGTCTCATTGGTTACCATTTGACAAGCAGCGAACAAGAGAATGACATCGTTCGATATTCGATATTTCAAATATTTCGATTATATGTAAAATGTTAATTACACAAATACTTAAATTTTCTGTTTTCGCGAATATAGGATATATTGAGATATAAAAAAAAATCCTTTGTTTTATTTGTCATTCCCCTTTGATATTATTTTCTCCTTGACATACGAAATGTTGGCGCGCTTCGCACAAAACATGGGAACAGTGAAGTTTTTTATGAGCGAATTTCAAATGTTGGCGCGTTTATTGAAGTTGAAAAGGAGGGGAAATCAGTACGGGTCTGTGCCATACGTAAAACATTTGGTTTCAAAGTGTACTATTAATTTGAAAACAGTAGTTTACAAGAGATAAACTGTAAAGTGTTTGCATACATATAAATATTACGTGTAATATGATTTATTTATTTATTATAGACAATAGCCTGATAAGTACGATAATTTTGGCCCATTTGCTATAATTGTACGCCCTTGGTACGATAGGTGTCTCGCTTCAGGTTGCAGACGCTGTTTGGGAGGTAAAAAAAGGCACCTACAAAAAACTTGCAAAACCTGTTGAAAGTAACCCTATTTTAGGTTAATTCGTGGATTATTTTTTAAAAAGTCCGAGATGAGTTATTACCTACATGGAATGTCAATCCATAGTTGAAACAGCAGCCACCGGTGGATGGCTGCTGTTTTTTCACATAATCCGTGTCCGACTGCACTGACCTAGTTTACTAGTCGAATCGAAATCCATATATATTTGCTCGAGCACAATTCGCTCGAGTATACGATGATATACCGTGGTGCACGTGGAATCGACAACAGCCTCTCCAGGGGGTCCATGACGGCGGGAGCGGTGAGCGAGATCCCCGAGCAATTGGAATTTATTGGAAAAATTCATCGCCCCTGTCTCTTGTACGCTCGGTGATTGATACAGAGAGTATGAAAGCGGACAAAAAAGTTATTGCAAATGCGTGGGGACTCGGGAGATTTGCTTTTTATTGGACGAGAATAACGGAACCAGCTGATAGGAATTCCAAAAGTTGTCGGCCATCGCCGTCATCAGAGTTCCATTATATCGGATGTCCCGAAATGACCTGACATTTTAATTTATTAATCAAACGTATTATTTATTTAAAAGGTACGAATATTTTTATTTTAACATTAAGTACAAACATAGAGGTTACGTGTGGAACACAATATCCGATAAATCGCCTGACCCCTGTTTGCAAACTAGGAGACTAGAGGCACGATCCCAAACCGCCCGCGAAGCTCTGGATATTAGTAGTTAGTGATTTTTGGGTATCTACAATTGCTCTACCATACCGACCGCGTTGAGGTGTCATTCAGTCTTAATATACGAACACATTAAATTCAACTTATCCGTGATTTGTTTTTGACAAACAATTGTTAATCTCAGTGGCTTTTATGTTGGAAATTTCTGAATCGAATCACAGTATTCATGTAATGGATGGTATTATTCCGAGAAGTACATAGTCGATATTCCTAAAGACTTGTCTTATATTTAACTGAGCGTCGATGAGAAATAATATCAGATAGGGGTACAATCACGATACTTTCCAATTCCAATTAAGTTCCAGATGTATTATATTTTTCAGGCAGCCGTAAATAAATTTCAAACTTGTTTTGTATTTTCAATACTCTATTTTTTATAGTTGATTTATTATACATCTGTAGTAATTTTCAATTGAAGACACGGGTTAATATAATCCATTTCCCACACATTTACAAACTTGTCTTTGAAATTCGATAAATGGATAAATTGGTGGATAAATTGTACGATAGCGCGTGTGTGGTAAATTTGCCTTTTTCTGGTAGGATAGTTACTCAACGTACCGAGTGTAGATTTGCGAGTTCCCGAGTCGAAATTTTCGAGCCGCGTTCAACCCACAAAATGAAGGCGAGCAGAAATCGGCGTGAGCGGGTTATTGGGTATCTAAAGGAGGGTACAATGTTTGAAAGTACCATGCGTTAGAACCTCCGATGAACCTCCGGCATGGCAGAAAGTAGACTTTTTGACTCAAAGGAGGTCAGGGAGGGTCACAATTGAACCTACGGAACCTCAGGTGGGCCTACTTCGAGCGCTCCCGCAGAACCTACTGCCCCCCCTTTCGGCCTACTGTACACGGCTAAACAAAAAAATTAATTTATATAGAATCTATTTAAATAAAATACGTTTTTTTCCTTGTCTCCCAGCCTACCACGATCATATTTCTTTCAAATATATTTATATATGTTAATAAAGATGAGATTCAAATTAATCTTCATTTGCTTACAATGTACACTGTAAAGCTTAGTGTACTATATGCAAAAAATATTTCATAAATCGAAAATAAAATGAACGCATTATTTGAGAGCTTTACTACAAGGATTTTTCATCGTAATTCGTCATTCCCTGGCCTTTGGAAATGATTTTTTTCGAAGAAAATATTTGCCCTATATGCGATTTGAACCTAGTCCTACCTACTCATAACTACGCGCCGCTGCCCCTATGCTACCGAGTGCTTATAACATTTTAGTCGCTGATATGGCATAAGAGACCAAATGAAAACCTCCAACTATTTGTTGTATCACATAAGCTATAGATTTTTCAAACACACAGACACACACACACACACACGCGCGCGCGCGTGCGCGCGCGCGAGTGTGTGTGTGTGTGGAGAGAGAGGAATTTTATATATATATATAAAATAGGCGGGGGTAGTGAATTCCTCGCTCTCCACTTTCACTACCCCCCGCCCCCTTGATATGAGTGTTGCAATAAAGATGGACCATTAGTTCAATCAAATAGAAAAATGCTTAACTCTACAAATATTCTATTTAAGGTAAATTTAAAAAAATAACTAGATCCATTCAGTGAACTTGACTAAATTGTTTTTTTGAACAGATGAAAATGTTAAACTGATGAAACCGAATCACAGATTTATTAGGATCAAATAAAATATGTAGTTATTGGACGGTATTAAATAGATTGATTTTCTATAAATAAACATTTTTAAAATCAATCATTTTAATAATGGAATGCAATAGGAAAAATTTGGTTCTATGAAAAATCTAGTTAATACAAATTAAAAAAAAAATCAAATAGACGCGGTTAGTTAATATCATAATATTTAGCGGGAAAAAATAAAAATATGCTTCATACATACACGTGGAAATATTTTTTTAATTTTCGACGTGCTAAAAATGAAAACAAGGAAAAATCAAACATCTTATTTGAAATCGACGGTAATCGGCCGTCGCCATTTATCAACTCATTATTGAATAAACAAAAAAAAACAAAACGAACAAAAACAAAAAGAAAAAATCGAATGAGGTTGAATTCTAAACCGACAATTTCAATCCTTCAGAACATGAAATAGACTATAATTAACACCCTATCGTTCCATATAGAAATCAACATTATATGTTATTTAGATATACACTGCCAGCTAAAAGTTTTCGGACACTCCCCATAATCGCAAAACTTTTGAGCGCTGGATAATTGCCAAATAATGTTAGAGTAATATAATTCATTTCATTTATTATTTCACGAAGATAATATAAAGATCTATATGATTAAGTAATTTCACAGAGCTTTATAGTATCTTCGTAAAATAATTATTATTCTACCATAAGTTTGCAATGATCCAAAGTGATATTAAGTTTTGCAGTTATCTGAAGTGTCCGAATACTTTTGACTGGTAGTGTATATTCGAATATATTAACGCAACCACATATTTCGAGTATTATATATATATATATATATATATATATATATATATATATATATATATATATATATATATATATAAAGTATTATATAATATATACCGTCGCTTAAATGTTTGGATACACCAGTCGATATTTCTTGCTGCACTAAAAGTCACATAGCTTCGTAAAAAAAAGATAACCAAATTTACCGAACGGCGTTTTGACGGGAATAAATTCAGCTGTATGTTGCTTTTCTGAAATATTTTTTTATCATTTTCTTTTCGACCCGATACGCACTTTTATACGTGACTGATTTTCGGCTTTTTTCGACCATCAAGAATTGAACGCATGACTTATGGAAAAAAAATTGTTACGTTTATCCATGATGAACTTAAACGGGGTAGCAGGAACTTCATTTGCATTTTTTTATAAAGTTTTGTACGATTTTTTTCGCAATGTTATTTCATTTTTTGCTAAAAAGACTAATTCTAGATAATGCAATGTAACTCAAGAACTAGAGGGCTTAAGAAGAAATGTCAAGAACGAAAAACGTCGCGTAAGCTTATACTGGATAGACTGGCATTTTTTAAAGAATTTTCCTGTGAGATTTTTTCTCACAGGAAAATGCCTATTAATCCGATAGAATTGGAGTAAGACTGTATACACAAGCATTCTTTTATCAATTGCCTATAAAATAATAATAAATCGATATTGAGCAAATTTGATTATTTTTGCATATTAATATTGGACTATTAATTTGATAAGGGGACGATGTATTTTTATTAATTTCGTATTATTTTCGTCATCGAACGGGTTACCGATCAGGTCACAATGGAATGATGATGGAGGAGATATCGAATTTGGGCCGAAAGCAGGTTAGGTGGGGTCGAGGCAACAGTTTGAGATTGAAAGCAGGTTAAGGAGGCCTGTGCTCTGCACGTTTCACTGAAACTGGGGGTCGAGAGAAGGTTTGGGAGGTCTAGCAGAGGCTACCCTGGGCCAAGAGGAGGTCTCTTCATGGCACTGAACTCGACAAATGAGGTTTCGTAGGTTCAACGGAGGCTGGCGGCTTATGTATTACAAAAGAAATGGGTCCTGCGAGGGTTCAGAGGAGGCTAAAAATTTCGACTCGGGTTGTCTTACCGTCCGCGGCAGTATTGTATGTATCGCGGCGTGATGTAGAAAGACTCGGGATTGTAGAGTCGCGCGCGCGCGCGCGGTCGGTAGTGTGCTGTTATACCGGGGGAAGGAAATATGAACAACGAGTAATGGACCTAATGAAATTGAAAGAAAATAGTTGAGGATTTTTAGACATTCGCTCGGAGAAAAATCCTGATCGATTATTCGATTGGATTATGAATTTTTGTATTATTAAGATGATGCGATCCTAATTTATAAATGGTGAATCATGTTGCAAATGAATAAATTTTCATGTCTTTTTCAAACAATTGGTTAAAATGTTTTTATCGCGCAAACTTTCCTCTCCCGATACATCCTCCTTTCGCGATACATGTTATTGTTATCGTCTCTATTATACAATTCTTTGATTTAGACTTTTTTTTGGCACGCAAGATAAAGGTATTACCACTAGTGGCCGTTTTTCATTATCTGAGGAAAACTTTGATTGCGCTAGAACTCAGCGACTATTGATTTTACAAAAAAAGTTTAATGCAAAAATTATAGAAAATTTAATGCTGTACAAGTTTGATTTTTACATTGTTTTTTGTATTTCCAACAATTATCGAGCTATATAGGGTGTCCCAGAAGTAACGTACGGCCTTTTAGCATTTGGAAGGAAAAAAATATCTGAGACTAAGAGTCTTGAGTCATTTTTTGATGAGCCGCATAGATAATTAATTATGAATGAAAATAAGTAGCGAATGAGGTGCGCGCTATAAATAAAAAAATAATCAATATATAAGGAAAGATAAAGATATAAAAAAATAATTAATTTATGTATTAATGAAGTTATATATAAATAAATTAATGTATATTAATGAATTTATATTTATTAATATATATTAGTAATAATATTATTATTAATAATAATATAAAAATATTATTATAGAATTATAATAATATTATAATAATATAATAATTATGATATTATAATTAATCTATTATAATATTAATTATAATAATATTATAATAATTATTTTAATAATTGTTGAAATATAATAATTATAATTATTATATAATTATAATTTTATCTAATTATATAATAGAACAATTATAATTATATTATATAATTATCTAAAATATATAATTATATAAGGGGGCATCCATTAATTACGTGAGGTGATTTTGGCATTTTTTCGACCACCCCTCTCCGCCCCGGTGACATGACGTGAGATTTAGCTCGACTCCACCCCACGCCCCTAATCTCACGTGAGATTTTTCAAAATGCATACGTTCACAGAAAATAAATTGTAATAGAAGTAACTGCGGTTGTAGTACCATTTACTCCACCATGTAAAGTAGTAGGGAGACTCTCTCTACGTGATAAAAATTACGTGATTCCTAAAATTACGAAAACTACTAAAATTACGTGATATTTGCCGAAGCCCCCCTCTGCCCCACGTGAGATTTCGTAAGATTTCGCTCGACCCCCTTCACCCCCCTAAATGCCTCACGTAATTAATGGACGCCCCCTAATATAATTATATATATTATATAATTATATATTTTATAAATTATATATATATATATATATATATATATATATATATATAAAAATTATAAATATATAAATTATATATATGATATAATATATGCTTATATATTATATCATAATATATATTTTAATTAATATATACTAGATATTAATAGTATATATTAATAACTATTAATTACTGAAATATATTAATTAGTAATATATTTTAATATCCCGAAAGCATGTTTGCAAGTGCACACACATATACGTGTGTGCGCACGTACACTGACACTAGGATACATATACTTGTAAACACACACGCACACATTCACGCACGCACGCACGCGAACACACACACACACACACACACACACACACACACACACACACACACACACACACACACACACACAAACACACACACACACACACACACACACACACAGAGGGGTGTACTTTACTTCTAGACGGGTGTAAGTTACTTCTGGGACACCCTGTATTCCAGGAAACAAAAATTTGGTTTTTTAATCACTATATCTCGGTAAATGTTAACAATAGAGAAAAAAGTTTCAAATAAAAAAGATGGGAAATTTTATCCTGTACAAAAAAGGTCCTTATAATTTTTAACGTAAAACTTACCGTTTCCGAGATATTTGCAAAAAAGCGTTTTTCGAGTCACGGTAGTCGAGCATTGCACGGGAACCCAAACAAACCCAAACAAACCCAAACAAACCCAAACAAACCCAAACAAACCCAAACAAACAAGACGGCGCCCGCGAAAATGGAGGAAACCCAAACAAACCCAAACAAACCCAAACAAACCCAAACAAAGAAGATGGCGCCCGCGAAAATGGAGGCAACCCAAACAAACCCAAACAAACCCAAACAAACAAAGATGGCGGCAGAAAATGGACCCAACCCAAACAAACCCAAACAAACAAAATGGATCTAACCCAAACAAACCCAAACAAACCCAAACAAAGATGGCGGCCAAAAATGGACCTAACCCAAACAAACCCAAACAAACCCAAACAAAGATGGCGACCAAAATGGACCCAACCCAAACAAACCCAAACAAACCCAAACAAAGATGGCGCCGAAAATGGACCAAACCCAAACAAACCCAAACAAGCCCGAACCGACGGCCGCCATTTTGTTTGGGTTTGTTTGGGTTTGTTTGGGTTTGGGTTTGTTTGGGTTTGTTTGTTTGTTTGGGTTTGTTTGTTTGGGTTTGTTTGTTTGGGTTTGTTTGTTTGGGTTTGTTTGTTTGTTTGGGTTTGTTTGTTTGGGTTTGTTTGGGTTTGTTTGTTTGGGTTTGTTTGGGTTTGTTTGGGTTTGTTTGTTTGGGTTTGTTTGGGTTTGGGTTTGTTTGGGTTTGTTTGGGTTTGTTTGGGTTTGGGTTTGTTTGGGTTTGTTTGGGTTTGTTTGGGTTTGTTTGGGTTTGTTTGGGTTTGTTTGGGTTTGTTTGGGTTTGTTTGGGTTTGTTTGGGTTTGTTTGGGTTTGTTTGGGTTTGTTTGGGTTTGTTTGGGTTTGTTTGGGTTTGTTTGGGTTTGTTTGTTTGGGTTTGTTTGGGTTTGTTTGTTTGGGTTTGTTTGGGTTTGTTTGGGTTTGTTTGGGTTTGTTTGGGTTTGTTTGGGTTTGTTTGGGTTTGTTTGGGTTTGTTTGGGTTTGTTTGGGTTTGTTTGGGTTTGTTTGGGTTTGTTTGGGTTTGTTTGGGTTTGTTTGGGTTTGTTTGGGTTTGTTTGGGTTTGTTTGGGTTTGTTTGGGTTTGTTTGGGTTTGTTTGGGTTTGTTTGGGTTTGTTTGGGTTTGTTTGGGTTTGGGTTTGTTTGGGTTTGTTTGGGTTTGTTTGGGTTTGTTTGGGTTTGTTTGGGTTTGTTTGGGTTTGTTTGGGTTTGTTTGGGTTTGTTTGGGTTTGTTTGGGTTTGTTGGGTTTGTTTGGGTTTGTTTGGGTTTGTTTGGGTTTGTTTGGGTTTGTTTGGGTTTGTTGGGTTTGTTTGGGTTTGTTTGGGTTTGTTTGGGTTTGTTTGGGTTTGTGTGGGTTTGTTTGGGTTTGTTTGTTTGGGTTTGTTGGGTTTGTTTGGTTT